>CM069541.1:55830000-56430000 GCA_035773235.1 Eospalax fontanierii
TCTAAACAAACCCTGTCTCTTTCCCTACCAGCACCGTGGGGAAAGCCATCTCACCCGGATGCTTGAGTTTATCTCAGTTTTTCTGCCCTCTTTGATAATTCTACAGACACCTGTGTAGCACCTTCGCACCTGAGAGGGTTTGGGTGGACAGAGCTCCGTGCTTCAGTATGTTTCACAGACATCCAGGGAGGTAGAAGGCCCCTTTCTTGATCTTCTTTCAGGAGCCCCAGGCCCGCCTGGTGCGGTACCCTGGGGGCTGTCTTGAAGCTGTCCTTCCCATGCTGCCAAGCAGTACTCACCCTGGAGTTCCCTCGAACCTCCCAGCATTCCTCAGCCCTCATCCCTCCGTCTCCCCAGGCCAGCGCAGCAGTCTGGGTGGGCCAGGGTATTCATGGGGTCTGTTGCATGTGCCGTCTCCTGACCTCCGGCTCTTCTCCCCTCAGAATCGGTTCTCGGACTATGAGAAGCGGAAGGTAAGGAGAACCTTCTCTCCTCACTGACGACCTCAGCATCTCAAAGATTTGAGGGAACAGCTTCTTTCTGGCTCTGCATTAAACCTGAAAGACAGGCGTCTTGTCCCCGTAGGAACAGAAGATGCTGGAGAAGCTGGAGTTTGAGCGGCGCCTAGACCTCGGGCAGCGAGAGCACGCCAGAATGCTGCGGCAGAGCCACAGCCACAAGGACGAGATCCTGCAGACAGTCAAACAGGTGGGGTGGCCACGAACCAGCCTGCCCGTGTCCCCAGTGTGTGGCATCCTGGCACAGGCCGACACCCCACTGATGTGCAAGGGCAGGGTTAGATGAAGCTGTTCCAGCATGCCTGGGACCTGGAACAGAAGCCCTGACCAGCCTCCCTGTGGTGTCACTGTGGTACCAACATTACAGTTACCTGAACAAAAAGCCCGACTCTTAAATTTAGTCTTTAAGAGTGGGCATGAGGGCTGGATGGATGATGGCTCAGCAGTTAAAGCTCTGGCTACTCTTGTAGAGGACCCAGATTCAATTCCCGGCACCCACATGGCAGCTAACAACCGTCCCCAATGCCAGTTCCAGGGGATCTGATGCCCTCTTCTGACCGCCACAGGCATTGCACAGCACAGGTGCATTTATATGCAGGCAATACACTCGTACACATAAAGTGAAAATAATGAAATAATAATAATTAAAAAGAGTGGGCCTGAACTCAGAACGCTCTCTCATTCCTAGAGATCTCATGGAATCCTCTGTCTCCTGGACCTGTGCTAATTGGACTGTGTCCTCAGATCAGGCCCCACCCATATTGTATTCAAGATGGTTTCTCCAGCTTCAACTGGGGAAGTATAAACTGGCTCCACCCTAATCTTAACAGACTATTCAGTCTTTGCATCCTTAGTTCTAGAATGTTTCATTCACCAAGGCCATGCATCCTTCCCAATCTCCACTGTGCAATAGAGATGAGTATGCCATCTTTCAGCACTTTGATGTGTTAATTCTCAAGCCACATTCATTATCTTGTTGGGTAAAGAACCAAATTGAGGTTCCCAGAGAATAAGGTGTCCGGATCACAAGACACAAGAGCACATGATTTTTTAAGAGTTAATTAAGTCATTAGTCCAGATTACATCAATTGTATAAAAATCATTCCTACAACCTGGCCAACCTTGGGCACAATGGACACTCAGAGGCCCAGTACGAGGGATCAGCCCAGGGTCACAGAAAGGACCTCTTTAGCACAGTCCGGAGTCCCTGCGGCTCAGGACCTGTGTCTCCCCACTGCAGGAGCAGACACGGCTGGAACAGGGCCTGTGTGAACGACAGCGCTGCCTCAACGCAGAACGGCAGCGGCTGCAGGAGCAGCTGAAACAGACAGAGCAGAGCATTGCCAGCCGCATCCAGAAACTCCTACAGGACAACCAGAGGTCAGTCCTGGCCAGCCCCAGGAAGCCCTCCAAGGCCAGGGACGGAGGGCCCCTTCTCACAGTCTCCTCTCTGCCCTGTAAGCAGTCCACTGCGGGGGCCCAGGCGGGTGCTTCAGTTTGCTCTAATTTACAGACATAAACCTATCCTGGCATTACAAAGACTGGGATCTTGTCATGGGACTTCTGCTGACTGCTCATAGGGCCCCGTTTCCCCTCTGTAAAATGACTGGGTTAAAATCACATTCTGTGAACTGGAGAAACGGCTCACTGGTTAAGAGCCCTGACTGTTCTTCCTGAGGACCTAGGTTTGGTTCCCAGCACCCACATGGTAGCTAACAATCATCCATAACTCCAGTTCCAGGGGATCTGACACCTTTTTCTGGCCTCCGTGGACATTGCATGCACATGGTGCAGGCAAAACACTCATACACTTAAAAAAAAATTACATCCTGCTCCAACATTTGTTATCTGAGGTTAACCATTTACCCCTTAGATTAACAAACTGTGAAACTACGGAGAGCAGGTTATGTTGACAGTGGAGAGAAAGGGCTGACCTGAGATCTCAGGAAGCCTGCAAACATCTGGTTAGGGGTCCACTGCAGAAAGACTAGAAACTGGCTTAGCCACATGTCCCACTAGCTCCTGGGCATACTTTCGGTCTGGGGTCATTGTGCTTCTGTCATTGGTCAGTGAAAAGTGAGTCCAGCAAAGAGGACACTTGCTGGTGCTTCTGTGCCAGGTGCTTCTTGTGTTTCCTCATTTACAAGAGGCAAGCAGCCTCTCTCTTCACAGGAGAGCCTCGGTGGGGGCTCATGGGCCTGAGAACAGAGCTCTTGGCCAGTGGGCTCAGATGCTTCTGCCTGGCCGTAAGCAACCACAGGGACTGTCTCTGGTTTTTCCCACAGGCAAAAGAAAAGTTCTGAGATTCTGAAGTCGCTAGAAAATGAGAGGTAAGTGTTCCTCCAGCACCATGTGTTGAGGAAAAGGTGCCTTGGTTCCCACAGCTCCAGAGAGGACGCCCCTGGTCCTCACAGCTCTGTAGAGGGCACCGTGGGTTATCATCGTGCTAGGGAAGGGTACCCCAGATTCTTTTAGCTCTGGGGAAAGAGTGTCTTGGGGTTCTCTAGCTTGTGCTGGAAAGTCTCCTGATGTTCTAAGAGACTTACCTCTTAAGCATCTAATTTAAAATGGTTCTTTCCAAGTTTTTCAAAGCATATATATATACTTTTAAGTAGAATTCAGAAACTTTTAATAGAGAAGGTCAGATATGTGATGACCAACTTTCAAGCATTAAAAAAGAAAAGAAAAAGTGATCGGTGGGGGGGCCGTCCTCACGCTCTTCCCCTCTCTGAGATGTCCACTACAACTCCCTCCTTTTTTAGCCCACCCTAACTGCACGGGAGGGCCTGTAGAGGGCTCTCTGGAGACTGTCCTGTCCTCTTCAGCTGAGTGGTGGCTCATTCATAGCATCGGTTCAGCCCACACTGACAGACCAGATCTGGTGCTTGGCTAGGTCAGGCCTAAAGGACAGCCCTGTACCAAGTGGCAGCCTCGTCCCTGGTAGAAGGAGCTGGTCAGAGGATCCAGGGTGCTGATCCATCAAGCCTTTCTTGGCACACACACAGCATATACATGTGTATGAAGTCACCTTTTAACTTTTCACTTCTTAGGCTCTATAGGTGCCAAAACCTTGCTGATTATAGTCAGCGTGTACTCTACGACATGGCTGATTATAACTTCTTTAATCAGCCCTCCATACTTGAACTTTTACATTGTTTCTAGTTTTTCATAGTTATAAATATGACGTAAACAGATTCCCAGTGTCCCCTCATACACAGTGGTGGCGGTCTTTGAGGTAAATATGCAAAGGGCATTTAGATAGATGCTGACCTGACTTCCCACAGACATGTTGTCAGTTTATACCCCTCTTGGCGATGCATGAGAGTGCCCTATTCTCCTCTGAATTTGCCAGTGACAACAACTGGCAGCATCCTTAATCTCAGCCCGCCTTGACCGCTAGCTGCCCAGGACATTAGGAACTGCGGCACTGGCTCTTTGCATCTGTGGCCCACTTCCTAAGGGAAGGTTCATCTTTTACCCACGGTTCCATAACTCTAGGTCGAAGGTTAGCAGGGTCTAAAGGGATGTGAGTGATAACAGAGAGCACATTTGGGTTGGTGCATCAGGCCAGGCTTCCTAGAGGAAGTGTGGGGTTCATCAGTGGAATTTCCTGTTGGAAATATTGCATTCAATGAATGAATACATGAATTTTTTTTTTTTGCCCCCTCTAGAATAAGAATGGAACAACTGATGTCCATAACCCAGGAGGAGACAGAGAACCTGCGGCAGCGTGAGATCGCCTGTGAGCTATGGGGTGGAAAAGATGAGGGCCCCCCCCCAGAGCTGCCAAGACTGTCAGGGGATTTGCGTTCTGGGGTCAAACCTGGCTTCAGAGCCCTACCTTTAATACCAGCCTTACAACCTTAGAAAAGTTAGTGACCAGTAATACCTCTGAGCCTCAATTTTCTATCTGTAAAATGGGTAAAACTAGAATCATCTGTCTACTTCATGGGGGTCACCAGGAGGATCAGATGGGTCATGCCTGAAGATATCACAAAGCCAACTACCTTCACTTCCGTCACTGAGAGCTGGGATCAGCCTCACTTGAGTTCCTGGGCACCTTCCTACTTCCTGACATGCCCTAGACATGATCTAAGGCTCCACATGACCCACCCTGCTGAGGGCACCTCTCCTGATAGATCCTGAGAACATGCTGCTGTGGGCTGAGGAAGACCATTTATGGCAATGCCTGACCTTGGTTGACATGACTGGCCATCTTCAAGGCCTTTGTTGTGGAAGGGCTTTCTGTGTGCCAGACTCTGAGCCACGTACTTTCTGCAACCCCCTTACCAAGTCTACAGAGGGGTCAGGTCACTAATAGCTCCATGTTAAAGATCACTCCTGTTACTGTCTGTTAAAGAGAAACTGGAAATCACCAGGTAGCAGCCGAGCATAGTACATATACCTTTTTTTAAAAAATTCTTGATTTTTATTTTACGTATATGAGTGTTATACCTGCCTGTGGGTAAGTGCACCCATGTCATGCAGTGCCCTCAGAGGACAGAAGAGGGTATTGGATCCCCTGGAACTGGAGTTACAGACAGTTTTTAGCTGCCATGTAGGTGCTGGGATTCAAACCCGGGTCATCTGCAAGCACAGCCACTACTCCTGACTGCTGAGCCGTCTCTCCAGCACTGGTAGGGTACACCTTTAATCCCAGTACATGGGAGGCGGAGGCAGGCAGATCTCTGTGATATCGAGGCCAGTCTGGTCTGCATAGTGAGTCCCAGGCCAAATGGGGCTATAGAGCTACCCTGTCTCAAAAAAGAATTAAAAAAAAAAAAAATCACCAGTCACCAGGTAGGTTTTTATCTAACTGATCTCATAGGGATGGGTTCTACATTGAGGGCTTCGGATTTTGACGCTTTCTTTTTTTTTTGCTATTTTTGTTGTTTTGAGTTGAGACAGGGTCTCACTGTGTAGTCCTGGCTGCCTAGAACTTGCTATGTAGACCAGGCTGGCCTTGAACTCATAGAGATTCACCCACCTCTCCTGGAGGCTGGGATTAAAGGTGAGCACCACCATGCTTTGTTTATGGTTTTACCTGTCAAACTACCCTGTTGGCATTGCTGAACTTTTTAAAAACAAACTTTTTTGGTTCTAGAGATTGAAAACAGGGCCTTGCACATGGGAGCCAAGCACTCTACAGTGAGGCATACCCCAGCACTCTATTATTTTTGTAACTTGAAAAAAAAAATTCAGCAAAAATAATATTTTTTAAAAAGGTCAAGGCAGGGCGGCTAGAGAGGTGGCTCAGTGGTTAAGAGCACTGGCTACTCTTGCAGAGGACCTGGGTTCAGTTCCCAGCTCCTACATGGTGGCTGACAACCATCTGCATCTGTAACTGCAGTTCCAGGGGATCTGACACCCTCTTCTGACCTCCACTGGTCACTCCACATGAGCGTACTTACATAATGCAGCCAATACACTTGTATGCATAAAAAATAAAAATAATAAACTAAAAAAATATTAAAGAAGTGGAGGCAGGAGACTCAGAAGGGTTTACAAGCTTTCACATGTGGGTTATTCAATGTCATATGGTTAGTAAACCTTCCAAACTTAGGTTACTTGTACAGGTAAACAAAAAACAACAAAAGACTGGGTAAACTGGTGCACATCTGTAATCCCAACACTCAGAAATTGAGGCTAGAGGAGTAAGAGTTCAGTCCTCATTAGGCCAGTCTGGCTGCATAGTAAGACTGTCAAGGGAGGGAGAGGGGGAGGAGGGAAAGGAGGGGGAGGGGGAAGAGACTGTTTAAGGGCGACTGTCTGGCATTAAGCAGTTGAAACCTCTAAGCTTGTCCCTCCCTGGGGACACCGAGGAGCAGTTGCCCTTTCTCACTGGCCCTTTGTCTGCAGCTGCCATGCAGCAGATGCTGACCGAGAGCTGTAAGAGCCGGCTCATCCAGATGGCCTATGAGTCTCAGAGACAGAGCCTGGTCCAGCAGGCCTGTTCCAGGTAAGGTAAGGAAGGGCACTGAGGAAGCTGGTTGTGAGGAGCGGTGCGAGCTGGGCATGAATCCCTGAGCTGTCCCAGCCTCAGCTGTCAGGACAGATGACGAGCAGACTCTGAGTCTGTGTTGGGTAGTGATGAAGTGAGGGCTGCTGTCACATTCCTGTTCCCTTCCTGTGTGCCATGCTCTAAGCTGTCTGTGAGGAATGTTATTTGTTACCTTTCACATCCAAGCTGAGGTTCTGAGAGACTTGGTAACACTCTCAAGGAAGCACAGCCACCAGGGCACGGCCAGGACTCCAGGGTCTGTGTATGTCTATGTGTGTTGGTGAAGGTGGGGCCTCTTGACTGTGGTGCACTCGTCAATCTGAGGGTCCATATATCGGAAGAAGGATATGCTGTGGGGATGATGAGATTGCGTCCCTCTTGGTGACCACTCTAGAGTCTGGCTTACTGAGCTCTCCATAGCCCTGTGGCTCATTGGCAGTTCCGGGTGCCGGGCAGAGCAGGAAGAAAAGCTGTCAGTTCTCAACGGCCTCACACGTCTGGCTCGTACCAGCCTCCCCATGTCTCTGCAGAGGCAAGCATCTTCATCGTCTTTTTCTGGTCTATGACATTGTCCTTGGGAACCTGGACACAGACCCAGGCTCAAGGTGTACTTTTGCTTGATAGCTGAAGCTGTGGGGAGTATATTGCCTGCTTAATCTGTAAATCTAGAAAATGGGATCCATTCCACTAGCTATTAATGGAGCTATAAGAAAGTCATCCTAAGGGCTTAATGCCCAGAGCCAGACGTATCATATACACGTGTAATCCCAGGACTCGAGGAGGCTAAGGCAGGAGGATTTGAAAGCCAACCTAGGCTGCACAGGGAGACCTGGCTTCAACGAAAACAACAAAATAGAGCAGTTGGAAGATTAGTGAGTGTAAGTCTTCCGCTTCAGGCATTAACAACTAAGTGCAAGCACTAACAAGTAATAGTTATTAGTGCCAAGAGTAGCACCTTATACCTTAATCCCAAACAGTTGGGAGACAGAGGCAAGAGGATTATGGTGAGTTCAAAGCCCACATGGGCTACATAGAGAGTTCTAGTCCAGTCTAGGTTGCTACAGAGTGAGACTTTGTTTAAAAATAAATAGGGGCTGGAGACATGACTCAGCAGTTTAGAGCACTGGCTGCTCTTGCAGAGGACCCAGGATTGATTCCCAGCACCCACATGGCGCTGACAACCATTCATAACTCCAATCCCAGGGAACCCAACACCATCTTCTGACCTCCTCAGGCGTTGCATGACACGGGTGCACTTACATACATACAGACAATACACTCATACACAGAAAATTAAAATAAATAAAATTAAAAATAAACAAACCAAGAGTTAGGTATTTTGCTTTTTCTGTTAGAATGAACTGGGAACTCGTATATATTCCTGTGACCTATGGTAGTTTCTATAACAGGAATAACCCAGTCTTCAAAGAGTAGATCAAACTAGGATAAAAACTCAGTAAAACCATCCCTACTACCAAGTGTCTTCTCTAATTCTCCAAATTCTTATTAAAAGTTTCAAAGGTCAACTTGACACCTGAGTTGGACCCACGTGGTGAAGGAGAAAACAGATTCCTGCAAGTTGTCCTCTGACCACACATGTTCTCGTTCTCTCTCTCTCTCACACACACACACACAGAATAAATAATATTCAAATCTTTACTTGGCATGGTGGCACATGCTTATAAAGGTTTAAGCAGAAAGATCCGGAGTTCAGGTCAGGCTGAGTTATATAGCAAGTTCAGCACCACCTTGGTCTACCTGACACCCTGTTTCAAAATAGAAAAAGAAAAAAAAAAATTTAACAATCAGTATGAAAGAAACTCAAAAGCTAAGACTGCTGATGCGGCAGCCTGAGATTGCAGGTTCTGTGCCACAGTTGCTAACCTCGTTCTGAAGGGAGGAATGGAACATTCCTGAAGCTGAGTGCTTACCAGGAGGTTAAGAGGTGGTGGGGCTGGAGCCAGGATTCACTTCAGGGGCCTGTTGTGAACAGGATCTGGTGGAGGTTAGGACCTAGGCCGATTCTCTCTGCCAGCACCTTGTAGGCCATAGACTACAAACTGCTTGTGGAGACTCAGCCCCCAGCAGGAGGCACTCTGTCAGTAGAGTGAGTGTTCATCTTGGTCTGTGTCCCCAGCACACAGTAGGTGTGCTGAAATATTCAGTAAGTGACTGTTGTGTCTTTCTGGTAGCATGGCTGAAATGGACAAGCGATTCCAGCAGATCCTGTCATGGCAGCAGATGGATCAGAACAAAGCCATCAGCCAGATCCTCCAAGAGGTGAGCCCTTGGTAGGGCCCAGAGGAGACCCTATAAAACCCAGCAGATGTGACCTTGGAGATGTGGGCATTTCAGTCTCCAGGGGTGACCCTCTGGTTCCTGACTAGAGAAGCGTCCCCTCCTGGGAGCATCCATCCCACCCTGAGCCGGGGACTCATCCTAAGGACTCAATGCCCAGAGCTCAGGCAGGGCCTCTGCCCTGTCTCATTACTCCCCACCATGCTGTTCTCAGTGAGTTGGCACCCAGCAGGTGCTGGGCAGAGCCCTGGACAGACCAAGCAAGGACCATTCCCTGCAGCCCGCCCTCACCGCTCTCCCGCGTCCTTCAGCTTTCCGCTGGTGTTCGCATCATCCCCACTCTGCTCAGCCATCTTAACCTCTCAACTCCAGCTGCTTTCTTCTCTCAAAATCATGTGATTCACCATCTATTGGACTTGTCTTCAGAGAACTCTGTTTCTCTGGGAGGTCACCTACCTCCAGGTAGAAGAGGCTCAAGATCTGGGTAGACTTGATACCCTTTCTGGCCAGCCCATGTCCCTCAGCCTGACTTTCCTTATCTCTGAAATGGGCAGCAGAAGCAGGTGTGCCATCAGCTGCTGTAGAAATCCACTGTGCTGGATGTAGATCAGTTGGTAGAGTGCTTGCCCAGCATGCACAAAACCCTGAGTTCCATCCCCAGAACCACATAAAACCGTAATCCCAGCACTTAGGAAGTGAGGCAGGATGATCAGGAGTTCAAGACCATCCTCTGCTCCACAGGATGTTTAAGTTGGAGGCTATCCTGGGCTACATGAGCTGCCCATCTCGAAAATAAATAAATAAAAAGCTAATCGTGGTAACACCTTTAATCCCAGCACTTGGGAGGCAGAGGTAGGTGGATCTCTGTGAGTTTGTGACCAGTCTGCTCTACATAGCAAATTTCAGGCCAGCTGGGGCTACATAGTGAGACCCTGTCTCTAAATAAATTTATAAATAAGGAAAAGAAAGAAATACAGTGCACAGTGTAGGACATGGTAAGCATGATGCCCTCCCACAGTGAGCCTTAATTAGCATACAGAATGATGAGCCCATCATTCTGACATCTTCATGCATGTATACCACGTTCTTTGCTCATATCCCATCATCCTCTATCCCTCCTCCCCCTCCCACTGTTTCTCTTCCTCTTCCTGAAATAATCTCCCTTCCATTCTCATGTCTTTCATATATAAATATGCTTAAATACTTAAATCTAGAGTCTACATAGGAGTCTGACTTACTTAACATGATAATCTCCAGTTCCATCCATTTTCCTGGAAATGGCATCATTTTGTTCCTTCTTTACAGCTGAATGAAGCTCCACCGTGTGGAGGTACCACGCTTTCTTTATCCAGTAATCTGTGATGTGAGAGTCTTCTGTTGTGCTGCCTTAGTGCTCATGAGCTGCTTTAACTTCTGCCTATCTTGGAAGGGCTTTTTTCTTTATCAATTTAAAAAAGATGGCTGCTGGACATAGTGGTCTTAGTTGGTTGTTATTAATTTCAGGCTTTGAAATACACCATCCCAGGCTTGACTTTTAAGGTTTCTACTAAGTTTGTCATTAGCCTCATAGACTTGCCTTTGTAAATCAGTTGTTTTTCTCTTGCAGCTTTTTAAAATTGCTATTACATTCATTTATTTCTTGGGGGGCTGGCATGTGTATGCCATGGCACACATGTGGAAGTCAGAGGACAACTTGTGGAAGTCAATTCTCTCTTTCCACCATGTGAGCCTCTGGACCTCAAGGGAAGTCCCTAGGCCATCAGACTTCTTACGCACTCAGCCATCCCGCCAGCCAGCCTTTGCACAGCGTTCAATATTGTTTCTGTTTTGTAGTCTTAGCATCTTGGCAATGACATTGCCGTGGAGGTTGTTTTCTGGTCACGGTTGGAGTTCTAAGTAACCTCTTGTGCCTGGATGTTTGTTGCTCTAGATTTGGGGACTTGCCTACTGTAACTTCATTGAATGGATTTTCTGTGCCTTTAGTTTTTACTCGGAGCTCCTTCGTCTGCCCCATGGTATTCTTCAGTTTGATCTCATGGATGACGCCCCATAATTCCAGAGACTTTGTGCTCATAGATTTTTATTTTATTTACTTATTTGAGAAGTGTGTATGTGTGGTTTATATTTGTGTATGTGTGCATGCAGGTGTGTGTGTGTGTGTGTGTGTGAGAGAGAGAGAGAGAGAGAGAGAGAGAGAGGAGGGCTGAAAGGTTAAGAACACTGACTGCTCTTGTAGAGGACCTGGTTGGTTCCCAGCACCCACATGGTGACTAACAACCATCTGTAACTCTAGTTCCAGGAGAGCCACCTTCTGGCATTCTGTGGTGTGCTTATATACATGCAGGCAAAACATTCATACACATAAAATAAACATTTTTTTAAAAGATAACATAGTTATTTCTCTGTCTTCCCAGGAAGCATAAAACTCACATCTTAAGGTATTTTGTAGACTGACTTGGCTCCCCTTATGGCCCACAGGGAAAGCCCGGCCTTGACTGAACTGTCCGTATGTGGTTTCTTGCAGAGTGCAATGCAAAAGGCTGCATTTGAGGCTCTCCAGGTGAAGAAAGACCTGATGCATCAGCAGATTAGGAACCAGGTGAGTGTGCATAGATACCTACCTAGTCCTACTTTCTCAGCTTTCAGAGACTTACAGATCTTCCTTGTTGCGGGGAGCAGTCATTAACCCTTCAATCCATCGCTGGCCAACTCACTAGAGGCCTCCAGCTTGGATACCACCCTTTCCTCCTCATCCAGCATTGGGGCTGTTGCTTTGTTCCTTGAAAGCTCTGGAAATGGCTTCATGCCAGAGCCTGGCCAGAAGTCTGCCCAGCAAATGTAGCCTGTTCTTGCTGTTTCCGTAATGCACGGATTAGGGGACAGGCAATGCTAATATAACTCCTTTGCTGGGAAAATGGCCAGCTCAGGCCCCCAGGGCTCCCATCAGCTCAAAGTGACCGAACAACAGATTGAATTCTTGGGACTCGTTAGATTTCCCACTTGGGAAAGCAGTTGGGTAAGATGTGCTGAGGAGAGACCTTGGCACCTCCCACACAGAATCCATTGCTGACCTATGGAGTGGCATTGGGCAGGTACCCTGCTGGGCCTGGGTGATGTCTGCATCAAGTCGGGGCTCGGCCAGAGGTGCCACAAGCTCTCAGACTGTGGGAATGCTCATTGCATCATGGTCACGCACTTTGAATTCCACGTTTTTGCATGATCTTTTTATTTTTTTCTTTCTCTTCTTTTCTTGATTTAAACCAACTTAACTTTTTTTTTTATTTCCCTCTTTGGTTTCAATCCCACATTGCTGGACATGAAGCTCATTCCTCTGACCAGGGGTTGGTGAGGTCAGGGAATTGGGACCACTGGGTAGAAAGTCACTGGCTTTGAGATCTGAGAGTGTACAGTGACGCCTAGACTAATTTTAACCCTTCAGGCCAGCTGTTCTCCTTCAGACCTTAAATTGGGACAGCCCAGGGAAATCTCTCATCTGCTCTGTGTCCTTGGGCAAATGACTTAACTTCTCTAAGTGCAGATTTCCTCATCCTTAAAATGAAGGCAGTAATGCATCATAACATCCAGAAAAGAACTGGTAAAATGGTGCAGCTACAGCATAGGCCTAGCACACAATAGATGATCAGTAAATACCAGCACATAATAGGTACTCCCCCTTGACAGCTATGTGGTGACTCTGTCCGTTCTTCCCTCTCCTGAGCCAGAGAAGAAAGCCCACCTGCTCCATCCCATAGGTCTGCACTGGACATCTGCTCTGGGATGGGCCTGTGCTGGGCTCTTGGTCAGTAGTGTTTACTGAGACATATGTGTCCATGTCCCAAGCCACACAAAGACAGGAAACAGCGGCTTTTTTTTAACTGGCTTGGTGAGGTCCCAAGGCCCATAAGTTCCCCTCTGCCCAGAGCCACCCACCGTCACCAGGTTTCCAAGACCCTGGTTGACCAAGACAGCACAAAAGGAGAGCATGATGAACGTGAATCAAACGCCATCTCATCTTCTGTTTAGATTAGGTTAATAGAAACTGAGTTACTGCAGCTGACACAGCTGGAGTTAAAGAGGAAGTCCCTGGACACAGAGGCGCTGCAGGTATGTGAGGCTCCCAGCCTGCTGACACCCTCACCCAACTCCCAGCTCTAGCCCAGCTGCTCTTCAGCCCCCAGCCCCAGGAGGGCCAGCGCAGGCCAGGATCAAAGATCGAATAGCTTTGCGCTAAGCAGGAGGGTCAGAGGAAGGAGGGTTTCATTGCCAAGGCCCACCAGGCCCCATCGCCATCTCTATTTCCTTCTTTGGGAGTGGGTCACTGTCAGCTGTGTGTGGGCAAGCCAGGCTTTGGGGCTGCTGGCCCTGCTCTCTGGGCTGGCGTTCCCTGTGGAGGGAACTTCTGGTATCTGGAGGGTGTATGAGCAAAGGCTGGTGGTTTCTGGATTGCTAACCTGCCAGCTCTGGCCTAGGTGTCCTGCTCACCAGCCCCAGAGGGCAACAGACACTGGCAGATAGCAGTCTAGACTGGATGCTGGGATACTGTAGCCCACACTCGGCCTGGCTGCGCAACCTTGGCAGACAGAGAAAAGGGACATCCCTCTTCCTTCTCTGAATGCATACAAAGGGACAACGTGGGATGGTGGGTGAGGGCACTTGACCATGCCAGGCTTCTGAGCAGTTTCCATCTGTCACTGCCCCTGTTTGTGCTCAGTGGAAGAGTCTCAAGGTGACAAAGGTGACACACAGGCTTCCAGTTCACTGAGAGTACCACCCTCAGCTCTACCCAGATATGCTGTGTGGTCTTAGGCATGTTACTGTCCCACTCTGGGTCTTTCTTTATCCCCTCCCTAACATGAAAGCCATCTCCAGGGCCAGCCCATGTCCTCAGACTATCAGAGAAGGCCCTTGATGAGCCTGTGACAGTTTTCACAGATGAGCAGTTGGGGTTGCTCAGAGGAGCCTTGACCGCTGTGCTGGGTGGGTACCTTGGCCTCTGCCGTTTGAGCCCTGGGACTCCTGCTATTGGTTCCTCACTGGGATGAGTTTATGGTCACAGACACAAGACAGTGTGCACGCGTCCCCGTGTGGTGCCCTCATTGCTTCCTCCCTGCCATTTGCTTCCGTCCACATGCTGCGGCCAAGTGAGACCCGTGGCTTGTCGTTTCTTTGTTTGGTGTTACTCACTGCTTCATTGTCATCAGTCACTTGGGTCCCATGCCTGGCCCAAAGCCCACAAAGAAGGGAGCTGAGGGCTGGGGAGGACGGGTGCTGCCGGGGGTGGGAGGGCGGGTGTGGGATGCCTCTGGACTCTGTCCTTCAATTCAACATGGACCCATTGGTCAGAGCCCTGAATTGAGCTGCCAGCTATGCCCAGCTTCATGGTGGGGCCCACTCGGGGAGCTCACGGTGGCCCTGGGTGTGGTCTTGTGTTGCAGGAGATGATCTCAGAGCAGCGCTGGGCACTCAGCAACCTGCTCCAGCAGCTACTTAAAGAAAAGAAGCAGCGGGAGGAAGAGCTTCGTGACATCCTGGTATGTCCTAGCTGGCGTTCGGCCCCACGCAGGCTGGTGTGTCCCCGAGGCAGCTGACCATGCTTTTTGAAACACTGTAATTGAGATAGTAGGTGCCCACCAGAGGAAGGTACCGAGGAAAAGTTTCACTTCTGGGAGTGCGTTATCACTTGCCAGCTGTTTTAGTTTCTTTCCTGTGATAAGCAACTGAGGGGTAGAGAGTTTCATTCCCACAGTCCATCACCGTGGGGAAATGATGGTGACAGGAGTGGAGATAGCTGGTCCTGTCACATGCACACAGTCAAGGGCGGACAGAATGAATGCGTGCATGCGTGCTTGCTTTCTTGATTTCACCACTCTACACAGTCAGGCCCCTGCCTAGGGGACGGTGCCTCCCACCGTGGGCTGAGTCATCCCACATCCGCTAACTTAATAACAGATCCCCTCACAGACCAGCCCACAGCCCAAGCCAATGTAGACAGTCCCTCGTTGGAGTTCTCTTCCCAGGTCATTCTAGATGGTGTCAAGTTGACGAGGCTAACCATCACACCAACATTCCAATGTATATTTTTATCATTTATGACGCATATTTTTAGCTACGTGTATATGTGCCTTGCCCAGACAGAATGGTACGTGCCGCAGCCAGGCACAGTGGCACAGTCCTGTAATCCCAGTTCCTTAAGAACTGAGGCACAAGGATTACACATTCAAGGCCTGCCTGAGCTACAAAGTTGAGTCCAAGGCTAGCCTGGACAACTTAGCCAGACTCTGCCTCAAAATAAGAAGTGCAAAGAAGGCCAGCGATAGAGCTCAGAGGTAGAGCACTTGTGCAGCATATGCAGAGCTCTGGGTTTGGTCCCTGGTCCTAGAGTTGGGGAGCAAATATCCCTCTTTAGCCAGCATGGTTTCTCCTCATTCACAGCTGCATGGGTTGGGCTGGAATCTGGCCAGGCTTCTGGGATAAGCATGTAGATTATTGCCAGCATCTTAGCCTCGGTACTCAGTGGTCAGTATCCTCAAGATTTGTCAGCAGCCTTGAGTATCCTCTCAGGACAGGACTCACTGTGTTGAGGACACTTTGTAAGCCTTTGGCAGGAGTGGTCCAACCACTCCCTGTGCTTAGCCACCTTTGACTTTGGTGTCTATCAAGGTTGCCAAGCCCCATTTATGCACATCCCTACAGGCCTGTAGGCATCTACACTGTAAAGACCAAGGCTAGGCCCACCTGCCAGGGCTGCAAAGATGGAGTTAATCCTATATCGTTATGAATGCCCCAGATGTCCCCAGCTCCATCCTAGGCCAGACCTGTGTCAGTTGAGAAGTAAACAGTTCCTCTGGAGTGCTTACAGCACAAGTGCTGATTGGTGCACATTGGAGGCGGCCCGTTTCCCACAGTGCCTCACCACCATCTCCCCCGCACTAGTGCATGAGTGCTCCAGCACCTAGGATAGTGTCCACTCACGACACATTATGTGCACGTTCAAAGTGCCAGAATGAAGGCATCGCTGCCCCCGACAGAACAGCCCCTCCCCAGAAGTCATGAGGATCCGGTAAAGCAGCCTCCTGCCTGGCTCCCAGGGCAGGTTTTCCTTCGCCAGAGTAGGGACAGCAAAGATGAGTGCACAAGGCTTTGCTGTCCCACCTGGAGACCACAGGGGGGCCCTTTCTGTGGTAGTGATGGGTCTGGGAGCAGGTGCAAGAGGCCAGGACACCAGGCAGTCCTATTACTTTCTCCCAGATCATTGCTTCTGGGTATGGCAGTGCCTCCTGTTTGCTCTGTGGCTTAAAGTAGGGATGGCCAGTGGGTAGAAAAGTCCTCTGAAATGCTGAGAGTCATCCACCTGCTCAGAAGTGCATAGTTGTCAGCCACCATCATCGGATAGTCTGTGGTGTCCATTGGTAGCTGAACGGGAGCTGACGGGGCCAGCCTTTGTTCTTGGCAGATGGAGTTAGAAGCCAAAAGCGAAACCAAGCAGGAAAATTATTGGCTCATCCAGTACCAACGGCTTTTGAACCAGAAGCCTTTGTCCTTAAAGCTGCAGGTAAGGACCTGGGAACCAGCCAGGCTCCTCCCAGAAGTGTCTCAGCCCAGCCCTGCCCACTGCTGACCACTGCAACCCCCTGCAGGGACAGACACAAAAGTGAGGGGGAATTTACTCTGATGAAAGAACCCAAGACACCAGTCACTGCTATGTGTGCAGAAACCAGAGAGTCCTGCAGATGGGCAAGGCCCACGTGACCACTCTTCCCTGCTTACACATAAGCACGTGCACACACACACACACACACACACACACACAGAGGTTTTTGTGTTTGATTGGCTGGTTTGGGTTTGGGGTTTTTTTGTTTTTTGTTTTTTGTTTTTGTTTTTTTTTTTTTTTTTTATATAGCCCAGGCTGTTCTTGAACTCGTCCTGCCTCAGCCTCCTGAGTAGAGGACTGTAGGAGTGTGCCACCATGCCTGGCTTACATGGTGTGTGTGAGCAGTGTGTGCTGTGTCCTTCGTTGCATGGGGGTGCACACGTGTGGATGCAGCAGGTTGACGTCAAGTGTCTTCCTCTGTCACTCTCTACTTTTGTCTTTTGAGATAGAATCAGTGAACCTGAAACTCATTGATTCAGCAGACTGGCTGGCCACTGAGCTTTAAGGATCCACTTGACTAAACTAACCCCGCATCCCCAATCCTGGGGCTGCAGTCATATACTACTCGGCCTGGCTTTCTGGCTTAAAGTTTCCCTATAATACCATTCAGATAATTTGCCTTTCTTCCAGAAACACTGGTGGACAGCTTCCAGTGTTAGGTGCCTGTATCATGTCAAACACGTGGCCAAACTCTGGTTTCTTTAGTCATTCTCCTCATGGAGGGTATTTAAGTGTCTTACTATTTTCCCATTTACTGGCAGGACAGCAGTGAACTCCCTGTGTGTGGAACTCTGTGCATTACACACACTCCTGTGGGGAAAGTAGGGATACACTCTATGTCATGTGCTTATAACCGTGGGGGGTTCCTTCCCTTCTACTCTGGCGCCCTCGGCTTTCCTCATGGGCCTGTCCGCAGGAAGGAGGCATGGAGCGCCAGCTGGTGGCCCTCTTGGTGGAGCTGTCGGCCGAGCATTACCTGCCCATCTTTGCCCACCAACGAATCTCGCTGGACATGCTGAGCCGGATGAGCCCCGGGGACCTGGACAAGGTGTGCAGCCACAGCCCAGGGAATATCAGGGAGACCGACTAGGCCTGGACCCAATCTGACAATTTGTGCAATTTATGATGATGTGAGATCTGCCCAGCTCAGATGTCCCAGGACCCATTAGCATCTGAGGACCAGAACTCAGAACCACTGCCCCCTCTGCCGCCAGCCACTTGTGTGCCTGGCTTGCCATCTAGTTAAGAAAATTAAGAATCTGAGTCCTGCTGCCACGGGACTCACTGCTTAGACGGCCTTCACCTGCAGGGCCAGCACGGGTGGCTGGGGGTCTCCGTGTAGCTTCATCCTGCACTGTGGCGTCACATTCTTTTTAAAAAAAAAAAAAATTATTTTTATTTTATGTGTATGAGTATATAGCCTACATGTGTGTAAGTGCACCCTGTCATGCAATGCCCATAGAGGTCAGAAGAAGGAGTCAGATCCCCTGGAACTAGAGTTACAGTTACTAGTTGCCACGTGAGTGCTGGGAATCGAACCTGGGTCCTCTGGGTCCTCTGCAAGAGCAGCCAGTTCTTTTAATTGCTGAGCCATCTATCCAGCCCTGGTGTCACATTATTAACCACAGCACTGCCAGAGGCATGGTTACATCTTGCCTAAAAGCCAGGCTTCTTACATGGAATGAATCCACTTCTCTTCAAACTAAAATGATGCAGATGATAGCCAACACCTCCCTGTCACCTGCACAAGCTTGACCCTGCCCTAAGCATGGCTCACACACCTGCCCATTAAGTCCTCCCAACAGCCCCTAGGGGGTGCTAGCATTCCATCTTTGTGGGGGGGGGGACAGAGATGTCCCAGCAAGCTTGGGACTTGACCCTAGGTGGTCTGGTCCCAGAGTCCCTGCTCTCAGCTCTCTGCGGTCCAGCCTCTCCCAGGACAGGTGCTCAGAAGCTCAGAGGGCCTACATGGCCCTGCAGGGCTCTGGGCCAGGTGCTTGGGCTCTGGAGTCAGGGACTCTGGCTCGAGCACTGTTGTTCTCAGTAGCAGAGCCTTGGTCGCTTCTCTCCATCCTTACTTCACTATATACAGTGACGGGGGGGGCGCTGCCCAAGGCAGTCCCTGGCCCCAGAAGCAGGCACTAAATCACATATGTTACTGGTTTCCTTTGGGCCCTTGATTTTTCTCTCCGCCACAATGATTGCTGCATCCAGACCCGAGCCAGCCAGCTGCACAGCTGTCACTCTGTCCTGCCTCGTGCTAACCCCAAGGCCCGGACTTCCATATTTCCTCTGAAGAAATGAGAGGTGGGGCGGCTGGGGAGGGGGTGGGCAGTACTGATGGCTGCCACTGCTGGGTCCTGCTCACACCCCACCCTCATCTGCTCGTCCCTGCTCTGCCACAGGTAGGTGTCTTGGAAGCGGGCCTGCAGCACGAGATTCTGCGGAGAGCCCGGGACCTGCTAGCTGTGTCCCCTGGCCAGCCAGGTACTGACTCTGGGGCTCTTCACAGGACTACTTCTGAGCAGAGGTTCAGCAATAAATGGCTGTGGTTTGCAGCCTAGAGGCTGCCAGCTTGGAGGCGGAGCACTGGGTTCTGTGGGGGCTCCACTGGGGAAGGAAGTGGGAATTCTGGCAGCTTGGGGCCTTCTTATTCTGGGGTCACCTGATGAGGTCACCATCCTGTTTCTTGGGGAACCTGGTAGAGAAAGCAGCTCAGCACCTAACCAATGGCGCCTAGTCTGCATCTCCACCACTAGATGGCACTATGGCCCTGGGCAAGCAACGCCCCTCTGAGAGTCACCGAGCGCCCAGCTGCAGTGTGGCGGTGACACAGTTAGAGGCGCCTGTTGAACGGTGTGCTGACGGGGCAGATTTCACTCTCCTTTCGTGGATGGGCCATAGAATGAGGCTCAGAGGAGAACCTTCCTCTGCTCTTGAACTTGAGCCACCCTCTTCTTTACCCCCATCACTCATTTGGGAGTACACGGGTCAGGAGAGCTCTTAGAGATTCAGGTCATCTTGATGACCCCCCGGTTCAGCCTATCCCTCTCATTTCCTCAGAGCTGAAACCACCCAAGGATGAGCCCCTTGGGGCCCTGGAGCCCCCCACAGCTTCACAGGAGCCTCCTGAGTCAGTGAGACCATCCGCTCCTCCGGCAGAACTGGAGATGCAGACCTCAGAGTGTGTCGTGTGCCTGGAACGTGAGGTAAGCCCGGGGCAACTGACTGGCCCAGACCACCCTCACCACCCGCTTGTCCTGGCCTGCAGGCGTCTCCTCAGCCTCTCTGGATGCATGGATGGCTTCAAAGCAGTTTTTCTGGTTGCCTAACCATATTGTGTCCAGTAGACACTTTGGGAAATTGGGTAGAACCCAAAAAACAGGAAACCAGAATAACCCATGTCCAGTGACCCGGATATGAACGATGCCAGCGTCCGTGTCTGTGCCCCCCATCCCCCGCCTCTTCCTCCCTCAGCTTATTAACTGTATCAGGGAAAATCTTCCACTTAGTGAAATCCCAGCATGGCTTGCCCCACCAAGTCTTTTAAAAACTGTTGCACAATTGACACTTATAGCAAAAGTCAATTTATGGGTGTTTAAAGTACTGCCCATCCCTCACCTCCACTATAGACCCCACTGTGGTGCACGCCTGTAACCCCCCAGGGGGGAAGGGCGTTAAGGCAGGAAGATTTCTGTGAGTCTGAGGCCAGCCTGGGCAAGATCTGAAAAAGGTGGGAGTGGGGAGTGTTGGAGAGATGACTCAGTAGTTAAAATGGCTTCCTGCTCTTCCAGAGAACCCAAGTCTGACTCCCAGCACCCATGCTGGATGGCTCACAACTGCCTGTGACTCCAGCTCCAGGGGATCTGATGCCCTCTTCTGGCCCCTACAGGCATTGGCACACATGTGACTTGCACAGACACATACACATAAATAAAAATAATTTTTTAAGGGGCTGGAGAGAAGGCTTAGAAGTTACGAACATGGGTTGTTCTTGCAGAAGACCCAGGTTCGAATCCTGGCACCTACATGGTGGCTAACAACTGTCTGTAACTCCAGTTCCAGGGAATCTGATACCCTCTTCTGTCATCCTTGAGCACTACACGACACAGACATAATACTCATATACATAAAAATGTTTTTAAAAATAATTTTAAAAACGAAGATGAAGACAGGCTGGGCACGGTGGTACACACGTTAATCCCAGCGTTCAGGAGGCAGAGGCAGTCAAGGCCAGTCTAGTCAGCAAAGTGAGTTCCAGGCCAACAAGGGCTACAGAGTGAGACCCTGTCCAACAAAACAAAACCAAAAGGAAGAAAGAAAAGCAGCTGGAGCGGTAGCTGGAGGGCTCTCTGACTTTCAGTAGAGCCAGGGATGCTGTGGGGTAGAAGGAACCCTGCTTAGAGCGCTGACCAAGCCCTTGCCCTCAGGCCCTGGAAGTGGGTCCAATTTCTTGATAAGACAGATGACTTTGAATCAGTTGAAGACTTCCTCAGTATATATAAGCCTGCCAAGTTGGGGAGGGGTTGCTGAAGCAGAGTCTGGGTATACATAACAGAGCTCTTGACCCATAAGGCTGAAGTCATTTCAGATTAGGCATCAGGAGCTGAACGCACACTAGAAAATCCTAGTCTGCGAGCCAGGTGTGGTTTTACGTACCTGCCACCCCAGTGTGTGGGAGGTGGGTGTGTACGGGGCTGGTTCCGTCTCCGGTACTGGGGGAAAGCGCTGGGGGTTTGTGTTTATGTGCTATTTGCAGTCCGTAGAGAAGCAAGCAAGCAGGGCTGACTGGGTTGTTCTGGCCTGTGGGGCTGGTCCTGGTCCTGCCCTCGGGAACTGAGCAGCCTAGCCCACCCCTGCTGGTCTCTCCACAGGCTCAGATGGTCTTCCTCACCTGCGGCCATGTCTGCTGCTGCCAGCAATGCTGCCAGCCGCTGCGCACCTGCCCACTGTGCCGCCGGGAGATCACCCAGCGCCTCCGAATCTACCACAGCAGCTGAGTGCACAGCCACCTGCTGGCCCTGCCCTCCCTCGGCACCATCTCCACCACTGCTGGGGCTTCTGCTCAGCCCTGCTCCGTCCAGACAAGGGCAAGGCTGCCCTGGGTCTTTCACCACCATCTGTCACCTCCCACTCACCTTGAGCTCCAAGCAGGCAAGTGAGGTGGGGTGCTCCCAGTTTACGACAGCTGTTCGGAACACTGGACTAAAGAGGGGCAACTGTGCTGGTGATAGAGCCTTTCTGGCATAGGGACAGGGTCCAGGGTATGAAGGTGGCCGTGCAAACACCCGGACTCTGCATTGGTGTCCTGACAAGCCCCACACTCAGCTATCCGCCCCGTCCTGGTGGTGTCCTGATTTGTGGAGTGCACCCAGCCGTCCTGGCCTGAGATGTGGGACATCCCTGAGGAGTGGACTGTGTAGGACTGTGCCTCAGGCTCCTGTGCTGCCCCCTGCACGCCCTCACCTGCCCTCCACTCCTGCACTCTCAGCCCACGTAGGGAGCTCTACGCTCTACTCAAAGCAGGAACACCAATAAATCTGTAAGACTCCTCCCCAGTCACCCCTGGGTCCTTGGGAGCTTGGGGTGAGGGGTGGGGGTTGGTTTTAAGGAAAGGGCAGCTCTCCCGGGGAAGGGCCAGAGCTGCAGCCCCTGAGTCAAAAGGAGGCATTCCAAGATGGAACGTTGGGCAGTGCCCTATTCACAGAGGAAGGGGAACAGCTAGGGACAGGGGCCTCTATTTGTGAACAGCTTATGCTCTGTGGGCCAGGCTGGGCCTTCCATCATTATCCTAGACAAAGGGGTTGAGGCCAAGGAGTTAACCCCTGGAGCTTGTCGTGGGAAATGGCCATGCTGGTGTGGGGCTGGGCAGCATCCTGGCTGTCTGTGATCCCACAGAATTCTGG
This sequence comes from Eospalax fontanierii, assembly GCA_035773235.1. Lineage (NCBI taxonomy): Eukaryota > Metazoa > Chordata > Mammalia > Rodentia > Spalacidae > Eospalax > Eospalax fontanierii. The sequence continues at coordinate 55,852,375 of CM069541.1, forward strand.
GGGCTGCCTGTATCCATTATGTGTTTTCTGAAGCCAAAGGCATCCTTTACTTTGGGCCAGCCTAAAGGCCTCTTACAGGACAGGACAGGACAGGCTCCGACTCACAAGGCGGGCACTGAGAGCACGCAGTGGCGGAGTCTACCCCTCTGGGCCCGTTTTCCTGCCTCTCTTGCCCCGTGCCAAGCAGGACTGGGCTAGTGTCCTTGGTGGCTGCGGTCGGTCCAGGTTAGAGCTGCTGTTGCTTCCCTGCCTCTTCTGGGAACTTATGGTTCCATTTCGGCTCACCCTCCTAATTCTATGGAGCAGTGTTTTGTTAGTCTCAGCTCCTCCAGAGAACCCAGGGAGAGAGGACTTTTGCCACCCTCTCTTCTAACCAAGGAGCCTGTTGCAAGTTAGTTAGAAAACTTGTCAAGGTCAAGAGAAGGACACCAGCTGAGCCCTTGGCCTGTGACCCCACAGCCCTCTTGAGTAAGGGAGGATCAAGCCTGAGTTCTTGTCCACCACAGACGGGCTCACCAGGGATGCCAATGTCCTCTAAGGTGACTGGCTACCACAGCACTGGAAGTGGATGCTAAGTCATAGACGGGGTGTGCTTTCACACATAGCTTAGCCAAAGTACCCTGCCCTTGTCCCTATGTAGAGTACATGGCCTATAGCAAGCGCTTAACAAATACTAATACTTAGCTCTGCAGAGACCCAGCACGGTCACTGGCACTGGCACTCAGCGTAGTCCTGGAGCTAACCACCTGGTCACTCCAGGATTCTGATCAGCCATCAGGTCAGTCACCTGTGCACTCTATGACCTTAAATGAGTCCCTTCTCGCAGCCTGTCTTCTCCCCTGTAAAATAGGGTGATGTAAGAACTCAGACTAGAGAGAATTCACTCAGTAAAGTGCTTCCCACACAAGCATGAAGAAAACTGGATTCCAGGACCCTTGTCAAAAACTCAGCATGGTGCCACACACCTGTAGGTTGTCACTAGCCAGGTAGCCTAGTCTACTGGGTGATCTCCAGACCACTGAGAGACCCTGTCTCAAAACACAGTGGACAGCTCCTAAGAAATGCCACACGAGATCATGCCCTGGTACCATGCACATACACCTGCATACACTCAGACCAGCATCTGCTGGTACTCAGCCACATGATGACACCAGATTTCTGGGGTCTCTAGGCCCAGGTCTGCCCCCACCCCAGTATCACACAAAGGAACAGGCTTTAAATAAAGCATTTATTGATTAGCAGAAGCTTAAACAGTTTGCATAGTATTCTCAATACCATATCTGGACAGATGATCAAAATCCCCAAGGCACTAGAGAGCACTGTAAGATTAAGGACATGATCGAGTAGAACTGGGGGACGAGGGGTCCCTGAGTACCAGCCATGTCCTGTGGGTCTAAGGCTGCTGCCTAGGGAGCAGGTCCAGGGGACAAAGGATGCAGGGCTGAAAGGAGCTCCCAACCTGGGGTGCCTTGAAGAGGCAGTTTATGCCTTGTGCTCCTCAACCTCCACAGAATGGAGAGGGTCTGTGTCAGCCCTGGCTGTCCCTCCAGCTTCTCGGCAGGCAGCGAGTACCCTGGAGGGGTCAGGAAAGGACAGCCCACACCCAAGCCCTGCCAGGGAACAGCTGTCAGACCAGAGTTGGGGGGATGGACAGACAGGCAGGAGCAGCAGGCACCCGAGACAGTCCAGCTTCTAGATACCTTCACTTTGCCATCCTGACTTCAATTCATCCAAGCTCCCCCTCTCAGGACACTTCCCCTGCACAGACCAACACATTCCAGGCCTTTCTCACTCTACCTGTAGGCCCCTTGGCCCACTTCCCTCTACAATAACCCCAAGCCCTACGTGCCCCAACTGCACCCAGCAAGTGAGATCCTTGTCCACTCTGAGTCTGTCTAGCCGTGGGGCCCAGCAGGGAGGGGACGGGACAGAGACCTGGTATGTCTTCCTCATAGTGGTACCAGGGAACCCCGGGGTGAGATGATGGGGTTTGCCAGCTTCCCAGGCTTCCAGTAACACCCTTCCTCCAAAGATGACAAGACCCGCTGTGTGGGAAACAGGGGATGGCAGGGAAGCCCAGTTCCCTGCACAGGGGGCAGCCTCAAACTAGACCCAGTAGCTCACAAGGAAACAGGGAGCAGTAACAGGGTACTGAACCCATAAAGTGACTCAGGTAGGGCAGACCCTAGCGATACCATACCACCCCCGCCCACATCCCCCACAAGGCACAGGCTGGGGCTACAGTGAGAAGGAGAAGTGGCCTGGCAAGTGTCCAACGGAACTCAGGAGGCCACCAGCCTAGAACTCCGTCTGCACTCCTGAGCTGTCCTCAGTGGTGGTGTGGATGGGAGGGCGGCCCCCAGGGCTAGACACCTGCTCCCCAGTCTCCTGGTCACTGGGCTTAGGGGGCTCAAGGTCCACAGCCTTTCCGGGTGAGAGATGCCGGAGGGGTGAGGCTGGTGGTGAAGCGGCCTCGGGGGCTGCCATGGGCTGCGGGCTGTCCTGGACAGGGGCCCCATTGAGAAGGGGGCTGGCTGGTGGGGGGCTCTCAGCCCGCAGATCTTGAGCCAGCATGCCTCGGAGCTCAGTGACACTGTCCGGGGACGCAGGTGATGGCAGCTCAGAACCAGCCTCAAAGGATAGTCCTGACTCCTCGTCCTGGACCACAGACATCACCTGCTTGGCACGTCTGCGCTTTTCTGTGAGGGTGGCTGCATCAGGAGTGCTAGGACTGGGGCTGTCACCACCATCACTGCCGTCACCATACTGTTCGCCCCAGTCAATGGGCGCACCCTCTGCCAGCAGGTGCAGGTTGGGGTCACTGTTGTGCAGAACGATGCTGTCCCGGTACAGGTTATGTTTGCGCTGAACCGCGGCCTCCTTCACAGCTGCAGGACCACAGGAGACAGACAGTACGCTCAGCACAGGGACCATCAAGGAAAGACCTGGTGTCTGCCCAGACCCTGCCTCACTCCCACCATGGTCTGTGACTCGTCTCTGCCTCACTCTAGGCCTAACTGCTGTAAAGCTATAACAACAGTCCAGAGCCCAAGTTGGCAGCCATCATGTTCCTTACTGACTCTCTCAGCAAAGCCAAGGACTAGAGACAAAACTTGGACTCAGAGGGAGATGCCAGCCCATGGGTGCCACACGTATACCAATGGCCTGGACCCAGCCTCTGTCTCGAGTGTTAGGGCTTTCCTTGCACCTTAGCTGATACTATCCCTGACTCCCTGACCCTTCCGGCCGTGTCCCTTCCCCGCTCACCCTGCAGGATATCCTTCATGACAGTCTGTAGTACCACCTCCTCATACGTGTTCTCTACCAGGATGAACCTGGCAAAGTCCTCAAAGATCAGCTCCTGGAAGCGCGGTAGCTCCTGCCATGGAAGCAGGCAGAGGTGAGTGAGGGATAAGAGGCTCTCCCCTGCTGGCCAGTCCCTGAGGGGCTCGGGGAGGTAGGGACTCACCGACTTGCAGGTAGGGGCCAGCTTCTTGAGCAGGAAGGGGATGGTGATCTGCAGCAGCGCCTCCCGGAAGAACCTCTTGCGCACAGAGCTACTGTCGTAGTCATACTTCTGCGGGGAAGGTTACAGGAGGGTCCCTGGGTCAGGGCTCCCCTAACTGGTAGGAGAATCTGCCTGGAACCCAGACGGGGGTTTGGCTAGTCAGGCAGGGCCCAGCAGAGTGCTCACCTTCAGTACCCGCTCCAAGATCCGCTGGATGGACTTGCACAGCTCCTCCCTGGTGGGACCCTTCCCCAGCTCCTGGTGCAGCAGGGTCTCAAAGGTGTACACGGCATTGTCCATTTGCTGCAAGGCACAGGGCAGGGCACGTGACCACAACCCCTTCCCGTGTGCTGCAGAGAGTGTCTTCCTCAGCTAGCTACCCCCGCCCCGGCCCTACAGGGAGTGAAGGGTGGTCTGGGCCGGTTCACCCAAACCCTTTCTTGCTCAGATGCTTACTGTGTGTCTATTAGAAGCCTGGAGCACAGAAAACAGCGAGGGGCTGGAGGGCAAGAAGAGGCTCCTAGAGGGAGGGAGGCAGCCAGGGAGGAGAGGCCCAGGGCTTGAGCAGCGAAGAAGCAGGAGAGGAAGCCAGGTGGTCATGATCATAGCAATGGGAAGGGAAAAGGGTCTCCGTCCTCTAGTGATGGGGTGGGAGAACTGAGGGCCCACCTCACGCATGTGGATCTGGGCTCGCTGCTTGAACACGGATGTGCTGGACACATCAAAGCGCTGCTGTAGCCCGTCAAGCCGCAGAGGTTCCATCTTCTCGTAGCAACTCTGCATCTTCAGGGGGTGGTATGCCAGCTGGGATAGCTTCTCCATGTACTGCAGGGGACAGGGACACATGAGACGAGAGCTGGGGCTACCAGCGTGACTACGCAGCTCCACACACACCTTGCCTGGGCCTCCTGGGGACAATGCTCAATAAGACAAGCCTGGGAGGGTCTGGGACAGAAGGGAGGAAGATTTGAAGGCAGAGTATCATGGTACTGTGAAGAAAGGCCATTCTCATCCCTCCTGGGGTTTTGACGATCTTGATCAAGTCACCTGCTCTCTTTGATCCTCTTCAGTCTCTGAATAGGGAGATATCTTTTCTGGATTTCTAAGGTCCTTCCTGGTTCCCAGATTCTGATTTTTAAAAAATTTATTTTATGTGTATGAGTGTGTAAGGGCACCCTTGTTGTGCAATGCCCACAGAGGTCAGATCCCCTGGAACTAGAGTTACAGACAGATATTAGCCACTCCATGGGTGCTGAGAACTGAACCCCAGGTCCTCTGCAAACGCAGTCAGTGCTCTTAACTGCTGAGTCACTGCCAGCCCCACAAAATTCTGACTATTACGATCTTTGAATTCCAAAATGTGGAGCTCAGGTAAGAAGGCTAAGGATCAAGACGGATTCTAGCTGCACCTACCATACACCTACAGACGACACCCTGAGAACCAGTAAGAAAGACGGGGTGTCTGCATCCGTGGGGAGCGTGATTTGTGGGTAACACTGCTCCCCTCTGAAGTGTGTCTCTCCTTCCCTCTCCGGCAGGTTCTTTCATACTTCAGCAGCCCTCTTGGTCTCTAAAGTTGGGTGGCATGGGTACATATTCTCTTCCTCTAGTGGCCAATCCCCAGGTGAACTGATGTTAACTTTGTGGCTTCTGCCGCTGGTCTCATAGGGGCCTGACAGAGCAATCTAATCTACCCTGACTCACACACAACCAATGCTCTAGGGGACACCAGACCCATACTCAGGCCTCACCTCACCCAACTTGTCAATGCCACCCTCATTAATCACGTTCAGGTTCATGTCCGTGACCTCCTTGAAGAAAACGTCCCGCACCTCCGTGAAGCCCTGGCTAGTGGGCACCATGAGCGCCTCGAGGATGGAGGGGATGTAGGGCTGGACGTGGTTCCGCACACAGACCTCTGCCTTGGGGAGGATGAAGCCTGTACAGGGAGGGAGAGGGTCCTGCTGCTGGAAGGCACCTGGGACCAGATACCGTCCCAGCCCCGATGCCAGAGGAGCTACTGTTAAAGGTGCTGGTACTGCGAACAAGCTCACTGACTCTAGGAGGGGAGCCAATAAATATAACAAATACAGAAGAAAATGGGGACCCAAAAGCTGGGTGTGGTGGCACATGCGTGTAATTCTAGCACTCCTGAAGTAGAAGGATCAGAAGTTCAAGGTCCTCCGAGGCCACATACCAAGTTTGAGGCCAGCCTGGGATACCTGAGACTCTGTCTCAAAAATGAAAAAAAAATATGAAACAAAAAATACCTTTGTAGATCCAAGGAACTTACTGGTTTTGCAGACTCTGGGCCCCACCCTGGAGCATAGTGACCTAGTGCTTCCCTGTCAGCTTTCCAGAACATTCCGATTACAGCATTTTTTATGCAGGAGGGTGTTCTGATGTCCACCTTTGCTCAGCTAATGTTTATTACACAAAATAAAGGTCAACTCTGAGCTTCCCGTCAAGCTCCCAATGCATAGAGCCAGTCCACTGTCACCTGCAAGAAGCCACCATCTCCTGACACTGCATTCAGTGGATACAGTAAAGGAACAAGCTAATGACAGACACACACACTTCCCGTGTTAGCTAGGAAGATCAGCATTGCCCAGACACCACTATGTATGGTCGCCAGGATGAACAGAGGTTTGAATCTCAAAGTGGAGATTTTTAAGATCTGGGCTTAAGCTGAGCCTCGTGTCAAAGGCTTGTCAACCTGGTTTCTTGGGAAGTTGAGGCAGAAGGATCCCAAGTCGTGACTCAGTAAAATCTTGTCTCAAAAAGTAAAAAGCAGGCTGAAAACAAGGCTCAGTTAGACTGCTTATCCAGCACCGATGAAGCCCTAGGTTTGATCCCTAGTACCACAAAATAATCAAGAGTTCCTAGAACTTACACAAGTTAGAGGAACTCAGTTCGATTCCTTTCAACACTACAGCAAGTCATGGTCATGCTGGAGAGAGGGCGCTTCCCTGATCACGGAGGGCTGGGGCCCGCCTACCTCGGATCTTGCTGGCCAGATGATCCTTGGAGGTGATAATCTGGTCCATGTCAGTTCGGATGACAGCCTCCATGGCTGGCCGGGACTGTTGCAGCTTGGACAGCACCTCCTCAAAGCGCATCTTGGCCTGCTCAAATACCATGCGGTACACGGCATCCGAGATCTGTGGGCACAGTGGGATGTCAGTGCCAAGGCTGAGTGCACAGTGCAGGCTGCTCCTCCTCAGCCCCCCGATGGGATTCCGAGACCCACATACCTGGATCCACTGCCGCTGTCGCTCCTGTGGCTTTCCCTTCAGCCGAGGACCGAGCTCAGTCTTTAGTGCTGGGCCTAGCTCCTCCATCACCAGGTTACTCAGGATCTAAGTAAGACCAAGAAGCACACAAGTCAAGGGACTCAAGCCCTCTCTGGGCCTGACCCTTTATTCCACACCTCCACTATGCTGGCTCCCAAGCACCACCCTATAGTGTCATGGTCCTTGGCCTCAGGGCCTCTGCTACATATGCAAATCTGTGTTTATAGAATCAGTGTCTCCTATGAGATGACCTGAGGGTCAAGGTGGCAGCCATCTGGCTCAAAACTGCTCAACACGGCACCCAATGGCGTGAGCAGACAGATTAACAGGAGTCACTCCCTGGTCATCTCATTCCAAACCTGCTGTGCTCAAGAGTCTCCTTCCTTTTTTTTTTTAAATTAAAAAAAAAAAATTACATGTATGAGTTTTGCCTGCATATATGCAAGTGCACTATGTGTGCGAATGCCCACAGAGGCCAGAAGAGGCACCAGATTCCCTGGAACTGGAATTACCGGTGGCTGTTAGCCATTGTGGGTGCTGGGAACCAAACCAGGTCCTCCACAAGAGCAGCCAGTGTTCTCAACCACTGAGCCACCTCTCCAGCCCAAGAGCACCATTCTGGATGACAGTCACTCCCTGGGGCCCCAGGGTGAATTCTGAGGACTCTGCGTGTCTGGCCTCACCTGCACTTCATTCCCACACAGCATCTCCCAGGTGCCATACTGCTCCTTCGACTGTCGGTACATGCGGATGGCGTCAGTGAATGCAGGGCCCTCCACCCTCGAGGCCTCAGGAATCCCTGTCCGGGAGAGAGGGAAGGAGAAAAGGACAGAGGAGATCAGCAGAGGGCCTTCCCCCAAGACCATCTGTGTAGCCAGAGCACGCACTCACCACACTCAGCAGGGGTGGCTATGAGTCAGCCTGCAGGAGTCTCAGCACCACAACCCTGTTCCTCCTCATCACCTACATCCTCCAAGACTCCCAGACCCCCAGCACTGTCATTAACCCCACCTCACAGAAAGGAGACCAGCTCCAAGGTTTGGTCAAGGGCAGTGAATGACAGTCGGGACTGGCAGGCACCACCTCTCTCTGAGATGCTGCCCCACATGGCTCTAGGACACCTGAGACCCACATTCTGGCTCCTCACATACGGCTGCAGCCCTCCCGTGTCGTGCCTGATAGAAATGTTTCCAGCTGTGCAGGCCAGACCACCTCTGTCCTGACACTACCTCTGGTAGTCCAACTCTGACAGCCACAGACAACCTTTATCAAGTACACCTTGCTGCTAAAGTAGGCCAGGAGCTAAACTTGACCTATGGGTTGCTTTCTGGCTTTTACTTTATCATTGAACCCTGAAGGGCTTCCATCTCCTCTTCTGGGAACAATAACCCTGCCCCAGCCTCTCACTGGGAGGCTCATTGAGCCGGAGTGCAGATAAACTACAAGCCCTAGGAAGTCCGAGGGCATGGAGTCAGGGGCTCTGGAATGACGCTTGGTGCAGTTTTGATTTTTTGAGGTGCTGGGGTTCGAACCCAGGGCTCTGAGAATGTTAGGTAAGTACCACCAAGTCCTATCCCCAGCCCCTGAAGGACACTTTCTATCAAAAACTGAGGAACTGGTTCTCATAGTCCTGGTGGGCCCATACCAGTGCCAAGTGCAGAACTTCACTGAATAAACCACTGGGGGTTCAGTGGTAAAGCACTTGCATAGTATGCACAAGGCCCCGATCTCAACCCCCAGAAGAGAAAGGGAGGGAGGAAGAGACAGTGAACCAGTGAAATGGGGTGTTACTATTAGTAACAACTAGAAAAAAATACTATTTCTGCATTGTTGCTACCGGTGATGTTGGAGGCCCATGTGACAGGGTGGGTGGGTCAGCGTGGACCCCAGACCTGTGCTGAGGAGGCAAAAGGCAGGAAATTGCCAAATCTGACTAGGGGAGAGAGCATGGTTAATACCACAGAGCCTGGCCAAATGCCTCTGACCACGGAGTCCCCAGAGCCCAGGAAGGAGAAACGGCATCACAAGCCCCAGCACCCACTACAGAGACGATGGGATGAGTCATCCCACAGAGAAAAAGTCCCTCTCTGCTGTGGGGCCACTCCCTTCCCTACAGTCAGCGGACTGTAGGAATCAGGATCTGTCCAGCCAGGGTCAGAAGGGAGCTCTGCCATGGACAGAGACTCAGAGCCAGTAGCACCTCTGCCTGCATTTGGGGACCCGAATGAGGCAGGCATGCTGAGAACAGGGCAGGTGGACCTCAGCAAGGGTGGCACCTGAGCCAGGGGTGCCCATGTGAGTCAGAGGAACCTCCAGTTAGGGTGTCTGGAGGACACAGTCTCCTGGAGATAAGAATTTTTGTCTAGAAAATCCAGCAATGCTCAACCCACAGCCTCTCCCAGATCCAGGAGTTCTATTCTGTATGCGGCAGAGCGGTCCAGCGAAGAGGGCGAGGTGATGGGAAGCTGGAGGGAGGCTCAGTCCTGAGACCTCCTCCACTCTGTACATCCAGCCACTGACCTTGACAGATTTGAGGGTTACCCCTCCCGGGCTCTTCCCATGAGTCCCAGTTCATCCAGTGACGCGCTAACCCGTATACCTCAGAATGGGCCTGTATCTGCATCAACTGATGTCTCCTAGATCAAAGTTTAACCGAGAGGCTTAGGGTGAGCTCAGATCTACCGTGACTGGTGTCTTCAGAAGAAAGAGAGCTTGCTTCTATTTTTTTACTCTGTGTGTGTGTGCACGTGCACGTGCAAGAACATGGAGGTCAGAGGCTGATACAAGGTGTTTCCACTGTCCACCTTATTTCTGAAACAGAATCTCTCACTGAACCTGGAGTTCACTGTTTCAGCTAGCCTGGCTAGACAGTGAGCACCCAAGACCCACTTATTTCTAACCCTCCAAAGCACTGGGGTTACAGATGCACGCTGCTGTACCTGGCTTTTATGTGGGTGCTTGGGATCCAAACTGAGGTCCTCATGCTTGCACAGCAAGCACTTTATCCACAGAGCTATCTCCCCAATCCTATTTTTTGTTTGATTTGTTTTTGAAACTGCCTTCTCTTAGACCAGACTGGCCTGGCTTGAGCCACAATATCCAACCAGAGAGAGCTGTGGTGGTGTGCACCTAATGTGCCGATTATTTGGGAGCCTGGGGTTGGATAATCCTTTGAGCCAGGGGGTTTGGAGCCAGCCTAGGTTAAAAAACTATCTAAAAAAATAAACAAATATCATGTGCTCGCTGAGGGCTGGAGAGGTGGCTCAGCCATTAAGAGAACTGACTGCTCTTACGAGGATCTGGGTTCAGTCCCGGCACCCACACGATGGCTAACAACGGCTTATAACTCCAGTTCCAAAGGCTCTGACGCCCTTTCTCCCCTCTGCAGGCGCTGCACCAAAAGGCACACTTACACACGTGCAGGCAATATACTCGCACATCAAAAATAATATTTTTTTTAAAAAGATCATGGGCTGAGAGACAGCTCAGCAGTTAAGAGCACTGACTGATCTTGCGGAGGACTCAGGTTCAATCCCCAGCACTCATATGATGGCTAACTACTGTTTGTAATTCCAGTTCCAAGGGATCTGACGCCCTCTTCTGACCTCCATGGACACTGCATGACATAGGTGCAATTATACATGCAGACAATCCATTCATATACATACAATTATAATAAATAAATAAATTTTTAATCATCTGCACCAAGCATGATGGTGTCTGTTTTTAATCCCAGCACTCAGGAAGTAGAGGCAGGCGATCTCTGTGAGTTCAAAGCCAGCTTGGTCTACATAGTAAATTCCAGGAGTGCTGGAACTACAGGGAGACCCTGTCTCAAATCACAAAACAAACAAACAAACAAAAAAAAGATCATGTGTTCAACAGAAGAACAACCTTGCTGCCACTTTGACCCAGACTTCTAGCCTCCAGAACTGGAAGGAAAAAATCAAATTCCTGTCATGTAAGTCACCCAGTCCATGGCCCTTTACTGTGGCAGCCCTGGGCACACATCAGCCCACTGAATCCTCAACGCCCCTGGGGTGAGAATGCCAGTCTTAGGTTCAAAGAACCTGAGGCCCCAGCCAGGCGTGCTGTACACACCTGTAATCCCAGCACTGAGGAAGTTAACGCTGGAGGAACGCCACAAGTTCAAGGACAGGGCCAGCCTGTACTACAAATCAAGCCTAGACTAGATACGAAGACCTTGTCTCAAAAGAAACTGAGGTCACTGGCTTGAGCACACATCCCTCAAATCAGGGCCAGAACTCAGGACCCTCTGACCCCAGTCAGACCTGAAAAAAGCCTTGGTCTCTGCCCCCAACACCAACAGCAATGGAAGACTCAGGACTCAGCCTGTGCCCTAGCTGCCTCCTGACACCCCCCACTGCTCCAGGAATGCAGGATGTGAGGGGCCCTGGCCCAGGCTGGCAGCCACCCAGCTTGGCCTGCTTCCCTCACCCACCCACCCCCACTTCCTGGCAAGGCCAGGAATGAGCAATTCCAGGCTCCACAAATTCCAGGCCCAGTCTCAACAAGGGAGGAAGCAGAGAACTTTCTCACAGCCCCGGGGTGGAGGGGAGGGCCATGTCTGAAACCAGACTTGTCAGTTCCCTCTTGGGGGAGGGGGGCTGGCCGGTGGGGGACCTTTCTGTCTCAGCTCTCTAGGTCCATCTCTCCTGCCCACAGCACTTAAGGCCTCCCAGCTGAATGCCTGCTGTGTGTAGCACACACCTGGGGAACTGAATGGTGGCTCTTCCTCACCTGGTCCTGTCCTCACCCTGTGCCCCCACTCTGCCACACTAGGTAAGTCAGCAGCTCTGTGAATCTGCAGAGAGTTCATGGGCCAGGGATGGGGGAAGACGGAGGGTGCCCCGGGCCAGACAGTCACAGCCTGAGCCAGGGCCATAGCCCCAGGGACTTGGGAACAGGAGGCCCTTTGTGGGCCGGCAGGGCAGGGCCCAGGCCAGGTGGAAGGGGTTGGCCTGGCTAAAGACCTGGTTCGTCCCTCCTAGCAGATTCCAGAAAGGGTGGAGGCGTTTTCTAGAGAGGTGGGGTGAGCGGGGGTTCTGCCCAGGTGCCCTCTCCTCCCTCCCCCTTGGGTGGAGCTGTGCCTGAGTGAGGGTGAGAGCTGTCATGGATCTCTTTCTTCCTCTGGGACCAGATCACCAGGTCAGGGCACAGCACAGGGATGCTCCTCACACCCAAGGGCAGAAAGACTCCCATTGCCCCACTCCTCCTTAGAGGACAATTCTAGACCTTTGTATAATTCCTTAGACTCCTACAAGGCCCTTCCAGACCTCAGAGCCCCCTCCATCCCAGCTTCAGAATACACGCATGCACACATGCACATTCCCATCCACCTTCTGGGCTACCCTCTCTGTGGGCCACAGCCTCTGTGGAGAGCATTCCTTCCTGGATCCCATGACTGCTTGTCATCTCTACCCTGGACCCTACCCCTCCCTCCCTCCCTAGCCCAGGGCAGCACCTCCCCCAACATATGTACCCAACATAGATGACATCATCCTGGTAACTCATCTGTTCCACATCTGTCTCTCCATCACACAGGGCCTGTCTGAGGGCAGGGAACATGCCTTCTTCCCTTTATACAACCTCAGATTACACACCAAAAATGTTTGCTGAATAAATGAGTGAGCTGATAAGTCACAGTATGAATTTACAGATGAGGAATGATCTTCTTAGACCACCATGCATGTTGGTAGTTAAAGAAGAAAATTATGGGGCTGGAGAGATGGCTCAGTAGTTAAGAACACTGGCTGCTCTTGCAGAGGACCCAGGTTCCATTCCCAGCACCCACATGGCAGCTAACAACTGTCTATAACTCCATGTCTAGGAGATCCGACACCCTCTTCTGACCTCTGTGGGCACGGTATCATACAGGTGCACTTAGATATATGCAGGCAAAACACTTATTCAATAAGATAAAAATAATAAATAAAATTTTTAAAGAAGTATAAAATAAAAAGAAGAAAATCATATCATTAGAAGTATCTTGGGGGTGGGAAGTGACGGATCTCACTGCAGCCAGGGTATGCGTAGTCCAGACTGGCCTTGAATTCACAGCTCCTCCCTGTGAGCTGTTATGCCTGGCTATGATAAAATAAAAACCTTGACAAGCTCAAGGCAGACTCACACTATGAATTCCACCAATACTCCTAATGCACACGGAAGGGGACCATTCTGACCATTCAGAGAACACAACAGGGAAATATTCTCTGCAACAGTTAATATTGATTGTCAATAGACAGGATTTAGAATCCTAGAAACAAACCCCTGGGAGGGATTTTCTAGATTAAGTTGATTGAAGTGGAAAGATTTACCCTAAATATGGGAAGTACTCCAAGGCCTGGGGTCCCCAACTGAATTTCTTTAAAAAGTGAGAAAGGGAATTGAGTAGTATCAGCCACGGACAGGTCTGCTTCCTGACTGTGGATGTAATGTGACCAGCAGGCTCCTCCCACATGACAGCCCCACAGGATCGACTGTCCCCTTGAACTGTTAGCCAAAACAAACCCTTTCTCCTTTAAGTTGCTTTTGTCAGATACTTTGTCACAGCAATAAGACAAGCCAACTACCACAGTCTCCTAATGTCACATCACTAGAAAATGGCAAAACTGTGACCATGATTTGGGGATCCAGGGTCCAGGGGCTCAACCACCAGAGCCCTCTAAGAACAATGTCTTACTGTTTCCTGGGCAACGCAGACATATTTCCATCACGGAAGATTAAGGGTGATAATCAAGAGTGTCTTGTAACCTCAGAAGGGAAATCAGAACAAGCAGCTCATACAGTGCAGTGGCCACATAACACTCAGCCAACAGGAGTCACCATTCAGCACATCAACAAGTACTGCTCACCATTGTTGCAGTGTCGAACGCAGTCCTGAAGCACAGCCTGCCACTTGTCCTGCTCCGCTTCCGTCATCATGCAGAAGTAGTAGTGACGGGCGTGAGGGTGCCAGAGGATGAGCGGGAACTGCGTGGGGCACTTGAGGATGGGGGCGGAGCCTGACTTCGATGATGTCCCTGTGAAGACACATCTCTGAGCAGCTACCCTCCACAGTTTCTTGGGTCAGAGGAAAGTGGGAGCTGAAAACACAGCTGAGGAGCAGGCTCAGGCCTAGAGAAGGCTGGCCCAGGGTGGTGGCAGGCTAGTGAGGAAGGAGCTGACTGCATTCTGTCCTCCACAACCCAGCTACAAAAAAACCTCAAAACCCAGCGTCAAGGGAGGTGGAGAGATAGCTCAGTGGCTGTGCTGAATAGCTTTAGTGTCAACTTGACACACCTGGGTGGAGGGAGCCTCAATTGGGGAATTGACTCCATTGGCCTGTGGCTATGTTTGTAGGGTGCCATCCCTGGGCAGGTTATTCAGAATTGTATAAGAAAGCAGGCTGAGCATTGGCCAAGGAAGCAAGTCAGTAAGCAGCGTTCCTCCCTGGTCTGTGCCTCAGGTTCCTGACCTCAGTGATGAACTTGAACTATACGCTAAATAACCCTTCCCCCACCTCCAAGTTGGTATTGGTCAGAGTGTTCTGTCACAGCTATTGGAAGCAAAACAAGACCCCAGCTAAGAGCACTGGCTGTTCTTGCAAAGAACTGGGATTCAGTCCATCACTCCAGTTCCAGGGGATCTGACACCCTCTTCTGGCCTCCATGGGCATTGCACACACATGGTGCACTTAAATACAAGCTGGCAAAACACTCATACACATAAAATAAAAATAAATAAATAAATATTATTAAAGATAAAATAAGCCAGCGCCTGTTTGGACCCTTTGCCTAGAAGAACTAGGTCACGTCCATCTCCCTCTTGGACATGGCTCTAAACTCTGTGTATAAGACACTATGACACAGGTCAGAGTCCTCTGGTTCAAAGGTCAAGCATTACCTTCTTGGGTTTCCCTTCAGATTTCAGCTGCAGAGGTCAAAGTTTAATGTTTTAAATGTCCAGGAAAGGAGGGAGACAAATTGGTAAATGAAATAAAAAGAAAGAAGTCTGTTTCTTTTTGGCCTTCATGGATATTTGAGATCCAGAAAGATAACAAGTCCTGGTCCTGAGTTGCTGTGGTCAGTAATACACAGTTCTCGGTGGTCCGGCCAGGCTGGGCACGCAGCACCACACCCTGGTGAGGCCTGTGTTCTCAGCACCGATTCTGCTGGTGCTGAGGAAGTTGAGGTCAGAGGGGGAGGGAGCGTAATCTGTGTGGACCCAGCAGGAGCCAGACAGACCTTAAGCCCAGAAAGGTGAATTCCTGCCCAGCCTCCACCACCACCGGGCTTCGGTTCCAAGTCCCAACTGGAGACTATTTACATAAGACTCTAAGACTCAGGATCCACTGGACAGTGTCAGCCTCATCTTCTGGAGACTCTCAAGGTCTCAGGGCAGCGGGAAAGGCAAAGGTGAGAGCCTCATTTCACAGCTGTGGCATGTAATATTCTGGCATAAGCGGGGCCTGGCTGAGGGACTATGAGTCCAGATCTGGGTCCAATTCATATACAATCTGGGACAAACCCCCCTTCGCAGGCCTTGGGGAAGGCCTCTGCTTCAAGTTATTCAAGGGATCTGCAGGCACCTTTAGGCCCAGCTGGCTGCTCCACAGAATGGGGCCTGGAGCAATGGGCTCAGGGTCGCCCTTCCCTGTCTAATCCCAGGGCCTATCTATGCACAACAACATGGCTGGAGACAGCTGGTCCTCTACCTGGTAGGGAGTTGCCAACAAGTTCCAGGTACTGGTCCACAGAGGTGAGGATTTTGTAGCCTGCACTATTGATGATGGCTCGGGGTGGCATCTGCCGCTCATAGGCCTGAGGAGAACAAGAGAAACCGGTGTTAAGGGTTAGCCAAGCACAAACCCCATCTCCAACTCTGGCTCCAGAGAGAGAGCCGCCCACTCAAGATGGAGGGGAAAAAGAGGAAGGAAGAGAAGCGGCTGGAGGTGGGGCTGGAGAGACTGCTCAGCGGTTCAGAGCACTGCTGCTCTTGCAAAGGATCTGGGTTCAATTCCCAGCACCCTCATGGTGGCTAACAAGCGTCTGTAACTCCAGTTCCAGGGGATCTGATGCCCTCTTCCGGCCTCTGCAGTCATTGCACGGCACAGGTACACTTACACTCATACATATGAAATAAAAATAAATAAATAAATGTAAGTGACTGACTGGGGCTGGGAAGTAGCTCAAGGGTAGAGTGCTCACCTGGCATGCTAGGGGACGGAGTTCAGTCCCCAGAATGAAGGGAAGGGGGAGGGCGGTGGTGACTATCACAGTGACTAGAGACAGAGTGCTGTAGCAAATGAGACCTGGCTCTGGTCCCTGACCCCAGAGCTGGGTAAGGAGGGAGGATAAGATCACTTAGCACAGCGCCCGCACAGGAGGAGCTCTGCTGCAGGGCAGGGCTCGTATCCCTCCGACCAGCAAGTCTATTACACATCAGACACTGCAGTAGGGCCACTGCATGCCTCATCTCTCGGGATGCTCACAATCTACAAGGCGGCTTACCCACGATTCACACAGCTGGGAAGCGGTGGATGTTGGCTATGAACTGGGGCTGCCTCCAGAACCCAAGATCTTTGGCCATTACCTTGAACTTCTCACCCCAGCTTTCCAAGTTCTAAGCATTACAGTGTCCTTTAAAGGGGAGTTAGATCAACAGACGGCAGCCCTGTGCCATTGGGGAATGCAGGGTGAGAGGGTTCTGACTCAATGGCTTACACAGCTGGGCTGCCACACTGCTGCCAACCACTAGGGGTCACTATTTGAACCTTTAGTGCAAGGATCTGAATGGTTCCTGACCTTCAACCCCACCCTAGAACTTGCTGAAGTACAAATTCTTGACCATGCCCAGATCTGAAGCAAACTCTGGGAGTATGTAACCTTTTTAACAGTCTTCCAGGTGATTCTGAGACTTGCTGTCATTTGAGGGCCACTTTCCCTGAGGCACAAGTTTGCTCCTGGCTATTTGCATTATTCTAAAAGCTTTATCCACTCTGAAACAGGTCAGACAGGCCTGTCTTTGGGGAAGCTCTGCAGAACTGTTTTGTACATGAAACCAAGTACTTAACCAGGTGGGCAAAGATAAGACATACTCAGTACCCACTTCACTCAGACAGGAAGAGGAAACCCACAGCTGCCCAGGAGGGCACGGGGCGGGAGAACACTGGACCCGCACCCTACCCAGAAAGAGGCACAGAGAAGCGAGCCTGGGGCAGAGACAGGCCAGCAAAGAGCTGCTGTGACTACAGAGCAAGGATGGGGAACAGGAGAGGCAGGAAAGGGACAAGGTGGGCCGAGGGCAGGCTCCAGCCTGCGGTGAAGGCATTTGGTAGGACTTGGGAGTGATCAGAAGATGGGTGGGATGGTTTTATGATGGGTTTGTGAACTGGACACAATGAAACTGTTGGGTCTCACTCTCAGCCCAGGGGACTCAAACCCCTATAGGCTGCCTGAGAGCCAACCTCGGGGGGCCTCACCCCACTCCCACTCTCAGCCCAGGGGACTCGAACCCCTTTAGGCTGTCTGAGTGTTAGTCCCAAGAATCCAGACCGTCAGATGCAAGCAGCATGAGGAGTTTATTATTACACTTGCGCAAGTGGGTGACTTGGTCTCGGAATGCCAAGCCCCCCCCCCCCCCGGCCCTGCTCGGACCAAGCTCTTATAGCAAAAAACCACAAAATTATCATATATTGACATATAGGGTATAGATTGGCACAAACCAGGGTTACATAAAGACAACCACACTGGGAGAGGACGCCCCAGCCCCCCACTACCACCACCACCATCCTCCCTGTGCCAGGGGAGCGGGAAAGATGCAGCTTTGCTTTGCCCCTGTGGATGGCAAGCTGGAAGGGGTAAGCATGAGGTAGGGGTCTGAAGCCTCGGATTTTGGAATGGGGGTCTCCCACAGTGAGAACTGCTGTGGAGGAGGACAGCTGGCCAGGGAGCACGTGGAGAAGCAGCAGCTGACCCAGGAGAGCAGCCGGTCCGCAGGTCACTCACCACCTTGTTTTCATACAGCACCAGCCCGTAGTTGTGCGGCACCAGGCTGAATCGGTTCCTCCACTTCTTACTATCCTCCTGGTACTGGAAAAGGTTCCCAGAGAAGATGATGCGCTCATCCAGGGGGACCTACGGGCAGGAAGGGGCGGGGAGTGAGGGACGGGGAGAGATGCCCCCCACCTCAGGCCTCTGAGGTCAGCTTGCACCCTCAGCAAGATGGAGGGCTGAGGTTCGGGGCAGTGAGGGGCTCACTGGGGGTCCAAGTGGGGCATTAGTAGAACTCAGTCTGGGCACCAAATAAAGAGGCCAGGCCAGGCCTAGGGTCTCCCACTCTGTCCCGGCCCAGTGCTCGGGAGCAGGCTCTCTCTCAGCCACCTGCCATTGCCACTTGACTGCACACTCAGCGGGAGAGGACATACCGATAGGCCGGCACTGGCACCTGAGCAAGTTTCTGCCCAACTCTGGGCCTCAGTTTGCCCACAGAACAACCCGACTGGCCAGGGTGGGGATAGAGGGGACTCGGTCTGGAAATTTTTGATGTTTGACTTGTGTCTGGCAGGTAGGTGACCTATGTGGGGGACAGACATGCCTAGACTTTCCTAAAAGCCCTATAAAGCTCAGCCTGACTCATGTGGCATCAGACTTCCTCATCTGTAAAATGGGGACTTATGGCAGGGGGCCCTAGGCAGGCAGCAAAACACTCAGGAGCCACCAAGACAGTGACCGTGACTGTGACCATATCAGGAGCGCATGGGACAGGCGCTCAGCTCCAGAACTGATTTGGACATAGAAGAGGTCCTTAAATCAGGAGTGGAAGCCCAACCTGAAGTTACAGGAACACATTTCCTGAGCAGACAAGCACCAAGAAGCTTCTAGAAGGAAGGTTCAGAAGCTGTAACTGAACAGACAGTGGGGGTCCAGGAGAGTCTAGAGATCTTGGTTTCTTGGCAAGTGCTGCCTGTCCTATAATAAACATAGCGCCGTTTGTAAAAAGAAACATTGCGTGTGCTGATGTGAGGAATTATTATCTTGTGCCCACACCTCAGGCCTCCTAGCTCCCTCCTGGGTCTCTGGCCCCTCAGTATTCTTCCCGGCTCCTCTCTCCCCAGCTCCCCACCGCTGCTCCTCAGGGGAAAAGGACACTCTTGAAAGGAGAGCCCATTGTACTCAAACAATAGTCCCCAAGACCACAGTTTCCTCTCCTGAGAAAAATATTTACAGGAAAAAAATGGGTCTCCTCCCCTCCCCCCACTGTGGGCTTTGCCCAAGTCAGAAAGCTCCCACTCAGTGGTCTATATTTAGACTTCTGAAACCCAGCCCTCCAATCTGTCTTTTCTAGAAAGAGCAGCCAAGGCTTTCCTAACACCCTGGGAAGACCAGACCCCACCGTGCTTGGCTGGGCATCTGCTTTGTGAACCCAAAGGCCCTAGGACAGCAACAGTCCCAGAGAGTGGCTGTGTAGCAGTCTGGCCCATGTAGCCAGGCTCTGTACCCAACTACCAAGCATACCCCCAGAGCCCTCTGGGGTGTCTTACAATGGCTGCCTGGTTCCAAGTCTGGGTTTTTATTTTTTAGATTTTCAGATGGCAAAACCTGGTATTGTATTTCAAGCCTGTAATCCAAGGACTCAGAAGAGCAAGGTTACCCTTAGCTATATAGCAAGTTCAAAGGCTAGCCTAGGCTACATGAGATCCCGTTTCAAACATAAATAAGGTTTTTCAAATGGCAGAGTCCAGTTTGGAGCAGAAGGCCTGGAAGAGGTGGAAAGGAACCAAGAACCTAGACTGCAAATCAGGGCCAGATCTGCAAAGCCACCACAGGAGTCAGACCACCACTGTTTATAATGGCCTTGAACTCATGATCTTCCTGTCTCAGCCTCTTGAGTGCCGAGGTCCCGTTTTAGTTTTATTATTGCTATGGTTGTTACAATTCTGATGACTAATACTGTTCCTCTTCTATTGTTACCATGAATTCACACGGTGATCAGTTTCATGAGTGGCCAAAAAGGATCAAAAGCCTCTGGCTGTCGGGACTGGGAGCCATTTCAGTTCACGCCTCTGGTTTGTCTGTCTGTTTCCCCTAATGAACCAGCACCCCATGAGTGTGAGAGGCCGGTCACAGAGAAAACGCTTAACACACCAGCTAGTCCTGCGCTCTTGGGACCTGGGATACTTATGCCTTTTGTTTTTGTTGAGATAGGCTCTTGGTACGTAGCCCAGGCTGGCTTCTCACTCCTGGTAATATTCCGAATATTGAAATTTCAGGCGTACAGTCACCATGCTGGATCTGCCTATGACACTTCATCCTAGATAGGGCAGCAGGTCTAGCACCTGGGCCGGGTTCAAGTTCCCCTTTCCTCTCACAAACATGCACACCTGCCAGACCTTCGGGCTAGCCACACCCAGATACCTCTGCTCACTGACTTCATGGGGTCAGGAAATTGCCATGACATCTGGAGAGAAAAACTGAGACACACAGTTCAACCTTCCGGTCCCCCAGGGCAGACTGGAGCAGGGCAGGAAGGTCCTTGAGGGTAAGGATCTAAACTCGTACTTCCGGCCTCCTGGGAACAGTCATTTGGGGCTCAGCTCTAGGCCTTTGTATATCCCTCTATCTGACAATCCTTTATTACGGCCGACCTTCCCTTTGTGCCTTAGCAAAGGCAGGCTTCTCCCAGGAAGCCCTTACAGGCCAGACAGGCCCAATCATTGTCCTAACTCCCACTTTATTGTATAAACAGCTATTTACTGTCTGTCACACTTTAAACATCTGCAGAGCCATGTGGCCCCAGCACCTGACCCTACATAACAGTCATCAGGGGAGATTTTTCTCCAGAAAGCCCTGAGGAGCTGGCATCTAGTCACTGAGCTAGCCTCTGCCCCCAGCTGAACAACCCAGTCAGGCAGCTGTTTGATTCCTGTCTCTCGGCTTTCAAGGTGAACTGGTCAGGTTTAGCCATTCCCTTCATGTAGGGGATAAACCCCAGCACTGATTTGGGGCTCACTCAGGCTCTTCTTTCAGCTCCCAAACTCCCCCTTTCAGGCTGGCATTTGAAGCTCTCTGAAATCCCTACCCATGGCAAAGGCTGCTCTAACCCATGGCCCGTGATTTCTCTCTGAAAGCCATTTCTCCTGGACAGAGAACTAAGGTTTGGCAAGGTGTGGTATCGCTCATCTACGGTTACCCAACAAGTGGGAACTCAAACCCTGAATGATGAATGCCCTCTGCCTCCCTGAGCACACATCCTTTCCTTGTCTCCCTGAGTCCTTGCCTCAGCCCTGGGAAGGAGGTTCCCACTTGTCAATGTGGAGAGTGCATCAAGTGTCTGAGCCACCAAGTAATAAGAGTAATCAAGTGTCCAGGTCAAACTTATATTTGGGTTCTCTCCTATCAGACCATGGGTTTGACAGGGCAGGCCCTGTGAGAGAGGTCTCACCAGCTCAGCATCTCCCAGCCTCATCCTGGGCATAAGATGTCCTGAGCTGGGAAAAGTCAACTGGACAGGGAGGCGTGGTACAAAGCGAGGGTAATTTGGCAGCCTACCGACCACAGAAACCCAGACACCGACAACACCGAGCACCATCGCGGCACTGGAACAGTTTACCTGGCTGGCGCCTCGCCAGCGAGGGCGATCGGTTCAGAAAATCAGATTCCCCAGAGGGATACCAGCAGCTTCGGCAGTAACCACCAGACAGGACTAGGGAGCCACGGGGCTGTCACTGAGCCGAGGCAGACCCAGGACACCCTTCCCTTTGCTACCTTCCTACTCAACCAAGAGTCCTGGGGGCAGAGATCACCAAAAGGGAGCAAGCCTAGCTCTGGAAAAAAATAGGACTTTGTTGACTGACATGGGGCTCCTGCATTGTCCTCAGGACAGTAAGGGCTAGCCTTTCCTCCAGTGCTTAGACCCCAAACCAGCAGCTTCCAGGTTGGAACACAAAGCTTTAACTGTGAGCTGAGGATATAGCTCAGTTGGTAGAAGGTTTGCCTAGCATGCATGATGCCTGTATTCCACCTTCCGGTACCACATAATACCATGTGGCACACCTCCATAATCCCAGTACTCAGGAGGTAGAGGCACGATGATCAGGAGTTCAAGGTCATCCTCAGCTATGTAGCAAATTTGAGGCTAGCCTGGAATACATGAGATCCTGTCTCCAAGGGGGAGGAGCCCCACTGGCACTCCTGACACCCCCTCCTTCTCCGCTCCATTCCCACCCCCAGCCAATTAATCACAGAGTCCTCGGCTCCACACTGACCCCCAAGTCAGGCAGCTTCCACAGTAAAACTAATCCTACTGCTAATGACAGGATGACAGGGTGAGCAATGAGGACAGCGTCAGCACCTTCGCTGCTCTACAAACAGTGACCAGAGAAGGTAGTCACAGCTCTCTCAGCAGGTAAGTAACCTGAGCTGGCCGTGAATCTAGACTGCAGAACCAGCTCTGACCATGAAAAGGGGGCACCCTCAGCAAATGGATCACCCTCGGAGACCAGCCTGGCAACCCAGGGAAACTGAGGCCCAGAGAAGCCATGTCAAAGGTTTCCAGGGAAAAGGGGTAACAAAGTCCATCTCACCTTGCGCCAGAGCAGCTGCGCCTGGGGCAGCCCGGTGCCCTCGATTTCATGGCGCATACTGTTGAAGAGAGCAACGCCATACTGGTCCTTGTAGAAATGGAGGAACTCCTTCAGGATCTTCTCTGTTTTCTCTGAAAGGGAAGCACAGAGGGAGGGTGAGGTCACCAGACACCTAGGGAAGTGGGGCCACAAAGTCCCAGATTCCTGCATGAAGAAGTGTTTGCACAAACATGTCTTTCATCCAAGATGAGGATGGCAACCCTGGCCTCTTGCGTGCTAGGCAAGGGCTTACTTGGCCCTGTCATGAGCTGTCTGTGCAAGCTGGCCGCCTGGGGAAAGATCAAACCTCCCTCCAGACAGAAAGCTGGTTAGTGGCCAAAGCTAACCCCCCAGCAGGCCTGTGAGAGATGTAGGCTCACCCGTGACCAAACCAAGTGAGCGCTGCATGAGAAAGACTGCTTTTCCCACTGCCACATCCCCCAGGACGGGTGGTCAGTGGGGACAGAGACTGGCAGTATGTGCCCTTTGACGCTTCGCCCACACCTAGGATGTCCTGCAGGTGTGTAGACACCAGCTAACTGTGCAGTGGTGAGAATGACCAGTATAAACCAGTCTACCCAGGACAAAAAAAAAAGTTAGAACAATCCTACATGGAGGTGAGCCGGCAGAAGAGGGTTAAGCACAGATGGCAAGTTACAGCCTCACACGCTGGCCGGCGAGCACATCTCCGAGCGAGAACGATGCCTGTCGGTACTATGCGGACTAGAGGAAAGGCGGGAAGGCCACCAGCCAGCCTGGAAGGGTCGGGCCGCTGGGTACGGCGCGGGATGCAGAATAAGCCTCACTCTCTGCTTTATTCACTTTCACACATTTGAGTCATTTTTCAATCAGCATTCAAACAGATGCTCCCAATTCACCTACTAAGATGGCTCAGCAGTTAAGAGCACTGACTGCTCTTGTAGAGGACCTGGGTTCAGTTCCTAACACGCATGTGGTAGCTAACAACTGTCTATAACTCCAATTCCAGGGAATCTGACATCCTCTTCTGACCTCTGTGGGTACTGCATGACACAGGTATACACATGCAGCAATATACTCGCTCACACAAAATAAAAATAATAGTAATAAAAAAATAAAACAGGATCTTGAGTCGTTAATCCCAGCATTTGGGATTGCAGAGGCAAGCGAATCTCTGTGAGTTCAAGGCCAGCCTGTTCTACATAGCGAGTTCCAGGCCAGCTGGGGCTACAGGAAGGAAGACCCTGTCTCAAAACATAACAGAACAAAACAAACAGCAAAAAAGACAGGGTCTCATGTAGCCCAGGCTGCCCGCTAACTCTCTACATAGCTGAGGATAACTTTCAACTCCTGATCGTCCAGGAACGCACCACCAAGTCCAGTTGATGGGGTCGGGGAGGCAGCGCTTTGGCTCTGTGACTGCTAAGCACACACTCTACCAGCTGAGCTGCGGCCCCAGATCTGCGAGCTAACACTTTTTTTTTTTCTACTCCTAGCCCTTTGCTTCTGTTGCACTGAAATGGTTTCAGCATAGAGATGGCGATGTCCACGGCCTCCAGAGCAGGCCCAGCAACAGCAGGCTCAGTGCTGGTGTTACCTGGGTGTCCCCAGTTACAGGTCAGGAAACAGACCAGAGAGGGCCCAGGAGAGGGCCTTTCAGGTCATAAGATGCTGTCACTAGAGTTCCAAGCTGGGGTTTGTGCAGCTCCCCTCTGAGTTTCAGTTTCCCCTGCACACGGGGAGGGCTAGACATAAGAGCAGACCGTGCCACCTCTGACAGCTTGGATCTCAAGTCCTTTCCCTGGGGATCCACTGTCATCTCCAGGTACTGGAACACCGGGCCTGGACAGTGTTTCATTTAATCCTCTCAGTCAGTCAGTGAGGCAGAGGCCACGTCAATTCTACTTTACAGAGCAAGTCACCAAGACACAGAAAGGGTCTGTCACTAGCACAAGGTCACACAGCTAGTGAATGGGAGAACTGGGGTGCGGTTTGGGGCCCAGCCAGAAGCTGCTGACCAGGGAAGATCCAGGGCACATGCCACATTCAGCCTTAGAACTGCACGCTATCTCTGCCTCGGTGGCAGTGGAGGAGGATGCCCTCTACGGTCAGCTCAGCCCACCCACCACTCCACAAAGCCAGCCTGCCACACACCCCTTTCTTGGAATGAAGTCGTGTTTGTCCAGATTCTGATTTGGAGGAGGAAGAGGACTCATGAGGAATGTGTGATGAGTGCCTATCTTTTTAATTTAGTTTATTATTTTTATTTTATGTGTATGTAAGTACACCCATGTAGTGCAATGCCCACGGAGGACAAAAAAAGGCATTGAATCCCCCAGAACTGGAGTTTCAGATAGTTGTCAGTCTCCATGTGGGTGCTGAGAACCAAACCTGGGTCCTCTGCAAGAGCAGCCAGTGCTCTTAACCACTGAGCCATCTTTCCGGCCCCCAAGTGCCTATTTTTGAAATAGGTCAGAGACTATGAGAACTGTTCTGAAGATGAGGAGGCAGGGGAGGAGTAAGAAGGGGAGGAGGGACGGGACCAGAAAAAGAGTTAGGGTCAACAGAGAGGAGGGTCTCCACTGAGAGTAAGACAGCGGCCGTAGGAACGACCCCCTCACAGGACTGCAGATCGAGTGCCAAGCCCAGAGCCCACCAAAGCGTCATGACGGCCAGAGGAAGTACCACTGTCATTGTTTGGGATGAGGAGGCTTAGGGACCCAGTGTCCTCAGTCCAGGCTTTGCCTCAACTCCCTGTAGGCAATGAGCATCCCACCAACTTCGTGGGATGGGAGCCTTAGAGCCTTGGCCTCAGCTCCAGGAGACCCAACTCGGGTCAGGGATGCTCACCCCAGGCAGGACATCATTCCAGCAATATGGACTCAGCTGGCCTGACACTCGGTCAGGCCCAGGAGGAAGATGCTATCCCAGTGCACAACAGTTCTCAACAACCGGGCTGGTGCCGGCCTAGGAGTAGCTGTACTCCAAAGGGCATACTGGGCTAGCCTGGGGAGGGGTCAGGAAGGGCAAAGCTGAGCCAGGGGAAGGCCCAGTCATGCCCCACCATCCCTTTGAGGGTATCTGAAGCCAGATCAGACATGGCTGGAGCCTAGAGAAAAGTTCCAGAACTCCTGAGTTTCCTTAGTATCAGAAAGGCTTATGAGAGCTGGAGAGACGGCTCAGTAGTCAAGTGCCCCGGCTGCTCTAGCAGAGGGCTCGGGTTCAGTTCTCAGTATCCACATGGCAACTCACAACTGTCAGGAACTCCACTTTCAGATTTGATGTCCTCTTCTGGCCTCCACAGGAATTACACACATGTGGTGTACTTACATACATGAAGGTAGAACACTCATACACATAAAAAATAAATTAAAAAAAAAATTTTAAGAGAAGACTTTGCCTTTAATCCCAGTACCTAGGAGGCAGAGGCAGGCAGATTTCTGTGAGTCTGAGGCCAGCCTGATCTACACAGCAAGTTCCAGGCCAGCTGGGGCTACAGGGAGACCCTGTCTCAAACACCAAAAAGCAGGGAGGGGGACAGGCTAAGCAGGGAAGGGGGACAGGCTCATGGACAGTGACAAGGGTCAGCAGAAGGTTGCAACTCAAGTCCCAGGCCAGGGCGCTGACACGGATAGGCCTAAAAGAACCAAGCTGAAAGCTGCAGTGCAACAGAGGGCCTGGGATGAGATTCATTGTCTACGCGTCCACATGGGGGTACAGACGAGTTGCCTAGGTGAGATTAGGGGCAAGACTGGGGGTCATGACCCATCAGAGGAGGCGGGAAGCGTAAGGGAGGGTGGTTACAGGAACCAAAGTGGAGAGATGGGCAGAAACTTGGGGGAGCACCTCCATTAAATAAGGTGGAAGAGAGGATCCAGACCCCACGTCCCCTCCAGACTAACTGCATAGTTCATGACTCCAATTTCACCCAACTGCAATCCCAGGCACACTTTGCTGCCCAATCTCAGGAACCATAAAGAGCTAGAATCAAATCTGGCTCAAGCCTTGGTGAGCTAGGGCTGGAGAGACAGCACAGCCATTAAAGGCTAAGGCTAAAAATCAAATTCAATTTCCAGAACCAACCAGGAGAAAGCAGAACTTCTCACTGCTGAGCACAGACTTAGCTCTGGAACTAATGGGCTAGCAAGGCCACTAAGAGTTACAAGTCTTGGAGCTGGAGAGATGGCTCTTGCTGAGGACCTCAGTTCAATTCTCAGCACCCACAAGGAGGCTAACAAGCATCTGAAACTCCAGTTCCAGTGGAACTCAACATTGGACATTAAACGACACACTGCACTTACATACATGCAGACAATATACTCATACACATAAAATAAATATTAAAAAAAGAAAGAGTGCC
Source organism: Eospalax fontanierii (assembly GCA_035773235.1). Classification (NCBI taxonomy): domain Eukaryota; kingdom Metazoa; phylum Chordata; class Mammalia; order Rodentia; family Spalacidae; genus Eospalax; species Eospalax fontanierii. Next base: position 55,879,140 of record CM069541.1, read on the forward strand.
AAGCCCTGCGGGGCGGGCCTGGCTGCCCATTGCTGAACCCTGACTAGGACTCACATACTAGATAGTCAACCACGAGAAGAGACCTACGGGGTGGCCCAATGACCAAATGCCTACTGGGCAGGGGCAGGGAGGCTGAGGGTCTGGGACTTCCTAGTCTCTGCATAAGCAGGCACCACGGGAGAGCTGAAGGGGAAGACGGTAGGAGACAGAGCCACATGAGAACCTTGGCAAAGGCATTCGTGGGCTCATTCATGAAAGAGGTCTCCAGTCAGCCAGGGAAGGACAACCACGCGCTTGATATGAAGAAAGTGCCCCCAAAGCACAAAGGAGGAAGACCTGGGACACACAAGGGCCAGGGGACCCAGAGGCCAGCAGCGCTCCATGGAGGTGTCTAGCCTAGATCAAGGGCTCTCAGGGTCTCGCAGGGAAGGACATGGTGGGCGGGCATTGTGATCCTAGGGCATGTCTTACCATTCTACCCACTGGACTCTGTGGCCCCAGCCCAGGCAGTCCCCTTTCCTTGGGGACCCTTCCTAGCATCCACCCTGTAAATGCTTCTTTTCAGTGAGAGTCTGACTCTATACCCCAGTGTGGCCTGGAATCCACTGCTAGCCCAGTCTGGCCTGAAACTCATGGCAATCCTCCTGCCTCAGCCTCTTGAGTGTTAGGATTACAATCAGGAGCCACCATAGCCATATTTTTCTCTCCTTGTCACCGTATCACAGCTAGCTCTGAGAGTCCTCAGGATTCCACAACCCACCGGTCCAGCCTGGGTGTGTGCAGGAGGTACCTGGAGCCACTGGTAGAGCTCTCACCTCCACACCTGCCCAGACCAGCTTCCCAGTCTCCCCCCATGGCCTCTGGGAACACGTCAGTGGAAGGGCAGGCACTGAATGGGGCTTCTGAGGCCAAAGCTCACCACCCCAAGGCTCACTCTAAACCAGAAATGGCAAGTTCACTTGAGATCACACAGCGAACTGAGGCAGCCCAGCACCTGAGTGGCAGTTAGCCCTCTGGTGGTCCTGACTATGACCACTGCCCACAAGAGCCAAAAGAACATTCCTTCCCTTCAGAGGGCAGCGAGGCAGCAGGCTGCTCATCTGGTGAAGCAGGGAGCCTGGTGAAGCTGGAATCCTGGGTCCAGAGCCTGGGAGCTCAAGACAATAGCTCCTGCACGCTACAGATGCGTAGGCTGCAGGCGGGCGTGGGCCAGCCTCACACACCCCAGCATTTTCTCATCCGCCCCGGGGCGCTGACTCAGCCCCAGGTGCAGCTGTGTCAGAAGCCTTGGGGACCCTGGAAACCAATTGTGCCCGCCCTCCAGCTTCCTGGTGAGAGCACAGGGTAGGAGCTTTCTCAGAGCCTAGACCTTCTCAGCTGGGACACAGGCACCACAGAGCGCATGACCACACTAGGCAGGCCAGCCACAGTCCAGCACTCACAGCCCGGGGCTCCATAAATGCTACTCTTAATGGAAACAGTGCTCAGCTAGTAATGACAGCATCAAGAGACATGCTGAACTATTTATTAGCAGGTACAGCATTCTCCCTATATAGACCAGCTAGCCTGGAACTCACTATATAGATCAGGCCAGCCTCGATCTCAGAAATCCACCTGCCTCTGCCTCCAGACTGCGAGGATTAAAGATATACGCCACACAGCCAGTACAGGCGCTACTTCTATAGCTGACAGAAAATTAAGATTTTTTTTTTTCTCTACAGAATCAGACAAAAGAGGCTGTAGAGACGGCTCAGCTATTAAAGGCACATATTGATCTTGCAGAGGATCCAGGTTCAGTTCCCAGAATCTTCATGGCAGCTAACAACTGCCTGTAATCCAGTTCCAGGGGATCCAACACTCCCTGCTGGCCGCTGTGGACACTGCCTACACTAGTACGCTCACACACGTGCAAGCAAAACACTCGCGCACATAAAATAAAAACTAAAATAAAAATTTTTTAAAAGAACAAGGAGTTAGGGGAGCGGGCCTGTGCACTCGGGTGTATGCACGTGCCTGTGTGTGCATACCCAGGTTCCCCAGCTATCATTACCCAACCTGGGCTGGGTATCCATCTCTGAGCCCCTCACCAGCAATGCCCTGCAGAACAGGAGGGGAGCTCACCCCACACAGAGGGAGTTACTCTTCTCTGCTGCCCCTGGCCCTCCCACACACCTAGGTAGTAGTATTTTGAAGAGGATTAGTGTTGTTTGCTTGAGAGACACTTTCACTGTGTAGCCCAGGTTGGCCTAGAGCTTACTGTGTAGTCCAGGCTGGCTCAAACTTTAGGCAATTCTCCCATCTCAGACTCCCAAGTACTGGCATTACAAGTGTGTGCCACTATGCCCGGGTAGAAATGGGGGTTTTATTTACTTTTTTTTTTTTTAATGCTGGAGATTGGATCTAGGACCTCAGGCATGCCAGTCAAGCACCCTACCACTGAACTATATCCCAATTCAACCAGAGGTCAGTTTTGAATCTTGCCTCCCCAGAGCCTCATACCGTGAAGTCCCCATCCGCAGAGGCCTCTCATGCACACAATGCCTGCAGCAGGCCCTAGCTTTACTTTCTCTTCCCAGGTCCCTACCCAGGCCCAAAGGGAAGCAAAGCAGGCCTTATGGTCTCCATTCCACAAATGAGGCCGCCCAGGCTCAGAGAGTCAAAGTGCTTTCCCAAGGTCACAGAGCTGCAGGTGACAGCAGCAGCAGCAGTCTGAGTCTCCAGCCCCCACCAGCTCTCGTGCAGTCAAGGCTGGCACAGTGCCTTCCCACCTGGGAGAGCCCCACTTGCCGACCTTCCCTGGGCTACAATGTCTAGGTGGGTCTCTGACAACCTAGGATCATAAGGACAGCCTCAGCAGTGCTAGCTTGGCCTCAGGAGGCCACCCCTATCCAGCCTCCACACCTCCACTGAGCAGCTGGTGAGTCAGGCAGATTACAGACTGACCACAGCCACCCTGGGCTGGGCAGAGGGACTGAGGAGAGGACAGGACAGAACCCATGAATATGCTTCATCACCACATGAGCTTACAGGCCCAGGCTCTGGGTTCAAGTCACAGTTCTGCCTCCTACTGGCTACGTGGTTTTGGCCAAGGCACTTGCCCTCTCTGAACCTCTGCTTCTCTGCAAAATGGCAAAGCAAGAATCCACCTGACCGTGGGATGAGGGAACCAATGAGCATAAAGCACATGACCAACGATGCAGTGGCCGCAAGGATGATGATCTCTGATTTCCCAAAGTGACAGTGTTAAGGATCACGACTTCCTGTGTAGATATCAGAACCCAGCAGAACAAGAGCCACAGGGTGGGCTGAACGTTCCAGAAGCCTTAGGGAGCTGAGGGAGGGGTTCCTGGGCCCACCGTACAGGTAGAGAAACTGAGGCTTGAGGAGCTTAGTAAGGAGAAAGGGGAACAGGGTCCTTGGCAGACATGCTGGTGGAGTAGCCCCAGAGCCTTGAATACTGGGCCAAGCAGTTTCCACTTTGTCTTCTCGGAGCTGCCAGAGCCAAAGTCCCACACAATCACTATCTACAAATCCTAAGCACAACCTTGGGACAGGTGATACTGACCAGCACCGTGGGGCATTTCACACGAGGAGCCCAAGCCCTGTGGAACTGAGAGTCCCTCCCAGGTCACTGTGGAGGAATGGCTGAAGGAAGGGCTGAGCCCAGGCCCAAGACCTGGCATCTTGAGCCTGAATCTCCCTCCTCAATGATGCATTGGGACAAAGAGGGCACTCTCCAACTGTGACAGCCAGCCTCGTGTGGACCACAGGGGCTCCACACCAGTCCCCGCCCAGACTTGGCCCCAGACATGGGCACTAAGCCAGACCCACTCCTGGTTCGGCCAGTGGGCTCTAGAAACACACCTCCCCGCCAGACCTGGCCCAGTTTCAGGGTTTCACGGGGACTGAAACCGGGCAGGTGGCAGCACCCACAGGGTAAGGCAGAGTCAGAACCGGCCTGCCTGGTTCTCAGCAGGGAGCGGTCCAGGTAGGGAGTGAGAGAGGTAGCCAGGATGACGCCCCACCTGCCCCAGAAACAAAGGAGCAGCAGAAGCAGAGGCGGCCTCGAGTTCCATGTCATGGAGACCAAGCTCTAATATCTCCATCATCTGATGGTACTGCAGGAAGACACTGAGGTCCAGAAAGGTAGTCATGATCTTCTAGTCACACAGCACACCCCACAGATCAGGGTCCAGAAAGGTAGTCATGATCTTCTAGTCACACAGCACATCCCACAGATCGGGGTCCAGAAAGGCCGTCATGATCTTCTAGTCACACAGCACATCCCACAGATCGGGGTCCAGAAAGGCCGTCATGATCTTCTAGTCACACAGCACACCCCACAGATTGGGGTCCAGGAAGGCCGTCATGATCTTCTAGTCACACAGCACATCCCAACAGATCGGGGTAGCATGCAAGGCCCCAGGGTCTCACCTAGGGCCTGTCTCACTATTAACACATTCTGGTAACCATCCTTTCTGGTTTCCTTGGTAGCCAGGGTGAGCTGCAGTCTCATATAGCTCAGGCTGGCCTCAAACTTACTATGTGCCAAGGATGACTTTGAACTCCTGAACCCGGTTTTCACCTCCCAAGTACTAGGATTAAAAGCATGAGTCACCATACCCAGCTAAAACACGGGCATTAATCTCTTCATCCTCATAGCACTGAGGCTCACACTTGGAACCTCCCGTAGGCAAGATCACTCTACCGACTGAGCCACAACCCAGTCCAGCATCTCTACTCCTTGCTTTGGTCCTATTTCACAGAGCAAGTGGCTAAGGCTCTGAGAGGCTGAGTGACTTCTCTGAGGACACACAGCTTCTCAATGACATGGAGAGGAGAGGAGCTGAAAACGGGGAGAGAGCGACACTAGGGAGATGGCTCAGTTGGTAAAGTGACTGCCAAGCAAACCCAAAGGCCTGAGTTTGGATCCTGGCACCCATGTAAAAACCAAGCATGGTGGCATGGTTCTGTAAACCCCAGTGCTCAGGGCAGAGACTAGAGGATGCCTATAGGCCAATGGTTGTCAGCCTAGTTGAATCAATGAGCTCCTGGTGTAGGGAGAGACCTTGTCTCAAAAAATAAAGTGCAAAGAGGCTATAGAAGACATCTAATGTGTCAGCTTCTACCTCTCACATGCATTTGCACAAACCTGGGTCTGCCACCACACATACACATGCTCATACACATGTGAACATACACAGACCGAAGGAATAAATCACTAAACAGCACAGACTCAACATTTTGAGTCTAACAGGGAACCAATATTTGGGCAAACACATTTCATGCCTAACACCTGTCTGCCAGTTTTGGGGGAAGACACAGAATCCTGTGGGTGGCCCCTGCCCAGAGAGCTGACGCAGAGCTCTTGCCTGGGACCTGTAATCAGGTGGGAGTTGGGAGCGGGTATAATGACAGGCTCCATCATCCAGCAGAGGTGGGGGGCACTCAGCCCAGGAGAAGAGGTGGGACCAGGAGTCCGCAGAACCAGAGTCAGGGAGAGACCGTGGACAGCTGAGCCTTGTCCAGAAGAGTGCCAGCAGCAGGGAATGACCTCCTCAGCAAGCCCAAAAGGTAGATGTCCTCAGTACCTGCTCGGCAGCGGCAGGTGCCTGGGGCCCCACTTCTGGGCTGCAGAGGGTCAGGCCTGTGAGTCAGTCAAGAAGCCAGCTCAGCTAAGTTCAGTCTGTACCACCTGCCTTCTCCACTCCTGACTCCCTCTGGTGTCCCATACTCAGGACCCAGAGGGCCTGGCCTCTACAGCTCACAAGCTGCCCAAGGCTCCCTCTGCCCTTGGGATAAAGGCCAGGTGGCCTTTTATGCCCACAGCATCCTGAATACTCTCGTATCTGGACACTTCTCCCTCCTCTGCTGTGTGTGTGTGTGCGTGCACACACACACACACACACACACACACACACACACACATACCTGTACTATCTCTTCCTCTGGGAAGCCCCAGGACGGGTGGGTGCTCCCCACTTGGACTCCTCACACAGAAAGGGAGACTTGTATATAAGCTGCGGTGGCCTCAGCTGCTCCTGAGGAAGCATTCGAAGCAGCAGTCCTTTCTCGGAAATGGTGCCACAGCGTGAGCATTCCCTCCCTTCTTGCTTGAGGGTCTGCAAAGGACCCTCTGCTGGGTCACTCCCCCTTTCCCCGAGACTAGATATTAACAAAGGAAACCTCCCTCACACAAACAGCCCCACAGTGTGCCTGTATATATATGCCTGCTGTGGGCTGGAGATGACACCAGGTGTCCAGAGACCTGGCTTCCCTCTCAAAATGTAAAAAGATGGACAAACAGGTACTCTGCCATCTCACCGAGAGCAGACTGGGGAGGAAAATATGGCTCAGACACAGCTGGACAGATAAGGATGTGGTTTAGTAGTGAAGCACTTGCCTATCACAAGGCCCCAGGTTTGATCCTCAGCACCACAAATGCCAAAAAGAGAAAAAGATCATTTCGACACAGGTGGAGAGGCAGAGGCTGGCTGGGGACCTACTACTTCCTGAGGAGGCCAGAGACAAGTGTGACCCCAAGCCTTCTCCGGGGGCTTTTAGGAGCATCGTAGCTACCGAAGAAGACTGCAAGACCAGAGACTTGCCCAAGGTAGCCACTCAGCTTCTCAGCCCCAGCCCTGGCCACGTCCCACTGATACCAAGTGTGTCCACTACACGCCACTCTACCCCATGCCACACCCTCTGGTGGAACAGTCCTTCTCGCATTCCTAGGCCACACTTCCTGGCCCCGTGTCCCACCACCTCATCACAGCTCTTTGATTCCCCATTTGCGTGTAATAATCACACTGCGGTTGCCACATGCACCCCCTCCCACACCCAGTCAGCACGGAGGTAGCTCCTAGAACATGCTAGCAATGACTGTCACCATGGTGTCATTTAATTCTCACCAGGATGCATTATTAAACCCATTTTTTGGATGAGGAATCAGAGGCTCAGACAAGTTCAGTGACTTCCGAGAGCGTCACACCGGGGAGAGCAAACCTGAGCCATGACCCCACACGTGCTTTGGCTCCCTGATAACTCCCACTACCAGACCAGGTACCAGGTCACAGGTCACAGGTCAAAAGAGCTCACAAGCAGGAGCTGGCTCTCCACTGGGTCTTTCTTCTACTAACTGCATTAGAGTCGCACCTTGCTCATATCTAACACTACCCAGGCCTCGGGAAGGATTATGTGTATATTCTTTGGCCACAGTTAAATGGAGAAGCAAGCCCCAGGCTGAGAACAGCCACTCAGGGCCTCAGTTTCTCCATCTGTAAAAGAAACATGACATCACAGTCCTCCTCCTCCACCACCTGTCAGTGGGAGACTCTGGGATATGTTAGTTACCCTGAGATATGTAGGGTTTTGTTGTTAAAGTCAAACTATCAAATGAGCTGCACTGATCGACTCCTGTGCTGCCACGATCCCTTGTTAACAGAACAGATACATGGTTTTCTTATGTTTGTTTTCATTTTATTTGTATTTTATAAGTTTACCTACATGCATGTAAATTCAGTACATGTATGCAGTGCCCTGGAGGCCAGAAGAGGATGTCAGATCCCTGGAACCAGAATCAAGGATTGGGTATGAGCTGCCATGTGGATGCTGGGAACCAAACCTGGGTCCTCTGTAAGAACAGCAAGTGCTCTTAACCACTGGGCCATCTTTCTAGTCCCCAGCTACATATTTTGACAATAGATCACGGGACCTGGGAAGGGCCATCAGAGTCCAAGCTGACTCTTGGACGAATGGGGGAACTGAGGTCAGGAGATTAGGAAGCAGCTCTCTAGGGTTCTTCTAGGCTCCTCAGGAATGAGGCCTATTCTCCACCCTCTCCCTGGCACCCAGCTCCTGATCCACACACAGGTGTGTAACCAATGACCTCTGGAAGGAAAGGTCACCTGTTTCCACATGCCAATATGGCCGGCAAAGAGATGTGAAGGGTCAGGTGGGCTGGGTCTCCTTATCCAAACGTAGATTTGGGAGCAGTCAGCTGGGACTTGCACAAAGACGCGTTGAAAGCTCTTCTCAGCTGGCAAATATTTAACCAGGGCTCAGCATTAACAGGTCCAGTGGGGTAAGGTAAGCCTGAGACGAGAGGGCCTGGGGGTGGAGAGGCAGCCAGGGTGGAAGCCCAGGGGAACGTCTCCAAAAGCAGAGTGGACAGGAGGGAAGCCCCTCCCCCAGGGCGGCCCGTCACACTCTCAGCCTCTGAGGGGAAAGTCGGTTCCCATCTAGGAGAAACAAAGGCCTTCTCATCCTCTCCCTGCTCCACCCACTGGCCTGGCAGCAGTCCCACGCCCACAGCCTCAAGCTGGCAGCCTAGTCTATGAGGCCAGAACACATCCCTAAACCTAGTCTATGAGACACACATCCCTAAGAGTCCAGAGGGGCAGACAGAGAAGGGGTACCAGGCCTTCAGCAGCAAGCCCCACCCAGAGCAGGACAGACCTATCCACACCGACCCCAGGCCTACCAGAGAGCTGGCATCATGGCCACCCTCTAGGAAGTGTGTTCCCAGGAGTCGGCTCTGGGAGAACACCAGCCCCCTGCTATAGCCAAAGCCATATAAAAGGCTAACAGGAGCCGTGAAAAAAGCAGCCTGGAGGAGCCCACCCACCTGACACCAGGCTTCCTCCCACTGCTGCGCCCAGCTTGGGAGCCGGGTAGACATGGGGACACATCTGGCTCTACGGCCCAGTAGCTTCCCTTCTCCGGGCCTCAGTGTTCTCCTGTGCATACTGCTGTTAGGGCTGCATATGCCCGCAAGGTGCAGAGGGACAGCTGATCTGTGACAGTAACTGCACACACTCCCTTCCACCCACACTCCGGCCTCCAGTCCTGTTTGTGGCGGTGATGATGGCAAGTTTTATTTTGTTCTGTTTCATGGTGCTGGGGATCAAGCCCAGGGCTCTACCAGAGTTACAGCCCCAGCTCCACTGCTAACTTTGAGTAACATCACTCACCTCCATCTCTTTCACCATCCTCATCACCCTCATTGCAGCCTGAACCCCGAATCTGCCGAACGTGCTCTGGCTACCCCCATGTCACCCGGTGCTCCCCAACTGGTCCCCTCCTTAGCTCGACAGAGTACAAGGCTGGTCTGGGAACCCAGAGCCCTCAGCTGCAACACAAGCACATTGGTAGGTGCCTGCCGTGGGACTGGGTCTGTGAGAGAATCCAGGGCTCCAGCCTGGAGCTGGACCTTGAGATGTCCAGGCAGAACCGATCCGCTGACCCATATGCTTTAGTGACCAGCCTGAGAGTCCACAGTGCCTCCCACCTTCCCCATCATCCACTGAGCATCAGGGGCCGGACCCAGCCCACAATCCACATCAGCTAGTTCAGGAGAGCTGAGGATGGAGGATGGAGGCTGTGGTGGCATCACAGTGCTGTTGTCATTCCTTCACTCAGTGCCGGGGACTCATAAGAGACCAAGGAATCCAACACCACCACCCAGACAGCATCGGGTCTAACGAGGGAGACGAACCAGAAACCAGAAAAGCACATGAGAGCTGGGTGGGCAAAGGCGCCTCGCCAACAAGTCTTGCATCATGAGTTCAATCCCTGGCCCCCACATGGTTGAAGGAGAGAACTGATTCCCACAAGTTGTCCTCTGACCTCCAAACATAGGCTGCAGCACGTGTCCACAATGGGTTAAATGCCCTGACTAGGAGAAGCACATCAGATGAGAGGAGCCCAGGAAAGGGCCAGTGAGCCCGTCTACAGGCTCCAGGACATCTAGCACTCTTTAGAAGTTAAGAGCTGAAAAACATAAGTGTGCCCAACAGCAGATGCAGGAAATGCAACCTGGTCCTTGGACATACAAGAAAGCAGAAATTCCTTCTGTAAACATTTACCACACCTCCTGTGCTGGCAAGGGTTTTCCAAGGAACAGCTAAGTATTCACTCTCTTGACTTTGGTCTCGGTTCAAATACTAAGTTCCAATCCCTCAACTGGCTGCAGGACATTAAGCCTATGGTTTCATTCTCTCTGAACCTCAGTTTCCCCTAGTGTACATCTGAGAACAGCCGTCTCTACCTGTCATTACGGATTAAAGGAAATGTGTAACTCCACAGCCTGCTCCAACAAGGGTTCACATTACCAATGAAGCAACTGAAGAGCTGAAAGGACTTCTGTCCCCACGCTGATGGCCACAAGATGAGTGACCAGGGTGGAGGACCTGACCTTTGTGAGCAGCAGTCCTTCAGGCCTTCTGCAGACCAGTGAAGCGATGGGAAGGTCATACATCTGGAGTCTAGTTTCTCTGGGCCTTTGTCATTCAAAAGTTGATAATCAGAAAGGGGAAGTGAAGGAAGAAACCTCAGCAGAGACCTGTGAAAGGGAACACCCAAAAAACTGCAGCCTGCAGACCTCAGCAGACCACAGCCCTGGTCCCTCAGCACAGCAGGTGGGGTACCACCTTATCCCCATGCCCTAGGCTAGAGCATCATCACTGGAGATGTTGGGTATTATCTTGAGACAGCACCAGCTGGAGAGCTAAGCATCCTGAAAACTTTTTCATGTGTCACCAATTCTCACGTAGCCCCAGACACATTCCTTATCTCTCTCAACTCCTCCTTCCCATAGGTAGTCTGGGGGTGAGGAGCAAGGGCCCTAGCTACATCAGATGCTCAGAAGGGACAGGTTAGCTAGAGAGAGAAAGCTCCTCTGCACTGGAGGTGTACAAGCAGAGGTTAGGGTGTACTCTGCCCCAGAGGGAAGTTAGCACACCCAACACAAACTGGAACCATACAGGTTCAGCTCTGCCAGGGGGCCATATCTTCCTGAACCTCAATTTCTTTCCATACAATGATCATAAAAATAGTGCCCACCTCAGCCAACAGTGGGGCGTGTCTGTAATCCCAGCACTTGGAAAGCTGAGGCAGAAAGATTCAAAGTTCAAGGCCAACCTGGGCTAGACAACAAGATCCTGCTCAACAACTAAGTAGCACCCACCTCCAAGAGTTGTTATAAAGACATAATAAGATGGTGTCAGGAGCACTCGATCTCTTGTCTGACCCACAGGAAGAGCCCAATAAATACCAGTACTGATAAACAATAAGTGCCAGTCACTACAGCCCAGCCCCAAAGGAAAAAGGCTGAACAGGGTGCCAAAGCCTGTAGCATTCATCTCAGTGTCCGTAGTGACAACATCCATTTTACTAAATCCAAGTGAGATTTTTTTCCCCAAGCTGCCTTGGGACCTCAAGCTCCTCCCTGATCCTAACCCCACATAAAACACGTGTACTCGTGCATATATGTATATCCATACCCAACATAAACACACATGCATTCATGCACTGACACATGCATGTAGGCACACATATACATACTGCTCCTGCAGCTTCCAGGTCCCTTGGTTCTGACAACAGGCAATGTAGGGACAAAGGAAGGATGCTGCCTTCTCCGAGCCCCCTCTGAGAGGAAAAGATTGGGGAGAGGGGATGGGGGATGTGACAGAGAGAGAGAATGACGAGCCAGTGAAAATTTGCTCATGTTCCTGCAGCTGGGCTCTCCCCAGACTGCAATGCAGGGACCTTTGGCACAGAGACATCCATATGGACAGAAAGCCAGGGGCAGTGGCTCACGGCTGTTGTCACAGCTACTCAGGAGGCTGACAATAAAGAGGATCATGATGCCAAGGCCTGAGCTGCACGGTAAGACCCTGTCTCAAAACAAAATGATAAATAAAGTAAGGTCAAGTCCTATTCATGATAACAGGTTTCAGTTCGGAGTCAGGGCTGATGACAGCCAAGGGCAAAAGTGCCTTTTTGCAGCCTAAGCTGACAGGTAGAAGAACTCAGCGTCCCTTTGATCAAGCCTAAGTGGTGGGCTCCTCGGGCCTGCCACTGAGTGAGAGGACCTTGAGGGTCTAGCAGAGTGGCCAGCTCCTTCATTCGTCAGCAAGAAGAACAAGGGGCTGGCAGGTCACCCAGCCGCAGACAGATACCTGGGCCCAGTGCTCACAGTCCTGTATCACCCCCACTCCACCGCCCAGTGCTGGGGAGACGGTGAATCCATCTCTACTTAATCCAAAGACCCCTAGAGAAGCAGATGGAGAATTTGGAGCCTGTTGGCTGAGAGACAGTCTCCATGAAACACCAAAGGAGAGTCATACAGACACCTGGAACCAGGACAGACTGATTTCAAACCCACAGCAACGCCCTGCTTCAACTTCGCAGCACCACACTTAGAGGAACACCTCCAGCCCCAGCACAGTTTGGCTTTCTTTTCTTTTCATTAATTTATTTTTTTGGTCTTTTTGAGACAGGGTCTCCCTGTAGTCACAGCTGGCCTGAAACTCACTATGTAGACCAGGCTGGCCTTGATCTCACAGAGATCCACCTGCCTGTGCCTTTCAAGTGCTGGGATTAAAGGCATATGTCACCATGCCTGGTTCTATCATTATTGAGTGTGCATGATGTGAGTGTAGATAATATGTGGAGGGCATGAGCTCCAGCACATGTGTAGAGATCAGTGTGGACAGAGTCAGTGTTCTCCTTCCACTTTTATGTGAGTTCCAGGGATTGAACTCAGGTCTCCAGGCTTGTGCAGCAAGTGCCTTGACCTGCTGCGCCATCCCTCTGATAGTGTGAGATCACACCAGAGTTCCCCAGTTCACTCTCCCAGAAACCCTAAGACACAGAAAGACAACTGGGTTTTTCCAGAAAGCTTAACTCTGGCTTGGGGACAGCCCTGCCCAGCCTGGGGCGGGGGAGGAAGGGGGGGGCAAGATTAACCAGGGGTTTGACGGTACCAGAACTGCCCAACAGGCAGGGCATTTCCTGCACAGCCCCAGGTCTGGAGCTGGAGCAGCCAGACCCAGGTCACACATCAATGGTAGAAAAGGTCACCACCCCAGCAGGCCAACTAAGGCTGTCACCTAAGCTCTGATCCTTGGCTTCCTCTTCCTGATCAGATGCTGTTAAGTGAGCTTGCACCTGCAGAGCCTGGAAATTGGAGCAGGCTAGATCTGTAAATGCTGTCCTTCCCCATCTAAGCTAGGCTGGTAAAAAGGCCTGGGTCTGCAGCCCCTCACCTGGGCAGGCACGTGGGTCTACTTGCCCTGTCCCTCCCAGGGACATATGACAGTGTGGAGCTGCTGCTGCTGCTGCTGCTGCTATAGACACCAAGAATCACATGCAATGGGAAATGAAGAGATGCTCAGCAGTTAAGAGCACTGGCTGCTCTTACAGACGACACAGGTCAGTTCCAGGGAATCCATTGCCTTCTTCTGGCCTCTGCAGGCAGTGCATGCAACTACATACGTTCAGGCAAAACACTCACATACCATATATATATATACACACACACACATATATGTATATATGGTATATATATGGTATATGGGGTATGTATGTATATATATGTGGTACATACATATATATATATGGTATGTGTGTGTATATATATATGTGTGTGTGTGTGTGTGGTATACATATATATATTTTTTAAACCCCACACAAGACTGAGAGATCTTCCTTCCCCAGTACCTACGTTCTTTCCTCTTCCTCCACCCAGCCAGCCTTCAGGTCCTCCTTGAGGGCCCCTCCTCTAAAAAGCCTCCAGGATTCAAGCAGTACAGGCTGGGGCTTCCAGAGACAACCTGAATCCCTGCCTCCACTATGGTCTCTGCTAGGTCTGTCATCCCTAATGGGGCTTCTCAAGAAGTGAGGACCAGGGTTACCTCCCCATCCAACACTCCTGGTCCCAACACTCAGCCTGACAGAGAGAAGATGTTCAGATTATGGTGGGATCCACATGTTCATCCCCCCAAAATGAATGAAGCTATTCACAAAGCATTGTTGTAATGATGAAAATGGAAAAGCCAGGGGCCAGTGAGATGGCTTGGGGGATAAAGGTGTTTGCCACAAGGCCTGACAATCTGAGTTCAATCTCCAGGACCCACGTGGTAGAAAGAGCCAACTCCGGCAAGTTGTCCTCTGAATTGCCACATGTGCACTGTGGCAATTGCATATACACATTACATACCTACACATACATACATACATAAATGTGAGAAAGAAAAGGACAATGGAGAACCCAACTGTATGCCACTAGGAGTTTGTTGAGCAAGAGAAAAGGCAGAACATTTGGGGTGCACACAACAAGCTACGGGGGGACCATGTGCCTGACACACTATTAGTTCAGGCAGAGGAAGAGAGGAGGCATCAGGAGAACTCCTGAAAGTCATGTTTTCTGGGTGGGAGGATTCTCAGTGTTCACGTTTTCTTTCCATTGTGTATCTGCATTTTCTAACTTTAATTGACAGCGAGCTACTGCCATAACAATAGCAACAACAAAGCTCTGGGGAAACCCAATGGTAAAGTCAGAGCTGGAAGGACCTCGCACTTGACAGATGCTGGCAGGTCTGTGAGGGAGGTCAAGTGAAAGGATCTAAGGCCATGCTGTCACTTGAATCCAGGCCACCAGGGTCCCTCCAGGAGGGAAGCTCTGAGTCTGGCTGAGGTTTGGACTCCAAGTGGGCATCTGTTTTCCAGAGTGTTCACTGTGTGCGGAGCATGGGATTCCTCATAAAGCTTCTAAAAGGAACTTATAACCATACCCACATGACAGGTGGGCAAAATACTCTTTCCAGAGTCTTCTTCACCCCCTCTTTAGACCCTGCCCTGCACTTGCAACGCCCTTTGGGCTCTTGTCAGATTGGGATGACTCCAATTCTGGAAACAGAACAATAAATAAGATAGTATTCTCTTTAATTTGATACATTCACTGTTTAAAGAAATCAGGGGCTGGAGAGACGGCTCAGCAGTTAGAGCACTGACTACTCTTGCAGAGGACCCAGGTTCGATTCCCAGCACCTACATGGTGGTTAACAATCATCTATAACTTCTGTTTCAGGGGATCTGACGCCCTCTTCTGACCTTCATAGACAGTGCATGACATCAGGTGCACTTACGTATAGGCAATAATATATTCATACACATAAAATATTTTTAAAAGCTGGAGAGTGACTGAGGGAGTCAACAGGTATCCAACCTCTGGTTTTGACATGCACCTCCATGGGCTGCCACACCCCACTGCATACACACTACTACACAAATGCTAATACAATAAATCAGAAATGAAGGAAAATTAAATATGTATTATCCCACTATTGCAAAATAAATTCTATTTACAGTTTGGCAAATTTCCTCCTCTATTTTTTCTGTGCCTAAACATATACATTTTTTAATTTCCTATTTATTATTTTTATTTTATATGTGTAAGTATACTGCCTGGATGTATGTAAGCATGCCTATATCATGTAACGCCCATGGAAGTTGGAAGAGGGTGTCGAATTCCCCTGGAACTGGGATTATAGACAGTTGTCAGCTGCCATGTAGGTGCTGGGACCCAAACCCAGGTCCTCTGGAAGAGCAGTCGATGCTCTTAACCCCTGAGCCATCTCTCCAACCCCAACATATACATTTTTTAGACATACAAACTATACCTTATCTTTCCTTCCCTCTATGTCATGCACCGAACAGTACGCATTGACACATCGTTCCTCCTTCCCGTTTTTCATTATTTTTGTATGTTATGTTTCTCAGGGTACTGCCTGCATGTATGTTCATGCACCCATTCTGTGCAGTGCTCTTGGAGGTCAGAAGAGGGCATCATATCCACTGGAACTAGAGTTACAGAAGGTTGTTAGCCACCGTGTGTGTGCTGGGATCTGAACCTGGATGTTCTGGGAGAACAGCCAGTGCTCTTAAGCACTGAGCCACTCTCCAGCCCACCCCTGTTTGAATCACTGCCCTAGTATAAACGTTTGGTTACACACCTGGTTAGGGAAAATTCCCCTTGAAGAAGGACTACAGGGGTTTCACCTAGGGCTTAGAATCCCTTTCTGCTAAGCAGTGTGGGTATTGGAGAGGGAGGCTACCATTTCTGCCTGGTCTTTAGCAATTCCCAAGACTGGGCCTGAAAAATGGTTCAACAGGTAAGAGCAGCTTAAGATCCCAGGATGCACAGAGTGGAAGGAGAGAACCAACTACCACGAGTTGTCCTCTGTGCACAAGTACATGCACATATGCACACACATGCACCCCCAACACAATAAATGAATGAATGAAAGAGTAAGTAAACAGATAAATAAACGGGCTGAAGGGACGGCTCAGCGGTGAGATCCGAGTTTCAGTCTCAGCACTATGTGGCAGCTAACAACCGTCCAAAACTCCAGATCCAGGGGAATCTGACACACTCTTCTGATTTCCACAGGCACTGCATGACACAGGTGTACTTACACACATGCAGGCAATACACTCATACACATAAAATAAAAGTTAAAAGTAAGTAAAAGAATATTTTTAGAAAGAAAGATGTGCGCACCTTTAATCCCAGTACTCAAGAAACAGACGTAGTAGGATCTCCTCTGCAAGATCAAGGCCAGTATGGTCTACATGGTGAGCTCCAGGATAGCCAGAGCTACATAGTGAGAGCTTGCCTCAAGAAAGAAGGAAAGGAGGGAAGAAAGATTGATTCCCAAGGCTTCAGCATATCTTCTGTGTTCGATCCTTCTGCTAGGGACACAAAGGATGTAAGAGCTGCAGGCCCAGCTCCTGCTCCCCCACAGCCCTGTATGAGTCCAGCAGCGGGATCCCCCTATCAGCACACCCCTCTGAGATGAGTGTTGAGAAACGGAGGGTGTAGGGGCTAGCCTCAGACCTGAACCCGTTCAGGGGACCTCAGGCTACATCATCTGTTTCATCATCTGTAACAGGAAAACAAATGACAGCAATTGCTGGGAAGGTCCCATGGGACAGGGGCAAGCTGTCAAGGAAAGAAGGCTACTTCTTCACAGCAGTCATTCCTGGGCTAGGAAAGACCAACTGGTCACTAGCTGCTGGACATGTCTCCTACCTAGCAGGAGCTCTGCACAAACAGGGCCTGAGTGGCTGGGCGCAGCAGCCACCAGCTTAGTGCCAAGCACACAGGGATCTCTCGTCCAGGTACACCCCTGGGCCTGTTATACAGTGAGTCAGTGAGTCACCAGAACCAAGGCCAAGGCCACGGTTCCCACCCCCTGCCTGTCACACTAGCGGCTTAGCCAGGACCAGAGAGGAGTCAGGAGCCCAGAGGGAGGACCAGTCTGTCCAGGAGCAAAACTCCGCTCCGGCCTCACCCTCAGGAACAAGGACAAAGGGCTGAAAGCCAGTGAGTCACACTTAGGAGAATACACATGGGACGAAGGAAGCCATATGGATGCCCGCACCTTATGCCTGTGGCCTCAGACCCAACCAATCAAACCACTCCTGCCAGAAGGGCCACGAAGGAAGCGGGGCTCTCCTGCACCTGCCCACAGCACTCATAATCCACATCCTCCATACTGTGCAGCCCCCCAAGTCCTTCACACAGAAGGTCTCAGGGTCCCTGTACGTCCAGATGAGAGAACCTGATAAGTAGCATTTCTTCATTCACTCAGAGCTGTGACTGCCCCCTACTCCCATGAACTCACAACCTTTGCAACCACGAAGTATCAGTAGCATTCCCACTTTCCCGCAAATGATACAGTAACTGGTCTAAGGGCACTTAGCCAGTAGCTAGAGGAGCAGGCTGTCACTGCCAAGGTCACTGTCTACCCCAGGGGAGCCCAGGGGCACTTGAGAGTAAGGAGGGCTACCAGAGCTGCTGAGACCCCACCCAGCCTTCAAGGATAGGGGCCACAAGGGCTAAAATAGGAGTCCTCCAGGGCCTTTCAGGACTTGGAACTTGGCCCCAGGGCACAGGAGAGCCCAGAAGAGATGCACCTTGAAGGAAAATGAGGCCCAGAGTGGACGCAGGTGTCACCTAAGGCTACAGAGTTCTGAATAGGTCTAGGCTGATGGCCTCTGATACGGAGCTGGCCACTCAGAAACTGGTCACATGAATGGGGTGGGGGAGCAGCCTCTAATTGCACAGGAAGTCTGCTCAAGCCTGGGTAAGAGGGGCCAGGGCCAGACAAGCTGCCCAGCCCCCAGCCTGCAGGGCAAGCCCCCCGCCCCCCGCCCCACCCCAGTACCTCCTCTCTCAGATTCTGTCACAAACTCAACAGGAAAACAGGAAAGCTGAGCCACGCAGCCTGAAAAAGCCCAGAGTGAATGGAGTTTTGGACCAGAGGGACTCTAAGTCACTAAGAAATAACCCCTCCAACCAGCACAGGGGGCCCATCATAAGCAAGACAAAATGGCCAGCCTCTAAGACCCCAGCAGGCCCCAGGTCAGAGACACAGAAAGGACCCGCTGTGTTCACCCACTTGGCTCACTCTAACATACCCCCATCCTTGTCACCATGAAACAGGCTCATCACCATTAGAGAAGGGGAACTGAGGCACAGAGATAAGAAGAGCCTTGACCCAAATCACACACAGTGACTGTCCTGAGCTGAACCCAGACAGCTGTCCTATGGGTTAGCTCCAGGGGTTAGGTCCCACTCCCCACAAGGAGAGGCAGTCTGTCCCCCTCCCTTTTTCCTGGGGGGGGGGCAGGGGTAGGCACAGGGAGGAGAGTGACTTTGGCTATTTTTAATCGGATACACGGCTCACTGTCTGCAAGCAGACAGGCTGGGGCTGTCCTCAGACACAGGCCTGTCTGTGATGCCTGAACAGGGCCAGATTCTCTCACCGAGAGCTTGTTTGTTTACTCAGTTTTCAAAATTATAACCTCTGTAGTCCAGCCCAGCCCAATCACCCCCTCCCTGACTGTGCTTAGGCCGGTCATGCAGGAGGGAGCAGTCAGGGGCTCTGGATTCAGTCCTTTCCTTTTTCAGGGCCTCAGTTTACTCAGTAGTGAAATGAACAAGACTAGTTAGGCTGTTTTTATTTTTTTCTGAGACAGGGTCTCGTTATACAGGCCAGGCTATGTCAGGGGGCTGGGAAGATGGCTCAGTAGTTAAAAGCACTTACTATACAAGATCAGAGTTCAGGTCCTCAGAATCCATGCAAATGACAGGTGGGTGTGGAAACCCACCTGTAAGTCTAGCCTTTGAAAGGTGGAGACACGGGATGCCAGAGCAAGATCAGACATATTGGCAAATTCTGGGTTTGATTGAAACCCTGCCTCAGTAAAAAAGGTGGATTGAAGATGATTCCCAGTATCAACTTTGGGCCTCCACATGCACATGCACAACCCACATGCAAACATGTAGCCACGACCCATCAGGAACTCGCAGGTCAAGGCAAGGAGACCATGAATGAGAAAACCTCTCCAGGGTCCTGGTTCCCAGAATTCGGCAGCACCTGGCTCCCTAAAGCTTAAGCTCTCTTTGTCCCTCCTACTTACACTCCACAGAACCCTGCCCTTAAAACACACACACACACACATAACACACACACACACGCAAAAGCCAAGAATGCTAGCACACCTTTCACCCAGCTCTTGGGACGCTAAGGCAGGAGGACTACTGCAAGTTCAAGGCCAGCTAGGGTTACATAGTAAGAGTCTATCTCAAAACAAAAGCCCAGGGCTAGGGATGTGGCTCAGTTGACAGAGTGCTTGCCTAGCACAAAGTACAAAATCCTGGGTTTGATCTCCAGCACGACATCAAACTGGGAGTGGTGGTTCAGGTCTGTGATACCAGCACTGGGGAGGTAGAGCTAGAACAATCAGAGGTTCAAGGTCACCCTCTGGCTACATAGTAAGTATGAGGCCACCTGGGGTACATGAGACCCCGCCTCAAAAAGCAAAAAATAAAAACAAACAATAAAGAAAAAAAGTCCACCTTCAGCCAGCTAGGACATAATCACCATGTTCCGAGCACCTGGCACAGGCCAAGAGCTGAGTTCCACACCTTCCATTACCTTTAGATCCCCCAGAGGTGAGGGATGGGGGTCACTTCCCACCTTACTGTCCATCAGCTGGGGCGCCAAGAAGCAGAATGTGATGCCTGAAGCCATGCCACTTTCACGGTCCCTAGCAGAAGCTTGCTGCCACTCCGTCACAGCCAGGCACACTGCCCCTAGGCAGGGCTGATGGAGTGTCTAAAGTCAACATGCACTTTGGAAGACATAAACACCGACTGTCTCTGTAACACAAACCGTAGCACATCCAGCTTGTCGGAACCTTCTTGACCAGCCTGAGTTCCACAAAACCAAAGCCTCTGTCACAGTTTTGTCCCCAGTTCCCAGCTCACAATGGGCCTAGGGCAGCATTCAGAGCAAGGTCTTTGGGCAGTAAACAGATACTATGCCTGCTTTGTGCTTTGACACAGCCAGTGTCCATGGGTCCCAAAGGTCAGAGGTGGAAGTCCTAGTGACTACTGCACAGATAGGCATAGAGAGAAGGGGAATACGCAGCATGGATAAGAGGAAGGACTTGTCAAAAGTCCTCTGGGGCTAGGCTGCCTCTGGGCCTGCACCTTGCAAAGGGCTCCCTACAGGTAGGAGGCAAAAGTGAGGGTCAGAGGACAACGTGCAGAAGGTGCAAAAGTCGGTTCCTTCCTTTCAGCATGTGAGTCACAGGGATCAAACTCAGGTCATCAGGCCTGGCAGCAGGTGCCTTTCTCTACGGAGCCATCCCTCAGGCCCCTGCCATGCACCTTCAATACCCTTGAGAGGAGGGACTCCCTCAGTCAGAGCCCCACCATGATCTCTACAGAGCAGCTGCAGCTGAGAGACCAGGAAATCAGAGCCCAGGCAACAGGGTCTCAGCGGCCCTGCATAACAACCCAGCTGGGCTGGCTGCTGTGAAGCTCACTTCGCAGATGAGAAGTCTGACTGCTAGAGAAGAGGCCAGAAGAGATGAGGCATCTCAAAAACAGCTTTTATCCTTTGCCCTTGGAAGGGAGAAAGGATCTCATACTCAGGGCCCTCAGGGAAGAGAAAGAAAAGTCTCCGGTCATTGGAGACGTCCGGGACAGAGGCCACAGAGCCAAGGAGGTCAGCCTCCATCAAACAACCTGCAGGAGTGTCACCGCAGAGGGTCTGTCAGTCCTTCAGGGTCAAGAATGCTGCACATCAGATGGTCCCCACCGCTCATCACTGGTCACAGAAGCCTGGTTACTCCACCACCTACACGTACATGTGGC
The DNA here is from genome assembly GCA_035773235.1 of Eospalax fontanierii. Taxonomy (NCBI): domain Eukaryota; kingdom Metazoa; phylum Chordata; class Mammalia; order Rodentia; family Spalacidae; genus Eospalax; species Eospalax fontanierii. The sequence goes on from CM069541.1 coordinate 55,900,156, forward strand.
CTAAAGGCACCCTACCTCTCACCTCTGGGCTCATCTCCTCCCACCCTCCTGGAGAGCTGACCACCCCATCTGTGTCACTACGCCTGGAAATGATCCAAGGCTTCCCCAAGTCCCTCAGGACACAGCCCCTCCCCTCCAAGGCCAGCACTTATGGTTCCTTCCACCCCACAGTCCCCAACTTTCCCCTGAGAGAACATAGCCAGCCAGGAAGCTCCATACCAACAGGGACCAGAGAAATTATGGATTAGCCCGAGCACAGGAAAGGCTTTGTAACTTTTTTCTTTTTCCTATTTTTTTTTTAATTGAACCCCAGAACCTTTTAAATATGATGCAAGCTCTCTTCCACTGAGCTTGAAACTTCAGAATAATGAGTGTGTGTATGTGTGTGTGTGTGTGTAGGTTCAAGTGTGCATAACACTTGTGCGGCGGTTTAGAGGACAACGTTCCAGAATCACTTCTCTCCTTCCACCACAGGTTCTAGAGAACGAACTCGGGTCATCAGGCTTGCACAGCAAGTGTTTTTACCCGCTAAGCCATCTTCCCATACCTACCTCTTTTTTTGTTGTTGTTATTGTTTTGAGACAGGGTCTCGTGTGGCCCAGGCTGACATCCAACTAGATGCAGATCCAAGGATGACTGAATTCCTGATCCTTCTGTTTGCACCTTTTGCGTGCACCAGTAAGCTCAGCTGCTGACTGAATGACTAAAGAGAGAATGTACAAGGGGGCAGGGGCAGGACTCCTCACCCGAGCCCAGAGGTCTCCCAGCCAGGCACCTCTATTTCCACACAGTAACCTACCTAGTCCTGCTTTCAGTGGTACCTTGAGATCCCTAGGAAAAGGTTTTCAAAGGCAAAGAGTCCCCAAAAGATATCAATCACAAAAGAGGAGAAAAATCAGAAAGGCAGAAGTTTGGTCTAGCATCACGCAGCAAACAGACATCAGGACCAAGTTTGAGAATCACAACTCTAATTCTGGACACATGGCCTTTAATCTTCCATGTCCTGCTGCATGTCAGGCCCTTGGACAGTGCTGAGGAATGACCATTTCACAGCCCTGCAGGTATGGGCTGAATGCCCCACATGTCCAGGGCCAGAGGCTGGTGCTCCTCAAACTGGGGCACACTAGTCCTCTGGATCACACGGCTGGCCATGCGTGAGGGTGCAGACAGATCTGCCACATCTCCCTGGTTATCAAGTTTGCCCAGTGAAGTAATAACAGAAAAAGCTGTCACTCAGGGCCAGCGAGATGGCTCATTGTGTAAAAGAACATAGCATGCAAACCTGACAACCTGACTCAGATCCAGAACCCATATAAAGGCAGAAGGAGCGAATCAATTCTGCGAAGCTGTCTTCTGGCCTCTACACATCACCACGGTACATGTGTGCCCACACATACACCATACAAACAGATAAAAAAATATTATAGCTATCATTCAAACTGGGGGTATGGCTCACATGGTAGAGGGCTTACACTAGGCCCTGGGTTCCATCCCCCACACCACGTAAACAGGGCGTGGTGACACATGCCTGTAATCCCAGCGCTCATTCAGGAGATTCAAGCAGGAGGATCAGAAGCTCAAGGTCATCCTTGACTACACAGCAAATTCAATGTCAGTGTGGGATATACAAGATAGTCTCTCAAAAATCAAACAAAAGGCTGTCTGTCATTCTTTGTACCATCACCATCTACCCATCCACACTTCATCCCAAAAAGGTAGAACTATCACCATCTTTTACAAAGAACCCTGAGGCTGAGACATATCAATGTACCCCAAGATGGATTGCTGAATCCATCTAGAGGCAGAGGCAAGATTGGAGCTCAAGATTCCCAGACAGAGAGCCTTGCCTGCCACCTCTCAACTATGGTGACAGACCAGTCCCTTCACTTCCATGAGCCAGAGATAGCACATCTCGCAAGGGAGATGAGTCCCAAGGTACCCTCAAGGGCGGGCACTTCCTGTTCTTCCAGTTCTGCCATCTGTGTGATCAGAAGAATGTACTCTCCTTGGTGACTCAGGCCCTGAGACTCCACAGGGGGAGGCGTGGGGGGAGTGTGGCTTTGCTCCCCCCCTGGAAGGCTGTAACCCAGGCCTCAGCCTTTCTCCTTCCCTAAAACTCTGCCCAGTCAGGCTTCCGAAAAGCCCTTCTTCCTCAGGCAGGGAAGCGGGTCGGGGCGGAGCCCAGGAAGGAAAAGGCAGCTCAGGAATTTCTGCAACCACAGGATGATGCTTTTGAGACTGGGTGAAGTGAGTCAAGAGCTCTGACCGTAGCGGGGGCAGGGGAGGGAGGGCTGGTCAAAGAGAGACTGTGAGCCTCAGACTGAGTGAAGCTGGAGCTGGGACATTTGTGCAATCCAGAGGAGAGCCTCTGACACAGCCACTGTTTCCACCGGCCCCCTCCTGCCTCTTTCCTACACTGTACCCCCTGCCCAATATGGGAGTCAGGAGCTAGGTAGTCACAGTGAGGTTTGGTTTTAGTTGCTTGCTAAGGCTTTAGTCTCTCCGGGTCCTGCCTGCTACAAAGATGAGAATTCTGTGAGATGATGATCCAGGCAGAGGATGGCCTGGCACATAGTAAGTGTTCGGTTAAAAGACAGCTAACTGAACTGGGGTGACTCTGTTGGCAGAGTGCTTACCTAGTACACACAAGGGCCTGGGTCTGAGTTTCAGCTCCAAACAAACCAAGTGTGGTGGCAAATGCCTGTAACACTAGCACTCAAAAGGTAGAGGCAGGAAGATCAGGAGTTCACGGTTACGCTCCGCTATATAGCAAGTTTGAGGCCAACCTGGGCTACACGAGACCCTCTCTCAAAAAAAAAAAAAGATAAAAAGGGTACTTATGAAATGCCCCTCCCCTCCTCTGGCCTCCATCACTCACATTCTCAGACAGGAAATGGACCAGTCCCTGTGGGCAACAGGCCAAGGAAACAGTTGTACTATGTAGCCACATGCCTGGACGTTGGTCCATATCACCAGCGCACAGCAGAGCCTTCAAGCTCACTTTCCCTGGATGGATGCTCACAGCACCCAGGGCTCCTCAAGGGAACCCCCCAGACATGTCTGACGGCAGAGTAGGGAAGAGTACAGCTGCAAGATGAGTCTGTCGTCAACAGGGAAACCACACACCCAGCATGGAACCACATACAACACTCAGTCTCCACCAAAAGCCAACGTGGAAGAGACCATTCAGATCCCAGCATTTGGAGAAAGGCTAGAAAATGCCTGTGCGTCTTCGGCGGCAAAAAGATGCAGCCTTCGGGAAGGTTTTAACGACTTGGGAGAGATGTTTATTGCAAATGGTTTAGAAAAAGAAGCAAGACACAAGGTTGAGTCAGAGGCCCAGCAACCTATGACAATAAACACGGGCGGGAAACATTACAAAAGGACAGCGTGGGTCAGGCAGGGGTGGGTGAGTGGTCAGGCAGGGGTGGGTGAGTGGTCAGGCAGGGGTGGGTGAGTGGTCAGGCAGGGGGTGGGTGAGTGGTCAGGCAGGGGGTGGGTGAGTGGTCAGGCAGGGGGTGGGTGAGTGGTCAGGCAGGGGGTGGGTGAGTGGCTCTTCTAGTCTTACAGCTTCATTCCTCAGGCAGCAGGAGGCAAGGAGGGCGGGCCATGGCCCAGTTTGGGTTTAGAAAGGTCTCTTTTGGCAGCATGTGTGGGAAGGCCTGGAGGGTGAGGTGGGAGGCCCCCAGGAGGCCAGAGCAGGGGTTAAAGGGTGGGACCAAGCCGAGGACTAGAGGAGGGTGGGGGGACCAGGGGGAGGGCAGGGTCAAAGCCAACAATAGCACATTATGTAAGACCCAACACAAGAGATAGCAGAATCTCCAGACAGCCTCACCCTCAGGGGCTGACCCAGGCCTAGGGGGTGGGCCCTGCTTCCGGCCTGCTGCGACTCAATAAGGCAGAGAGGGGTGGCAGAGCCCGGGTGAGCAGAACATCTCCATCTTTCACCCCTGCACCTGCAGCCCACTTTTAGTAGACAGAAGGCTGTAAGATCAGTTTGCAAACAGACACATTATTTGCTTTGCTCAATAAATAAATGAAATCCTTTTTTTCTGACCTGATGATCAGAAAGGGTGATAACAGCAATGCAGAAGTAGATCTTGGAGCGTTCAAAGGCTGTATGTATCAATACATGAAAATATTCCTGAGCAGTTAACTCTCCTTGAAGCCTTTCATATACCAGCACCCAGCCCAAGACACACACAGGGCAGTTCAAGCAGAACAGAGAATACTAACTAGCAAAGTGCTGGTTAAAAAACCCAAGCAGCCATTACCAGGGCCTGGACAAACACAGTGCCCCAGGCATAGACTAGAACTTCCTGTGGAAGGAGAAGGCAGGCTGGAGTGTTCTTGACACAGAGGAATGTCCACAGTTTACCCTAGGAACAAAATCAAAGCACACAAACAGACAATAGGATCCCTTTTTTATAAACAAATTTTCTTTGAGTATGTACAAAGGAAGAAGTGATCATTTACACAAATTATTTCTTCCAGAGATGGACGGCATGGAAGGCGGTAGGAGCTCTGGTTTGTATTGATACTTTCCCTCCTAAAGTGTCTCTGCACACAGTGCTTTAGCGATTAGACAACGCTTCCTTGGAGTTGAGGGGACTTGGGGGGGTGGAAGGAGGCAGTGTTCAGGAGTGGCTACTGATGGGTCCATGGTTTATTTTAAAGAGCTGAAAGTGTTCTCAAATTGAGTATGGAGATGATTTCACACCTCTGTCAACAAACTGAAAAACCACTAAATTGTACATTTTCGTGGATGGATAGGTACAGTGAGTGAATTAAGTCTCAGTAAAGCTATTTAAAAAAAGAAAGAAAGAAAGAAAGAAAGAAAGAAAGAAAGAAAGAAAGAAAGAAAAGAAAAGAAAAGAACTAACCCAGGGTAAAGCTGAGATAGGGAGAAGGGCAGAGCATACAGGAGTCGAGTGCTGGGACAGCCAGTCAGCCCTCTGGGGTCGCACCTTCACGGGCACATGCGGGAGCGGGGCAGACTACAGCGGTGGAATTCCTGGAGGATGTGCTGGAGAAAGGGGATTCCCCTACTACACCCAAGTTAGCATTCCAGTCAGCAATGCTCCTCCCTCTCTCTCTCTCTCTCTCTCTCTCTCTCTCTCTCTCTCTCTCTCTCTCTCTCCCCTCCCCCACCCCTTCACCTACTCACCTGTGGCACTGGGGCATCTTGGTTTCTACAGCTCTGACCATTTGCATAAAATCCCTCAAAGGGCTCAGAACTCATGAGATTCCACAGGTCACATGGAAAAGATCGGCTGGCATAACCCAGTCACCTCTCCATGTTCTAGCTCCTTCTATACACAGTACAGATCTGACCACTGCTAACTCTGGACAACTCCAGATAGCCCACATCCATCACATATAATTGCTATAGCAGTGGGAACTCAGAAATCAAGGCTTCTGAAAAACCTGGTGGATTTTCAAATCCCCAGGGATACTGCAAACCTCAGAGAAAGGACAACTGCCATTGCCCCGTCCCCTTTGAACCCTAATACCTTGCTTACCACAAAATCCAACTACAAAAACTCAAGGAAAATCTCAATAATAGCAATAGTTTGCTGGTACCTGGCAGACAGATAACACGGCTATTCACATCTTACTGATAAGAAAACTGAGGGTGGGGAATGGAGAGACGGCTCCTTTCCCAACACCCACATGGAGGATAAACAAGGGACAGTGATTCCAGTCCAGGAGCTCCTCCTCTGGCTTCCATGGGAATTGCACAACCCAGGTGCACTGACATACATGCAAGCAAACACTAATGAAAGAAGGAAGGAAGGAAAGAGAGAGAGAGAGGAAAAGAAGAAAGAAAAGGAAGGGACAGAAGAGGAGAGCAGAGAGCCCAGTCCTCAGTCTCAGTATTGACGGTCAGGGTCAGAAGGGAGGAAGGCCTGGTGGCACAAGCCAGTAATCCCATCTAGTCAGGAGGCTAAGAGGCAAAAGCATGCCAAATTCAAGGCCAGCCTGGACAACAAAGTAAGTTCATGTCAGCCTGGGCAACTCAGTCAAACTCTGTCTCAAAATAAAAAAAAATAAAATAAAATAAGCAGGACAAGGTGGCACACACCGATAATGGCAGCACTCTGGAGATACAGGCAGACAGATCTCTGTGAGATCAAGGCCAGCCTGGTCTATATAGGGAGTTCCAGGCCAGCCAGGGCTGTGAGGAGTCCCTGTCTCAATTCTACCCCCACGCCCCCTCCAAATATATAAAGACTTAAAATACAGCTCAGTGGTAGAGGGCTTACAAAGAAAAGGAAAGGCTGAAGAGATGGCTCGGCGGTTAAGAGCACTGGCTGCTCTTGCAGAGGACCTGGGTTTGATTCCCAGCACCCACATGGCAACTAACAACCATCTGTTAACTCCAGTTCCAGGGGATCCAGTGCCTTCTTCTGTTCTCCTTGGGCTCTGCACGACACTGTGCTCTTACACACATGCAAGCAATATACTCAAATACATAAAATAATTTTTTAAAGAAAAAGGAAGATAAAAATACAGAGCTGGAGGTGCTGGCCTAGGATCAGCCAGCTGACACTTATGTGGTCTGAGTCAGGGCCTTGAGCTGGCTGCAGTCGGGAGGTTTGTGAGGAAATTTTGGTATTTAGGACCTCACAGCTAACTTGCAGGAACTTCAGTCACCCGGTGGCACACCCCTAGCAGGGAAACTGAGGCCTAGGGGAAGGCAGAGCCTTTTTTCCTCACTCTGGGTAGGAGTCACCCTGCTAACCATAAGCAGCACCATGAACACTGGGTTGGAACAAGCCCCTGCTTGCCGGAGGCTTTGAAATCTCAGGATGAAAGGTGCCGGGGCAGCAAAACAGTACCCAGCAGAGGAGCACGCCTGACCTTTGCCAGGACTTGCAGGCTGGCATTCACCTGCTCACCTGCTCTGGGAGGGTACAAGGCTGCTGGCCAAGCCGCAGCACCCTAACAGGCCTGGAGCTCAGGGCCCTGTGGGAAGGGGTGTTCCCACAGCTGACACTTCAGCAGGTAGGGAGGGCTCTGGAATTTTAATCATCTGCTATGGAAGTGCTCCCGGGGTGGGTAAGTGAAACAGATAGCTGAAGGTGTGGCCAAGACACAACTCCATTTCCCTCCAACAGATTCCTTCTGTGGCTCCCCTTTTCTGGAGCCACTGGGCTCCCTCTCTTGCACCTCCCACTCCCGCATTCAGGAGCCCCCTCAGGTGAGCCCTCCATGGAATTTGAGGCATCTGAAGGGGGTTATTAATAGCACCGAAGTGTTGGGAGGAGAGGCCAGGCCAGCAGGTTCTGAGTGGGCAGAACCCTCTTCTCCCCAGCCTGGTATCCACAAAACAAACTCAGTCCTCTCCTGAAGGGGCCACTTTACCTTCCCTTGGCTCAGCTCCACTGGGTAAAAGGACACAGGGGTGGGATCTCAGACCAAGATTTGGGAAGGTAAGAGATCTGGGTGTAGGGAAAGGAAAAACCCCACTGAAACAGGACACACCCCACCCAGGCTTACTGAGAGCCTCAACAGGAGGCCCTGAATGGAGAGACTGTTACAGAGCCCCAGGAGGTTGCCACTAACTGGGAGGAGACAGGAAGACTCCGCCCAGCCCTTCCTCCCAGGCCTTGTCCTACAAGGAGGCCTTCCAGGACTTAACCCACAGCTGGTCAGATGCTAAAGATGGTCTGCTTCATTTTTAAATTACCCTGTCCCTGCATTCAACCCCAGACCTGGCACAAAGGGGACTTCAGGCGACCAGCTCAGGACCAATCACTGCACAGTCCTATTCCAGCACCTTCTTTGTATCTCACAAAGAGCAGAGCCAGGGTAGGGGGTAAAAGATACCTGGTCTTCTCTCTCAAGGGGTCCTTACTATTAAGGAAATATAGCTGAATACTCAACAGGACATCAACACCACCCTCTGGCTCAGGTGACAGGGAGACAAATGAGGCCAGAGGAACTATCGCCTGTCCATGATCTCCCGATTAACCCACCTGGCTGGCACGTCCTCTATGCCAGGACCTGTGCTAAGCAAGACTCATGAGGTCTCTCAACAACCATCAGTGAGAAAGCTACACTGGCCCCCTTTCAAAGACAACACTGAGGCCCTGAAACAGTAAGAGACTGGTTCAAGATCACAGGTCTGGGCAAAAGAAAAAAGCTGAGATTCCACCCAGGGCCACCTTACCTGAACCTGCCTGTGTGGTCAGTCCAAGCTGAGCTTTGGGACAGCGGCTGAGATTCCCCACCCCATTTCCCACTCTCCAGAAGGAACTTCCCCACAGTCTCCAGAGCAACTCCCTCCTCCTAAGAACTGTTGACAATGCAGAGTGACAGGCTGAACTGCAGGGCTGGCAGAGGAAGATACTGGGAGGCTGGGTCCTGGCCCTGAGGGGGCCAGCTGCGACCATGCAGGATCAGGCCTAGGTAGTCCTGCTAGCATCCTGCTGAGTGGGAGCCCAAGGACAGAGACCCGCCCCCTCCACGGCACCTCATCTCCCCCTAGGTCCACTCTCCAAGTTCGGTCCCGTCCTACAAAGGCCCTTCCCCTAGCAGCTTCAGCCACGTGTCCGGGGGCTGCAGCCAGGGCGAGCTGGGACCAGGACAGCTAGAGAGAAGGGAGGTCAGGAAGCTATGACTGTGCTGAGCAGATTCCAGAGACAGTACAGGGTGGGCTTGGAACGCCGCTGGGAGGAATGGGGGGTGCGACCCCTAAGCCTCGCAATCTAGGGTACAGATCCGGGATCTGACCCGACTGGACTGAGAGGGGGTTGGCAGGAGGGAAGGGGAGAGGACGTCTGAGTCTCCAGGAGAGGGAGGAGGGAGCACACAGAAGGGTCAGGAAGGGGTGCCCAGACCCGGAGGCGGGCACGGTTCTGGCCAGCTCCCGCCCCACTCCGGGGTCCCCTGGACTCTCAGGGTCCCTCCGCCCTGCAAGGCCGGGGGCGTGGCCCGGGGGTGCCCGGCGGAAGCCCAGGCTGGCGCTGAGCGATCCTCACCTGCGATGTGCTGGCGCCGGGCGTCATCCAGGTGTGTGGACAGCACGTCGCCCATGGCGAGCAGGAGCCGCGGCCCGATCCGCCGCCGCTGCTCAGACCAACGCCGCCGGCGCCATAGAGCCCGCAGGCCCCGCTCCCGCCGCCCCGAAGCCCTGCAGCCCTGGCCGCCGCCTCGCGCCCGCTCCGCTCGGGCTCCGCTCCCCACCGCGTCCCTCCAGCCGCCGATTCAGCCGCCCGCGCCCGCCCGCGCCCAGGCCCGGCTGCCCGCCCCGCCCCGCCCCGCCGGCCACGCCCCCTGATCAGGGGCACGCCCCCTCCTCTGCCCTGGTGGGCGGGGCCTGCGGGCCGGGGCCATTCTAGATCAGGGAGAGACCCAGACAAAGAGAAGGTGCCCAGAAAGGGAGACCTGGGAGGGACGCGCCGGCTGTGCGCCAGCCTCAGACCCAGGGGAAGAAAGGGACTGATGGGGGCCTCGAAGAAAACGGGGCGCCCCGGGAACTGCAGCCTGCGAGTCTCCCCTCCCCTCTTCACACCGAGGAGGACTGGGGAACTGCAGGCGGCCGCCTGGACCTACGTGCGGGAATTCAGCTTTCCTCCTCCTGCTGCCCCCCCACCTCCTCCTGCCCCCTTGTCCCCTGCCCCCAGCCCGCAGCTGCCCGCACTCTGGAAGTCCCCTGGCCCTTGATCGGACCTGCCCCAGAAGGTGTGCCGGCCCATCTTGCACAATAGCTATGGACGAAGGGGAAGACGAGATGGACGAGGGGTCGTGGGGAGCGAGGCCTAGGCCCCAGCGCCAGGTGAACATATCTTAGGCCCAGCCTATAGGCATTTCACTCAGGAGGCAGCTTGAGGGGACAGGGCAAAGCGGGAATGGTCCTTTAGCCTTTACAAAATGACTATCTGGAATAAAAAGCCAAGACCTCGGACTTTGGGTACTTGGACTGTATATAGGTCTGGGCTCAGGTGGGTGACTAGTACCCAAAGAAAGAGTTTCAGTCTCTGAATCTCCCAGTAGAGGAGGCAAACTAACAATCCTAATCTTGGATTGGGGTGCAGAGGTCTGCTTTGACTGCCTTGGCTCAGACATGTCCTGTAGGCCACCAGGGCTGGCTAGTTGTTACTTATTTGCAACGCTGGACTGAGCACTCACCTTCCGTGCATTCCACCCCGTTATTGGCCTGTCCTACTGTAACTGTGACATATGACAGCAAACAAGGATTGTAACAGTTAGCATTACTGAGCACCTGCCCCTTAAGCCTGTCACCATCAAAGGAGGTAAGTTGGGAAAGGACTGAGGTGATGCTCAGTCATGCTTTTAGTCACTCACCAGTCATTTGGGTGGTGAGGTGGTAAACACTATTTGCCAAGATGCTGGGGCTGAGGCTGAGTGTGGTAGTGCATGCCTGTAATCCCAGCACTGGGGAGACAGAGAAAAGAGGATCAAGAGTTTGAGGACAGCCTAAGCACTTTCAAGACCAGCCTGGGCTATCAATGGTTAGGGATGTAGTTCAGTGGTAGAGCACTTGCCTAACATGAGCAAGGAGACCCTGGATTGCTCTGATAACACACACACATTAAGGTTAAAAAGAGGAAGTTAGCCAGGCACGGTGGCACACTCCTTCAATCCCAGTGATAGGGACGCAGAGGCAAGCAGATCTTTGTGAATTCAAGATCAGCTTGGTCTCTATAGCTACAAAGCAGGATTTCAGACTAGCCAATGCTTTATAATGAGACCCTGGAGAGAGGGAGAGAGAGAGACACAGAGAGAAATCATGTGCCTAACACAGTGCCTGGCATAAGGTCAGTCACCTCTCAATAAACAGAAATGTCATTCTGTTCTCCACCACAGTCCCTGCCCTCCAGAGGTTTGAGGGAGGAGCAGAACATTCTGTTTTAAGGACAGCCACGGAGGGTAGAACCAGAGCTGAAAGTTGAAAAACAAAAACTGTGACAGCAGATACTAAGGAAAGGGCATTCCAGGCAGTGGGGCTCCATACAGGCAAAGGCCAGACCTCTGAAGAACAGGATGCATTCAGGTGGCAGAGTCAATAGCAAGAGCTGAAGCCAAGGCAATAAGGACTTCTAATTTCCTTGTGCAGAGGTGGCCGAGAGACAGGGAAAGGGACTCGCCCAAGTCTCACAGTAAGGCCAAAGCAGAACCCACTCAGAGGCACCTGGTGTCTTGTTCTTCTGAGTAGCCAAAAGAACGTTATGCTGGGAAACTCCTTTTATATTTTCTCACCCTCAACAGAAAGGTCCGTTCTTCCAGGAAGAAGACAGCTGGAGCTAGCTGGACCCTTCACCACCACCTAGCATCTCCTCAGCCAGGCAAAGGTCTAGGCTTGGAGGAAAGGAAGGATGACAGGCAGCCTGTCCCTAGCCTTTATGAACACCCAGGCTCTGAGCCTGGAGCACACACACGGGTCTCAGAATGCATGCCAGGTCCCTGACCCAAAGACCTTTCCTTCTTATCGTAAGACAGCTTTCTGTCATGTCTCACTTAACTCCTCTGAGCATCCATGGCATCAAAAGTGGAAAGGTGGGCTGGTGAGGTGGCTCAATGGGTAAAGGTACTTGCTGCCAAGCCCAGCTACCTGAGTTCAATCACCAAGACCACTGGAAGGAGAGAACCAACTCCTGCAAGTTGTCCTTTGACCTCTACATATGGGCACAGGCACATACCTCTACTCACTCCTCCCACAATAATGAACACAAAAATATGAGCTCCTGGAGAAGATACAAACAGCTTGTCTTGCTGGGGAGCTGATGGAGGAACAGTAGAATTAGAGCATATATTTGCCCAAAGTTACTGAATTATACATTCAAAATGGACATGTTTTGTTTTGTTTTTCCTAGTGCTGGGGACAAATTTCAAGCCTTGTATTGTACTTACTAGGCAAATACTTTATCCCAGCTCTCCAAATGAACTTTTATTTGTTTTATTTGTTTTTTTGAGAGTCTGTCTGTAGTCCCAGGTGGCTTCGAAGTTGCTATGTAGACCAGGCTGACCTCGAACACAGAAATCCATATGCTTCTGCCTTCTGGGATTAAAAGCTTGTGCCACCACACCTATCGTGAATGTACATATTTTATTATATGTTAATTAGACAGGGTGTGTATATGTGTGGTCTTAGGGATTAAACAAGGGACTTGCAGAAGCTAGGCAAGCACTCTACCAGTTTTTGAGACAGAACCTTACTATGTATCTCAGGTTGCCCTTGAACTCGTTCTGTGTAGCCAAGCTGACCTCAAACACTTTTGCTGTTGTGGTTTGTGGTTTTTTTTTTTTTTAATGTGTATGGATGTTTTGCCTGCATGAATCTCAGTGCACCATGTGTGAACAATGCTTATGGAGGCCAGAAGAGGGTATCAGATTGCTTGGAAATGGAGTTACTATTATTAGCTGCCATATGGGTACTGGGAACCTGGGTCCTCTGCAAGAACAACCAGTGAATGCCCTTAAACATTGAGCCTTCTCTCCAGTCCATGATTGTGTTTTTAAGACACGGTCTTTCTTATATATCCCTGAGTGGCCTGGAACTTGATATGTAGCCACTTAAATTTCTGATCCTCTGGCCTCCACCTCTCAAGTACCAGGCTTACAGAGATTAAGCACCACATCTAGCCTAGCTTCAAACTCTTAATTTTCTTCCCTGAGTAATGGATTACAAGAATGTATCCCATGCCTAGTTGTATGTCAAGTATACTTTAACAAAGGTTTTGATTTGGTTGTTTTTGTTTTTTTTTTTATGTGTATAACTGTTTTGCCTGCATGTATGTAAGTGCGCTGTGCGTATGCAGTGTACTTGGAGACCAGAAGGCAGCACTGGATTGCCCCTGGAACTGGAGTCACAGATGGTTGTTAAAGCTGTTTGAGTGCTGAGACCCAAATCCAGAATCTCCGGAAGAGCAGTCAGTGCACTTAACCAGTGAACCATCTCTTCAGCCGGTTTAGTTTTTTGAGACTAAGCCTTACACTGTTGCCCAAGATGGCCTGGAACTAGTATGTAGCCTAGGCCAGACCCCAAACGAACAGTAATTCTCTTGCTTCATCCTCCTGAGTGCTAGGATTACAAATATGAGCCACCACGCCCAACTCAGGATTCTCAAAAATGATATTCCAGAGCATGCAGGCCACATTTTGGTGATTCCTGGAATAGGTAGGTACAAATATGAAAAAGATGTAGGAGGTGAGGGCATCGGTGGGAGGGGCTAGCACACGTCCTCCTGGGTCCTAGGGCTACTTGGTTGCTCAAAGACTTCCTGCAGCAGAAGAGGGCAGGTAAGCCCTGCCTTGGAGGGGTGGGACCAGATGAGGAAGCCATGGGAGCACCCAGAAGGGAAGTTTGTTCTGAGAAGATCATAAAGTTCTTTAAAAGTTCTCAGCTCTCTTCTGAATGTTAATAAATCAGAGCAGTTGCGGCCTTTGGGTGGGGGAGGAATAAAAGGTTTCGACACTTCATTTTTTTTTGCCATGCTGGGGAGGGAACCCTTGCTTGTGCTAGGCAAGCATTCCACCCTGAACTATCCCCTGGCCCTGCCCTCTTTCATAAAGAAAGAAAAACCGATCTAGTCATCAGCATGAAGGATTCCAGGAAGCTAGTGGAGAATTTCCCAGATCTCAAACGCTGGCCTGTGGTCATTTCCATGGCTTACCTTTTCTTTCTTGTCTTCTTTTAATCAGCTTTTTACTAAGTGTACGAAATAACAGGTGTCTGGGTGGCGGGATTTTCATTTCATGATCCTTGACTCATATTCATACCCACGACTGTCCCTTGTCCCTTGTTCAAGTGACTTTTCTCTTTGCAGTGCTGGGAGGGCAACCAGGGCTTCATGCATGCCGGGCAAGCGTCTGCCCAGGTTTACTTCCCTGGCCCTTCGCCTTTAGATTTGAGCAAATGGCAGATGTTTTCACACATTTATAGATAATTTATAGTTTTTCTTTGTCATGTTACAGATTGACCATGGTCCTAGGCAGGGAAGCGCTCTACCATTGAACTGTACCCCCATTCCATTTGCCTTTTTCTGTATGTGTGTTGTATTTGTTTGGGGGTGTTTTGTTTTGAGATAGTGTCTCACTATATAGCCCTGGCTAGGCACTAACTCTCTAAGTAGACCAGGCTGGCCTCAAACTCACAGAGATCCGTCTCCTCTGCCTCGTGAATGCTGAGATTAAAGGCATATGCCACCCATGCCCAGCCTTATCTTTTCCTTTTTTAAAGATTTATTTACGTGTGTGTGTGTCTATGTGAATATACACCATGTAAGTGCAGGTGCCCCCAGAAACCAAAAGAGGACTTTGGATCCCTGGAGCTGGAATTACAGGCAGTTGTAAACCCCCAGATATGGGCGTTGGGAGCTGAACTTGGGTCCTCTGCAAAAGCAGCAAGTGCTCTTAATCACTGAGCCATCTCCCCAACTCCCTCCAGCCCTTGTTCACCTTTTAATACCTATCTTCTGCTTGCTTTTCTATTAGAATGTTAATTGTGTGTGTATGTGTGTTATATGTACGTGTGTATGTATATATGCAGACATATGTGCACATGTTCTTGCATGTAGAGGCCAGAGTCAACATCAGATATGCTCAATTGTACTCCACCACTGTTTTAAAAAGACAGGTTTCCTGGCTGGTGTGGGAACTCTCTGTGTAGGACTAGGCTGGATTTGAACTCACAGAGATCTGTCTGCCTGTCTGTGCTCCCCTCCCCCCGACCCTTGCAGGCTTCTACAGCATTTCCGTAGGTTCTAGGGATCTGAACTCAGGACTTTATGCTTGCCCAGCATGCACTTTACCCATCAAGCCATCTCCCCACCCCTTGATCTTTTTTCTTACTGATTGGTAAGAATTCTTTGCATAGCAGGACTTTCTCAGTCTTGTGAAGTGCTCCATTTCTACAACTCCAGATGCTATCTATCCCTACTCACCAGGCACTCCTATCCCTTTCCTGGGTCCTATGAGAATGTGAATGAAAAGTAAGAATGTCAGGATCTGGGGCAAGGAGGGAAGGGACTCTGCTCAGTGCCTGCTGGGCCTGCCCCTCCTAAGCTGAGAAGGCCACCTACAGCTCTGGAGTCACCAGCCCTTTGTCAGGAAGTGGCTTCTGCTAACCTGCTTTACTGCAAGACTGCCCTGCCCCACGGAACCCTAAAGCACATTTGGAAACAGGCACCCAAAGGTAAAGAATACCACTTTGAAAGGGAGGTTTGAGAAGTTGAGCCTGAGCTTGGATGGAGACAAAGAGGACATTTCCCCAGAGCTTTTCAGCAGGGGCACGGCCAGCACCCTTCCTTGTCCTAGAGGAAGAAGGAAGAGCCCTTCCTTGCCCTGCAGGTACCCTCCCTCCCTGTTGGCTCTAAGCCCCAGCTCTGCTCTCCCACAAACCTGTCAGACTTGAATTAGATCTGCAGAGAAAAAAACAAACACCTCCAGTAAACAGCAGGGGCTGCGGATGAATCAGGATTTTGTTTTTAAGGAATATCATGTGTCCACCTCTGTTTGCCAGGTTGGCACGGCCTGTGGTACGGAAGGGACCGTGGCCCTGGGCCTGGACCTCCCCTCTCTATTAATTGTTGGGTAGTTGGGAGGAGCTGCAGCTTACAGCCTGTTCCACCCATCACCTGGTCTCCCTAAACTCCCTTCTGGCTCCTTCAGTGTTGTAACTGTCACCTGGTCCTGACTCCACCCACCCCTCAAGTCTGGGCCCAGCAACTGTCCAGCCCTGGCTGGCTGGCCTGCCTCTGGCCCACCACTGGGCAGTCACATGAATTGCTCTAAAACACAAAAACAGTCATGTCCATGTCATGCTCCTTCCTTAACTTTCTGTGGCTCCCACTGTCCTTGAAATAAAGCTAACTTCTTAAATGTAGCTATTACGGGATCCTGCCTGCCTCTCCTTTAAATTCCTTTTCTTGTATTTATTTATTTTGTGTAATAGGGAAGAGGGAGCATGGTACAGGAGGTCAGACTTGAGGGGTTGGCTCTCTCCTTCCACCGTGGGGATTCAGAGGATCAAAATCTGGCCATCAGATTTGGCAGCAAGCCCTTTACCCGCTGAGCCATCTCAACAGCCTCTCCTCTGTCCTGCTTCCTTTCCCCCATCCCAGTCACCAGAACTTTCACATCCTCAAACTAACTCTGTTTACAAACGACCCAGTCCCTTTCCCCTATCCTGTCTCTCCAACCACCGCTTACTATTTAGACCTCAGCTAAAACTATCCTTCACTCTAGAGTTGCCAGTTTAGGTCAGGCCTGTCATTACTGCTGCTGCCGGCACCCTGAAGTCTTCCTTCATTACAGTCAGCACACTCTAAGTTATTTTATAATGTATGCGATTATCAGCATAACTAGAACTTCCTGAGAATCAGGATGATACTTACTGCACGTGACATCACACAGCCTTGAGTGCCTATAGCATACAAACTTGACCTTGGCACTGGGGACTGGGTGGGCACTGACAAGGTGAGACCTACCTGCTTCTAGGACCTAGCAGGCTTGTCTGCACACCCATGTGTGATCATGCCTGCAGCGGCCATATCTGCCTCATTCAACAGCAAAGTCTACCCCACAGGATCTCTGTCAATAGAGCCTCTGCTTGCATACCTCTAGGAAGGTGGGGAACCAGGCCAAGATTCCAAAGTCGGGCTCAATCACACAGAAGTCAGGTGGGAAGATGGGGTGGGGCGGGGGTCGAAGTGCCAGCAAGTAGCAGTGTGTGATGTCACGATGACCATCAAAGTTCCCATGCACCAGAGCACCTGCCTCATTGAATTTTTACCACCTAAAGTCCTGCATCTTCTAGGAAAACAAACAGGCTCACTGAGGCTGTAACTTGTCTGAAGTTTCAAAGCAAATAAAGAATGAGGTTAAGACTCCCATGCAGGGCGGGAGAGATGACTCAGTAGTCAAGAGCACTGACTACTCTTGCAGAGGACCCTGATTCATTTCCCAGCACCCACATGATGGCGAACAATCATCTGTAGTTCTAGTTCCAGGGAATTCAACACCCTCTTCTGGCCTCCATGGACATTCCAACATGTGTATACTCACATGCAGGCAAAACTTTCATACACATAAAAAAAAGAAATAAGTATCTTAAAAAGACTCCTATATGGGGTTAAGGTGTAGCTCAATAGTAGAGCATACACTTAGCATGCAAGAAGCCCTGGGCTCCATTCCCAGCACAAAAAGAGAGGAGGAGGAGGGGGAGGAGAAAAAGGAGGAGGAGGAGGAGGAGGAAGGGGGTGAGGGAAGGGGGAGGAGGGGGAGGAAGAGGAGAAATCCTTACCTCACATAGCTCTGGCTACTTCATTATTCTTATTTTACTGGTATGAGTGGATTGTCTGTGTGTAAGTGCACCCATGTTGTGCAGTGCCTATGGTGGTCAGAAGAGGGCATCAGATCCCCTGGAACTGGAGTTAAGGATGGTTGTTAGCCACCACGTGGGTGCTGGAAACCCAACCCAGGTCCTGTGCAAGAGCAGCCAGGACTCTTCACTGCTGAGCCATCTCTCCAGGGCCCACAACATCCTTATATACCCAATCCTACGCCTCATTCATTTCTCAAATGCAACATAACTCTCTTCTGTTCCCACTACTAATTCAGCCATTTCCATGGAACATTTAGCAATATTATAGTAACACTTTCTATACCAATAAGTATTCATCTTCTAATACTTTGTTTTGTAAGGCAGGGTCTCACATATCTCAACCTGGCCTCGAACTCAGTAACAACTGAGGAGGATGATCTTGAGCTTCTGATCATCTTCACCTCCCAAGTGATTACAGCCATGCAACCTGAACCCTGTTTGATGTGGTGTCAGAGATTGAACCCAAAGTTTCATGTATGCTAAGCAAGCCTTCTACCAACTAAGCTACATCCTCAGTTGCGCCCCCATCCCCTGCCACCTTTTTGAGACAAAGCCTTGCTATGTAGACCAGACTGGCCTTGAACTTGCAGCTGTCTTTCTGCCCTTACCTACCAAATGCTGGGATTATAGGTGTGTGCCACCTTGCCTGCCTTTGTCTACTAATGTGAAGTTGAGGGAAGTATGTTTGCAAACACTAGGGGGTGAACCCAGACACTGGAACCCACTAAACATGTCCTCTGTCTTCAGCCCTCTTTTATGTTTGGGTTTGAGACAAGGTCTCAAATTGTCCAGGCAGATCTGAGAAGCTAGGATTACATGCCTGAGCCATCAGGGCTATCCCCCTTCCCCCAGCAACAGGCTTACTATGTAGTCCAGGCTGACCTCAAATTCGCTGTGTAGAAAGGATGACTTTGAACTCCTGATCCTCCAGCCTCTACCTCCCAAGTGCTGGGATTAGTGGTGCATGGCATTGTGCCTCACTTCATAATTATTCCTGAGGCTTGGTGACAAACTGTAATGCTGGGGAGCAGGCGGCAGCTAGCGTTTTCCGGGCACTTTCACCGGCCATCCTGTGTCTCTGTCAAGACACCCTTACGTCCTGCTCGTGGTGACTTGTGCACAGATCTTGCGGCTCACTCCCGTGCCCTCCAGCGTGAACACCCTCTGCCACTGGGTGGCTACTCCCAGTTCCTCTCAACTGGCAGGCTGGCAGGGGGAAGGGACTAACACCCACACACCTCTTCCACTTCAGCCTGGGTTTCCTGCTGGGCAGCAGCTGCCCCTCGCCAGCCGGTGACTCAAAGCCTTCCAGGATGGCAGTGCCCAGCCCTCTGGGGCGGGTGACTAAGCTTGTGGTGAGGCTGGGCTGGGCTCCCGGGGTAGGCAGGGCCCCTCCACCCCTGCCTGGTTCTCCTTCCTCTCTCCCTTAGTTCTTGTTGGTTTCTGTCCTCTGGGCCTTCTCCAGAGAACGGGGACAATCCTGAACTCCAAAAAAAAAATTTCCAGGACGACCGAGACTGGAGGGTACAACATATGTAGATTCCGTCATCTCTGGAATTACAGAGAAAAGGGGAAGGGGAGCAGAGAGACAGGGAGAGGGGAGCTGCTGGCCCCGTGTGTAGAGGACCGGGCAGGGACCTGGCCAGTACTGAGCCACCCCTTCCCCGAGTGGCATTGCTATGAGAATTGGGTAGTTAATGTCGAGAGAGTTTGGGGCAGTCTGGCCCCAGGCCCCATCTGGCTTAGTAAGTGCAGCAAGCGGAATCCGGGCCATGTCGCCCACTCCACCAGTCACACTTGTGCAAGGAGGGCTGGGTGAGGAGGCTGGGGAAACATCTGGAAATGGGTCCTCCCATATCTTAACTGTCTCTGTGCCTGGTGTCTGTGTGGACTGGAGGGCGTGCTATTTGCATTTTTGTGTCTGAAGATCAGGGATGCTATGCATTCCAAGAAGACCAGCCCCTTCCAGGGGCAAAGTCTCCTTACCTCCAAATCCAAGGCTGATGCCCTCTGCTGCCTAGTACACTGCAGAGAAGAAAGGGGTGCTTGTAACATGGTGACTCTACCTACTGTTCCAAGTGATTAGAAGATACATATGTTGCTAGATTTGAGCCTTCCCTGGATAAGGATAGCATCAAAAGGCTTGCCCATATGCTAAATCAACAAGGGTATGTATGTCACCAAGCAGCCTCCAGGCCCCGGCGTGGGCCAGGGCTCGGACACCCATTATCTTTATCAGGCCCTTTTTTGCTGATGAGGAAACTAAAGCTCCAGGAATGGATTGCAAGTCTGAAAGCCAGTTTTCCAACCTGGCCCTACGGCACCCCAAAGTACGTTAGTTCCCCACTGATAGGATGAAACTTCATTTGACACATGAATGAAGATGCAGGTATTTGAACTGCTCCCTGAGACCTGTCACAGGTCTGACCCCTGGTGTCTGAGCCCGTCCATCAAGATCCTTTCCTGCCCCGCATCACACCAGGAACTGCTAAGTACTTCCTGCTCTAGATGTGCCTCGGACCTTAAATCAAGCCCCTCTCCTGTCAGGTGTCTCCCTGGACCTTCGAACTCCCAGACACTAGAAATCTTACCTCTCTGATACTCAGGGGAGAATCAATTGCTCCTGAGAGATTGGGCATCCTGGACCTTGGTTTCTCTAAGTGGAGCCAGCAGCACCCCCCACCCTCCCTGAAAATGCTCATTAGAAGAGTCAGATGGGTGACTGGTCTTAAGAGTAGTGAGTGATATGGACATCCTAGTCTACACTGGAGTCTAATTCTCTCTCTCTCTTTTTTTTTTGGATGGTAGTGCCGGGACAGTCCTGAGATGCAACCCAGGAACTCCCACACACTAGGTGAGTGCTCCCACACATTAGGCAAGTGCTCTACTATTCAGCTCTAGTCCATCGGATTTTAGTTCTGACAATCCAAGGTAGGTGGGCTAACAGCAGTTTGAAGCCAGGGAGGGAAGCCCTGGGAGTTCCTGACTGGGAAGGTGTGTCCTGAGGCAGGAAGGCATTGTGGGAGAAGGTGGTGGATAAGTCAGGCCATCAGGGAGAGAAAGAAGCCAGTTGCAGGTGTGCCAGCCAAGTTGCCAGCCAACAAGCCGTGATTTGTGGAGACCCTCTGGGGGCTACTCAGGGTGAGGAAGAAGGGTCCCTCGGGGCTCAGGCAAGACTGGAAGGGCCAATCTGGGGAGCAAGGTTGAGCACTCTGTGTTTATTCCTTTTCTTTTTCTTCTGTTGGCTTTTTACCAATAACACAGGCACAGCTTTCACTGAGAAGTAAGAGAGGTTTTAGTTTTTATTTTTTAGTCAAGGGCTCATGTAGCCCAGGCTGGCTTCAAACCTACTGTGAAGTCAGAGATAACCTTGGATTCCCGATCTTCCTACCTCTACCTCCTAAGTGCTGGGATGGCACACCTGGTTTTATGTGGCACTAGGAATGAAACCCAGTACTCGGGGCTTGCTAGACAAACACTCTACCAACCGAATATAAGTAGTCTCTCTTGGTGAGTTTTAAAAAAGATGTTTTGGGGGCTGGAGAGATGGTTCAGAGGTTAAGAACACTTGCTATTCTTCCAGAGGCCTGGGGTTTGATTTCCAGCACCCACATGGTGGTGAAAAACTATAACTCAAGTTCCAAGGGATCTGACACTCTCTTCTGGCATTGCATGCACGTGATACACTTACATACATGTAGGCAAAACTCTCATACACATAAAATTAAAAAATAAAAAACTTAAACATTTTGGGCTGGATGCAGTAGCACACACCTGTGATCCCAACATTGGGGAAACTGAGTCAGGGGAATAACTGCAAGTTGAGGCCATCCTGGGCTATGTGGCACCTAGCCTATTTATTTAATTTATTTAAGGCAGGGTCTTGATATATAGATCAGGATGGCCTGGAATTCACAGAGATCTGCCTGCCTCTGCCTCCTGAGTCCTGGGATTAAAGTCATGTGCTACCACACCCAGTTTTATCTAGTCTTTAAAAAAAAAAAAACAACTCAATATCATTATCTTGAGATTTATCAATATGATTGGGTTAATAACGCATTCCTCTTCATTGCTGTGCTATATCACTCTGTTTAGATGTCCCACCAGTCAAGTTGAGCATGGTGGCTACAGAATCCTTGTGACTGAGGTCTTAGGGATATGTAGTGAGTACCAGGCCAACCTGGACTATTAAGTACCTGTCTCAACTCTTTATCTCCAACTCCCCAAAAAACGTTGTGCCCACAGTTTATCCTCTTGCTCATGGGTGGACATTTGTGTTGTTTCCCATGTGAGGCTATAACAAATGAAACTGGAGATGGGGCTCAGCGCTGAATGTCTGCCTAGCATGCATGAGGCCCTGGTCCCATCTCCAGCCCTGCTGGGGCTCAAGGGAGCTGCCGTGAACACTTGTGCAGAAGTTGGTGAGTTTTGCTTTATTTTTTAAAGGTTTTTAAAAATTATGTGTGTGTGGAGGGGGTGAGTGCGCACATGGGTGCAGGTGTCCTCAGAGGCTGGAGGCATGGGCCCCTCCCCCCCCCCGGAGCTGGAATTAAAGGCTGTAAGCTGCCCAACATGAGTGCTTGTAGCTGAACAGGTCCTCTGGAGGAGCAGTCCACTGTCTTAATCACTGAGCCATCTCTCTAGCCCCACTTGATGAGCCTTTATCTGTGTATAACATGGGTAACTGTCAGTCAGATGAAGAAATGAGACATTTCCAGAACCCCAGAAAGTTTGCTCACGCTAGGCCATATTGCTTCAAAGATAGTAACCCACTGCTTTTTTGTTTTGTTTTGCTTTTTTCCAGACAGGGTCTCCCTATGAATTCCTGGCTACTCTGGAATTCATTGTGTGGACCAGGTTGGCCTTGAACTCACCAAGCTCCATCTGCCTCTGCTGCCTGAGTGCTGGGACTAATGGCGTGCCTAGTCTGATAACCACTTTTTTTTACTTTTATCACAATAAACCAGATTATTTGTCCTAGAATTTCATATATATGAAATAAAACAACAGTCCATTCTATTTTTTCTGTTTGGCCACTTCTGTGCAACACTTTCTGAGAAGAATCCACATGGTTGTCTGTGCCAGTCATTCATTCTTTTATATTGCTGTGTAGTATTCCTCTATATGGACACACTACAAAGAGTTTGTCCATTTTCCTGTTGATGGACATTTGGGTTGGGGCTATTATACATAATAATGCTGTAAACATTGATGCAGAAGTCTTTTGGTGTGTACATATTTTCTATTGTGTTGGATAAATAGCCAGAATGGAATTTCTGGTTCATAAGGGAAGTATTCATATTACTAGAAACTGCCAAACATGTCTTTTCAAAATGTCTGTGCTATTTTATGCCCGCACCAACAATGTGTAAGAGTTCCAGTTGCTCCACATTCTTGCTGACATTTGTAATTGTGAGGCCTTCCGCTCTAGTTTCTCTGGTGGCAAGCACTGGTATTCATGCTGTCTTTGTTTGGCCTCAAATTCTCTATGCTGCCTCCTGATCCTCCTGCCTCCACCTCTGCAGTTCTGGGATCACAGACATGCCCCACCACACCTGCTAATTATTATGTGTGTTTTTGAGATTCTAGGGATTGAAACCAAGGCTTCATGCATGCTGGGCAAGTAAGTCTTCTACTACCGAGCCACATCCCCAGCTGTCTTTCATCCATTCATGAAAGCCCTGTCTTTCAGAGCTACAGAGGAACTGAAGATCAGCCTTATGGACTGTCCACTCTGATTTGGAAGCGATGCATGTGATGGGAGAAATAGGGAGAGAAGACCAGGCAGGACTCTCTCTTACAGATGTGCACGATGTCCAGTGCAGAGACAGGCAGAGGGGAGAGGCAGGCCTCAGTCGGGCTGTGTGGCCCGGAAGCCAGTGAGGTGGAGGTTGGCAATAGAAAGACCTGGGGACCATGGTCAGAGGCCTGTCTCCATCCCAAGCAGAATGGGAACTAGGGAGGAATAGAGCCCTGAGCCAGCAAGGTAGCCCAGCAGGTAAAGGCACCTATTGCCAAGCAGAACAGCCTGAGCTGGATCTCCAGAAAGCGCACGGAGGAAGGGCACACTGACTCCTGACCTCCACACATGTCATAGCACATATGATATTCCTGTACCCCTCACACATGCAGAAACACCATCTACAGAAGAAATGAACAGGGGCTGGAGAGATGGTTCTGCAGTTAACAGCACTGACTAATCCTGTAGAGACCCAGGCTTGATTCCCAGCACATGGTGGCTAACGATTATGCATAACTCCAGTTCCAGGGGGTCCAATGCTGTCTTCTGACCTCTGTGGGTATTGCACAACCCAGGTACACTGACACACATGCAGGCAACACACACTCAAAATAAATAAAATGTAGTTTAAAAACAATTTTAAAATGTCAGACATGGTGGTCCAAGCCTTTAATCCCCGCACTTGGGAGGCAATGGTAGGCAGATCTCTGAATTCAAAGTCAGCCTGGTCTACATAGCAAGGCCTTGTGAAAAACAAAACAAAACAAAAAGCCAGGACATTGTAGTGCAGGCCTTTAATCCCAGCATTCCAGTGGTAGAGGCAGGCAGGTCTGTGGGTTCAGGGCCAGTATGATCTATAGAGTACGTTCCAGGCCAGCTGGAGCTACAAGGAGACCCTATCTCAAAAACACCAAAAAAGGAGTAGGGGGAGCAGGCAGGAGGTGGTTGAGGGGTTGGAGGTTGGCCATAGAAACCTTGATCTTGTCCTTGATCTTCCAGAGGACCTGGGCTTGACATACCAGTACATACATACATATATATATACACGCACACATATACATATGTATTATACACACACATATACATATGTATTAGACACACACATATATACATACCTACAACAAAAATAGGGAGGAGCATATAGCTTAGTGTAGAAGGCTTGCCTAGCATGCAGGAAGTCCCGGGTTCACCATCCAACACATAAAGCAGGCCGTAGGGTGCAGGCTAGCCTACACCTGTGAAGAAGGATAATCAGAAGTTCAAGGTCATCCTTGAACAAGGCCAAGCAGTAAACGATGCTAGGATGCTAGGAACAGTGTCACAGACCCTTAATCCCCGAGCTCAGGAGACAGATCTCTCTAAACACGAGTTCCAGGTCAAGTGGTCTACAGGGAGTCCCAGTCTCAAAACCAAAATAAATAAATAGAAATTAAAACAAATAAAGCGAGCCCTGATTTCCAGACTCTAGGGGGTGTCTAGGATTTGGTTTAGGATTTAATTTCCCATCTTTCCCCTGCTGTATTGTTCTGGAGGGAGCACAGGGTCTTGGAGGCTCAGAGGCCATCAGGACACCCAGCTCTTCACCAATACACCTAGGAACAGTGGCTCCCTGGCTGGCTGTGAGACTTCTCCGCCCCAGTCCGTGTTCTGGAATTCAGGCTGCCTGGCAGGCCAGGAAGCTGTCCATTGCCCCCTGGTGGTAGCTGGGCATGGCCATGGAAGAAATTATCCTTCAAGGCAAAAGAGGACAGGGTTTTAAGACAGGCTTAGAGGTCCAGCCACTCTTCAAACAGCCTCATCACCTTGTCCCCCGGTGCGGGGCAGGTACGGACACACGCACATGTACACACACAACTGTTTAACGTCAGTTCAACCTCAACCCTCCTTTCCTCCCCTGAAGGACTCCCAAGCATCCCACTGATTCTGGCTCCTGCTGGGACTCCCCCAGCTCGTCCTTCCCATCACTGCACAGCCTTCTAGCAGCCTGCCTGGTCCATGGATCTAGTGTCCACACAAAAGCCATGGTGATCTTTTAAACAATTATTTCAGTGAGCATTCTACATAGGGAACAGCATGGGTCTTAGGTGCACAGTTTGATATATTTTTAATGTAAGCAATTACTCATAGAACAGTCATCCAGACTGTGATCCAAAGCATGTCCAGTCCCTCCAACCACTTCCCATTGCCCTTGGAAGAAAATGCACTGCCTGCTGAGCCCACGTGACCTGGCTCCTGCCTGAATCACTTCGTAACCTCCTTCCTCACTGGGATCCACATCAATCTTCTACCCCCACAAGTTCACCCAGCCCACTTCTTCCACACCAGGGCCTCTGTGCTTCTGTATTGGTTTCCACCTTATTCACTGAGGTAAGGTTCCCTTCCCTTCCCTTGGCTTCTTAGTCCCCTCAGCCTGGCCTTGAACTCCTGACCCTCCCCTTTCCACCTTCCAAATCCTGGGATTAACACATGTGCCAACACCACCTGTGGCATGGTGTTTCTGTTTGTTTGTTTGGGACACGATTTCGTTATGTTGCCCAGGTTGGCTTTGAACTCACTATTTATCCTAAGCGGGTCTCAAACTCATGGCAATCCCCTTGCCTCAGCCTCCCTAGTGTTGGGATCACAGGCGTGCACCACCATACCTGGCGCATGGCCCTCGCCACTACCTGAAAGGCTCTTGTTTAATTACCTGTTTGCTGCTCACTCTCTTCATCAGAATGGTCGCCACACAGGGGAGGGATTGCTAACCATTTTCTTTACTGTTGGATCCCTAGTACCTAGCACAGGTCCTGGCACCCTGGAGGCATGTAGAAATATTTGGCAAAAGAGGGAGTATGTTTACAAGAATGGGTTTTGAGGGTACCGAGAGATGGCTCAGCCGAAGAACGTGTCCTTCCAGAGGACCCAGGTTCAATTCCCAGCACCCACATGGTGGCTAACAACCATCTGAACTACAGTTCCAAGGAATCTGACACCTCTTCTGATCTTTCTGGGCACTGCACAGCATGGGTATGCTTACATACATGCAGGCAAAACACTCATACATATAAACTTATTAAATAAATTAAATAAAAAAATAAGCTTTGACTAGAACAGACCTCAAATTGGATCATCACTCCGCCATTTACCAGCTGCGGGACACTGAGGAAATGTCTTGATACCTCTGAGCTTTGCTTCCTTTGCCCACACAAAAGTGGTGCATCTGTCACGGGGTGTCTGCTGATGTCATGAGCTAGTGCCCACAGACACTGAGAGCCAAGAGCATTGCCAGTCCTTGCTGATTGAGAATGTGTTTGGCCATGGCTTGCTTGGATGGGAACTGGGATGGAGTCCATGCACATCTTTCCTTCTTGTGGTCCCAAATGTGGCCCTTCACTTGTCTAGTAGGGTGCCCATGGCAGCCTGGCATGGCATGGCACCACACAGCTTTAATCCCAGCACTCCAGGAAGCTGAGGCAGAAATATGGGCTACATAGTGAGATTCTGGCTAAAGACAAAAACAGCTCTGAAAACTGCAGCTTCCGTATGCTCCTTATGTGTCAGCTGCCTAAGGACTGGGACACTCTGGTCTGACAGCTGCCTGACAAGGTGGCAGTGCTAGATGGACAGGAACTGAGATGGTAATGGAGAGTCTTGAATTTAGGAGTATAAAGCCACGCGAGAGCCTGGAATGGTGATACATGCCTGTAATCTCAGGTACAGGCAAGAGGATCACGAGTTCAAGGTCATTTTAAAGTACATATTGAGTTTGAGGCCAGCCTGGGCTACATGGGACTTTACCTCGATAGATAGGTGATAGAGAAATGCTAAAGGCACAGGAAAGGGAAGTGAGGAAGGTACTTAAAATTTAGGGTGCAAAATTTAAGGGATTTTCAAAAGCTTCAGTAATCAAGACAAGTAATTACCCAGAGCAATATATATTTACACACATGCACACACATTAGAGTGCTGAGGACTCAAACACAGGGTCATGAATACTAAACAAGAGTTATAGGACTCTTTCACCTGTAACTGATAATATAGCATTTTAAAAATATTTTATTTAGTATATATGTGTGTGAAGGAATATGCATATTTTGCTTTTAAGAATATTTTTTAATTTTTATTTTATGTGTACAAGTGTTTTGCCTGCATATATATACAAGTGCACCCAAGTGTGTAATGCTCATAGAAGCCAGAAGAGGGCATCAGATCTCCTGGAACTGGACTGTTAGACTGCCATGTGGGTGCTGGAAATTGAACCCAGGTCTTCTTTAAGAGCAGCCAGTGCTCTTAACCACTGAGCCATCTCTCTAGCCCCTAATTTTTAGAAACTATTATTGTGCCAGGCATGGTGGCACAGGCCTTTAATTCCAGCACTAAAGAGGCAGAGGCAGGAAGATCTATATTTGCGGTCAGCCTGATCTACATAATGATTTCCAGGTCAGCCAGGGCTGCATAGTGAAATCCCATCTCAAAAAATTATCGAGTGAGTGCATGTGCTTGATGAGGTGGGGCAGCCTCCGATGTCACAGCACAAGTGTGGTGGTCAGAGAACCACCTTATGGAATCCGTTTTTTCCCTCCACCTTTCCATGGGTTGCAGGGTTGAATCACGGGCTGCCAGGCTTGCATAGCAAGCATCTTTACCTGCTGAACCATCGCACCAGCAGCAGCACCCCCTGCATCCCCTCCCCTGCCTGCAATAGACTTTTTTCAGAAGTATTTTGTTTACCTATGAGTGTTTTGCCTGCATGTATGTAAGTGCACTCATGTCATGCAATGCCCACAGAGGCCAGAAGAGGGCTTCAGATCCCCTGGAACTGGAGTTAAGAGCAGGTGTTAGCTAGGATGTGGGTGCTGGGAACAAAACCTGGGTCCTCTGCAAAAACAGCCAATGTTGTTCTTAACTACTGAGCCATCTCCCCAAACCCCATATGAACTTTCACCCAGCTATAAAGAACAGAATTGTGCAAAAAATGCAATAGGACTTGAATGTAAGGAAGACACAGGAAACAAATACTGCTTTCTTTCAGACATGGAACCTAGATTATGTATGCGGGGGTATAGATATGTATTCCTATACAGGACAAAGATGTAGAAGGGGAACTAGTGGGGAGCAGGAATGGACTAGGCACGAGGATGGGGACAGAAGAGAGTAAAATGGGGGTGACTGCAGAAGCACATGACATACTTAAATGAGAATGTCATTATGAAACTCCTGTTATAATTTATTTTTTTACGTGTATGAGTGTGTTGCCTGCGTATGTGTAAGTGCACTCATGTTGTGCAAGGCCCGTAGAAGTCAGAAGAAGGTATGGGATTCCCTGGAACTGGAATTACAGATGGTTGTTAGCCACCATGTGGATGCTGGGAATTGAACCTGAGTCCTCTGCAAGAGAGGTCAGTGCTCTTAACCACTGAGTCATCTCTCTAGCCCCGAGACTCTTAACTTTGTGCAAGTAATGTATGCTATTAATATTTTTTAAATTTCCGTGATGAGCAAAGTATCAAAAATGTAACCCAAAGGCTGAAACACTCCTGTTTGGTTAGCTCTGAAGGGCCGGACTGGCTTAGTTCCAGTTCCGTCCTTGCTGTTCCCCTCTACCACCTGCAGGTGGCAGAGGCTTCCCATTGCGTCTTGGCTTTCCAGAGCTTCCAGATGAGGATACATATGTGGCTCCAGGGGCATTCTGTGACCTTAGATAAGCCTTCTCCTTCTGGAGTCCAGTTTTCCTATCTGTGAAGAGCCGAGACCTCAGATTTCCTTTCTACAGTTTTCAGCCACCGCAGGAATCACCACTCATTTGGAAAGTGATCTTCTGTCTTTCCCTGGATAAGCCACCACATCCAGTTTTGCAATTTCTCTTACACTATCCTCTGTTAGGCTAGGCATTGGAACAGAAGTCAACTTAAAGTTTCTGACAGATAGAAGCTCTACTGTGCAAACTATTATAGCCAGTCTAATGTTATGGCTACCTATATATTATTTTATTTATTTACTTAGGCTTTAATTAATTTTTTTATTTTTCAATTTCTTTATCTTTATATTTTTTCAATTTCCTTATTTGTATTTTATGTGTATGAGTGTTTTGCCTGCATGTATGTAAGTGTACCTGTGTTGTACAATGCCCTCAGAGGCCAGAAGAGGATGTTGGATCCCCTGGAACTGGAGTTAAGGACTGAACCTAGGTCCTCTGCAAGAGCAGCCAGTGCTCTTAACCACTGAGCCATTTCTCCAGGCTTTTGTTGATTTTTAAAACATTGTTTTTATGTGTCTGAGTGTTCGGCATGCATGTATGTAAGTGCACCTGGGTGTGCAATGTCCATGGAGGTCAGAAGAGGGCATCAGGTCCTCTGGAACTGGAGTTAGGGATGGTTGTTAGCTGCCATGTGGGTGCTGGGAGCCAAAACCCAGGTCCTTTGCAAGAGCATCCAGTGCTCTTAGCCACTGAGCAATTTTTCCAGTCCCTATTTTTATACATAATTTAAAGTAATGTATATCCTGTGTGTCTGTGTGGGGTATGTACACATAAGTGCAGGCGCCCATGGAGGCTAGAGGCCTGGAGCTAGAGTTACGCATTTGTGAGCTGCCCCCTCCCCAACATGGGTGCAGGGAACCAAACTCAGTACAAACTCTTAACCGCTGAGCCATCTCAACTTTTGTGTATATTTATATTTATTTTGCCTGCAGGCACGAAAGTGCACGCATGTCATGCAATACCCATGGAGTTAGGGATGGTTGTTAGCCACCATGTTAGGGTTAGCAACTGAACCTGGGTCCTCTGCAAAAGCATCCAGTGCTCTTAACGGCTGAGCATCTCTCCAGCCTGGACGTTTTGTTGTTGCTGTTTGTTTTTTGGTATTAAGGTTGCATTAGTAGAATGAAGTGAGAACATCACCACTGTCTACCATAGTTTCAATAACGTATGAGTGATGTGATCTTCAAAGACTAGATAAAACTGGGCTTAAAAGCTCAGGTAAAGAGGCTGGCAAGATGGTTCAGTGAGTAAAGGAGTCTGCCACCAAGACTCGTGACCTGAGTTCAATGCCTAGAACTCACATGGTGAGTCAACTCCTACAAGTTGTTCTCTGCCCTTCACACCCATGCTGTCTCACATGCACCCACCCCCACCAACACATACACACTCACGCACACATCAAGTAAATATAAAATGTGAGATGGCTAAGTGGGTAAAGGCACTTGTTACCAAGCCTGACAGATTGAGTTCAATTGCCAGAATCCACAAGGTAGAGGAGAGAACTGACTCCTACAAGTTGTTCTTTGACCTCCACACAAATGCATCCCCACTTGCACCTGTGTGTGTGCACACAAATATAGATTGTTTTAAAGAATGGAAGGTGAATGTGGCCGTACACACCCATAATCCCAGCACTTGAGAAATGGAGGCTGGAGTATCAGCAACTCAAGGTCATTCCCAGTTATATAGTAAGCTCAAGGCCAGCCTGGGCTACATGAGACCATCTCTCACAAAACTGACAGCAGGGCTGGAGAGATGGCTCAGCCCTTAAAAGAACTGGCTGGTCTTGCAAGAGGACCCAGATTCAGTTCACATGGTGGCTAACAGGCCTACTCAACTCCAGTTACAGGAGATCTAGCACCCTCTTCTGGCCTCTGTGGGCATTGCGTACAAAGGTGCATCTATATACATGAGGCAAAACATCCATACACATAAAAACAAATCACCACCACTACCAACACACACACACACACACACACACACACACACACACACACACACACACACACAAACCCTGGGGGAAAAAAGGAATACATGATGATGTCTGTGATCCCAGCACTCCTGAAAGCTGAACTAGGAGGCTCTGGAGTTCTAAGCTAGCCTGGGCTGAATAAGACCCTGTCTAAAAATAAATAAATATGGGCTGGGGGAGATGGCTAGTGTTTGCCATCCAAGCATGAGGACCTGAGTTCAGATCCCCAGTGTGAACCTGGAATCCCAGGGCTGGGAGGGCAGAGACAGCGGAACCCCTGGAGCTCAGTGCCTAGCCAGTCTGGCCAAGTTGGTGAGCTCCAGGTTCAAGAAAAGAGCCTGTTTCAAAAAATAAGGCAGAGAAAGAGGAAGACACTAGACATCAAGCTTTGGTCTACCACCCATGCACACATGTGTGAACATGTGCACAGACATATATCTAAATGAGTAAACACATAAAGCAGTTGAAGAAAACACATACAGAAAGAGAGGGGGCTTAACAGGAAGTTCAGCGCATGCTGGACTCTCCCCTCCTCCCTGCGACTCAGCACAGAAAATTGGGACAGCAGGGTATTCTGAGGCTCTTCGGGAACCCAGGCAGAGAACCAGTTTTCAGTGTGCTGAAACAGCTTTTGGGTGGCTGTGCTGATGCCACTGAAGCCACATTAGGCCCTGGGGTGGGGTGTAGCGAGCAGATGTCTTCAGATTGTTGGGGATCCAGTTTTCCCAATAACTGTTATTTTTGTTCTGAGTACTAAACATCTGCTCTAACAGCTCCTCTGGGAACCCAGGGCATGGTCATGATGGGTTCAAGGGGGAATTATATCACAGCCTGGAAAGAAGGGAGGGGGGACCTTGGTGATTAGGGGAAGCATATCAGAGGAGGAGAGTCCCCATGAAGAGGAGGTGGAGGTCCATATCGGGCAGCAAGGTTGCCCAGGATTGGACAACCAGACCAGGACCTAAAGTCAGACTCCTTTGTTCTCCCACTGGCAAGCGCCTGAGAACTCTCCAGTGGAGCAAAGATGGGGAGGCAGGGTGCTAGGCCACAGCATGTCCCCCAGGCATGCCCTCCAAAGCATGGTCTCTAGGCACGGTCCCAGGCATGGATGCCACCCCAGCATGCCTCCAGGTCTGTCTCTGTGCATGGCCCCTTGTCTATCTGTTCCTACCCAGGCAGAGACATGGCTCAGGTAGGGAGCCCAGGGCCCAGGTGTGTATAAATGGAGAGACTCCTGCCCTGAGGCTAGGAGCTGGCCAGGCTCAGTAACAAAGCAGAGGCAGACCCAGAGTGCTGGATGCTGGCTCCCGGAGAGCTAAGGGTTCCCTGAGCTCTGCCAAGCTGTCCTCCAGCTGGGCCTGGCTCTGGAGTGAGTAGACAGGGAAGGTGGCTGCGGTCGGGCACGGGTGAGTGCGGAAGGAAGAGGTGGGAACACAGCAGACAAGAGGAGGAGGAGCTGGGGGGAAGGAGGGAGCACGGAGGAGAGGCAAGCTTGGGAGGTGGCAGAAAGACAGCTTGTGTTTAATGTTGGGGGAAGGGACCCTCCTTCCAGTGGGCTGAGAGTTTTTCAGGACACAGTACTGGGGGCAGTGGAGTGGGAGGGGGGCGTGTGATGAGGTGCCTGGGTGCCCTGTTAGGAGCTCAGGGGAGGGGAGGAGTGCCAGCAAATTAGCTTACTCCACAGTGATGCTTCCTGCATCTAAGGAGGACCACCCATCCTCCCAGCCACCCACTGGGCCACAGCAGATTTAGATTCGGGGAGTCTTGGAGTTTTAACAACTCTTGGGGGGGGCAAAATTAGAAATTGGGCCTACTATAGAGTGGAACTGCCCCACTGAGCCCCCCACCCTCTGCTTTCTCATCCTTTGTCACCCACATTCACTCCGGAATGAGAGCTGCTCAGGGGAGAGAAGAGTGTGAACTCTGGGCTGGAATTCTGGCTGAGCGATTTCCTGCATGACCTACAAGGCCTGTGTTCTTTTTATTTATCTACTTATTTCTTTAATTCTATATATGTGTGTTTTGCCTGCATGTAAGTACACCCATGCAACTGAAGCCCACAGAGGCCAGAAGAGGACATTAGACCCCCTGGAATAGAAGTTACATATGATTGTTAACCATCATGTGGGTGCTGGGAACTGAACCCAGGTCCTCTACAAGAGCAGCCAGTGCTCTTAACCACTGAGTCATCTCTCCAGCCCCAGGTCCTGCATTCTTTAAACTCCAGTTTTCTAGGGCTGGAGAGATGGTTCAATGGTTAAGAGCACTGGCAGCCCTTGCAGAGGGCCTGAGTTCAGTTCCCAGCATCCACATGGCAGCTAACAACAGGCTATAACTCCAGTTCCAGGGGATCTGATGCCCTCTTCTGGCCTCTGTGGGCATTGCACAGGTGCACTTAAATATATGTAGCAAAATACTCACGTAAAATTTAAAAAGCCTCCAGTTTTCTCATCTGTAAAGTGGGATAGTATTAGGTTCCTGAACATCTGTCTAGGTTAAAATAGTATGTACACAGGTATAGCACAGCACAGAATCATCTTAAGAGGCTGAAGGGGCAGTGGCTCTCAAAGTTACCTGGAGGGAACTTGGGGGGTACAAAGATTTTTATGGAGGGAAAAGAAGATACAGTGTAACAATCATTAGGAAAGCCACATACCAGGCAACCTCATAAACACCGTGAATGCCATCATCACACCACACTTAGTCTATGCAGGAGGCATCTAAGTATGGCTGCCTTTAGGCCTCAACAGTTTTTCCATGGCACTCCTAGACCAAGATAGCTACCTAAGAGTTCTTTTCTTTAACCAGTTAGAACCAAATGGCTTATGTTATGTCCTAATGATTTATTTGCCATTTGATAAAGGTAAAACTAAGGATGTGGCTCAGTGGTAGAACAATTGTTTAGCATGTGCAAAGCCCTGGGTTCAGTCCTCATCACCACAAAACAAGCACTCCCCACCCCTCCCCAAGTCCCTCTCCAATAATATCCACCTTTATGAGGAAAAAGAATTAATACCGTTCTTATCAGAGAGTGGGAGCACACGCCTATAATCCAGCACTTGAGAGGCTGAGGCAGAAGGAATGCAAATTTGAACTCTGCCTGATCTATATAGCAAGACCCTGCCTTAAAAATTAAAAAATATATATAGGGCCAAAGCAATAGCTCCAGTTAAGAGCACTGACTGCTCTTGTAAAGGACTTGGGTTCAATTCCCAGCACCCACATGGTAGCTAACAATGGTCAGTAATTCCAGTTCCAGGGGAGCCAATGCCTTCTTCTGACCTCTGTGGGCATTGCACAACACAGATGCACTAACATACATGCAGGCAACAAACACACAAAATAAAAAATATTTTTTATTATTTATTTTTAATATTTTAAATAAAGGTGCTGGGAGTCGAACCTAGGTCCTCTGCAAGAGCAGCCAGCACTCTTAACCATTGAGCCATTTCTCCAATCCCATAAATATAGATATAAAAGTGGTTACTGCCCTTGCAAGAGGACCTGAATTCACTTCCCAGCACCCACGTTAGGCAGCTCACAAATATTTCTAACTCCAGCTGGATCCCATGCCTCTGACCTGTGTGCACCTGCACTCAAATGCACATATCCACACACAGATGCACATACACGCACAGATGCACATACATGCATGTAATTTAAATTTTTAAAAAATATCTAAAAATTCCATTGCAAAGCCTGGACATAGTGGCCCACACCTGTAATCCCAAAACTTGGGAAATTAGAGGCTGGAAGATTCAAAGTTCAAGGTTATCCTTACTACATAGCAAGTTAGAGGGCAGTCTCCGGTTATTTGAGATCCCTCTGTCCACCACCCCTAACAACGTCTAAACATCAGGAGGTATTGTGTGAGTTCGTAAATGATCTAGATGGTTACTGCATGGAGACCACTGCTTGCATCTGATTACGGATTGCTCTCGTAGGCAAAGAACATACTCTACAGTGGCTTATATTTGTATTGTCACTCACATCTGCCAATCCCCGAAGGCATTTGACCTTGAGACCCTTCCTTAGGTTTTTGAAAAGTATATTACAGCCTATCCACACATACACATCCTGAAACTCAGAAACAACAAATAGAACTCTGTAAACTTGAGAGCAGGGATGTTCCAGACTCAAGCACCCCGGCCTAGCTTCTCTGGGGGATTTTGGAATGGTTGAGTGACAGTGGTAGAGACTTTTTTTTTTTTTTTTTCTCCAGACAGGATCTCACAATGTAGCTCTAGCTGTCTTAGAATTCACTATGTAGACCACGCTGGCCTCAAACTCAGAGGTCTGCCTGTCTCTGCCTCCCAAGACCTAGGACTAAAGGTGTGTCCCCTCTCCAGACATCACCTTTTTTCTTGTCTTCTGCCAATGAATCTGGCAGCAAAAATGAGAGACAATCAGGCCTAGAGAGATGGCTCAGTGGTTAAGAGCACTGGCTGCTCTTGCAGAGGACCTGGGTTCAGCTCCTGTTGGGAGACATTTGCCTGCCTTGAACTATGCCCTAGTTTTGGGTTAGGCAGAAGTCAATCTCGTGCACAGAAGTGCTGATTGGAAGTAGGAGTTTTCGTTATGCAAATGATTTACACCTGAGGAGAAGTTTATTCTACACCCACGACTGAGGTCACCTGAAGATCTTTGAAGGAAGCCAATCACATCTTAAGTTATTTTGCCTGTGTTAGTATTGTTTTCGTGTTGAACTTTTCACCCATTGTTTTGTTTAGCTCATTTCATAGTATAAATAGGGGAGACTTAACAAAGGCAAGCTGCTTCAGTATGACTGACAGCCCTCCTGAGACTGTCCTATTTTCTCTCTCTCTCTCTCTGTCTCTTTCTCTCCTCTCCATTTTCTCATCCTCACTCCCAGCTTCGGGTGCGGTTCGATTTCTGCCGGCAGGCTCCGGCAAGTTCCTATCACCCACATGGTGGCTAACAACTGTTGGGTAACTCAAGTTCTAGGGGGTCTGACACCTTCTTCTGACCCCTAAGGCATTGTACAACACGGATGTACTTACACACATGCAGACAATACACTCATACACATAAAATAATAAAATGTTTTTAAAAGGTGGAACAGTGACTGGATTCTCCCCAATTTATACGTAATCCATATCACATATGTTCAGCATATCTAACACACCCATAGTTTACACCAATCCAATTCAACATGGTGCTGTCATTCTTTGACAATTGTATGAGTGGGTAGGATTCATTAGGTCCTTCCAGGTTTCCAGGATGGGGTAAAATGCCTTATACATACTATCCTGTTGATTTCTTTCTGGTTTTTTATTTCTTTCTCTCTTTCCTTCAAGACAGGGTCTCACTGTTTGTAGTCCTGGCTGACTTGGAACTCCCTATGGGACCCAGTATGGCTTCAAAACTTATAGAGATCCACCTGCTTCTTCCTTCTGAGTGGAGTGGTGGTATTAAAGGTATGCACCACCATGCCTAGCAATATTTTTACTTTTTATGTGTATGCGTGTGTAGGTGACCTCAGAGGACAGAAGAGGGCACTGAATCCCCTAGAACTGGAGTTACAGATAGTTGTGAGCTGCCTGAAGAGTGCAGGGATCTGAACTTGGGTCCTCTGTCAGAGCAGTAAGAGCCCTTACCTCCTGAGCCAGCTCTCCAGTTTCTCCTATTGAATTCTTTTTTATTTTTATTTTTAAATTTTTTCATTTTATGTGTATGTGTATTTGCCTGTATGCATGTAAGTGCACCTGTGTCGTGCAATGCTCATGGAGGTCAGAAGAGGGAATCAGATCCCCTAGAATTGGAGTTACAGGAGGTTTTTAGCCACCACGTTGGTGCTGAGAATCAAACCCAGGTCCTCTTCAAGAGAAGTCAGGGCTCTTAACCGCTGAGCCATCTGTCCAGCCCTCCTGTTAAATTCTTCAGAGACTGAACCTGGGCCTGAGAGATGGCTCAGTAGGTAATACTGCTTGCAGCAAAATCTGATGATCTGAGTTTGATTCCCAGGACTTACATTGTGAAAGGAGAAAACCAACTCCCAAAATTATCCTTTGGCCTCCACCCACATGTGAGCCCGCCATGGGCGCGCGCGCGCGTAATTTTAAAATAATGAAATTTTTATTAAAACAGTGCAGGGAATGCAATGACCCAGCAGTCAGGGGGAGACGATGGGGTGAGCGCGCGTGAATGCCGCCGGTGATGCGGCTTTAAAGCGGAGGGAGGCAGGCGCGAGCCCCAGCGGGTGGGAGAAGTGGCCCAGATTGCTCAGTCCGCTCTACCGGTTTCTCCGTTTCCTCTCTGAATTCAATTATTTCTGTTTCTTGCTCATCCATTTCCACACCTCTCGGCAGCCTTTCTCATTTTGCCCTTAGTTACATCCTCTCCCTGCTCCTAGGGCCCACCGGGCCGGCTCTCACCGGTCACGTGACCCGCGCCCACCCCAGCTGCAGCCACTGCGGATCGCGCATGCGCAGCTGTAGGTGCACCTGCGCCGCGGCTGGCCTGAGATCCCGGGACCAGGCCCGCGCATCCTGCGGCTTCCTCCCCAGCTGGTCGCGGTCCTAAGATGGAGCAGTGGACCGTGAACCTGTCTGGGCCCAAACTCCCATGGGCCTTGGGGCTGTGTCCTGGCCGCTGGAGTTCTCTCTGACATTAGGAAGTCTAAGCCAAGTGGAATCACGGGTCTGAGCTCACAGCCTTATGACCTTGGCCAGGTGGCTTGACCTCCCTTTGCTCTGAGAATAATGATACTCATTTATTAACATCCCTGTGGGGCTGCAGTGAGAATCCAGTAAAAGTTCCTCAGGGCACTGGGTGCTGTGCCAAAGTCTCAGTCAACGGAGAATACAGAACAGCTGGGCATGGCAACTCACCTATAATCCCAGAACGCCAGAAACGGACGCAGGAGAACTTCAGCGAGTTTGAGGCCAGCTTGGGCTACCTATCCTGACTCTTTCACTCCCCTCATGCCCTAAATACAGTTTGATGGCTGCCTGAGGATGGTTTTACCCCGCTGCGTTGGTCATGGTCCTAGTTCCTCAGAGGCTTCACAGAAGTTAGTTAGGAAGCCCGGAAGCAGATCTTAGATTCCACATTCAGAGTAATCCCAAAGTCAGGGTAGATTTTGATTTGATAGGATGTCCTTTTTATTTTTAGATATATTTATTTTTATTTTATGGTATGAGTGTATTGCCTGCATGTATGTAGGTGCACCTGTGCCATGAAGTGCCGTAGAGGACAGAAGTTATAGACAGTTTTTAGCTGCCATGTGGGTGCTGGGATTCGAAACTGGGTCTTCTGCAAGAACCGTTAAGCCATCTCTCCAGCCCCGTGACAGATTTCTTCCAGTTCAGGTTGTCCTCGAACTTACTTTTGTAATCAAGAAGGAAAGAATGATCTTGAACTGATTCCCCTCCCCTCCACTTCCCAGGTGCTGGGGATTACAGGAGTGCAAAAGTCCCAAGTCCAAAAGTCAGGGTTTCTTGAGTGAGCTTACAGACTCACCCCACTCACTCTATGAACCATCCCTTTAAAAATAGCATCCATTCCGGTTTTAGCTGTCACTGCGGAACATCTCAGGTACACACACCTGCAGGAAACAATTTCTTTTTTTGTCCTTTCTTCTACTGAAGATAAGCAGCTGTTGTTTGCTGTAACCTTGGAACCTCCTTGGAGGAGGTTCCCTGTACATAGAACCCAGGCCACCCAGAAATCCCTGAACATGGTAGCCAGGTCTACCTGAGGTCTCTGCCATCCAACCTGACCATCAGCCTTTTCTACTGTAGTCAAACTTGACTCCTCTGTGTTCCTAGAGGAGTCAAACTCCTTTTACCTGCCTGGTCTTTGTACCAACTGTGTGCTTGTCAGGACACTCTCCCAGGCCTTCTTGCTTATGGTTTCCTTGACTCAGGTGCCCTGTCATCCGCTTTCATAGTCACCTCTTCTGCCTAAGCACTTTCCAGAATGTGCATGACACCGTGACTGTTTTCTATCCTTGATACCAATCCCCAGTAGGCAAGGAATGGTCCCTTACAGCACTTGGCCACTATGGCATGGCATTCAGTTAACCCTTGATGACCCACTGACTGGACAAGGGACAGAGCAGCCCCGTCATCCCTTAGCAATAAGGGTTTTTTTCAAATGTCTAATTCATATCATAGATGCATTAACTGTGGAAAGTCTGTTGACATGTGCCAGCTGGTTAAGGAAGGGACATGTGGCATCACAACTGTACTGGGGGGTTCCCCACATTCACACACTACCTCCCCCTTCTCCAGATGCACTCAGAAATTATCAGTGTGTTGTGGCCAAGGCAGCACTGAGACAAAGAGATGACATATTGTACCTGCTGTCTATGAAGCAACCTGAAAGTTCTTTGGGGGCAGACTGGGGTAGAGGCAAGATAATTCAGTTATTTTTCCTGTTGCTTAAAATACCTTGACGAAAGTGATGTAAGGGAGAAAAGAATTATTTTGACTCACAGTTTGAGGGAAAGCCTTAGTGGCCGGAAGGCATGGAGGCAAGAGGCTGAAATCCTTGGTCAGAACACTTCCGAAGCAGGAAGCAACAAATGCCAGTCTCAGTTCATCTTCTTTTTATACATTTCAGGATCCCAGCTCAGGAAATGAGGCTATCCACAGCGGGTGGGTCATCACACCTCAATTAACCTAATCAAGATAATCTCCCACAGGCCTGTTCAAAGGCTAAACTAATCAAGATAATCCCTCACCTCACAGGTGTACCTCGAGATCCCAATGTTGAAAATTAACTCTAACCATGATACTAGAACACGGTCAAATCTGCGTACCATGGGTTTGAGGGCTTGAACTAGGACATATGGTCTCTGTCTAGGCTTGGGCACAATTCACTTCATTAATTCATCCCTAGGCTTCAGCTTCCTTTCTTTTTTAAAAAAATATTTTATGTGTATGAATGTAATGCCTGCATGTAGGTAGGTGCACCTGTTTCGTGCGGTGCCCTTGGAGGGCAGAAAAGGGTGTCAAATCCTCTGGAACTGGAGTTACAGATGGTTGTTAGTCGCCTTATGGGTGCTGGGAACTGAACCTAGGTCCTCTGCAAGAACAGCCAGTACTCTTAACCCCTGAACCATCTCTCCAACCCCCTTCGACTTCCTTCTTTCTTGTTCAGTATAAAAAGCCGGTTAAGAATTTAGAGTACAGAATTCGATTACTTGGGCCTGGGGATGTAGCTCAATTGGTAGATTGCTTGCCTAGTGTGCAGGAAATCCTGAGTTAAAGCCCAGGCTCACATAAACCATGTTGAGTGGTGCATGCCCGTAATTCTAGCATTTGTAAGGTGGAGGCAGCAGATAAAGGGACTTGTTGCCAAGCCTGACAACCTGACCTCAGTCCTGGGTCCCACAGAGTGGAAAAGGAGAACCAACTCCTCCAAGTTGTCCTCACACCTCCATACCTGTTCTGTGGCACATGTACCCCTCCAAATAAATAAATAATAAATATAATAAAAAATTTTAAACTCACAGTCATTTTTGGGCTACTTAATCAAGTTTAAAGTCAGTCTGAGCTATATGAGACCTTGTCTCAAAAATTGTTGCAAAAAAGTGAAATAAAATATTTGTTTAGAAAAAAAGAATTGGATTATTACTACAGCCCTGCCAAACCATGAATCCTTTCTGAATTTCAATTTTCCTCATCTGTAAGATATCATTGAATTTCTGAACAATATGAAGAAAAGGTCCCAGTCTACAGGGCTGTTTGTACCCACTGATTTTTTTATTACCCTCCTTTTTTGTGACTCATTTTTATTTTATTTTATTCATTATTATTGTGTGTATGTGGTGCACCCATGACACAGCATGTGTGTGGAGGTTAGAGGACAATGCTGTGAAATCAGTTCTCCCCTTCCACATTAAGTGGAGTTAAGTGAGTTCCTGGGGATGGAACTCATGCCAGCATGCTTGAGCAAGAAGTGCTTTTACCCCCTGAATTATACCTTACCAGACCATTTGTTTTATTTTAGAAGTACAGGGTCTTCTTATGTAGCACAGGCTGGCCTGGAACTCACAGAGAGTTTCCTGCCTCAGCCTCTGAGTGCTGGGGTTACAGATGTGTGCAACCATGTCTGGCACTTCGTGAGATCTGAAAATTAGGGGGCTGGAGAGATAGATGTCTGAGAGGTTAAGAGCACTGGCTACTCTTGCAGAGGATATGGATTTGATTTCCAGCACCCACATGGTGGCTAACAACCGTCCAAAACTTCAGTTACCAGGGAATCCAACGCCTTCTGACCTCCAAGGGCTTTGCATGACATGGGTGCACTTACACACATCCAGGCAATACACTAAAATGAAAAAAAAATTGAAATTATTATTATGTATCTGCATGATGCATGTATGAATGGAATGTGGATGATTATAAATCACGGTGTTTATATGAAAATCAGAGGACATTTAGGGAATTCCTTCTTTCCTTCTTCCATGGGTTTCAGGGATCTAACTCAAGTTGTTAGGTTTCTCCTTTGTGATTTTTATTTATTATTTTATTTGTATGAGTGTATTGCCTGCATGAATAAGTGCACCTGTGTTGTGCAATGCCCATGGAGTCAAAAGAGGACTTTGGATCCCCTGTAACTGGAGTTATGGAAATTTGTTTCCTGCCATGTAGGTTCTGGGAATAGAACCCAGGTCCTCTGCAAGAGCAGCCAGTGCTCTTAAGTGCTGAACCATCTCTCCAGCCCCTCTGTGATTTTTAACTGGCTCAACATGTTTTTCTTTGAAGGCAAGTGCATTACCACTGAGATGGATCCCCGGTTCTTGTTCCATAATTCAAAAGTAATGCTCCCCATTAGCAAAGATAGTCCAGTGAAAACCTGTATGTGACCATTTTAGTAAATGTGGACTCTGGGAAGGAGATACCAGTTCAGAGCTGATTCCATGACATTTTCCTCTTACATCTGGATTTTAGAAATTTCTGGATTCGTAGCTTGTCTTGTGCAAGATTATAGCTCCAGTGTGCAGACTGTCAGCTTACATACGGTAATGGGAAAACAGTAATTATTTATTAAGGAATGATGAATACACAGCCTGAGGGCAAGTCTAGTGCTCCAGGTGTTTGTGCATCTGAAAATGGAGATTAGAAACAATGACCAATTATTGTGTGGATTTAATGAGATGATGCTTAAAAGGCGCGTGGCCCAGTGCTCGAGGCTCAGTCAATGATGAATAGACCACAAAGACAGAGATGGTAGCGACGTACCACAGTCTATGTTATGGCTGGAACTGCTAATAACAGATCTGGTCTAGGGTTCCTTCTGTTCGCAGGGAAAAATGGACGGCTCCCAGAAAGCTGGAAGAGAGCATCACAGCGGGGCTTTCGGGAGATCCCGGTGGCCTG
Source organism: Eospalax fontanierii (assembly GCA_035773235.1). NCBI lineage: Eukaryota > Metazoa > Chordata > Mammalia > Rodentia > Spalacidae > Eospalax > Eospalax fontanierii. The sequence continues at coordinate 55,942,312 of CM069541.1, forward strand.
GGATTCAAGCATAGCGATGCTCGAGGAACTTTAGGACCCGGGGCCCCGGGCGCGCGCGCAGAAAGGCTCGCGCACCAGCCAGGGCCCGCCCCGCGTTCAGCCGCATCCTGGAGGGCGGGGCCTCGCGCCCGGGCCGCGCTGCGATTGGCGGATGCGTGCGGGTGACGCAGACGGCTGATGCGAGGCCCCGCCCCCGACAGTCCCGCCCCCCGTCTTCCCCCGCGCGCCCGCCGCTCCGCAGCCTCGCTTTGGCCCGAGTCGCGCCCCCGCGCCGAGTCCGCGCGTCAGTCGCTCCCGAGCGCGGCTGCGGGGCGGCGGGCTGCAGCCAGCCGGCGGCGCGGGCCCGGGGGAGCTGCCGGTGTCGCGTGAGGAGCGGCGGAGCCCGGAGACGCGCTCGGCGCCATGGCCCCCATTGGCCTCAAAGCGGTGGTGGGAGAGAGTAAGTGGAGTCGGGGTCGTGCCGCGGGGAGCCCCGCGCGGCCCCTGGACGCTGCGCCCGGGCCAGGCGGCTGGAGCGGCGGACGGTGCGCAAGGAGCGCCGTCCTCCTGCGGGCCGCGGGCTCCGCAGCCCCTGCCTCCCCCGACTCGCGCTTCCCTCTGCACCGCAGTCCTCCTCACCCCTTAAGCCTCCCCAGACGCCATCCGGCATCTCCATCACCCACTCCACCCTCCTCCCCATCCCTCCCCTTCCTCGCACCTTCCGTCAGCCCGGACCTCGCTGTCATCGACGCCCCTCTCTCTCTCCATCCGCCTTCACCTCCATCACGCCATCTCTCCTCTCCCTTCATCCCATCCCATTCCCTCTCCCTCCCTCCCTCTTCACCCTCCTCCCTTTCGCCTCCGGACTACTCCGCTGCTCTGCAGCATCTCCCCCTGCACCCCAACTCTTCTCCACTCCCCTTCCTTGCCTTCTCGGAGGCTCTCTGATTCCACTCTTATTTTTTTGTCTCCGATTCCTCCCTCTTCCCCACCCTCCCTCCTGAATCGTGACAGGCGAAACCCGGGCCTGCGCCCTCCTCCTTCTCCTCCCCCTCCCCGGGAGCCCCGCACGGTCCCCGGCTGCAGGGACCCACCTGGGAGCTGCTGTGCGCACGCCACTGGGGCCACTCCTGGCGGCCGGAGAGGGAGGAGACTCCTGTTTTTCTAAGGCCCTGCTCTCCTGGACTGGGGCTGCTGGGCTCCCTCCGCCTACCCCTTCCCCTGGGCTGGACCTCCAGGGCGGGGTCTTCTCGGGGTCACGAGCCGGTGAAAATCCCACGGGAGATGGGGCGAGCTTCGGTGTGTAGCTGGGAGGAGTGGCCCTGCCCGGCGCCGCAGTCTGCAGTCGCGGCCTCGGGCGCTGCTGCAGGGAGGGTATGGTGGTTTATGGGTTTGCATGCCAAGGCCCAGCAGGAATAGTGATTTCTTAAAAACAATATATTGGGTGGTGGTGCCCCCGAGTGAGGGCTGATGGTGGGTATTTGGAAACTGCATTCTCAAATAAGATGGATGATCTAGGTAGAAAAATAGCGCCTCTTCAGTATTTTGGCGTTTCTTTAATAACTGAACAATGTGCGAGGGATTGCTGTGGCTTTTTCTGCCTCCTTTTAAATTAAGAGAGAATTAAAACTGGCATTGTCTCTTTAGGAAAGAATAAAGGAAAATAAAATGGTGGAAATTTAGTTTCCTTTTTGGTGAGCTTCTCCTATCTCCCACCCCACCCCCCCGTTTCCTCACATCAGATGCACTGTAACTATTGAGCAACATGACCCCCCCCCCCATTGTGTTGACTGGTATGTAGGAACTATTCTTTGGGTGGAATCTAGCTGTGTGCAACCTTCCCTGACCTCTTACATATCAGAAGAAATTATGAAAACGGAACCCCAAATGGACGTTTTAAAAAATGCTCACTCTAACAGGCATACTGTAAAGATGACCTGAACCGTTTTCTGAAGGCAATCCGTGTTGAAGGCTGGGAGGATCTGTAGGGATTCTGTAATGTCAACACCCTCGTTCTACCCACCGGGAGGAACAGAGGCTTGGAGCAGTTAAATGACTCGCTGAAATCAGTGTTAATTAAAAAATTTTAAACCTGGCGTCCATTTCCTTACAGCTTTAGTGAAAAATAACTTTCTTCGTCTCTAGATGTATGCAGTTTCCTCTAGTGTCCTTTTCAGGGTTAGGAAGTAGAGTGGAAGGTTAGATGTTGCCCTCCCTTCCAATGCTATGTTTAAATACTACACCTCCAAGATAAAATACCAATACCTGTTGCAAAAATCAACTTTATTTGGGGGAAGCAGGGTCTCTGTAGCCCAGGCTTCTGCCTGGAACTCCCTGTGTAGCCCAGACTGGCTTCGAATTTTTGTTAATCCTCTTCCCTCAATCTCCCAAAGTGGCGGAATTACAGACATGAACCACCACATCTAGCTTGCTAATTTTTTTATTTATTTGTTTGTTTGTTTATTTTTGAAATTAGGTCTCAAAGTGTATCTCTGGCTTGCCTGGTATGTAGCCTATACTGGCTTTGAATTCATAGTGATCCTCTGGCCTCAGCCTTCGATTATAGGCCTATGCCACCATACCCAACTCAGAAATCAAGTTCTGGCATCATTTTGCCAGGACCCTTGCTTATGCAGGTGGTGCTATAACCCCCTCACATTTTTTAGAAGCAAGCATAAAAAATCAGTATGCAATATGGCCAAAATTTCTTTTGAAACAGAGAGAAACCATGGTACATAAAAATAAACCCAAGGTCTTTTTTTTTTTTAAATCAGTGAATGTGTGAACAGGATTCTATTTCCGTAACAATTGAGTTAGGCATATGTTTCAGGAAAATACATCATTGCAGCCTGTTTAATTGTACCTCCTAATTTTAGATAGGGTTCTATTTTGTCTTTTTTTCTCCAAAAAAATAAGAGTAAAATTGAGATGCTTTTTTTCTTTCTGTTCTTCTGAGGCTGGTCAGTGTAGCCCAGGTGGGCCTCAAGCTGTCAGAGGCTGAGAGTAAACGTGAAGTCCTGGTCTTCCAGCTTCTGCCTCTGAGGCTGGAATTCCTTGACTTGCTGTGTGCCTTCATTTTAGGCAGGACCAGGGAATCCAGCCTCAGGCCTTGAGGTGCCGGGCTGGCACTCTAACCACTGAGCTACATCTGCAGCTAAAGATACTTTTTTAAAATAGGATTTTATATTTATTTTTATCTGATTTGTATGTGTTTTGCCTGCATGTATATGTAAGTGCATCGTGCGTATGTACAATGCCCAAGGATGCCAGAAGAGGGCATCAGATTCCCTGGGAGTGGAGTTAGGGACAGTTGTTAACCACCATGTGGATGCTGGGAACTGAACCCAGGTCCTCTGTAGGAACAGCCAGTGCTCTTAACCACAGAGTTTTCTCTCCAGCTCCCAGTATATAAATTTCTTCAGGAGAGTATAGGGGTCTTGTTCTTATTCTGTTCCCAGTGCATGATTTAGGGGCTGGTACCCAGTTAATGTTGAACAAGAGACTTGATTAAGAGAGCAGATTGTGGAAGTAAACTTTTGTGCTGGTTGGGACTACAGGCACTTGCATCTCTGTGCCCAGCTTTTTATGTGGATACCAGGAATTTGAACTCAGGTCCTCATGCAAAAACACTTTACCAACTAAGCCATCTCCCTAACCCTAAAGGGCTATTTATTTACTTATTTTAGGACTATGATTTAAATTTTCTGTTACATTTATTTATTTATTTATTTGGAAAAGGAGCATGCCACATAATGTGTGGAGATAAGGTCCACCATGTGAGTTCTGAGGATCAAACCTAGGTCATCAGAGTTGGTAGCAAACACCGTTATCCACTGGGCCATCTTGCTGGCCCAGGGTTAGGACTTTTTTAAAGAGATTTATTTTTATTTGTGTTTGTGTATATGCTACATGTGTATGGGTGCCCATGGAGGCCAAAGAGGCATCCGATGCTCTGGATCGGAGTTATTGGCAGTTGTGAGTAGCTGGATATAGGTCCTGGAGCCAGACAGCAGTTCTCTGGAAGAGCAACAAGCTTAATCAACCTTCTCTCTGGCCCGTGAGGACTTGGAGCGGGTAAAATCCTAGAAATATGAGGGAGTTTGAAGAAGAATCAACTGAGCATGGGCAGGAGTGGGCCTGGTGATACTCACTGTAAGAAGGCTAAGGCAAAAAGATATAGCATTTGAGTTTATCCTGGGCTACATAGCAAGACTGAATCAAAAGAAACAAATATCAAACAACGCCCCCCCCAAACAACATCAAAGAACATATGAACAAACAGACTGAGCCCAACTTCTGTTTTCAGTTCTCTTCATTTTAAAAAAACTTATGTGTGTGTCGTGTATATGTATCTGCGTCTGTGTATGTGCATGTATGTGTCAGTGTCTGTGGAGGCCAGAGAGGGTATCAGATTCTCTGGAACTGGAGTTATAGGCAGTAGTGAGCCACCCAGCCTGGGTGCTGGCAACTGAACTCTGGGTGCTTCAGGAGCAGCCAGTGCTCTTTGCTGAGCCATCTCTCCAGCCGTCTAGTCACTTCTTTACTGTTGTTTTTTCTGAAACAATGTCTCACATTGTAGCCCAGGCAGGCCTGGAACTCATGGCAGTCCTTCCTCCTCAGCTTCTCCAGTGCTGAGATTAGAAGTATGGGCTACTGGGTCCAATTTTTCATTTCTCTACGATTTTTTTTCCCCTCTATAAGGTGTTGTTTCCTTTCTTTGACAAAGAGGTTATAAGAGAAAGGAAACATTTTTTTCTTCATGGCATCCTATATATGCTAATATATGATGTTTCAGTCATTTAAACCTACTCATATCCAGGGTTCTGTTAGCATGTTACAAAGACACAGCATCCTAAGATGGACTGTTAACAATAGCTAAAAAGTAACAAGGAAGGCAGTTTTTTCTCATGTTCTTCTATATTACAGGAAGGAGCATTTTCTTTTGCAATTTAGACTAAATGTGTAGTTATAGTTTTAAATGTCTCCCTCTTTTGGATGGGGCCATGATTCACAGACGTGAGTGGGGAGGCATCTAGACTGAAGCAATTTTCATTCATGTGCTGTTTTTCTTTTTCTTTCTTTCTTTTTTTTTTAAGATAGAATCTCATGTAACTCAGGCTGACCTAAAACTGACTACGTAGTAGTGAGGACAGCCTTGAATTCCTGATCGTCCTGCCTCTCCCTCTCAGTGCTGGGATTGCAGATGTGCCCCACCATGCCTGCCTTGTGCTTCACAAGACATGCAAGTAGAAGAGGGGTCAGGTGGGAAGAGGAAGGGGTGAGCAGGGGTGACGGGGCCGAGAGAAGGATAGGGGTAAGTATGATCAAAATGGATTATATACAGGAGTGAAAATGTCATAGTGACACATGATCATGTAAAATTAACACATGCTGGTAAAAACCCTAAATTTAGAAATATTTGTATAGCATACAAATAAGTATATTTTGAAACGTTAACTATCTCTTAACATTGCATTTTAAAATGATTTGCACATGGTGAAGTTCACCCCGAAAAGAGTGAGTTCATTAGAGTAAAGAGTTCTTCCAATTTCACCTGTCACACAGTCATGTAGCCACCCCAGAACCAAAATAGAATAATCAACATGGTAAGTTCCAGACCAGCCAGGACCATGTAGTGAGAGACCCTGTCTCAAAGATAAATAAATAATAGAATAATCACTAGGTATGTGACTCAGCACTCGGGAGGCAGAGGCAGATCTCTCTGAGTTTGAGACCAGCTTGGTCTATATAGTGAGACCCTGTCTTTAAAAACAAAGAAATCTTCCAAATGTTCCTTGTGGGCAACAGCCTCTTTTCCTACCTCTACCCTACCCCTACACCTCACCCCCTGGCAACCACCAAACTATTTTCTGGTCTCTGTCACTTTGCCTTTCCTAGAAGGCCATGTCAAAGGAATATAGCATGTAACTTTTACAGTGTGATTTTGGGGACTTGAGAGATGACTTGGTCGATAAAGTGCTTGCTAGGCAAGCATGAGGACCTGAGTTTGATCACCAGCACCCACATAAAACAGCCAGGAGTGGTTGTGCACACCTGTAACCCTGGGGTTGGAACGGAGCAGAGATAGATTGGTGAGCTCTGGGCTCAGTGACAGACTGTCTCCAAAGTTTAGGTGGCAAGCAATAGTAGAAGACCTCCGATGTTGACCTCTGGTCTCCACATGCATACACGTGTGCACAGATGCGAACGTGCACACATGCGCATACATACATGCACACAGAGAAATAAGCTTTAAAAACTTTCATCCAGGAGTGGTGGTAATGCTTGTAATCTGAACTTCAGGGAGGCAGAGGTAGGAAGAGCATAAGTTTGAAACCAGCCTAGACTGCTCGGCACATTCAAAGCCAGTCAGGTCTGTGCAGTGAGATGCTGTCTCAGCCCTCCAACCCCTCCCCTCAAAGCGAACTCTTTCACTTTTAGTGTCCAGCATTTACTATTCGTCTGTATTGTCTGTCTCTAGTGTCTGTCGCTTCTCATCACTAAGCAATAGTAACAGTAATGGTATTGTATTGTACAGATGCCCTCCACTCTCCTGCTCGACAGCTGAGTTATTTCTAGTAGCAGACAGTTACAAAGAAAGGTCCATCCACAGATTTGTTTGAATGCCCAGTTCTTCAACACCATTTGTTGAAAAAGATTCCTTTTCCTCATAGAATTGTCTTTGTGTCTTTGCTGGAGTCTGTGTCCACACATGTGGGGAATAGTCTGCTTCTGGATACTCTGTTCTCTCTCATTGATCTGCACACAGACTTTTGCCAACACCTCCTCTCTTAAGTAATGTAGTTTTAAAGAAAAGCTGGAAGCCTATCAGTATTGATATTCTTACAGGGTTTTTTTTTTTCCATAATTATTTGGGTTTGTTTACTTACAATGTATATCTATTAAAAACTGGAATTTTTATTGTAATTGTGTTGAGTCTATAGATCAGTTTAGGGAGAATGGACATTTTAAGAAACTTTTACAAATTTATTTGCTGTACTGCAGTATGGATATCATAATTCTTTATTTCTTGAATCAGGGAGTCACCCCATGAGAGGGAGAATTGAACATCCTTTATCATGATCTCAGAGCACAAGGTAAATTTACAGAATTTATTATATTTCCATATACTAGCAATGAACAATAAAAGGTGACGTTTACAGGGCTGGGAGATAGGTCAGAAGTAAAGCACTTGCCAGCATAGGAGAGGTTCAGGACCTGATTCCCAGGTTAACCTGCAGTCCAGAAGGTGAATCACTTAGGTGTAAACTAACAATACATCATAGATCTCTGTGCTGAAAGCCACAAGTCAGTGACAGAAGGAATCCAAGAGGGTGTACATAGACATGAACCGTGTTCATGACTTAAGGGCGATTAACATTTTTAATTTTTCTTTATTTTTGTTACATTTATTTTAACTTTAAAAAAATGTGTTTAAATTATCTTGGTATATGCATATAAAAATGATGTCTGTTTAGGTCCTGTGGCAACTCAATATTTGACTTTTTGCAGAGACTTCAAGCAGCTGTATCAGCTCATCTTCCCACAAACTGTGTAGAGGGTGACAGTTTTACAGATTCTCCACCTGTACCTCCCTCCCTCCCTCCATCCCTCCCTCCCTCCATCCCTCCCTCTTTCCTTACACAGGATCTTCCTGTGTGTTTCAGGCCTCAGTTCCTAAACTCACGTGTTCCCCTTAGCTCAGTCTAAGTAGCTGGGTCTACAGGAAAGTGCTACTGCACCAGCCAGTTAGCCAACTTCTTTAGACGTCTTTTCCTCCCATGTGTGTTTTTGATGAGTATTAACTGTGGGTTTTGGTCTTCTTAGACAATTTATTTAAAATGGAAAATTATTTTTGAGTGGTCTCGTTGTGTCTTCATTTTCAGTGTACTAATAAAAGTCTATTTTTGGATCTCCTCACTAATTTTTTTTTTTACATTTATTTATTTAGTGGGATGGGGTGGGTGGAGGTCAGGACAGCTTGCGGAGTCTTTGGCTCTCTCCTTCCCTGGGTGTCCTAGGGACTGAACTCAGGTTGTCAGGCTTGGCAGCAGGTCCCTTACATGGAACGGTTTCTTTCTTTTTAAAATTTGAGACAGGGACTCCTTGTAGTCTCAGCTGGCCTAGAACTCACTATGTAGTCCAGGTTGGCCTTGATTCACAGATTTTTCAGCTGTTTCTGCCCCCTGAGGGCTGGAAATAAAGATGTGTGCCACCATGCCTCGCCCTAAGTTTTCAAGGCTTAAATTTCTTTGTTAATGTGTGTACACACATAGTGCACACGTGGAAGTCAGAAGACAATACTGTGGAGTCAATTTTCTCCTTCCACCTTTATGCGGTTCTTGGGGCTCAAACAGGTTGCCAGGCTTCTAGAGCAAGCGCCCTTATCCCTGAGTTACCTTGCCAACTCTCTAGGTTTTGTTGTGTGTGTTAGTGGAGGTGTGCATTTGCATGTGTGCAGGCACGTGTCTGTGACATGAAGGCCACAGGTTGGTTGACCTTGGGTGTCCTCCCTGAGAGTGCTTCACCTTATAAATCGAGGCAGGATGTGTCATTTGAACCTGGAGCTTATTGGTCTGGCTAGTTTGGCCAGCCAGCTCGCTTCAGTGACCCTTGTTTCTACCTCCTGAGTGCTGCGTGGTCCAGCATGCCTGTCCTGGCTTTGCATGGGTGTTGGGGTTCTGGACTCCAGTCCTCACATTTGTTCGGTGATGAATACCCACCACAGATCCGTCTCTTGCATTGTTTTTCCAGTTTTCATTACATGTTTGTTAACCTTTGTGAATACAACCCCCATTTATATCTCACGATACAAGTACATGCCTGTTGGTCTGCTTTGTTCAGCCTGTTTGTTAGTGTTTGTACATTGGTCTCACACTCTCAGTTATGTAGCTTTATACTATAATACTTCATTTATTTATGCTTTACACAGTATACATATATGTTGAGCATATTTTCCCTCCCTGTAATTTTTAATATCCAGCTGTCTTCCCTACTCCCCCTTCCTTTTTGAGACGGGAGGTACTGACACAGTAACTCTGGCTGGCCTGGAACTCACAGCGTCCTCCTCAGCCTTCTTAGTGCTGCCTGTATAAGCGTTAGCAACCATGCCTGCCTTTTGTTGTTTATTTCTAAATATGGCCCTCCTTGTTTTGACATAGATGTTGTTCTTTTAATGATGTGATTTGAAGTAAAAGTTGGGGTAAAATTTCCTCAAGGAGTGCTTTAGAGCCCAAGCAGCATCCCTGTTTCCATCAGATGTGAGGGGCTTACATCTGCCTCAGTATCCAACAAGAGCTCATTGACTGTCCATTGAAAAGGTTTCCCTCTGGCTCTTTTGGCACACAGCACCACTGAGACAAACAGGTGTTTGGCAGCTAATGAAGTATCTTTTCTTTAGTGGAGTGGTCAAGCCAAATTTGATAGTTACCTCTGGCAACTCAGCAGCTATAAATTTTGGGCTCTAGCCCTTAGCTTGCCCTGGGAGAATTGTTTCAGGAATTGCAGCTCTGTCTGAAACAGATGAGAGGGACCCATCCCACCCTGGGTATTTGGCTAGAGTTTGAGCACTGTTAAATACTACTGAGGATGCTAATTTCATGATAGGTCTTTACTCTAACGTCCTTTAACGGTTTTCCTGTGAATAACTGAAGCTAAGAGCAAGCCTCTTGGCCATTTGATTGACGGCCATTAGACCCCTCCCCTGGATGCGGGCCTGGATGGCTTGAGCAGGGAGCTGCCATGTCAGTCAAGCAGCCTCTTTAGCAGCCTACCAGATTATCATCTTGGCTGCCCAGGTGCTTGGAACATTTCATGGAATCTACCACAGGAGGCCCTGTTCCAGTCACAGCCTCTACAGGCTCTGAGAAAAATCACTTCTATGACCACCTCAGCCAACTCTAGATGACCCTGCACACCATGTAGTTATTCTCGCTAAGGACTGGATGGGGAAGACCCTCCCCAGTGGCTACTAAATGAGAAGCCTGTGGTCGGTGCTTATGCAAGGCTTATAACTGATGCACATGTGAGGTTTGTGATTGGTGGAACCAGAAACCATGCACAGACAAGGCTGTGGTTGGTAGAGCTAGAAGCCGTGTAAGTGCCATGGCTGCCTTGTAGCTACTTTTAAAAATATTTTATTTTTATTTATGTGTATGTATATACGTATTGCCTGCATATGTGTAGATGCACTTGTGACTGGAAGCTGCTTGGAAAAGCAAGGAGCTATGATACAGCTTTGCTACTCTTCTCAAATAGATATAATTGCAGAGATTAATTTATTTGCTGAGTAAGTCATCATAGAGTCAAGGAAATGAATCACTCGTACATTTGATAGAAGTGCTATGTAGTCACGAAGCAGCCAGCAGCTGCCCACTCTGACGCACCTTTGAGAAGGTTTGTGGTGGTCAACACAGAACAGGTGGTTGCTTATGGACTCAGATCTCATCCTGATGCACAGCCCTGGGGCTCTGGAGGAAGAGAAACTACCAGTGCTCACCTCAGGGGCAAGCTTCTTATATTTCACTTTAAGTATCTGCTAATTCTCTATGAGCTGACATTGTTAACTTCTCCCAACCTACTGCTCTGTCTCTGACGTAGGTCAGTATGCTCACTATCTTTACCCCAGCCTGGATGCCATCACAGCCCCTAACTTTCTGTCTCCGTCCAATCTCTACACTGAACCAGAGAGTGTGCTAAACTATTCTAACTCTGCCTCTTCCTGAATTAAAACTTCCAGTGGGTCCCCAGGGTTAACAACAACAACAACAAAAAGACCTTAACAAGGCTAAGAAAAGCCAAGCAGTCCTCCAAGTTCTCTCTGCTTATTTTTCCCCAAGCCCCAGCCACTCTGGGCCTCTCTTACTTTCTTACCAACCTCTGACATCCTTCTGCTTAACTTACTTGGGTCCCATGAATACTACCTCTTTCTAGGCTAACTTCTCACATGAGTGAGATAGGAAAGCCTGTTTTATTTTTGGTCAAAGAAAAGAATGTAGAGAGATGGAGAAACAGTGAAAAACAAAACAGAGCATGGTTGTAAAGGTACAGTGATTGTCCAGAAGTCAGTCCTTTTGTGGTGGCTTTGGGAGAGGTTAGAAAACTCTAGGACCACATGTAGAGTGGGGCTGTGTGGATTCCACTCAGCAGCCTCTAAGAGATCTGGAACCCATGACTTTTGCTCATCTAACTACCATTTAGACCAAGGACAGCAGACACACAAGGGATGAGTAAACCTGGTCCTCCTGCCTCTGCCTCCCCAGTGCTGGAATTCCAGACCTGTACCACCACATCCAGTTGGGCCTGGTGCTTGTGTGATCCAGGCCTGCAGTGGTAACACTGCAGAGAGAGAGGCCTACCCTGTCTGGGACTCTGCGTGATGCTGGGACCCATGGAGAATGAGGGAGTTCAAGGAGACCTGGGAAAGGTGAAGCTCTGCTCTTGCAGAGGATCTGGATTCAGTTCCCAGCACTGACGTTGTGGCTATCAACCCTGTGCAACTCTATTTCTGGAGAATCTGATGCCCTCTTTTGACCTCTGTGGGCATTGTACAACATCAGTGAACTTGTATACACACAGGCAAAACACTTATACACATAAAAATAAAATAAAATAAATTGTTAAAGTTCTGTGTTGTGTTGTGCACACACGCACACCCTGTTTCTCTATGGGATTCTGCTCAACCTTACTAACTGCTGCTTCTGTTCTCTTTTCAGTTATCTGGGTTTTGCTGTGTTATCTAGGTCTCCTCGTATTTATCACTCTGTCTGCTCAAGCCTTCATTTCTGCTGTCATGTTCTGTAAAAATTCTCAGTAGTTCTTTTTTGTCTTTTTTATGGCCCCCAAGTCTTGTTTCATGGATGCAGTAGTTTTTATCTTTCTCTTTAGACACATTTTTTCCTCTCCTGAGTCTCAGGTTCCTCCAGGTTTTTGATGGTTTTGTTTTAGCCTCTTATTTTCCATCTGGGAACTTTCCTTCAGATATATAGTAAACTGCTTGTCTGCTTCTGTTTAAGAGTAGGAGACATGAGCTGGGCGTGGTGGTGCACACCTTTAATCCCAGCACTTGGGAGGCAGAGGCAGTCAGATCACTATAAGTTCAAGGACAGTGTGGTCTACATAGTGAGTTCCAGGGCAGCTGTAGGGAAACCCTGTCTCTAAAAGAACAACAACAAAAAAAGTAGGAGGCACAGAAACCAGTCGGGAGTTCTCAGCCTGTGGGTAGGCTGGGTCTGGAGGTATTGTTGAGGGACCCCAGTGTCAGTATCTGTAGGTTTTCTTCTTAGACCCAAATTCCCTAAGACCTTTCCTTCTGCTTCCTGTCTAAAAGGTCTCAGTGTAGTCACTAAAATTCCGGAAACTTGAGGAAGACTGGTGGTAGGAAGGGTGATTGTTAACAAGCTGAGTACATAGATATTTCCAGTTTTAGGCCCACACTCTACAGTGTGTTGGGCTCCCCACATCAAGGGGAAAGGCTGGTGCTCTGCCATGTTGGAAGATGGACGGTTACTCAGTGACAGGAAATGATGGAAGGGATCTAGGATGTAAATCTTAAGTACAGTCTGTCCACATGTCTCATGTCCTTGATCCTTTTAGGTTCCATGGGTACCTGGTACTGCCAGTTCCTGAAACTCTTGAGGTTTCTCCGTGTGTAATTTGATAATTTTCACTCTTCCCATTGCTGGATTAGGACTGTGCTTGAGATCTCATTTTCATGGGTTCTAAGTCAACTACTACATCTGTTATAGAAAATAAGACCACAGATTAATGTCAAATAAGACTTTATAATTTAGGAGAACTGCATTCCAGGAAGGAAAGAGGGGAGTGGCCTCATCAGAAGTTGGGGTCCGCCACACCCTAGCTTCCTAACAGCGAGTGACAGGCTCTTTGGACCAATTTTCTTTCCACTAAGAAGCAATCAGGGGGCTAGAGAGATGGCTCAGTGGTTAAGGGTACTGGCTGCTTTTGCAGAGGACCTGGGGTGGAATCCCAGCACCCACATGGTGGCTAATAACCATTCATGGCTCTGATTTCAGGGGATCCGATAACCTCTGCTGACCTCTTGCATGACAGGGGTGCACTTATATATAGGCAATATACTCATACATATAAAATAAAAATAATAGATAAAATTAAAACTAAAAGGAAACAGACAGAAATCTAGCGTGCTAGTGCTGATATGTGGCCAGCAAATAAGAGCCTGACTAGAGGTTAAAAACAAATCCAGCAGTCTCATGATGAACTGGCTCACTAGCTAGAATGGAAGCCTCAGGTCATTTCCTCTGACCGGGGTCTTTATACCCTCCCAGACCCCAGTGTATATCCTCAACTGAGTGATCTTGGGCATAGACCTTTGCTCAGTTACACAGTGTAGAGAGAGACTTCACAAGTCATCCTTTGCCAGCTTCCCACCTCCACCAAAACCACCCCAGCACCTAACCGTTACCTCGTATTCCAGCAGAATAATCAAATCATGCCCGTGTACTTGGGGAAGTACAGTCTGCCTACAGCCAGAGGGAACTGCCTTTAGTCTGGGTGGTTTTAAGTGGAAAAGAAGAAGAAAACATGCAAAACAGTGGTGTGTGCCTCCCCACCCCACATTTAATCAATGAATTCATTTTAGAAATTATTTTAAAATTATTTTTATGTGTATGAGTGTTTTGCTGCATATATATACATATACATATATACACACATATATATACATATATACACACACACACATATATATATATATATAAATGCACCCATGTGTACAATGCACCCAGGCCAAAAGAAGGTGTTTGAGCCCCTGGAACTAGAGTTAGGGATTTTTGTCAGCTGCCATGGGGGTGATGGCAACTGAACCTGAGTCCTCTGCAAAAGCAGCCAGTGCTTTTAACCACAGAGCCATCTTTTCAGCCCCTATTTATTTTTAGAGATTTTATTTTATTTAAAAAATTGTGTGCATATATCTGCCTGTGCAGGTGTGTGCACATGGGAGTGCAGGCACCCATGAGACCAGAAGAGGGCGTTTGACTCCCTGGAGCTGGAGTAACAGACAGTTGTTTGCTTCCTGACATGGGTGCTAGGAACCAAACTCAGGTTCTCTGGAAGAGCAGTATTCATTCATAACCACTGAGCCACCTCTCTAGCCCTGCTCCCCCATTTAAAAACAAAACAAAACAACAGGTCTCATGTAGTCCAGGCTTGCCTTGAACGCCTGATCCTTTTTCTGAACCTCCCAAGTTCTGAGATAACAGGTGTGCAGCAGCAAACCCAGCTTTGCAAAAGTTTTTCAGGGAACTGAAGAATCACAGCAAAGGCTCAAGTGGCTAATTGACTCTAGAAGACTGTACAGAGAAAGCAGTTTCAATCTCCTCCAACCGAAGTCCTGAACTAAGAGCCCAAATAAGAAGTAATGTGAAATGACACAATGGGGTGGAAAACAGACTGGCCAGGAAGGGAAATGGAGACAGAAGTGACAGCATTGCACAGCTAAGAAACTGATTTAAAGATAGAAGAAGCAGGCTGAACTGCAAGTTGGAAGACTGGCTGGAAAAGTCACTTGGTCTGCAGATTCAAGGCAAGCTGGCGTCCAGTCCTTTCTTTTGGCCTGTCAGTGTTCCTCTCTTCTGGGAGCCCCACCTTCTTCCTGTGCTTGATCCTGGGCTCAAACCCCAGCAGGATGTTTCCTTTTCCGGGCATCTTATTGAAACCAATTACATGGATTTGGAAAAAGGAAGTGGTTTCTTCAACCTGGACCTGTGTGTATTTGTGCTGAGGGATATTTCCTGTCTTCTAGAAGGTTCGGAAAGGCGTTTGTCTTACGTCAGCATGATAATTATAGACTGTCCTACTAGAAGGGGGGACTTGCAGTTTCTTTATCAGATGGGTCAGATCAGACGTCTCCACCTTAGCTCTGTTGTTGTTTGGGGCCCTCTTAGAGCTGTGTTGACATTTAGCAGCAGTCCTGGCCTCTTAGCTGCCAAAGCCATGTAAACATGCCTCAGAGGGGACAAATTTACCCTCTGTTTCAAACCACTGGGCAGCCCCTGCTGCTCTGGGTTCTGGGATTAGAGGAAATACTCCATTCTCTTCTCTTAAAATGTGTTTTCCATATAATGTTAGTCTCTAGTCCCATTCAAGAGTGTGTCTGGGAACCTTTAGATGGCATGTCTGCTAACTGGAGCTGTTGGCTGGCTACATGTCGTGTTCCTGCATCATTGTAATCCCAGCTACTCAGAAGGCTGAGGCAAGTAGGCCTTGATCTTGTGGTCCTCCTGCCTCAGCCTCCTGAGTAGCTGGGATGACAGGCATGCCCCACCACATCAGGCTCTTGGTCTTTGGAGGTCAGAGTATCAAAATAACTAAGTTATATTGACTTTAAGATGTAGGCGTTTCTGCTCCCCTTCTTTCCATCTGTGTGTATTTTTGTAACTTCACAGGTCCTTTTATCCAAAGAACATTGTGTTACGGGCAACTTCAGATGAAGAAGAAAGTAGCACTTTCACTTTATTATTATATTATTTTAGTGCTGATGTTTGAAGCTAGGACCTCATATATGCCAAGCACACACTATATATTGAGCTGCACCCCAGTGCCCCAAACAGCTGTCCTTTAGAACTGACGTGAGGGGTCTGTGTCCTCTAAGGATACCTAGGAACTCCTGTTCTCACCTCCACTAACCCCTCAGTTCAAGAGTTCCTTTTTATTATGTTCTGAAGTCTGTGGAGTTAGCTTCTGGACCCTTAGCTCTCAGCCTCATAAAAGGGACAATAAAGATAAACTAGAGAAAGTGAAGTCATTTCTGGAACTCTGTCCAGCAGCTGTGGTCTGAGGTCAGGGTTTTGTTTCTTGGGTAGGAGACATTTGCCATCTTGCACTCCCCACAGACACTGGCAAGCAGCCCAAATTTCAGATATCATAATCTTGGACGTCTGAGTCTTATGCAATATCTGAATGTGCTTACCAGAGCAGCAGAATCAAGCCATTGTTGACCCAGATCCACACATTTTAAAGCTTGTGAAACCTCCAAACTGTTGGACTCCATTCTTTCCTTCCATTCCCCAGATACAAACTTAAATAGGCCAGGAGTTGGCCACTCGGCAGGTCCAGGGAAGAGTATCCTTGCCCTGTGACCAACGATTTGTGGTCTCTAGTTTGGTCTTACATCTACAAAGTATAACTTAGATTCAAATAGTAAATTACAATTTTAGACAACTGATATTTTAGAGGGGTAAGTTGGAGTGCCTGTCCCCTGGAAGCTCCATGAAACAGTTCTATATTAGGAAAACTGCTTTATTTATTCAGCTATTTATTTTGAGACAGGGTCTCATTTACCCCAGGAGGGCCTTGAGCTCACTATGTAGCCAAGGATGATCTTGAATTTTTTTTTTTTTTTTTTTGAGACAGGGTCTCCCTGTAGCCCCAGCTGGCCTGGAACTCATGATGTAGACCAGGCTGGCCTTGATCCCACAGAGATCCACCTGCCTCTGCCTACTGTATCTTGAATTCTTGATCTTCTTGCTTCTACCTCCCAAGTGCTGTGATTACATGTATGTGTTACCATACCTGACCTTTTTACTTGTTTTGGCTTTTATTTTTTTAGTTAAATTTTTTTTGAGGCAGGGTCTCCCTCAGCACATTGGCTGACCTGGAACTCACTATGTAGACCAGGCTATCTTTGAACCTTCTTGAATGTTGAGATTAAAAGTGTGTGCCACCACTTCCAGCTACATTTATTTTTTTAATTTGAAGTTTTCACCTAAAATTCTGACTTTTCCTAACCAGCTCCACTGAGATGAAATTCGTTTTGTATACCATTTTCACCATGCAATTTAGTGGCTTTTATTATATCACAGAATGATGGATCTACAAATCAATCTTAGAATATTTCATACCCACAAAAGAAACTCCACATTCCTTAGCTATTGTCACACCTGAACCCCATTCGCCCTGCCTAGAGGACTATCAATCTACTTTCTATTCCTATGGATTTGCCTATTTGGGACATTTCATATAAATGAAATCGTATAATTTGTGGTCTTGATTGGCTTCTTTGGCTTAGTGTGTTTTGGTTGGTTGGTTGGTTTGTAGCCCAGGTTGGCCTTAGAACAGGTGTAAGCCCAGCTTTAGTTTAGCATGTCTTAAAGATTCATCAGTTATAACATACACCAGTATTCGACTCCTTTTATAACTGATAGTATTCCATTTTGTGAACACAGTACATTTATTCCTCTTTTTATCAGTTGATGGACATATGAATTGGTTCCACTTTTTGGCTGGTATGAACTTTCAGATACAAGTTCTCATGCTTGTTTTAGCTTTCTTTTGATTTATTCTGCAACTATGCCATGTAGTAACTCTTAGTTTAGCCATTTGAGGAACTAGCAGGCTATTTTCCATAGTTAGCTATGCTCCCTGGGTATGGTGCACACGTCCTAAAGCTCAGAGGCAGAGGCAGAAGGATCTGGAATTCCAGGTCAGCTTGGGTTACATAGCAAGACTGTCTCAACAAACAAACAACAATAATAAAGAAAAAATAAAATAACTATACCATTGTACAGCCCTTAAGTCATGCGCAAGAGTTCTAATGACTTTTTTAATCTTACAGAGTAATGTACTCCCCAACAGCCCCTGACAGTAAGTCCTTGGGGTAAATAGATTTTTATATATTCTTTTGTATCTTCTGTACTGGACACTGCTCCAGGCCTGTGAGCATGATTATAATGTCTAGTGATGAATCTGAGCTTCAAAGGGGATGGGATATTAAACAGATATGGAAATATCTCCCACAGCAAAAAATATTATTATTATGAGCAAATATTTTTTCTTACCAGGACTGAATCATTGAGGGTTTTTTCTTAGTAGGAGCTTTGAAAAGTATTTAGGCTAAGATTGTGGTATAATTTTTAAAATAGTGTGTAGGGGTTAGGGTAAAACATATGTTATCACATGCAAGACCTTGTCTTTTCCCAGTACGAAACAAAGCAACCTGAAAATGAGTAAACAGAAAAATTCTAAGACAGTGGAAGCTTTCTTGCTGAGCCTTTGTCTGTCTGTACGTTGGCAGGATATCACACTCCTCAACTGCATTAGAGTGAGGAGAATTGAGGGGTGAGTTTTCCCGGGACCCATCTGGTTTACAGACTTGTAGAATAGCCTGTTTGCCTGTCAAATCCCTTGAGAATGAAGACATCTCTCCTGCAGCAGTCCCTGTGAAGAGGACTCTCTTCAAGCTTCAGACTTGGAACTGGGTCTTCTGAGTGTCAGAGACAGTGTAGTGATGGGGAGTCCCTGGGTGAATCACCCTCCTCAGCTGGGAGGCACGTCGCAGATCTCTGCTCCTTTCCCTTAAAACTCCTCATCTAGAGGGTTCATCTAATCTGCAGATGTTTGCCAAATGGTCATTTCAGATCAGATGTCAGAGATGGGGTGGGAATGACAGTGCAGCAAGGAGGGGAGCCGCCATGTCTGAAGGCGCCTAGGGCCTGTGGGCGCCTTCAGTGTGTCCTGCTGCCTTAAAGACCAGGGTAGATGCCAAGACTGACTCTCAGTAGATCCTGAGCCATTGTCTCCCTCCCTGGAGCTTGCTGGGTTTCACCAGTCCTGTCCCCTCCCTCCCATCTTTGATTACGCAACTTTACACCTGCTGGAGAATGCTTCCCTCAGGTCCCCAACCCTCATCACACTCTAGCTCACTAAAGTTGTGTGTTTGTGTATGTGCAGGTGCATATGTGTGTGTGAATGTGCGTGGAGGTCGGGACAATTTTAGGTGTTGTTCCTTGGGCACTGTCCATCGTGCTCTTTGGGGACAGGATCTGTCTGGGACTTGGGTCTCCCCTAGCCATCAAGCCCCAGGATCCCAAGTCTGCCTTTCTAGCGCTAGAATTACAAGTGCATGTCCCTGTGCCTGGCTTCTTACATGGGGACTGGGGATCAAACTCAGATCTTCAGGCTTGTGCAGCCTGAGGTGGATGGAGGAAAGGACATTTTGGTTGAGTTCTGGGCCAGCTCCAGAAGTCTCTTTGTCTCTCTTTACACAGAGATCAGCAAAGGAGAAGGAATGAGGTGGGATTATATGTGAGAAAGTGGCCCAGGCCACTTGATTCTTAATGCTAAAATGGGCTGTAATCTTTGTTTCCTTTTTGGTACTGGATTAGAGATGTAGGGCAGGACTGGGATTGGCTGTTAATAATACCCAGGACAAGTACATGCTCTGAGAATCCTGAGAGGAGATAGCATCGTGACTGCAGCTGCACTGGTTGTTTATGTCTTTGAATACTTGGATTTGGTTTGAATTTCCTTGTTACCTCTCTACCTTCCCCATCAAAATGTCTCTTGAACAATATTTTGCAGTGCATTGAAATTCTTTTTATAGCAAAAATATATAGTCAGCCTTGGTCATACAATAAATTCAGATAAACGCAGAGCTGCTCAGTGGCAGAGCACTTGCCTGGCATGTGCAAGGCCCAGGGTCCCATCGCCAACAGCACCACAGCAAAACAGCCACAGAGAAACATACCTTTTTCTGCGACTGTAGTACTAAAGGAATTATTTTGTCAGTATGTTAATTTGGAGAGTCATACAGTCTACTGAGATTATTACGATTTTGGAAAGTAATTCAGTGGATTTTAAAAGAAGCCTATAACACCTCCACTTTCACCCACCTGCACCAAAAACTCCCAGCAGAAGAATCTGCAAAGAAAAGCCTCAGGCACAATGATGTGGACTGACATGCTGTTCTGGAGCTTTTTTTTTTCTTCTGTGTAGAAAGAAGCTCAGCACAGCATTGAAAGGCACACATTGGCAATTACAGTCTAATCATTTTGTCTTGTAAAGTCACATTCTGTATAAAATTTTCCAATTTTCCTATGCAAATACACTTTTTTAAATAGTTATAGGGCTGGAGAGATGGCTCAATGTGCCTGATGACCTATGTTCCATCACCAGAATTCACGTAAGGACAGAAGGGGAGATGTCCTCCAACCTCCACATGCACACACGTCCCTCCCATCACGCACATAGAGAGGGGGACAGACGGAGACACAGAGGCACACAGCTGTAGAGAGGGGGACAGATGGAGACACAGAGGCACACAGCTGTAGAGACGGGGACAGAGACCGGGACACAGAGGCACACAGCTGTAGCATGATTTTCCTCCGTAGCTATATATTTTGAACATTTTCTCTCTTTGTGTATTCAACTGACAAAATGCTAACTTTAGTGGAAAACAGCTGTTCTTTCTGGTACCCGGACACCTGAACATTGTTGGAAAAAAAAAAAAAATCCAAGCTAGTATAGTCATGCGTGCTTTTAAGCCCAGCGCTCAGGAGGTTGAAGTACGGAGACTGCCAATTTGAGACTAGCCTGGACTACACTGTGAGACTGAAGTGCAAGCTTCCTGGTTTCAGTTAAAGTCACGGCCACAAACTGTGGTGATGAGCAGTTCAGGCAGCCCAGATATGCTCAAGTGTGAAGTTCACTTCTCCAGTCTCTGGGAAGATACGTGATGTCTTCCTTTTACAACCCTTCCCTTTACATCACCCCTTGTAGCTGATGAGCTGATGGCTTCACCTTCAACATGCCTCACACTGTCACAGGACCCTGTATCTCTCAGCCCACCTGTACTCAGGTCAGGTGCTCTATGTCTCAGCTCTATCCTCTTCCTCCTCCAAGAGAACTTCAGTCTTTCAGCTATCCATCCCTCTCTGCAGCATCCTCTGTTGGTTTTCTGCCAACACCATTTAAAAATATTCTAATCCTTTACATTTTTAGAAACAAACAAAGCCCTTTGCTTTCTCGCCCCTGTCTGTCTCCCTGGTTCATCACTATGCTCTGCTAGCATTTAGTGGGTCTTGCTGAGGGTCCTCAGGATGTCTGTGTGGTCCCCCGCCCCCCACCGCAGCTTCCTCCTTATTGTCTCCCTGCCAAAAGCCTTGTCAAAGTCAGCAAAGATCATCCTGCTCCCACCAATCTTGGAGCTATGGATTTCTCCAGCCTTACTTCTATATATTTGAATATTTAAATTTATGGGTACATATGTATGTCTGTGTGTAGGTGCCCGTGGAGGCCAGAAGAAGGTGTTGAATAGGAGGTCTACTGCCTGACCTCTGAACCACTGAGCCACCTCTCCAGCTCCACCCCCCCCCCTTTTTTTTAAATTTTGGTGGGGGTTGGAGAGATGGCTCATTGGTTAAGAGCACCAACTGCTCCTGACGCTAACAACTATCAATAACTCCAGCTCCAAGGGGTCCAACACCCTCTTCTGACCTCTGTGGGCACTGCACAACACATGTGCTCTTACACACATGCAGGGAATTCACTCATACATAAAATAAAAATAAATTTAAAAAATATTTTGGATTTATTTTCTTTTTATTTTATGTACATGCGTGTTTTGCCTACATATATATAAGTACACCACCTGCATGCAATGGGCATCAAATTCCCTGGAACAAGAGTTAGTTACATATGACTTTTTAGCTACCATGTGGGTGCTCAGAAGTGAACCTTGGTCCTCTGGAAAAGTAGCCAATGCTTTTAACCACTGAACCATTTCCCCAGCCCTGCTGACACCTGTTTCTAATTGATAGCTCCCCAGATTTTAACTGCAACTGAAATCATTCTTACAGTTCTTATCTCCCACCTGCCTACCCAGCTCCTCCCCTTTGGATGTCTTTTAGTTGTCTCATCTTAAAAGAGGCAAAATAGGTGGGGGTGTGGAGGCGCACATGGGTGGGAGGGCCCAGCAGATTTCTGTGCAATCAAGGCTAGCCTGGTCTACATAGTAAGTTTCAAGGGAGACCCTATTTTAAAAAAGCCAAACGCAAAGAAGAGGTAAAATAGAGCTGGTATTCTGCTGACTGTGGTTGCTCCCTCTGCACCCCTTTAACCATCTCTGCCTCTGTTTCTTTGCTGCCATCTCTGATCTATGACTATTCAGATAACATGAGTTATATATGCAGTACATCCATCAATTCTTTCCATCTCTGTTCACAGCACATCACATTATCTTTCTGTGCTCTATGGTTTCAGTGCCCATTAGATAAAGATCACACTCCTGCCCAGGACCACAGGACCATCCTCAGCCTGCACTCTCCTCAACTCCAAGACAATGTCAAGCGTCTCTTCCCTTCCCAACCTTGGTGTCTGTTCCTCACTTCTCTGTGCCTGGCCGCTGCCTCCTTGTCAGGTCCAACTGCCTCGGAGTCGCCTTGCTCCACTGCCATTTACAGAGCTATCTGCACCTGTTTTTGTTGTGCTTTGGCTCCCTGTTTTTTTTCAGGGGACTTGGGAGAAACTGTGCATGTTCCTTTCATTGAGTAAGTGCTCCCATCATGAGCCTGTGCCCCTCCAGGAGCCGACCGAGCTTATGCTGTTCCTCCCAGGGCTTGTACAGTGTCTGGCACACTGTGGTTCCACAGCAGGTGGTTATTGAATGGGTGAAGTCATGAAAACGTATTTTCCCTTGTCATTATTTCTAATGAGAGCATAGTAGTCTGTCACGAAAATATGACCTAATTTACTTAATCACTCTGTTTCTTACTTTTTACCACACCACAATATATGTAATCTAAGCAAGTGGCTACTGGGAGTTTTCTTGAGTAAGCTATGAACCATTATGCAAGTCTAGGAAGCGGGTGAGGGATATAGCTTACTGGAGATGGCTCATCTCCAGTGTGTGAGGCCCCAAGTTCAGTGCCCAGCATGCAAAAACTTCAGTTCCAGAAAGAACTTTATCCCATATCAATACTTTATTTTGAAATTTTTATTTTTATTTTAAAAATATCTATTTGGGGGCACTGGGGAGATGTCTCCGAAATTAAGAGTACTGGTTGCTCCTGCAGAGGGCCTGAGTTTGACTCTCAGCATCCACATGGTGACTAACAACTATCTGTAACTTCAGTTCCAGGGGATCTGACACCATCTTCTGATCTCCATGGGCATTGCATGTCACAGGTGCTCTTACATACATGCAGACAATGCACTCATACACATAAAATAAAATTTTAAAAAAATTTTACATGTATGGGCATTTTACCTGCATGTATGTAATTGCACCATGTGCATGCAGTGCCCACAGAGGCCAGAAGGGGCCATTGGATGCCCTGGAACTGAAGTTGCAGATTGTTCTTAGCCACCTTATGGTGCTTGGAACTGAACTGGGATCCTCTGTAAGAGCAGCCAGTGCTTTTAACCACTGAGCCATCTCTCTAGCCCCTAAACTGTTAATTAAATACCTTTTAAGTTGACAAGATTGTAGATAATCCCTTCTCTTTCCCTCTCTTTTATATTTTATAGTACTGGAGGTTGGACTCAGAGCCTTTTCCCTGATAGTGACCTATTTTACATAGCTCTCTTTTTATTTTAAAAAATTTGTTGTTTAGAATATGTGTGTGTGTGTGTGTGTGTGTGTGTGTTTTATGTCATGTGTGTGGGTGGATGCTTGCCAAGGCCAAAAGAGGATGCTGGATCCTCTGGAACTGAAGTTTATAGATGGTTGTGGGTAGCTGCCCGATGTGGGTGCCGGGAACTGAACTCAGGTCCTTTGCCAGAGCAGCCAGTGCTCTTGACTGCTGAGCCGTCTCTGTCATCCCCTAGTTACTTTCTGTTGCTGGGATAAGCACCATGAGCAAAGCCAAGTTGAGGAGGGAAAATTTGTTTCCGCTTACAGTATAGTCCTCCAGGGGAGGCCGGGAGAGGAGCTCAAGCAAGAACATGGTGGCAGAACGGAAGCAGAAGTGCAGACTGTGGAGGAACACTGCTTACTGCCTTGCCCCTGTGGCCTGTGCTCTGCCTGCTTTCTTATACAAACCAGAACCATCTGCTCAGGGACAGCACCACCTGCAGTAGCGTGATCCCTCCCAAATCATTCAACAATCAGGAAGATGTCTCACAGACCTGCTCACAGACCAGTCAAATAGACAGTTCCTCAGTGGAGAGTCCCTCCTCCCGGGTGTGTCAAGTTGACAGTTGAAGCTCTCCAGTACATTGGATTTTTGAAGATGATCAGAAACAGAGTTAGAAGCCACTGTGCCCTCAAGGGTAGACATTTCCTATGAAGCCTCCATGGCTGTTCAGCCATGTATCTGGCTATGGTGTTGTAGAAACCAGCTTAGCAACATGGTGACCCGGGTGAGAGCATGTCGTAGATGGGTTCAGGGTGGGGAAGACCTCGAAACTCCCCCTGGTTTTGGAGTTTGAGGGAGACTCGCATGGCCTGAGACTCTGTCGTTTCCTTTTATTCGCTTGAGGCAGCGGTTCCCAAATCTAAGGCCCTCAGGGGACTGGAAGCCACCGCTGTCTCCACAGCAAGGCTGCAGTGTCATCTGCCTCCTTTTCACGCTCTTCTGAGCAGTTTTCAGATTCCACTGGATTCTGGATAGACTGGAAGACAAACCAGCTGTCCTGTGAAACCAGATGTTAAGGAGGGCTGCGACAATGTACAACTCTCCCAGTGTTCTCTCTAAGGTTTCTTACTGTGGAAAATTAGGTATTTTTTCACTAAAATGCTGTGTTTGTTAATATACATCAGATTTATTGTTATTTTAAAAGAATCAGTATATTTTTCTCAATTTATTTTGTTTGCTTGTGTTTAAAATATTTTATTATTTTTATTTTATGTGTATGAGTGCATTGCCTGCATGTATGTAAATGAACCGGTATCATGCAGTGCTCACAGAGGTCAGGAGAGGGTGTCAGATCCCTGGAACTGGAGTTAGGAACAGTTGTTAGCTGCTATGTGAGTGTTGGGAATCAAACCTGGGCCCTCTGTAAGAGCAGGTAGTGCTCTTAATCACTGAGCCATCTCTCTAGTCCCTGCTTGTTTTTAGATCAGGGTTTCCCTATGTAGTCAGAGCTAACCTGGAATTCATTCTGTGTCCCAGGCCAGCCCCAAATTCAGCACCCTCCTGCCTTAGCCCCTTGAGTGCTGGGTTAGAGGTGTGTGCTACATGTTTGGCTCAGTTTAGTTCTCAATATGCAAATGTCAGCAGATATTTAGCCACATGAATAGATATTCTCAGGACTCTTCCATTCTGAGGCGTATAAAACAGTGCTGGGATCAAAAAGTGTGTGGATCAGTGAATTCAGGAAACAGGAAAAGAGCTGTCTTTTGAAAATATTTTATTTATGTGTGCTTGTGTCTGTGTGAAGGAGTCGGAGTCCTTGAAACTGGAATGAAAGACATTTGTGAGCTGCCTGATGTTTGTGTAGGGATTTGAACTCTGTTCCTCATGATTGAGCAGCAAGTGCTCTTAACCACAGAGCTATCCATCACTCTAGGACCCCAAAGAACTGACATTATCGTGGGTTGATGGTGGCTCAGTCAACAGATTGGTTGAATTGAATGACTCAAGAGAGCAAGACCTAGGGGAAATGTCCTAGTCTCATAAGCAGGAGTGGAAGTCTTTGAAATTACAATATGGTTCTCTCTTCCCCTCTCCTCCCTCTCTCCTCTCTCTCTCCCCCCTCTCGCCTCCATCTCTCCTCTCTCTTTTTCTCCCCCTCTCTCCTCTCTGTCTCTCCTCTCTCTCTCCTCCCTTTCTCTCCCCCTCTCTCCCCCCACCTCTCTCTCCTCTCTCTTTCCTCTCTCTCCCTCTCTCTCTCTCCTCTCCCCTCTCTCTCTCTCCCCCCTCTCTCCTGTTCTAGAGATCATGCATGACGTGATAAAGAAGGTCAAGAAGAAGGGGGAATGGAAGGTAAGTAAAAGAGGAGAATGTGTGTCCCTAAAGGCGAGTTCATTCATGTGGGAGAGATAAGGGAGGGCTGAGGAGCTGGGGAGATGGCTCAGTGAATAAAGCACTTGCTGTGCAAGCATAAGGACAAGAGTTCGGATCCCCATCAGCCACATGAAAAAGCTGGGCAGGAGTAGTGACCAGTTTGTGATCGTATCACTCAGGAGGCAGAGACTAGGGGTCCCTGGGCAAGCTGGCTGGCTAGCTGGCTATCGGTGAGCTGAGTTCAGTGAGAGACCCTGCCACAGTAAATAAAATGGAGACCTATTGAGGAGGACACCTAATGTCGACTTCTGCCCTTCACATGCACATACACTTGTACACGTGCATCCACACATACAAACACACATACACCATACACACATACATGCCCAAATAGAAAATGATGGCAGAGTTGGAATTGTACAGAAGGAGTTTGGCAATAATGAAAGCTTTTCCTAGGACCAGAGGCACAGATCAGAGTAAGGTCATTTGTTCTGTACCTCATTTTGAAGAATCTTGGTTCAGAAGTCTCTTGGGCATGGGGGCCAGTGAGATGGCTCAGTGGATTAAGACTCTTGCCACCAAGCCTAATGACCTAAGTTGGATCCCTGGGACCCACACAGTGAAAGAAGAAAACTGATACCCCAAAGTTGCCTGTCCTCTGACTTCTATAAGCATGCACTGTCAACCTCTCCCCTAACCCCCGTACACACACACACACACACACACACACACACACACACACACACTCATGACAAAGGGTATTTTTGAAAAATAAAACCAAAATAGCAATAACCACAAGAAGTCTCCTGGTCATAAGCAGTCCTAGAGGTCACCTAGACAGGCAGTTAGCAGTGGGCCTCTCAAGCAGTCTGACCTAGAAGTTCTGTTTGCTATGAAAGAGGAGGAAGAAAGGTTTCTTCTCTTTTTGGTGGCCACAGAACATCTCTAGAAATCCATGCAATAGTTTGACAACCTTTACCTGGTCTATCCAATCTAGCTGTAACTTATAGTAAGACAAAAGAAGTAAGCTCCCTTGTTCCTGAATGAACAGGAGCAGTGCTGGAAACTATCATGTGCATGAAACAAGAACTGAAACCAAGCAGACTGACAGTGGCCTGTGTTCTTGAGTGACTGGTGCAGGAGTGGCCCGTGCTGTCCTCCATGCATGTGGTCAGCATTTTAAGGGTCTTTCTTCTCTCTGGGTGTGGGCACCATACTGATCAGGAGAGCATGTAGTTCCACTAGAACTCCCTCATGTGGTGGTAACGGGTTCATACTGGCCATTCCGGCCTTCAGGTTTTCCTATAATCAAGAGCCCACACATGTTCAAGTTCCCTGAACCTAGGAACACAACTGGTTGGCACCAGAGGATTTAGAAGACCTCCTCATGGCGGCCATCTGCACGGATGGGTCTCCTTCTTGTTGCCATCTTCTTGGTTTCTGTTGTTGAGAAGGAAAGTTCTTGTGTTCACTGTTGGCTCTGTCTGCACTGAGGGCTGAAAGGGCTGTAGGGAAGGTGAGGTGACACCACAGGGCGGGACGTTCCCGGACTGGAATGTTTTCGTCCTAGTCTAGATGGAGATGTGTGTGGTGAAGGTAGGCATCCTAATGGTGGCTGCATCAAATCTTGCGAACCATACCATGTGGTGTAAGGGTCAGTCCCACAAGAGCAAGTTATGCCCTGCAAAATACCCACTTGGATGATTGTCTCAGCGTCGGTGCTGGAGATGATCACCCCTCTTACATTGTGTATGAATACTTAGGAGCACCTTCAAAGTTTACGAAATCGAGTCACTGAGAGTAAACACTAAAGTCTAGAAGGCAGGTTGGCATGCGGGAGGTGAAAGCAGCCATGGATCTCAGCAGACCACTGGGTGATAGGAGACATGCATAGTCTGTCCCACTCTCTGCATTTCCCGTGCTCCTTTCGAAGCCTGCTGCAGGAAGCTGGTCAGATAACCAGGGCAGGAGCTGAGGAACCCTGAGCTGTGTTATTCCTTCCAGGTGCTGGTGGTGGACCAGTTAAGCATGAGGATGCTGTCCTCCTGCTGCAAGATGACAGACATCATGACCGAGGGAATCACAAGTGAGCACAGCATTCTCCGCCTTCCCTTGCAGCATATCATACCCTTGTTAGCATTACTGTCCCGTGACTTTAGATGCTTCCAGAAGCCTGTGTGGTAAGACTGTAAGCCCTGGGAAGCCTGAGGCTGCGTATCCATGACTAGAGCTCTCGCATAGAACTCAACACCAGGTGCTCCTTAAAACCAGTTACAGGAATGCTAAAAAAAAAAAAAAAGAAAAAAAGAAAAAAAGAAAGTTGCCGACCCAGTAGGAAAAAAGAGTGAGCACTCAACAAAGGCAGAAATCCAAGTGGTTGAGGCACATCTGAAACGTGCCCACCTGTGCACCAATCAGGGCCAGTGAGACACTGTGTGCAGCAGATTGAGGTAGGTAAGCTCAGAGAGGATGTAGCACAGTAGAATCCCCAGTATGACGCAATGTCAGGTGGTACAGTTACTTCTAAAAGCAGGAGGTAGTGGCTGGTAAAGTTTAAGGTATGCATGTCTTGTGACCCAACAGGTTCACAGTTAGATTTGTATTCTGAACAACTTCAGGTGTGTGTTCAAAGAATGTTGCCAAGAGGTCCACATGGGAAGCAGCCAAAATGTCCATAAAAGTAGAATAATTAAGGTGGTCAAGATGGCTCAGTCGATAAAGGCACTTGCTGCCAAGCCTGATAACCCACATGGTAGAAAGGAAAAACAAACTTCCATGAGTTGTCCTCCGACTGTCACATGTATATACACACAGAGACTTCCATGAGTTGTCCTCCAACTGTCACATGTATATACACACAGAGACTGTTACATGTATATACACACAGAGAAACATAAAAAAATTAATTAATAGTCAACAAATGTTAAAAAAAAAGTAGTATGTCAAAAAGAGTAGAGATGGACACGGTGTGATGGTACACGTCTTTAATTCCAGCACTGGGTGTCCAGTGTGGGGCAGAGGCTAGCAGATCTTTATGAGTTTGAGGCCAACCTGGTCTATATAGCAAATTCCAGGCCAGCTGGGGGCGGGCTACAGGAAGACCCTGTCTCAACCTCTTCCTCAAGAACCACGCTCCCCACCAAAACACAGAACAAAAGAAACCCCAGTAGAATGGGTCCCTAGCTTGTGGTAGAATTGTGCCATAGAGTGCCCCACAGCAGTGAAAGCCAGCAGCCTCTGACTAATCCCAGCGGCATGACTGAATCTGATAAACACAACATCGAGCAGGCTGAAGACATGTTTAATTGGTAACATGCTTGCTGTGCATGTGAACTGGGTTTGGATTCCCAGCCCCATAAAAAGCCCATTATGCTGTTTGTGGCCCAGCGTGAAAGCAGGAGGTGGAGACAGGAGGGTCACTGGACCTTGTCTGGAAAAACAAAGTTAATTACTGCCCAAGTCCACTTGACTACAGAGAAGCAAAGTCAGGCCACAGAGTAGAATGTTTTTGCGCTGTTGAAAGGAGTGCAGTTTTATAGAGGATGTGTTTGGAATGCCTCTGTCCAGGAACGTGATGAAACTGTCTGATTGGTGGTTTGGTTTGGTTTGCAGAGCTAAGAGTTGAACCCAGGGGCCCACACATGCTGGGCAAGTGCTCTACCACCGAGCTGTGTTAGGTCAAGGCTGCCCAGTTGTTTGGTAAACCCATTGTGGAAATACTAAAGGAATTCTAGGGCAATCTCCTGCTTTAGCCGTTGACACCCTTGCAGTTTCCAACTCCAGTCGCACCTGTGCATGTCAAGACTTGTTTAGACAAGAAACTGAAGAGGCATTCCTGTTTTCCCTCAGATCGAGGCACTTACTTAAACTGAGGTGGGAGGGTCCAGCCTAGTCAGATGATCAGTTTTCTGAGCTCTTGAGTGATGTGGAGCAGTGGACTTCTCTCCCAGGGAATGTGGTGCTGAAGGAAGGGGTGGCACTCCGTATCCCTCTTATTGCGGACTGCTCCATGCTGTTCTGAGGGTGGCCTGGCCAGGTGCTTCTACTTCTCTTTTCTCAGTCACCATGCCTAATTCTTTGTCTAGTTGTGGAAGACATCAACAAGCGCAGAGAGCCGCTGCCCAGCCTGGAGGCCGTGTACCTCATCACCCCGTCTGAGAAGGTAAATCCCCCAATAGGAAGGGCTCGTGCTGAGGCGAGCCACTGGGCTTGGGATCTCTAGGGCTACAGAGTGAGCACTTGACATTTCTAGGTTAAGCACACATTGAACACGCAGGCAGGGTGGGGCCTGTGTGCATCGCTGAGTGGAAGGCCAGAGCCCGTTTACCGATCTTATCTGAAGGGATTAGTCCAGATCAAATCCACACAAGGTCCCCTCTCGCTCTGGGCCGATGGTGGTCTCGGGTCTCTCTACTAAGAAATTCCTCTGGTTTTATACTTTTCCCTTTTGGAAATGGACTCGTGTATGAGTTTCTGCAGATGCACTGTAACTGCCAGAACTGTGTCAGTTGGAATCTCCTGAAAGAGCCTGAGCAGTTTTCTGGTTCTGTTAGTTATCGTGGCACTGACACATTGTCCTGGGGTGAACCAACTCTGGAATAATCCCACTTTCAGGTGCTCAGATCCTGGTGGTGGCCTGTCAGGAGAGCTGGAGTTCCACATCAGAGGTGCCTTGCTGCTCTGTGCAGGGAGCCTGAAGCCAGATTCAGTTTACCTCAGTCAGTATCCATCACATTTGCTTCTAGAATTGAATTTAATGCTTTCTTTTGTTCCTGTCCACAGTCTGTCCATTCCCTCATCAGTGATTTTAAAGACCCACCAACCGCTAAATATCGGGCTGCACATGTGTTCTTCACCGACTGTAAGTACCATATGCTCAGGTTAGCCCAGCTCCATTGAGCCCAAGCTGAGTTGGGTCTATGGGGAAGAAATGGTCTGTTGCTAAGGTTGTCCAGTCTTTTCTCTCCAGAATATAACTAGTAAAGAGACAAAACAAACACAAACCTGTGCAGACCTGCCAGAACAAGCAGTGGTTTTGATAAATAAAAAAATAAAAACAGCCCACCAGGTCCTCTTCTCAGCACAGGGGCTTCCTGCTGGAATTTTCCTGGTGCTTTGTTGTGCAGATTTGCAGACATCTCTGTAAGCTGTGGTGAATACCCACCAGGTCTTCAACTCTGAAGACTCCAGTCATGTGATCTTTGAATTAGCTGAAGCCTGCGCCATTGCCCTGGGGATAGTTTTCTGACTCTGTGCCTGCTTATGCATGGATCCTAAGCTGTAAGAGCCAAGTAGCTACAGAGGCTAATGCAGTAAGACCTCCCCCCCGTCTTCTCCCTAGGGATAAACCCCGAAAGGCCACCTTGAGAAAATAGAAAGGAGGTAGCAAGGAATCATCTTGCAGGTGACAGAAGCAGGTAGACAGCGTTAGTGACCGAAAACCAATGAGGTGCATCTCAAGCCATTTGTCTGGCCCGGGAGTCCCCACGGCCCACCAGGGGCCTTCTGTGCTGCTCCTAGGGCTTCAGGGGACCCCTGCAGCACAGTCCTCTGCATTCACTTTTTCTTATTTTGCTGCTTTTACATGTGTTAACTGTGTCTCTTGTTCCCTTTCCCTCTCTTAATGACTTCTGCTCTTTCCTTTCCTTTTTTGGGATCAGCAAATACTTTTTATTAGCTCTCAGTATCTCAGTCTGTTGTTGTGTGATGTGTCAAGAACCCCGCAGGTTTTTTTCATTCCTCTTATACCTAGAGGTCCTGCATATTTTAGGATGGGTTGAACTTTCTGGGTACCCTTAAAAAATCTGGATCAAATAAAGAATGTACTGACATGCACGGCTGTTAAATGAACCCCACTGTCTTTTGTCACTCTTGCAGCATGTCCAGATGCCCTGTTTAACGAGTTGGTAAAATCCCGAGCAGCCAAAGTCATCAAGACACTGACGGAAATCAACATTGCATTTCTCCCATATGAGTCCCAGGTAATAGTCTGTGTTCCAGTTAGTCCATCAGGAGCTCAAGGGTGGGGTGGGAGTAATTGAGAGTATTAGGGAGGAAGGCATCTCTGCTGAATTGCTAAGTGACGTGTTCTGTGTAGGTGTTTGTTTGATCAAATGGTTCTCCATGGACCACTGCCCATTGCCAGCATCTCGCTGGGCTGCCATCTCTGACTTGTTACGGGCCGTCAGCTCCTTTGAGCATGCTTCCCCATTGCTCGCTGCTCTCTCCTCCTCGCTGACTCCCTGAATAACCCGAAGTAGCCATTCCCAAAAGAGCGGGGAGAGCAGGAGGGGTAGAGGTCAGAGCATCCCATCTGCTGCAAAGGGCTCTATTTTTATTGGCAGTAACCCTAGCTTGTCACATGCTGAGAGAACAGATGGTCACCTCCGTCATTAGCTGTTAACGCTCTATGCACCTGAAGGCCCCAGCAGCAGACTCCTCCCCTGGAAAAAAACAAAGTTATTAGACCCACAAAGCTGAAGCTGATTATGAAAGAATACATGAAATTTTTTATAGTATTTTGAAGGTTTGTTAAAAAATATTTTCTCCTGTGGGATGTGGTGGTGCACTTGGGAGGCAGATGCAGGTAATCTCTGATTTTGAGACCAACCCGGTCTACACAGAGGGTGCCAAGCCAGCCAGTGCTACACAGTGAGACCTTGGCTTAAAGACGTGAGAGAGAGAGAGAGAGAGAGAGAGAAGGTGGATGAAGTAGAGCTGGGTGCACAAGCAGTTGGAGCTGAACTTGGTCCCTTCTTCCTTGGCCTCAAGCCTGTTTGCTGCAGGAGGGAGGAATATATTTAGCCTCCTTACCCCTGCCCATGAGTCCTGTCTCAACCTGGGTTAAACAGAGTCCAACTTTAGTATATCCAGCCGTATTGTATTTAGAAAGTAGTAAGCCTCCTTTAAAAAAAAACACAATTTTTAAATTTTTATTTTTATTTTATGTATATGAGTGTTTTGCCTGCATGTGTGTAAGTGCATCGTGTGCATGCAGTGCCCTCAGAGGCCAGAAGAGGGTGTCAGACCCCTGGAACTGGAGTTACAGAAGGTTTGTTAGCTGCAGTGTGGGTGCTGGGAACTGAACCCCAGTCCTCTGCAAGAGCAGTTCATGCTTCTAATCTCTGAACCATCTCTCCAACCCTAAAAAATCACTTTGTAAGGTGAGCACAGTATCTCACACCTTTAGTCCCAGGACTTGGGAGACTGAGGCAGGAGGATCACCTTAAGATTATAACCAGCTTTGGCTACTGAGTGAGATCCAGGTTGGCCTAGATTATAGGATGAGGCCCTGCCTCAGTAATAATAATAGTTACTTTTTGAAAGAGGATGAGGTAGTTAAATAAATTAGGACTTGAGAAGATACTGATAGCTGGTAAACTCCATTTTTAACAGAGAATTTTAACTTCCACAACCCTTCACAGAAAGGGGTTGGGGAGGAGAGGGAGAGTACTTAGAGCAGTTTACTGAGGACAGGATATTATTAAACCTATAAAAAGCTCCTTTATTTGCCCACAGTTGTGGCACAATCTCTGGCTCATTATTTGTTTATTAAAAGCAAACTCGCCCTGGCCTGTGGGCTCTTACGATGGCCTCCCCCATCATTGCTCATTAAACACCCAGGTGCACAAACCCTGAGGTCCCTGGTACCACCCTCCTCTCCTCACCGGAAGTCTCCTGCTGTCAATAAAGCCTCCTTGAAGCCCTTTCCCATATGCCCCTTCTTCATGAACGCAGGAGTCCTCCCCATCTAGCTGTCTAGACATTCTTTGCCTGCTTTATTTTCTCGTCTGTTTGTCAAGTTCTCAATAGTTTGTTTTCATTCTGTCTAGTGTCTGCCTTTCTCGATTACATTTCAAATTCTTTTGGAACAGGAATATTTTGGTCACTATTAGCTCTGATGTTTGATGAAGGGCCTGACCCAGGAATAAACAAAAGCCTGTCCCACAGACACCCGAAAGGTGAAGGGAACTCCCTGCCATCTCACTGTCTCACCGTTCTGGGCTCTCAGTCCGTGCATATTCTGCCCTTAGGTGTATTCCTTGGACTCTGCTGACTCTTTCCAAAGCTTCTACAGTCCTCACAAAGCTCAGATGAAGAACCCCATACTGGAACGTTTGGCAGAGCAGATTGCAACCCTGTGTGCCACCCTGAAGGAGTACCCAGCTGTGCGGTATCGGGGGTAAGGCAGCATGCTAGACTGCTCTGAATGGCAACCTGTGTGTCCCCCAAGTGATGTGCTGTCCCAGTCTTCCTCCAGTCTTAAGGTTCTTCTGAAAGTTGTCTCAAGAGAACCAAGATTTGCTGGGCAGGTGGCACATGACTGTAGTCCTATCACTCAGGAGGCTGAGGCAGGAAGATCATGAGTTTAAAGCTAGCCTGGGCTACATAATGAGGCTTTAAGGTTATACTTTTGAGGCTGTTGAGATGGCTCAGTGGGTAAAACGCTTGCTACAAACCTGATGACTTGAGTTCAATCTGCAGAACCCATGCAACAATGGAAGGAGAGGACTGACGCCACAAAGTTGTCCTCTGACCTCCACATGCACCCATGACGTGCATACAACTCCCATCATATACAATAATACATCAAGAAATAAAAGTACAATGATTTTAACTTTTAATCCATTCAGAAAAGAGCATAATATACATTTAATTGGAGGCTGGAGAGATGGCTCAGTGGTTAATAGTACTGGCTGCTCTTGCAGAGGACCTGGGTTCAGTTCCCTGCATCTACATGGTTGTTAACAACAGTCTGTAACTCCAGTTCCAGGGGATCTTATGCTCTCCTCTGACTTCCCTGGGCACTGCATGACATGGGTATACTTACATACATGCAGGCAATGTACTTATACACCTAAGAAAATAAAAATAAAATATTTTCTAAAATGTACATTTACTTATTGCATAACTAAAAGGTAAACCTTTGTGCCACTACAACCCAGGTTTCCTAGATTTAATCTCTGTAATGTTTTCAAACATCATCTTTGCAGAGGTTTTGGATGTAAGTTACAGAGCCAGGTATGGTGATGCATATTTGTAATCTCAGCACTTGGGAGGCTGAGGCAGAAAGATCAGGAGTTCAAGATTACCTTCAGCCGTTTAGCAAGTTTGAGGCCAGCATGGGCTACATGAGACCCTGTCTCAAAAGAGAGAAAAATGGGGGGTCAGGTGAATAATTCTCAAAGGCGTAGTCTTCATATTTGTGAAGCCTTCACTCAGCAATTGCCTGTTCTGTGCTGTGCTGGGGGAACTTAAAGCTAAAGACATAGTCCTAGCCTTAAAAGTCTAGGTCTGGAGGGCAGGGAACGATGGGTGCTGATGTGTGTATAGGATGTGTACACCAGTAGTCAGCCCTGGAAAGCCCGTGCCTTCAGGCAGTCCATACCCAGGTGTTGGGGGCCTCCAAAGTGAACAGAGGACCTTGCAGCCTAGGACAAGATAGGGCTCTAGGCTAGAATGTCTGTGTGACAGGTCTTGAAAATTATGTTCAGATGGCTAAGAAAAGGCGAGGACATTTTACAGTTGACTCTTGCTGTTGGTATAACCAAAGGCTTTGGGAAAGCAAAGGGCAAGTGTGGGGAAGATGTGTAGCCTGGCACAGCCATGGCAGGTGCTGAAAGGCCAGCTTTGGTTTCCTGGAGATCTGGAGGGGCTAGGACAGTAGGGGAAGTAGAGCCTTGGGAGAGTGTAGGTGAGACTTCAAGTCAAGAAACAGAAGAGGGAGTGAAGTGGGGACCACATATAGTGGAAGGCTTGAGTGATGAACGCAGCAGAGACAGTAAGGATGGACTGTGATCTGAGGAAGCCAGGCTCCGAGCAGCGCAGACAGAGCCCGGCGCAGGCATTGCAAATACACAGGCAGGGCAGGGGCTGCTGAGGAGTGACTGAGCTCGGTGGTGCTGAGGGTCGTGAGCTGAACCTGTCCTTTTCTTGTGGTCTGCTAGAACTTGGGGCCATAGAAAAGCATCTCATTGCTGGCTTTCCTCCTCGTCGGTACTCTCCAACAAAATCCAGGGACAAGTTAAGAAAAGGGGCCATACCTATTTTTCTACACACAGTAGCAGGAGCTTGTGCTGGGAGCACAGCTGTAGTGGCACTGAGGTCGATGAGGGACAGGCTGCAGCTGTGCCATCTACAAGCATCAAGGGAACTTGAATGGAGGAAAATTGTTTCTGCTTCCACTTAGACCATTCAGAAAAAAGAAGGGCAGGATAGTTATCTGTGTTCTAGGTACTGAGCTGAGTGTTTGACTTTTCTAAAAGTTATTTTTTTAATTAATTTATTTTTATCTATGTGTCTAAGTGTTTTGCCTACATGTATGTAAGTGCACCTGTGCATGCAATGCCCATAGACGCTTGAAGAGGTTGTCAGTTAGAGGAACTGGAGTTATAGACAGTTAGCTTCCATGTGAATGTTGAGAACTTAACCCAGGCCTTTTGTAGGAGTAGCCAGTGCTCTCAGTTGATAAGCCATCTCTCCAGGACTTTAAACATTTATTTTTGTGCATATGAGTGTTTTGCCTGCACACACATGAGATATATGTATATCTATCTGTACACACACACACACACGCACACACACACACACACACACACACACACACACACATACACACACACACACACACATCTCATGTATGTGAAGTGCCCTGAAAAGCCAGAAGAAGGTGTTGGATCTTCTGGAACTGGAATTATTGACAGTTGTTAGCTGCCATGTGGGTGTTGGGAATCAAACCTGGCTCCTCTTTGAGAGCAGCCAGTGCTCTTAACTGCTGAGCCATCTCTCCAGCCCCTTTACTTTTCTTTATAAACTTTAGATGTAGTATATGGGTTAGTTTGTTTATTTACTTTTGATCAAGTCTCACTACGTAGCCCAAGCTGGCTTCAAACTCACAGAGACTCTCCTTCCTCAGCCTTCCAAGTGCTGGGATTAGAAGAATGTGCCCATGCCCTGTATGTGTGGGTATGTCCTTACTGTAAAAACCCTAATCTAGACAATGTTTCTGTCTCTCCTGACCTCCCTACACTAGCTGTGTCCTGCCCAGGGATGCTCAGCATGTTGATTGAGTGCACAGATGGCTCATCTTCTGTTACTCTCCCTTTGTCAGGGAATACAAGGACAATGCCTTGTTGGCTCAGCTGATCCAGGACAAGCTTGATGCCTATAAAGCTGATGATCCAACAATGGGAGAGGTAAGCCTAGGCTTGGACCATAAGCTTATCTTGGCCAAGTAAAAAGTGTTTATGTGACAGACTTGGGGAGAGTGTGGTACTTCAGCTCACATTACCTGTAAGGGCTGCTTTTCCTGCATATTGGTTTTTACTTAGGTGCCCAAAGCCCCCAGGGCAGTATAATGCAGAACTACTCAGCATAACCAGGGTGACCAGTTAGTTTCTGTTTGCATGGACTCCCAACCTCAGCCCTTAATGTCCAGGGGTACTCCAGTCGCAAAGTAGCAAAGATAGCAAGTTGACATTGGTATAATCTCTGTACCTCGATCAGATCTCACTAGTTTCTCTTTTCTTTTTTTCCTTTGGTCTTTTTGGGACAGGGTCTTCCTGTACCCCAGCTGGCCTGGAATTCTCTATGTAGACCAGGCTGGCCTTGAACTCACAGAGACCCGCTTGCCTCTGCCTCCCAAGTGCTGGGATTAAAGGCATGTGCCACCACACCTGGCAGATCTCACTGGTTTTGTGTGTACTCTGTGTGTATACAGTTCATCCACTTTCAACACATGAATAGATTTGTATTGCCAACACTGCCACTGAGATACAGTTCTGGGGGCTGAGGCACTATCACGCCTGCTTGGCCTGTGTGTACAGCCCTGGATGTATCTCTGGACAATAACTGTTCCATTAGTACTGTGTACTTAAAATTGGACCCCTCGCCTGAGCACATCAGATGGTTGGTTTCCCCATTTGTAGTGAACCTTGTGCTTTTCTACATGAACTCTGGACCTGAACCAGTTTCAGGTCTGCATTCAAGGCCACCAGGAAGCAGCTGCGGACCACTGCTCACAGCTTTCTTGATAGAATTGCTCCTCAGAGCTCGCTTCTTGCTGCCTGTTAGACGAGAGACTAGCATTGGTGGGGTGACCTGGGAAGCACCTCTCTGTTTCTTCCAGGGTCCTGACAAGGCACGCTCCCAGCTCCTGATCCTGGACCGTGGCTTTGACCCCAGCTCCCCTGTGCTTCATGAATTGACTTTTCAGGCTATGAGTTATGACCTGCTGCCTATTGAAAATGATGTTTACAAGTAAGTATAGAGTTCATGATCACAGCTCTGCAGAGGAGCTAAGAATTCCTCTAGCTTAACAAATAAGGATGTATTTTTTTCTTTTTTTGTATGTGTGTGATGTGTGCCTGTTGTGTGTACATGAATGTTTGCATGTGTGGAGACACGTGTGTATACACATTTGTGTGGAGAAGCCCAAAATCAATGTTGGGGGGTCTTCCTTCTAGGATCTCTCTCCACTTTATTGAGGCAGGATCTCTCATTGAACCTGAAGCTTATCAGTTTCCACTAGTCTCTCTTGCCACCTTGCCTGAGGATCCCAACTCTGTCTCTGGAGTGCCGAGATTACAGGCAGCTGCCATACCAGTCCCGCATTTATGTGAGTTCAAGAAATCTGAACTCTGGTTCTCACACTTGTGTGGCAAGAGCTTTATCCACTGAGACATCATCATGCCACTCCTAAAAAGAATGTTTTTAATACTAGAGAAGGCAAGTGCATTGATACAACCCCTCAAATAAGTCAGTGAGATTTTCTA
Organism: Eospalax fontanierii; assembly: GCA_035773235.1. Taxonomy (NCBI): domain Eukaryota; kingdom Metazoa; phylum Chordata; class Mammalia; order Rodentia; family Spalacidae; genus Eospalax; species Eospalax fontanierii. The sequence goes on from CM069541.1 coordinate 55,980,767, forward strand.
TAGGCTCCCATATGACATTTCTAGGCAGGAACCCATGCCCTTGCTGGAGGACAGAATGTTGGGTCTTTATTACAGCTCATCTCATAACAGGTTGGTTTTGTGTGTGTCTTATTCAGAGTTGAAAGTTCTTTTTCTTTTCTCTTTTTTGAGACAGGGTCTCACTCTGTTTCCCCTACTGATCTGGAACTCACTGTGTAGATCAGGCTGATTTGGAACTCACACCCAGCTTCAGTATTCCACACCTGACTTCAGAATTGAAAGTTCTTAATTGCAGATCACAAAATATAATGATAAACATTTAAACAAAAGTTTCTAGCTGAACTTTCTATAGTGGAACTGTTTCTTCATTATAGAACATAATTTTCTTGGCCAGGCGTGGTATGCTTGCCTGTAATCCCACTACTTAGGAGGCTGAGGCAAGAAGATCATGTGTTTGAGACCAGCCTGGACAACTTAGTGAGATCCTGTCACAGAACAAATGAAAAACAACAAATAAACAGAAACACAAACAGTGGTTTCAAAACAAAGCTTCTAAAAGTATGTGTAAGTCTCAGCTCTTCCCCCTTTTCAAAAGCTCCTAGGATTCCTTCCTCCCCTGGTATTCATGACTTCATTTGTAATAGAAAGCTGAGGACCTGTTACAGAAGCTTCTGGATGTTATTTAGGTCCCATATATTTAGGGCTGTATTCTAGCCCATTCCCAAAGAGGGACAAACACATGTTGTCTTTCCTTTCTATGTAATTCTGAATTACCATATAATTGACCTCAGGCCCTGGACTAGGCAGCTTCGGAAGAGCTCCTATGAGCTGATTCTGAGGAAGTAAAGCAAAACCCCAAGTTGTTAATGAGCAGAGCCATCTCTCCCTGCCCAAACAATTGCGCTCTTGGTGCTGTCCCAGCCGACCCAGCCAGCATGTCAGACGGCCAGTGGTATTATGAGCCACTCCTGTAGCCACTTGGCAGCTGAGAACAGAGGTATTGTCCTTAGAAACAGAAGGCGGCATCTGTGGTGGGACACATTTGTGTCCCTTAAGAGGTAGAGGCAGGAATATCAGGAGTTCAAGGCCAGCCTCTGCTACTTAGGGAGTCTGAGGCTAGCTGGAGCTACCTGAGACTGTGCCTTAAAACAAAAAATAAGAGAGAAAAAGAAACCAAAGGGGCTCCAGGGAATGCCGTGGGGATATGGACCCCATCCGATCCCATCTCCTCTAGGTATGAGACCAGTGGAATTGGAGAGGCACGGGTGAAGGAGGTACTCCTGGATGAGGACGACGACCTGTGGATTGCACTGCGCCACAAGCACATCGCAGAAGTGTCCCAGTAAGAATCCTTACTGCATCTTCTCCAGGGCGCTCACCCTGGACTAGGGGCACCATGCACACTCTGAGAAGTGTGGGGAGTCAGCTCCTTTCCTTGGCAAAGTTGCCAATATGCTAACCAAGAATGACAGAGCTCTCCTGTCTTGTGCATTTGGCTTCTCCAACGTCACAGTTAGAAAATCCGTTTCATAGTAGAGTTGCTCTGAGGGTTCTGGGAAAGCACTGACACTGCTCTCAGGAAAGCTGTGTATAACATGAAGCACTCAAAGCCAGTCCATTCCACCGAGTGATGCCGACACCTGTGTAGAGCTTGACTGTCTCTACAGAGCTGCTACGCAGGCTTCCTGCAGGCTTTACTGCGGCTTCTGATCAAGAGCTGGCGTGTCTGTACTGAGCTGCATCTTGCTCTGGAAGTGCTTCATAATGTTTCATATTTAAACACTATTATAAAACTGAGATGACTCCAGAAAGACACACCCTACTGCGATGAGTCAGGGATATCCTCACGAAACTCACAAGGAAGAGCAGGAAAGCCCAGTACCCATGGGTGGTTCTCGTCAGGGAAACGACCACCAACATTGATCACTCAACCTTTATAAATACTGACCTGCACGTCCAGTCATTAGGTTTACTTATGAATTAGGCATGTGCTACATATATGTTTGTGTTTTTCCAAACATGCAACAGGTATGCTTCCATGGTACGGGGAGGAGGAGGAAACAAACATGAGTGGATGTCACGGTGCTGTCCTCTCTCTGCCCATTTAATCATGTGATACACCCCACTCTGGAGAACAGTGGTTTTGATCAGTTAGAAAATAGTGTACGTCCTTCACTTTAAACCCGTACCTCAGTGGCAGGAGGGGTGCCACCTAGTCTTGGGGAAGGCTGCACATGACTCCAGTGGCCTCCACGGAGAGAGCTCTGAGTGCTGCATGAAGCTCAGCTGCCTCCTCCCATTTTCCAGGGAAGTCACCCGGTCTCTGAAGGACTTTTCTTCTAGCAAGAGAATGAATACTGGAGAGAAGGTAAACGTGCCAGCGCCCAGATGCCCTGGTCAGCATCTGCATTCTGTGCCCACTAGGGAGTCGGCGGGGCAGGGCCAGGCTTGCCCTTTGCTGATACCAGTTTGCCTGTTTTTTGCTTTTAAGAGTCATTCCTGGGTGATGGGGCCGTAGTATAGCTCAGTGGTAGAGTGCTTGCCTCGCCTCTACAAGACCGTGGTTTGATCCCCAGTCCAACAAACAGCCCTGTCTGGAGCCCTGTCTCTTGACAGTTGTAGAAAGCTGCTTTGTCATACTTGGAGGATTAAGATTTACTGTTTGGGATCATAGCTGATTTTAAGTTGGAAGAATTGTGAAACTTCTTTAGCTTGCAGTGGGCTTAGAATTCATAGCCTGACTTATTGAGGCTGCCCCTGACCCTGGCCTCCTCTCACTCTGTTAGAAGTACCATGCCTGTCAGTGAAGGTACATGTTGTGCTTGCTTTAAGCTGTTTAGTGCCTTCCAGTTCCCTTAAACTAGAGGGCCCAGAACGTCAGTCCCTTCTGGGTCCGCTCTGTGCCCCACCTCCTCACTGCAGTCCTGCCAGAGCCTCCTGACTCAGCCTTGCCCTTCGGCTGAGGCATGGTGTCCTTCTCTGACTGTTCGCTAGACTAGTTAGGTGTGTGCTGTGGGCACCCACACTGCTGAGTGAGTCTTCACAAAATGCCCGTGACCACTGCTGCGCGGCCTGCTTGTGTGGCTCCTCTGTTAGCTGCTGAGCTTCATGAAAAGCAGTTCTTTTCTAAAGTTGTTCTCTTTGCCCTTCAGTCTCCAGGACCTCGTGGTCCTGGTGTGCACTGGTGCAGGTTCAGCGCTAAGATTAGGTGGGTCACTGAGAATCTCACCATCCTGAGCAGCTTCCAGCCTTTTCTGACCTCCATGCTTCCTACTGTCCACACACTGGCACCCTTCCTCCTGGCAGAGTGCAGACCACGTCAAAACACTTGAGCGGAGCCTGCGGAAGAGCAGTGTAGGCAAGACTCACACTCTCTGCAGCTTTCCGATGCAGAAAAGATAGAATGAAACTAAGCCTGGTGAGATGGCTTAGTGGGTGAAGGCACTTGCTGTCAAGCTTGACACCCTGAGTATATCACCTAGCCTTCAGGATTTAGGCCCCCAGCCGATGATGCCCCGACCTTTGGGTCACTGAATGGGCCCTTGTGAGGTGTAGCTGCCATCCTGTCTGTGTCCTCCAGCTTCACAAGGGCTCATTAGCTCAGAGCCATCAGAGTGACACCCTGTGCTTTCCTTCCTCCCAGACCACCATGCGGGACCTGTCCCAGATGCTGAAGAAGATGCCTCAGTACCAGAAAGAGCTCAGCAAGGTGTGGTGACCGAGAACACTCAGAAGAGCAGGCAGCTGCGTGGCTTCTCAGGGCCCCGCGTCCCGGTGCTGTCCCAATTGATTCACAGACAGTCTCAGGGCCCAGGTGGCCTAGTCACTTCATGGAAAGTCACAGATTTTAGTTTCAGTTTTAATTATTAGGAAAAGTAAGGAAGAGATGAAAGGAAGGCTTCCTGCCCCTCTCTCCTCTCCATCTTTCTCCTTTTCTGCTTCCTCCCCTGCCAATGATAGGAAGTCTCAGTTCCTTACCAAACTGGCCTTTGCTGGTGCTGGCTGTTCTCACACACCATTGGCCTCCCTCAGAGTGGATGATCTGAGAGAGGGCAGCCAGGACCGCTGGATGTCAGCCCCCAGTGTCCTGATCTTGAAGGTCACACACCATCACTGGCCTGCAGGGTGTTTGTTAGAACCCACTCACATTCAAGGAGATACTTGTAGAGGAAGGTGTGTCTGAAAATGTGTGAGCATGTTAGAAGACCAGGCGCTGCCCCCGCTTCCTGAAGGCTCCTTTCTTGTACAGTGTGACTTGACCAACTGCCCTGATATATTACCTTTTCTACTGTATGATGGAGTCCTCTGTGAGCATAGCACCCAGCAGGGTATCATAGGCACCCAGGCACACCCGGTCCACTTGACTCAGAGACTAAGTTCTCTCTCTCTCTCTCTCTCTCTCTCTCTTTCTTGGATTTTTTTGGCCAGCCTTCCTGTAGCCCCAGCTGGCCTGGACTTTATGTAAACCAGGCTGGCCTTGATCTCACAGAGATCCACCTGCCTCTGCTTCCCGAGTGCTGGGATTAAAGGTGTGTGTCATCACACCCAGCTAGAAACTAATGTCTTGATCAACTCTCCCTTGCTCTTCCTAGTACTCGACTCACCTGCACCTTGCTGAGGACTGTATGAAACACTACCAAGGCACCGTTGATAAGCTCTGCCGCGTGGAGCAGGTAGGGACTGTTCCTTCCCTTCCTGCACGGGAAGCCCATCGCACAGCTGTGTTTTAACCTCTGGCCTTGAACATCCTGCAGATCCGTAGGATCTAGAGAAGGGAGAGCTTTCAGTCCCAGGTTGTCGGCTTCGGAGCCGGTTCAGCTCCACTTTGGAGGGTAGGGCCTAGATTGATTTGGAGTGCCGTGCCATTTGGATTTGCATGCCTGGCTCTTTCCAAGGCTCAGTTTTCCTGGAATGGCAGGAGAGAGTTCTGTGGAGCTGTTTATGTTCTATGTGCCTTTCTCCTGCTGTTGCCAAACCAGCTTTGGAGCCTCGTACTGCTGCAGATCGGAGTTCTCCCAAAGCCTTGCTACTCATAGGCCTGGAAACTTCTGATTGGAATTCTGGCTGTCGTTGGTGTATTTGATGTGCTCTGCTTCCTTTCCCTCATCTGCTAATTCAGCACTGACATATTTTTCAGGGGTGTTATATGGAGTACCCTGGCTCTTCCTACTTGAAGTGTGATACTGTTACTAAACACTATGGCAACTGTTTTTGCTGTTGTTAGATGTGTGTGTTTGTGTGTATGTGTGTGTGTGTGTGTGTGTGTGTGTGTGAAGAGATCATACCCAGAGGCTGAACATGATGGCATACTCCTTTAAGTCTAGCACTCAGGAGGCAGAGACAAGCAAATCTCAGAGTCTGAAGCCAGCCTCATCTATATCCTTAGTTTCAGGCCAGCCAGAGCTACATAGTGAGACCCTATCTCAAAAAAGAAAAAGAAAGAAAAGAAAAGCAGTGAGACCTAAGACCTTGCATAGGCTGACCACACCGTCTACCACTAAGCGGTACTCTCTTCTGAGTGCCAGCTTTTAAGGGAAGAGCGAGGATGTCAGAATATTTTGAAGCACCAGAGGCTTATTATCCCAGCTACCTGAGAGGCTGAGCCAGGGGACTACAAGCTTAAGGACAACTATCTCTAAATAAAAAGTGAAAAGCAGACTAGGGACATAGCTCAGTGGTAGACCACTTACCTAGCATAATTGAGGCTCTAAGTTTGATCACCACTACAGCTCCTGTCCCCACAAAAGATTCTGAAGCCTCAACTAAGTCTCTTTTCTTATTTCATCTTTTTGAGACAGGTTCTCCCTGTAGTCACAGCAGGTCTGGCCTGGAATTCACTCTGTAGACCAGGCTGGCTTGGATCTCAAAAAACTCCACCTGCCTCTGCCACCCTAGTGCTAGGGTTAAAGTGTGAACCACCACACCCATCTCTAAAGTTTTTCTTTTTTAAAAAATATTTTATTATTTTTATTTGTGCATGAGTGTATTGCCTGCATGTGGGTAGGTGCACCTGTGTCATGCAGTGCCCACAGATGTCAGAAGAAGGCATTGGATCCCCTGGAACTGGAGTTACAGATGGTCGTTAGCTGCCATGTGGGTACTGGGAATCAAATCCAGGTCCTCTGCAAGAGCAATCAGTGCTCTTAACCACTGAGCCATCTCCCTAGCCCCTAAAGTCTCTTTTTATATGAAAATATCAACTCATGCTCTCTGTGTGGAGGTGAAGTTCGAATCCTTGGCTGTGACAGGCTTGGTGTAGGTTTGTACTCCCTGTCTAGTGGTATTGACTCTGTTAGAAGGGAAGCAGCCTTCCTCTCCCTAAACTGCTCCCATTTCTTAGGCAGTCAGCCCCAAAGCACTCAGCCATCCAGAAAGCAGGTTATAACTCAATGAGAATTTGAGTTTAAGCTGGGTGTGGTGGCCTTTAATTTCAGCTCTAGGGAGGCAGAGGCAGTGGATTTCTTTGAGTTCAAGGCCAGCCTGGTCTACATAGCAAGTTCCAGTGTTCCGGGTCAGCCAGAGCTGCACAGTGAGACCATGTCTTTAAAAAAAAATCAAATTCAGATAGTTTTGAAAGTGCTTAAGAATATTAAGACATATTGAGTTAGTTGTATTTCACTGGGTTTGACTGTAATCTAGAGTCTGTGAGATGGCTCAGCAGGGAAAGGTACTTGTTCTTAAGCCTGACAGCCCGAGTTCCATCCCCAGAGTTCACATGTTAAGAGAACCAACTCATGCAAGCTTCACTGACTTCCCCATGTGTTCCATGGCACAGTGCACAGAACACACACACAACAAAGACATGGTATTTTAAAAATAGGTGTTAAAAAAAAAAAAAAGAGGGAATGTACTTGAGGCTCATCCTGCTGAGCACAGGGCTGCTGGAGGGGAAAAGCAGCCTGAGAGGAATCCCCCTCCCTCAGACCACACTTAGAGAGAGACCCTCAATTGTGAGTCAGTGTTTGCACAGACTTCTGGGGTCTTCAGAGTAATGGGAACCTCAGACACCCTCCTAGGGGCTACAGAGAAGGTGTGACCAGTGTCTCTAAGAACAAGAGCAAATGCCTGGCTTGCCGAGAGGGGCATTTACTCCCGAGCTGTGTCACCTGGGGCGTTGCATGCTGTGCTCTTGTCAAGTTTTCATCTCCAGTTTTCTGTCAGTCTTTCTGTCCCCCATCTCCTGGGTTTGGATCTGTAGGTCTGAGGCCCCACCCCTTTTTCTCTTTACCCTTTGAAAAGTCATAGGAAGATTAAAACCAGAGGTCAGAACTCAGAGTAGTTAAATAGCATGCCCTTCTGTACCAGTGGAAAGAATCCAGTCACACAGAGGCCCCTTGAGATACCAAAGTGTTCATAGGGAGAGAGTGATCCCCTGATCCCTTTCACGCCTGATTCCTCAGCAGGGAATAGCCCATCTTTATCCAAGGTAGCCAATAACTGATGTTTCTGATTTGACAAAGAAACTCAGGGCTGTCATGCATAATGATCCTAGGGAGACTATGACAGCCGTTGCTGGAAGAAAACTGCTCAGAGCCTGCCTCCACCACACCACAAAGCCAGACAAGTTGTGAATCATCTGAGAGTTACTATCTGCTCAGATTGTCACCAGAAATAGGGCCATTGAGGTGTGTTTTCTGTAGGACTTGGCAATGGGCACAGATGCTGAGGGAGAGAAAATCAAGGACCCCATGAGAGCCATCGTCCCCATCCTGCTAGATGCGAATGTCAGCACTTACGACAAGATTCGCATCATCCTTCTCTACATCTTCCTGAAGAACGGTAAGGAGGGATGGGAGGAAGAGGAAGGACGGGGAAGAGGAAGGATGGGGAAGAGGAAGGACAGGGAGACAGAGCAAACCAAGTGGGAAATGACTTAGAAGATGGGAAAGGGAGAACAGGAGCTCCGAGGGTCTCCTCGTGTGTGGGCCTGTACTGCAGCCAGGTCTGCTGCACCAGAGGCTCAACTTCCTTAGCAGTCCTGAGCGAACAAGGAGCCTGTGACTTGGAGGGGCCCATAGCTAGGGAACCGGTTGCCGCCTGGCTTTTGGGCCAGTTTGCTGGCCTGTTGGATGTTCCCACCTTGCTTCTTATGGATAATCTCAACCTTTCAATCACTGGTGTTCAGCCTGTAATCCTTTAAGAGGTCAAGACAGGGAGATCGGGAGCTCAAGGCCAGCCTCAGCTACAAAGTGAGTCGTTTGAGGCTAGCTAGACATCATAAGTCTCTTTCTTTTAAAAAAAAAAAGAGAGAGAAAACCAACAAGAAATTGAAAAAGAACTGTTTTTCACCCACATCACTGTACAAAAGACAGAATAAGTCTGTCTTGTCCATTGTGGCTCTGGTATAGAGTCAGGGTGGGCAAGGATTACTGGAGAGCCAGGTAGACGAAAGCAGACTGGGAGGGGTCGGTGCCAATGGCCAGCACTAGCACAGAGTGGCTAGAGTGGGTTTATATTAGCCCCTTCTTAGATGGGACTGAGGCTGACGGGAGGACACCGGCCCTGCTTGCAGGGCAGAGATGACAGGGTTAGGTGCTGACCTGGTGTCTTCTTTCTCAGGCATCACTGAGGAAAACCTGAACAAGCTCATCCAGCACGCCCAGATCCCCCCAGAAGACAGTGAGATCATCACCAACATGGCTCACCTTGGTGTGCCCATCGTCACAGATGTAAGGGCCAGTTTGTAGGCTGGCAGAGATGGGGGCTGGCATATCGTTATCTTCTCCACACACACGACTGTAGCTCTTTATAGTACAGCCACATAGGGCCAGGTATAGTGGTACATGTTTAATACCAGCACTTGGGAGGCAGAGGCAGAGGCAGGTAGATCCCTGTGAGATTGAGGCCAGTGTGGCCCACATAGGAAGTTCCAAGCCAGCTAGGACTACAGGGAGATCTGGAGGCAGCAGTGCAGATGAGGGGCAGGGCCAGTGAAACAGGTGAAAATCAGGAGTCACTAAAGCTGAGCTGTCTCTAAACCAGTTCAAAACAGGTGTCACCCCACTTTCCTCTGCTGTATCTCGTGGGAAGTGTGGCTTTGCCTTTGGACTCCTCAGGCTGAGCACTCCCCATGAGGAGGCAGCACCACATTGTCAGGAGAGCTGTTTTACCATCTCCATGTCTTTGGCAGTGGAGTGACTAAGAGACAAGCCAGGCAGATTGTACAGAAGGCCTGGTGCTGCACAGTGCATTCAGGGAGAAGGGACACGTCCTCCAGGGTTCTTCAAGACACAGCCCTACTGCTTGCTCCCTCCCGCAAGCAGGCAGCCCCTGGAACAGAGCTGGCACGGCCAACTGGGAGTCTCAAAGAGGGACCAGGCTTCACTGCACTGACTAGCAGCCCACGGCTCATAGGAATTGGTGTCTTTAGAGCCTGGCTTATGGAGGAATCAAAGCAATGGAGCTCATTCACTCAGCATGACCCGTGTTACTGACATGAAGTAGAAAATCAAGCATACAGAAACCTGTATATTCTCCTGTGATAGGCAAAAAAATATTTCTAACTACTTGTATTGTTTTAGTTTTATTTTTCAAGACAAGGGCTCACTTTGCACCCCAGGCTGACCTGGAATTCCCTGAGTAGCCCAGACTGGTCTTGAATTGGTAGTAATCCCCCTGCTTCAGACTCCCATGTCTGGGATCACGGGTGTGAGCTACCTTACCTGCATGGGTTTGTTCTGTGGTCACAACACTTAGATATTTGGCTCCCATTTGCCATTTTTCATGACTGAAGAACCGTACTTGCTCAGATCTCCCTTGTTTTCTAAGTTTCTTAAAGGTGGAGCCATTCTGAGCACAAACCCCTCCCTTAGTATTCTCTGCCAATGCCAATTCTGAAATGGGTCCTTGAGAAAATTCCCAGAGGCCACAGAGACCCAGGCGGAGCCCGACCATGTGTGTGTTTGCATTCAGTCCACCCTACGCCGCAGGAGCAAGCCAGAGCGGAAGGAACGCATCAGCGAGCAGACCTACCAGTTGTCGCGTTGGACCCCCATCATTAAAGACATCATGGAGGTCAGTGGGCAGCGGGCACCAGGACCGAGGCTCCTCAGCAGATGCCCAGGTTCCAGCACCTTTGCTCTCAAGTGACAATGACACCCTGTGTTTATTTCCCTTAAGGATGAGCGCCCAGAGCTGTCAGCCCTCCCAGAGCATCTTGCCAAATAGAGACCCCAAGAACCTACTTACCTGATGCTTCTGTCTAGGAGTAGTCCCATGCTGGAGAGGTGCCTCAGTGTACTGTATCCTGAAGAGCCAGGTCCATCACAGCATCTCAAGGATCAGATCACACACACACACACACACACACACACACACACACACACACACTACTCGGGGACATGGTTGTGCTATGTCACACCTCAGCCAGGTGTAGAAGGGACTCTGTAGGGATTGCAGCCTGCCCTCCTCCCCTCTACCACTCCGCTCCTCCCAATGATAGACCCACACTCTGTTGCTCAAACTGGTCCCTTGCTTGGCATGTTCTTGCCCTTTTCTCCACTGCCTGAGTCCTGCTTTCCTTCAGAGTCTCTGCAGGGTCTCACAGTGTCCACACAGCACCCTGCCAGTTTGAGCACCTAGCACCACAGAGCATCCTTCATCCTGCATACTGCATCCTGAAATCAGGACACCCAATCTGGGGTCATCTATTTTTTTTTTCTGTGACATGGTCTCAAACCCAGGGCTTAGTGCATGCTGGGTAAGCACTATGGCCCCAATCTGGGGTCATCTTCTGATGGGGCAATCCTGTCACCTTGGACACTGTGTCCTTGACACAGAGCCACATGCACAGCTGTGGCTCCATGTCTGACAAGGGAGACAAGCTCTGTGGCCTCGCTTCCCTCCCTCACTGGAGCAGAAGGAAACATGCAGAGTCCTGTACTAGGCCTGTAAAGTTGGGCAAGGCCGTCTTTAATTTTCACACCTGATTGGCAAACATAACCGAAGTCCAGAGAATGCGGGCTTGCTCAGTACCGCTCAGGTATCCCTACTGAATTATATGCTAGAAGTACATGTACGTATATGGCATGAGTCAGTGCTCTCCTTTAAAAATCTACAAACCAGAAGCAGGAAAGGCTATGGAACATCCAGGAACCATGCATGTCTCTGCTGACGGGAGGAGGAAGCAGCCCTCTGCACTGCGCCTCCTCCCCGCCTCTCCTCTCTGACCCCTAGCAAGACCTCTGGAGGTTTTCCCTGCTACTCCTAAGAGAAGAGTGCGTTTGCCGACAGCAGGAGCTTGCTGGAACCCTCCCACCATAAATTAGCCCCTTGAGGAACTGCAAAGAAGGCTCTGCCTGGGGGCCTGGTTTCCACCAGGCTGACGGCACGTGTCAGGAATTTAACAGATGGAATACAACGTGTGTCCTCAATGGACCACACATGGAATCACTGCAAGTGAAGGGAGGAAAGTGAGGGCTTCGTATGTTTGGTGCTTAGATTTAACCTACAGGTCCAGGCAGCCAGCTGCAGAGCGTGCGTCAGGGCGCCAGGCCCGTGCTGTCCTGGTGCCCCGGCTGTGGCAGCAAGTGGGAGAGGGCAGTGGGTGCTTCAGATGGCAACCTGGTCTCTGTCTCTCGCCTCTCAAGGACACTATTGAGGACAAGCTGGACACGAAGCATTATCCGTACATCTCCACGCGGTCCTCCGCCTCCTTCAGCACCACTGCGGTCAGGTGGGTAGAAGTGGGGCCAGCAGAGGCAGCTGTCCATCTGTGAATGGCATGAGACATCAGAATCCTCACGCATCTCCCGTCTTGGCGGGGGTTCAACAGGCCCAGGCTCACAGCAGGCCACTCAGCTCTGCCCGCTAGCTTCCAGTCCCTTAGAAACTCACCTTCTTCCTTCACTCACTTGGTCCACCTCAGCCACTAGCCTCATTGCTCCTCTTTGAACAAGTCTGGCCCACTTGTGCCTCAGGACCTTTGCATTTCCTTTTCCCCTGAAGTTTATCTGCAGCCAGATAAACCTTCATGGCGGGTGGAGGCATCCCCTTTTAATCTCCTGTAGGTCTTTATGATTATTCCTCTTTGATATTCCCTGAGCACCCTGTTTAATCTCAGAACACCAGCAAACATAACAACCCTAGCATGGAAACAGGCGCTCGCCAGCTGAGAAGGGCGTAAACAGAATTCAGGGGTTCAGACACTGGCTGCTGAGAACTGAGACTGAGCGCATGAGCCAGGGACAGCAGTTAGGGACTGCAGAGAGACGTCACCAGCACTAGACAATCCCCTGTGGTCCCCAGGGCTGACACTCTTTAGAGTGTGAGCTGCCCTGTGCCTTTTCTCCGGCTTGTCCGACCTGTCTTTGTTCTCGCCTCCTTTCTGTCTTCATTTTCAGCTTTTCAGGGCCAGAGGTCTACAGTGGCACTTGTGGCATTGACATCCCCTCTGCTGGCAGCAAAGGTGAAAAGGTCATTGCCAAACATGAAACAAAGCACAACCTCCAAAGGCTGCCCCTGCCAGGCTGGCTGAGGAGGACAGGGTACCAAAAACCTGCACAAGAGAGTGACAGGCTGAGCCCAGAAAGTGCCCGGTGTTCCCAGGCCGTACTGAGTAGGAAGGAGCGCAGAGGAGCCTTGTTCCCTTCCTTTCGTACTTACTGTTGTCTTAGCCTGGAAGCCACCTCTCCCTGTGTCTGAATCCAGGTCCCTAGGTAGGGAGGTCCAGGGATGAGAGGCTACAGGTGAGGTCACACTGCTCTTCTGCAGAGGCAGCTCTGAGTAAAGCTGAGCAGGCTGTGGCCCCTTATTCTGTCCTGTGGCCCTCAGCAGTTCTCTATCACAGCACAGTTCAGACCTGCTTCTCTTTTGCCTACTCTGTTAGACAACATCCTAGCGAGCAAGCACGGTCTGTCCAGGAAATACAGTGCCTGGAGGCTTGGCCCTCACAGAGCCTGTGCAGTACGTTTGCCTGGAATCAGTGTGCCAGCCCAAGGTAGGTAGGTCCCTGACACTCCCTGCTCAGAGCTACAGAGTCCCAGACCAGCTCAGGAACTTGCATGTTCTGAAGCAGACATCTGAATGAGTCAACAGGCAGGGCTTCTGAACCCACACATAGACTGCGAGAGCTCAGCCAAGCCTGTTGGTTGCCTGTGTGATCGAGAGTGGCAGAGTCACAGCGCAGGCATGACTCCCCAGGCAGACAGCAGTTCCGCTCAGCCAGCACTGACTAAGCATCTACTCTATTTTGGGCTCAGGTGTGCAGAAGTGCTCTGCTACAAGCCAGTGTGGATGAAGGGCTGGAGGCCTGGGTGCGGACGTAACTTATCTCTCTCCTCCCCCACAGCGCCCGTTACGGGCACTGGCACAAGAATAAGGCCCCCGGGGAGTACCGCAGTGGCCCCCGCCTCATTATCTTCATCCTTGGGGGCGTGAGCCTGAACGAGATGCGCTGTGCTTACGAGGTGACCCAGGCCAATGGCAAGTGGGAAGTGCTGATAGGTGAGCAAGGCATGCGCTCTGAGGAGGAGCTGCCTCCCTGCACCGCCACTCCATCCCATGCTTTGTGTCGCCGTCTGTCTTAAGTTCTCCCTCGCCCCAGCAAAACTTAGTCCAAGCTAACAGGGTGTGAACGGCAGAAGCTAAGGTTGAAGGGACGTGTCTGCCCTACTGTGTCTCTTGCTGAAAGACAGCATCACAGGGTGGAAAGAGCCTGGTCATAGTCTCAGTCCGCGTTCTTCCATTGTCAAATGAGGTCACCTTGAGCAAGTGACAACAAAGCAGGGTTCACAACTCCCACTTGCAGCCTGGAGCTGAGGCAGAGAGGAGAGCTGCACGTTTCCCAGCATGGGGTCTTGCATCACAGTTGCTCCATGGATGTCAGGGAATCATTACTGTCCCCACCACTCTGAAGAGAGAGAGAGAAAGAGAGAGAGAGTGAGTATATACCACCTGGACCCCTCTGGCCTGGTGGCTGGACCATTAAAGATTCCCCAGACAGTCCCCACCACCTCCTGGTCTGCCACACCTTTCCTGGTATTTCCTGTTCTTTTCCAAAAGAAGCAGCGGCTGGTAGAAGCTGGTCTGTCGTGGCAGGAGACCCTCCCCTCCTTCCTCTCCCCGGAATGTCTACAGCTTGTGTGGCTGGCAGAGAAAGGGTGATGGAGGAAGATCCACATCTGCCCTGGAGTTGCTCTTGACACCAGGTGTCAGGAGCTGCCACACATACTGCCCTGGCTGGGCTCAGCCTCTTTGGGAACACACACTGAACAAGGTGTGGGTCAGAGATCAGTCTCCCTTTGGAAGGGATGTGCTGAGCAACCCTGGGGGCAATGATGTTCTTCGGTGCCACATGCAGTACATGTGTTCTGCCAGAGAGGGGGCTCTTAGCTGCCGCAGCTGGAAAGGCCTCCCAGGTGCCACCCACGGGTGCCCTGCTGCTCGTAGTCCCAGACATGGCTCAATGACAAGTGTCACTTTTATTTATCCAATTTGGGATAACAAAGTCACAGCAAGCAAGTAGGCTCCACAGACAGTCCATGTGGCTGTGTCTATGTTCAAGGCAGACTTGAAGCTGTCACCACCCCCACGATACGCAGATTGTACATCTCTCCCTGACTCCCACAGCCTTCTCTGACCTCGTCGCTGGTTGCCTTCCGCCCAGTCTTCCTGTCTGTGTCGTATGATAATGTGCTCTGCTCCCTGCTTGCATATGTGTTGCACGAATGTGTTGGACGCTTCTGCAACACAGCCTTCCTAGACAGCAGCTGTCACAGCCAAGCAATCGGTGTGAACCTTCCTTATGTCCTTTGGCTCTGCCCTGAGGTTCCCTGTGGAGGGGGTGGGTGGAAACCCAGGGATAAAAAGCTGCCCATCAGGATCATCGAGGGGACTCCACAGACAGCTAACATCGCTGTGTGGCCTCACGTGCTTTGTGCATGCCTGTGCTGTGCTGCCTCTGTGTGTATGCATGTGTGTGTTGGCTGCATACACGGTAGGTCTAAGTTGGCATGCTCCTGTGACGTACCTTTGTTCAAGCAGTCAGCCGGCCTCTGTTCTCCCACAGGTTCTACTCACATTCTCACTCCCACCAAATTTCTCATGGACCTGAGACACCCCGACTTCAGGGAGTCCTCTAGGGTATCTTTTGAGGATCAGGCTCCAACAATGGAGTGAGAGCCAAAGAAACAAAGTAAAAGCAGCTTATTACGGAAAAGAAGCTCTTCCACTCTGAAGGCTTCTTTGATTACTCCGTCACCCTTTTTTTCTTTCTTTTTCCCGTTTTACTTTATTATTTCTTTGATTTTCTTTTACTAAGAAAATGCTTGCAGTTCTTAACGCCAATTGAAAATGTGTCCGGTGCCGCCTTCATACCCTGGGCTCCGCCCTGCCAGCTCACTCGTGCCTTGGGTGACGTGCTGCCCTGTCTGACAGCTGCAGGCCGCTGGGGTTAAACCCCAGTGACAATAACCATGTCAGTACTCCTCAAAGAGGATGCTAAGTGTTGAGGGGTACCTGAGGCATGGTGCCCAAGCCTGCTGGCCCAGGGTGAAGCATGGGCACCCACAGAGAGTGTAAACATCCTGCTGTGACGTAGTGGGAACAAATGAGACCAGCAGTCAGGGGATAGCCACATGCAAAGGGCAGACACTAGGCAAATGCCCGCAGCTCCTGAAGATGAGAAAGGAGATTCAGGGAACATCAGAGCAGACTCCAGGCCCGTGGGAAACAGAGGGGCAGACACCTTTGCTCAAGACGAGCACTTCCAGGGAACGGATCCTCAGTGGTGACTGGCCTCCAGGCACCACGGGCTCAGCAACACTACCATTGAGTGCGGTGAGCTTTCATCACATGCTCCTCTCTGCAGAAAACCGTGCTTATGGGCTTTTGCTCTCAAGATACTGTGTTCCTGGCAGCCTGGTGGGGCAGGCTGTGATCCCAACTACTTAGTAGGCAGAGGCAGAAGGATTACAGGTTCAAGTCCTGCCTAAGCCACAGAGTAAGCTAAAGCCTAGCTGGACAATTTAGCAAAATCCTGTCTCAAAATAGAGTAGAAAGATGGCTGGGATCGAGCTCTGTGGTAGACCATTTTCTTAGTGTGTGTAAGGCTTGGGGTTCAACCCTTAGTATAGTTACCCCCGCCCAAAAAAGGGAAGGAAAAGAAAGGAATGGACGGAATTGCTTTTTAACTCTCTAGATCTTCTGTGAGTTGAGTAGTCTATCTTCTACTAAGGCCTCTCAGTAAGGTCTACAGCCCTCAGGAAAATCTGTTCTTGACACCCCAAGCTTGTTCCCCAGGAGCACCTTGTCTGTTGGATGGACTGTCAGATTCTCTTGCACACCATCCCTGCTCCTCTTCCCCCTTCCCGTGCTGTGAACGTGTTGGGAACCTGTCTGAGTGGCCAGCTTGGGCTGAAACACTCTGTCACATGATGGTAATCCTCTGTGGTGTTTGTTTTCTGTCATGTCTGAAAATGTCCCTTCACCTGAGCTGAGCTGTGACCCAATGAGTGAGCAGGTGTGAGTGGCTGGTAAGCAGTGGCTAGAGACCTGGGCTCGGGCCCGGGGCCTCAGGGGTGCCTGAGACTGATAGTGATTGAGCACGCTCCCTGGCCCACAGCTTAGGAGCATAGGAACGCTGGATCACTTTGCACCAAGTCCCTTGAGCTCTGACAGTCTGTAATTCAGAACTTCAGATCTGGGCATTAGACCATGCACACATCTCTCCACCCTCCGCCTGGTGGATCTCAGGAGTGGCCCTTCAGAACTCGTCGATACCATTAGAAGGGGTTTGTTTAAAGTGTGCATCCCAAAGGAAGGAATGGTACATTCCTCCATTTATCCTGCCTTCCCTCAGCAGAGGAACATTATCTCTAGGTCAGCCGCAGTGAGCCAAGAAAGCAGAGCTGGCCATGGTCCTGGGCCTCTGCTCCCCTCCTGCTTGTGTTCACTTCCTCTGGAAGGTCAGTGAGAGGTGAGGGGAAGCGCAGAGATGCGCATCTCTCAACTCAGATCTCAGGAGGCTGAGGCAAGAGGTCTGAAGTTCAAGGCCAGCCTGGCCTACAGAGGGAGAATCTATCTAAAAAACATTCATTAAAATATATTGGAGGTGGGGAGCAAGGTGTGGAGAGCAAGGTGTGGAATGCTAACACCAGTGAGGTCAGAGGCAAAGGAAAATCTGACCTGCCTCTCCTCTTGTAAGCATCCAGGTAACCAAAGGACAGATCAGTGCAGACCCTTGGAGAGCCTCAGTTTTGTGGTGACTTACCTTATAAGAAATGAGGCCCAGCTGTGAGGGAGAATGTCCCCAGCAAGCGTCCTGTATGGCCTTGCTCTGTCTTTCCAGCTCGTTTCTCTCCAGTCATCGAGGCAGCACACCTGGGTATGGGTCAAAAGAATCTTGACCACTGAAGAACCCAGATTGCAGAAAGACTGCCCATGAGTGGTGTCCTCCAATTCGAATTTTGTTTTCTTACCTTGGCTGATGTAGGCCTGTAGGTACCTGTCATGAATGTTCGCCCACAAACCGTCAAAACAAAGAACTCTCAGGCTAAATTAGACCTGTTGTCATGCATGTGCTACTTATAAAAGAAGTTTTATGCTTTGATATAGAATATTTTGCTGTATTCGAGACTGGAGCTGGTGGCTTTGTTTGGGGAGACCTAGTTTGGATCTTGACCCAGAACCAACACTCAACTACTGTAAGGTATCCTTTGCATGGTTCCCTTTGGAGGATAGTTTCCCTCCCAGGGAGCCTCAAATCAAGAGACACCCAGGTTCAGGCCAGTGTACCCTAAGCAGTCTACCGCTGCCCTGGCACTCAGCGTTCCCACCTGTGGGATGAACGGAGCACCTTCATAGTCTAGACCTGCCGATGGTCCAGCTTGCTGCTCCTTCCCACTCTCAGGTGGGAAGATCAGTGACAACTAAACCAGCCCGTCTCAGAACGCTGAGCTTTCATTTCCTACCAGAGTTGCTGTGTCTGTCTCAGACTTTGAAGCTTGATAGGCCTCAACTTCATTTTCGGAGCCCAGTGCTGGCATTTCATAGTTACCAGCTCTGCGGGCTGGAAGAGTGCTCTCATCTGGAAGGCCAGCGCAGCCAACCATGTGGGGTTCAAAATGAGATTTCGGTTTTACAGGCCCACCCAGCTCATTTTGCAGTGTTGATGGTACAAAGCTGAGCAGAAGTTTTAAGATAATGCAGATTTTTGGGTATCAGGAACTGGCTTTGGAGTAACCTAGATTAATGGCATCCAGACCTGTCCCTTTAAAGAGACCCAGCAAATAAATAGCCCTGTTCCCAGAGGTCTGGGGCCTCACTGGTTCCTTCTAAGGTTTAGCCCTAAACTTGTTCTTCAGTAAAGACCAGGAAGGTCAGACAGTTAGTGATGAGACAGAAGAACATTCTAGAGCATCGGTTCCTACCCTTTCTTTGGATTCCCCAAATTCCTGAAATTACATGTAAGAAGTCGGGGCGCACTTTGGGATAGGCATAGGATCACGGGAACCCCTTTGAATTTGTTCTCATAATCAGAGCATCCTTTTGGTTTCCTGGCTGGCTTATTGGTTTTATCAAGCCCTAGGCCACTTTCTACACTGGATCCAGAGACTGATTTTCAGTGTCCAGACACACAGATTGCATAGAGGTCTGGAGCACCATCACTGGCAGTGGCACATGCATCAGAATTTGGAGCAAGCCTCATAAAATGTGTCCTCCCTCCCTTGTACAGCAGCCTTTGACCTCCTTTAGGACTTCTTGGGAGGTTGGCAAGCTCACTAAAGTGAGCCTGCTGCAGTGGCCTGGAGCCTCATTAAAACAGCCAGGGGCGTGCCTGACAGTCCCATCACCTCTGCATAAGGAGCCACAGGTCTGCAGAATAAGGAAACCTGGTTAAAACACAGGGCTTGCAGCAGAGTGCATGTTCAGGTAATCATGCTTGTTGACCCTGGGATGTAGCCAAGGATGACTCCTCACTCAGAGCAGTGAGAGAGGATGCCAGGACTTAAATTGCAGGGAACAGGACACTGGAAGATGCCTCTTACACTTGAGAAGGTTACAAGCTTTCTGCTGGTCTAGACTGACCATGAAACACCCAGGTCAGCTGAGCAAGTGGTAGTCAGAGGCACAGTAACAAAACTTTCTTTTGCCTGCCCTTGGAATGGAAATCTGGAGGTGGGGCCTCGGCTCCCTACTCCCATGAAGGCCTGTCCCTTCCAGGTCCTCGGGGAGGCACATTTTCAAGTACGGATCTTTTGTTTAGTTCTTCTTTCCCACCAGGATCTTTCTTTGATGTCCACTGCTGCATGCATGCAGGCCTCATGCTCACACACCACCACTTCTGTTCTGTTTGATTAAATCCATGTCCAAACCACACGATCCATGCATCATTTTTAGTGCACTTAGATCTCTCTTTCTCTGCATATGAAAAAGGCCTTCATTTCTTTATTTTCTTGCCTTTCTTTGTTGTTTTTTTTTTTTTTTTTTTTTTTTTACTTTTGCACTAGAAGTATATCTGATTCCATTAGCTTAAACTTTTGCAAGCATTTCTAATCTCTTACAATGCCGGTCTCTGCAAGGTAAGGCCTCAGGTCCCTGCCCTCTCCCTCTCATACCTGAGGTCCCCCCACCACACCAGCACCAGCCTGCTGGCTCCCCAAGGTCAGTGGATCCCTGGGCTCTGCCCGCCCAGAGCCTCCCTGCCAGATACCACCATTCTCCCTACATACAGGCCCCTACTCCCCCTGCCCCTTTCTCGGCAGTTGTCTGGAATCTCTCTCCCTGGCTTCACCTGGAGTTCAAGAGAGAATGTGCAAAGTGCAGGCGCTCATCACCTGGCAGACGCCCGGGCTCTGATGAAGGGGTCCTAGGGTCAACCTGGGTCCCCGCCCGAGCCAGAGGATGCGTTTTGCTTAGCCCTAAATATCTCCCAGGCCTATGGTGACAGGGCCTAAGGGTTCCATCCCCGCTCCTTTCCCAGTTTCCACTGGACCCAGACCAGGGTGGGGGGAATGGAGACCTCAGAAAAGACGCCTTGGGCTGGGACAGGTAGGTGAGCTCACTGTCCTTCTCTGCTTCCCCAGGATCCACACACATTCTCACCCCACAGAAACTGCTGGACACACTGAAGAAGCTGAACAAAACAGATGAAGAAATAAGCAGTTAAAAAATAAGCCGCCCTCCAAACCAGCCCCTCCCCAGCGCGCCGCAGCTCCCCAGCCCCTCCCCAGCGCGCCGCCGGTTACTCTGCCCGCCCCCAGCCCTGCACGCCCTGGTCGCCCTGTCGCCTCGCTGCATTCGTTCCCGTGTGCGATGAACAAGAGAGTGATGATGCGTTGTTTTCAAAAAGCGAGGATCATCTGTACGTATCCCACAAGAAGTTCACGCGCAAGCGCCACCGCACAAGTGTTGGAACTCCGGACCGAGTGGACTCCTTCCCTTATTTATGAGCCCGTGACCTTGTACATAGCCCTGCGTGCCACGTGTGCAAATTGCTTGAGTATGGAAAGGTAGATGTGTGGATGTTTCTAAGAACTTGTTTGAACTTGCTTCTGTTCTCTTTGGGAATCATGAGATGTCTGTGTCCTCGATTATTCCTCGCTGAGGAGTGATCAGTTCCCGTCTCCGGCCCCCTGTGCCTGCCCTACATACAAGCTGGGCAGGGACCGTGGGCGCACACCCCCGGGGCTGCGGTGGAGCTGACCTTTCTCATTTCTGCAGTGGTTCGTTGCCCTAACGTCGTGGCTGTAGGTGGAAACTGAGGGTGTCCACATGAAGCCAGGGTAGGTGCTGACCAGCGTTCCCTCCAGAGCCTGGCACTGTGTCCTGTGACCGTAGTGCTATAAGCCCGAGTGAAGGCATCCAGCCTGTCACCATGCCTAGACTCGGCCCCAGCACCTCCATTCCTCAAGAGAAGAGGTGGGACTGACCCTCCTGGCCAGTCCTCCCCCACCCCTAGGCTCCACTCGAACATGGCCTCTCTTTCAGAAGGCTCAGGTTGGGTCAAGATCAGGGATCAGGAATGGACGGGAACACATGGGTCTCAGCACTTTGGTCAAAGGGTGCTTTGCATGGGAAGGTTGCAGGCCTGAGCAGCAGAGCCTTGCTGACTCTGTCTCCATTCAGCAAGTGATATCTGTCAGATTATCCTCAGTTTAAGATACTTCATCTTTATTTTGTGTGGTGTGTAGTTATATGTCATGTGGTTGCAAAAAAAAAGTGATCATTTTATTCTCTGTATAAACATAGCTGTATAAAACATAGCTGTAAGGCAAAAACTCAAGAAGCAAATGCTAGAAGGGTCGTCGCATCCTCAGGACGCAGCAGCCCCAGGTCTCTGGGAGTGAGCACACTGCTCATCCTGCTGCTGACGTCATGAAATACAAAGACAGTGGAAGTCACAAAAAATGTCCCAGCCCAGTGCCCCCACCCTCTCCCTCCCAAAGATGTGTGTATATTACTGTGTCTTGTGCTGTTGTTGCAAATGTGGTGTATGCCTTCCTTTGCGGCTGTGTTCCTCCCAGTGCGTTCGGTGAACCGTGTCCCTCTCCCCTACCTGGTTCTGGAATCTGCCCCCACATTCAGATTAGTTTTCAGGTGGCCGCCCTGGGGCCCTTACCCCCTTCCTCCATCTTATTTCCTTAGGACAGAACCGTAGGAACTTGCTTGGGTCTATTTCTCCTGCTGCTGCTTCTTGGTCCCCTCCCTCTGGTCAGGCAATGCTCGTGCTTCAGGACCTTGTGTGTTGAACATGTGGGGTTTCCTTTCTGTTATTTATATAAATAATTTATCAAAAGGCATTTAAAAAAAAAAAAGCTAGTCTGTCTTGGAAACTTGTTTACCTTGAAATCCTCAGAATCTCAGTGTCTGACAGTAGGAAGCACAAATGTGTCTCACTCTGTACCACTCTGTACTAAAGCATTTGAGTCTAATAAATAAAGACATCAGCGCCCATCACAGTGTACAGGCCGACTCTGGGTTGGTCTTAACTTGGGAACTGAAGAAGATGCTACCGTCCTCCCCCCATCCCCCATGGCCATGCTGAGGCTTAGAGTCATTTTGAATCTATGTGACCATGGCTTGCATTAGGTTTATATCTGTCTCCCATTCGGGGACAATCCATGAAGCTTGTCTCTGGCCTCTGACAGTAAGAGGATGCTTCCTGAACATGAGGCAGGCCTCCCCTCATCCTGTTCCTCCCTCTCTAGACAGCCTCTGCCTCACATACCACAGGACTTTGTCTGCTGTTGTCCCCAACTTGAACAGGTGGTGCTGGTGTATTTAAGGTACATAGATGTCAGACCCATCCCAGTCCACATGTATAAGGAACTTCCTGCCAGAGTGGAAGCTGATGTCTCTGTTGCTGTCTTTGGAACCTTTCTGTGATGTGGGGACTCTACCATAAGGTCAGTCTAGCGGGAAGGAGACACTCGAATCCAGATCAAAGTCATTAAGAAACATGCTGGGCCACCAGGCACAGAGCAATGGGAGTCCAGAACATCCCTCAGTAATACCCATTAAGTGCTATTCTGCTGGGGTTTGGATATGGCTTGTGCTTAATTGTTCATGTGTTGGGAGCTCTGTCCTCAGTGGGCAGTCCTGAGTGTGTGTCGGGGGAGGTGACTGGACCTTTCAGAGATGGGGTACAGAGGGATATGATAAAGTTATCAAGGGCACTGCCTTCAGAAGGAAGTCCCTGGGACTGTTTTCAGAGGTCAGCCTGGTTTCTCCCTAGCTTTACTTACCATAAGATTTCTTTCTCCTAAGCTCCAACCATCAGGCACACAGTGAGGTCCCTGGACCTTCATAAGCAGCTGAATAAGACCTTGTGGCACAGAGCTATACTCCTTGCTACTTAGGAGGCTGAGCTAGGAGATTTTTTTTTTATTCCAGGGCTAGCTGGACTGCAGAATGAGTTTGAATTCAGCCTTGGTGAGACCCTGTCTCAAGCAAAAAAAAAGGGGAGGGGGCGGTGCTGAAGAGCTGGCTCATCAATTAAGGTACTTGCTACTTCCAGAGAACCCAAGTTCAGTTCCCAGGAGCTCACAACTACAACCTGTAACTACAGCTCTGGAGATCTGATGCCTTCTTCTGACCTCCAAAGCTGGGCTCCTACACCCACACAGACACACAGCCAAACCATAAAAATAATAAAGAATAAATGTTTTAAAAAACATTCTTTAGGTGGCCATGGTGGCCTATGCCTTTAATCCCAGCACTCAAGAAGCAGGCAGTTCTCTATGAGATCAAGGATAACCTAGTCTACGTAACAAGTTCCTGGCCAGCTGAGGCTACAGGGAGTCCCTGTTTAAAAAAAAAAAAATCTAAATAAACCTCTTTTTCTTTATACATTACTCGGTCTTGGGTATCTTGTTACAGTGAGAGGCTTACATCCTTACCCTGCAAGACTTGCCCTGTAAGCAGGCAGTACTTAAGGCAGCCATCTAGTAACCATGCCAGGCCCCTCCCGTCTGTCAAGTGAGTCCTATTCTACACATGAAGAAACTGAGGCTCAGAGAGAAGCAGGACTTCACAAAACACTGTTCTGGGGCAGGGTTCACAGAGCCATATGAGAGTGACTTGGAATGGGATCCAACACAGAACTTTTACATTCTGAATTGTTCTAAACTTAATTTACATTAAAGCAAAGCCTAAAGCTGTTTCCTCCTGCCCCTCCAGGCTGTGGAAATGACTCTGTAATCTCCATTGTTGGGGGGGCCCTAGTTTCCTTGCTCTTTTTGTCCAGTTTTGGTCTTTATTGATTGGTTGGCTGGTTGGGTGGGCATTGGCAGGCATGTGGAGGTCAGTTTCTCCTTCCATCATGCAGGTTCCGGGGATCAAACTCAAGATGTCAGGCTTGTGCAGCAAGCACTTTTACCTCCTGAGCCATATTGTTGGCCCATATTTTCTTATTTTTAGGTAGTTTGGAGGTTGCCCAAGCTGACAATGAACTTGGGACCCTCCTGCCTCCGCCTCCCAACAAACTGTGATTACAGGTGTCATTACCACGGTTTCTGACTTCTTTGGCCCAGGCTCTCTGTCGTTCTCTACCCCATCCCACCAAACAGCAAAGGAACAGTGTCTCACCACCCTGACAAAACCCTGGTTCCAGTGCTGCTCTGCTCAGAAGGCGCCTATGAGCCATCTCTCCCACAGCCTCCTGTTCCATGGCATATCCTCAAGAGAAGATGCTGTTCTGAGCAACCCTGGTACCCAGATCAAGCTGTGGTTGCGGTTGCTCTCTGTCCTTCAGGCTCACCTTTCAACAAAGGTGCTTGTGTATGACATCAGGCATCCATCCTGTGGAAGCCGAATGACAGTGCAGCTGGGAGAATGAGGCCCACCTGGGTGTGATCGCCCCTGGGTCTCTGCTCCTGACCATGATGAACATTTTCTCCTCAAGGAACAAACTTGAGTCCCACTCATAGAAACCCCAGTCCGTCATTTCTGAGTCCGGCAACCGGTCCCAAGCAAGCCTGGTGACCAAAGAACAGACACTCAAACTGAGAAAAGCCCACCATGCTTGAAGAGGCCAGTGCTGAAGGGACAGAGCCTCAGGGGGCTTCCGCCTGTGTAAGGTGCACAGCTGCCGGCCAGACAGCTGCCAGTTGAAAACCTGTGCTCCCTCTGCACTCCCACATGCTGCCTCTCTGACCCCAGGCTTCCTTCCTACGTGCTGCCACCTAGGCAAAAGCCTTAAGGATATCCCAGGACCCCCGTCCAGAAACCTCCAGTATGAAGTGTTCTTTCTTCCCCTGGAGCCTGTCACCTTCTTTCAGTGACTCCAATAAAATGACCGCTGTGTGGCTGTATCACCTGGGAATTTACAGGATAGTCTATGTGAGGCTATAGACTCACTCCCTGGCCTGGAGCTCTGTGATTGGGTTCTGGTCCTGGTTAAGAGTCTATGAGGCGATATCACCGCCACCCCTCAACCAGCCTCCATCTTCTGATTGGCCAAATGAATTTCATTTTTGAGGCAAAGTCTCCCTGTAGCCCCAGCTGGCCTGGAACTTGCTATGTAGACCAGGCTGACCTTGAACTCAGAGATCCATCTGCCTCTGCCTCCCAAGTGCTGGGATTAAAGGCATGCACCACACCAGGCCAGGCTGGTAACTTCTGGGGCTCCTGGCTACTGTAATTAACTTCCTACATCATTTATTTCCATTTGAGGGAAGGACAGGTCTTTCTGAAACCCAAAAATGTGTCCAAGAGCCTGACAGCATCCTCTAAAGAAAGGCCGTGGCTAAATTCTTTGTGGTGCTGTCTGCCTTGAAGTTGAGGGCCCTTTAAAACCCAGACTGGCTCTCTCGGGCTGTTGCTATGTATGGGACCAACTTCCTTAGCAACTGCCTAGCCTCTTAAAGGGGCCTTGGAGCAGTGGTTGCCATCAGCCATGGCTCCCAAAAAGAAGCTGAACAAAGGCAAGGAATTGGAAGTCAAGAAGAAGAAAGGGGGTAAGAAGGATGCCAACACGGCCATGAAGGAGTCGACCGTGATAGAAGAGCTGAAGGAGTTCTATCACAAGCAGATCCAGGACCTGGAGGACAGGCTGGCCCGGTGGGTGGGCACAGGGAGGCTGGGCACAGGGAGGCTGGTGCTGCTGGGCCAGAAGCCCCCAAAGGCTCAGACGGGCCTTAGACCTGTGTTCTGGCCTCCTCTGGAATGGTCAGACCCTCTGCTCACCTGCCTCAGTTTCCTCATAGGCCAAAGCAGTGATTTTAAAACTTTGGGTAATAAATGGATTTCCTTCCCCTCCACAGCTCTCAGAGCCCAGGAACCACACCGCTGATTAGCAGCTCACCCCCAGGCAGCGCCTACCCCCCTCCATCTAGACAGGATCCTGGATGTTTTGAGGGGGGAAGTTTAATCAGTAGGAAGAATTGGAAAAGGCTCTTCCTGGAGGCCAGGTAGCCCACTCCTACCTCCTCTCTGGACTTGGTGCTCATGATTTAGCCAGGGACCAAGCCCAGTTTCCCCATGCTGTGGCTCAGTTTCCCTAAATGTATCTGTTTTGTTTTAGAGACAAGGTCTCCATCAGTAGCCCAGGCTGACCTGACACTATATAGACCAGGCTGGCCTCAAACTTGTGGTGAGCCACCTGCCTCAGCCTCCCAAGTGCTGAGATTATAGCATCCAACCACATCCAACTCAATTTTACCCTAAGTGGAAATGAGGAAGGTTGCTCCCCTCCAGTGTGACACTCCATCTTCTGGTTGGCAAAGATGGTGGGGAAGGGACCCTCTAACATTTCACTAGAGACATTACATTTGCCTTCATGTTTCTAGGGCCAGTGAGATGGCCCAGTGGTCCTTGCTGCCAGTCCTGATGATCTGAGTTCTATCCCTGGGACCCACAAGGTAGAGAGAGGATTGTCCCCTGACCTCCACTCACGTATGATGTCACCCATGCACACACTAAATAAATAAAATGTATGTATTACATTTTATTTATTTATTTTTGGTCGTTTTATTGAGACAGGGTTTCCCCGTAGCCCTAGCTGGCCTGGAACTCCTTATGTAAGTCAGGCTAGCCTTGAACTCACAGGATTCCACCTCCTCTGCCTCCTGAGTACTAGGATTAAAGGTGTGCCCCACCACAGCTGGCTATAAAAGTTTATTTTTGTATATAGTTTCTAATCTGGTCATTGTGACACATGTTTATAATCTCAGCACTTGGGAGGCAGAGGAAGAAGGATTGTCCCATGTTCAAAGCCGGCTTAAAAAACTACCCAGTGATTTCCAGACCAGCCTGGGCTGCAGGATCTGACCCTGTCTCAAAAAACTAAAATAAGCCAGGCTTGTTTCTTAATCCCAGCACCTGGGCAGCAGAAGCAGCTGGATCTCTGTGAGCTCAAGGCCGGCTTGGTCTAACGAGTTTCAGGCCAGCTGGGGGTACAGGGAGACCCTCTCTCAAAAATAAATAAATAAAAATACAAAGCCATTTTGTTTTCCATTATGAAGCACCAGATGTAGGGGGACCCACCTAAGTTAGGTGGTTGGGGAGATAGCTCGGTGGGTGAAGCACTCCCCATGCAAGGTCTGATGGTCAGACTCCCAGCACCCACCCACACAGATGCTGGGTGGGTGTGGCGGCCCACAGGTAACCCTAGGGCTTGGGAATCAGATAGGAGACTCCCCTGAACAAGCTAGCTGACTAGACTGATGAATCAATGAGCTCTGGGTTCAAGTAAGAGACCCTGCTTCCTTTCCTCATAAGGGAAGCCATAGCTTGAAGTGCTCTGTGCAGAAGACACTGGTATGTCTTCATTCAGAAGATATTGATAGAGTCCATCGTAGTGGCACACACTGAATCCCGCACTCAGGAGGCAAAACAGGCAGATCTCTGTGAGTCTGAGGATAGCCTGGTTGACACAGTGAGACCCTGTCTCAAAAAACAAAAAAATAGTGGTTAAATAAGTTATCATATGGTGCTCTTGAAACAGTCACAGACATCCCTTGAACAAAGACACCAAATGGAAGGTATTGGGTAACACATCAGTTATTGGGTACTTACTATTTGCCATCTGACTGGGCTTCCGCTTCAGAGGTGGAGGTCAAAGGTCTGCCAAGAGCAGAAGGGTCTGACCAGCAGAGCAGGCAGACTTTGAGGTGGGCACTGTGGCTAAAAGCCTCAGCTCTCAGGTCAGACTGACTAGGGTGCAAATTTTTAAAAATATTTTATTATTTTTATTTTTGTGTATGAGTGTGTTGCCTGCATGTGTGTAAGTGCACCTGCGTCATGCAATGCCCAAAGAGGTCAGAAGAGGTCATCGAGTCCCCTGGAACTGGAGTTATGGATGGTTGTTAGCCGCCCTGTGGATGCTGGGAATCAACCTGGTCCTCTCTAAATGCAGACAGTGCCCTTCACCCCTGAGTCATCTCTTCAGCCCTAGGTTCAAGTTCTGACCTTGCCACTTACTAGGAGTTTCATTTCTCTGAGTCTATTTACTTATCTATCAAATGGGTATAATTATCACAATACCTACATCCTTATACATTGTCTCAGCAAATGCATACTTCCATCAAACAAGAAACTGGTGTGTGGACATGTTACCACTCTGAACACAGTTCAGGTTCCACCCTTCTTCCTCCTCCATCTTACATAAGGCTTACATTCTAGCAATACAAGAATCACAAAATCCTGGGCTCAGTCAGTAAAGTGCCTGCTACACAAGTACAAGGACATGAGTTCAAATCCCCAGTACCCAGGTTAAAAGCCAGACATAGTGCTATGTGCCTGTAACCCTGTGCCTCTGTGGGCATGGAAGCCAGTGGATCCCTGAAGCTCACTAGTCAGCCAGCCCAGCTGAATAGACCGGATGAGCTTCAGGTTCAATAGAGATTCTGCCTCAAAATACAAAGACGGAAAGCAATCAAGGATGAAGGGAGACACCAGGGGACAGGAGTTTGGTTCCCAGCACCCACTCCAATGTCCCTCAACTACAGTAACTCCAGTTCCAGGGGTCTGGTGCCCTGTTTTTGCAGGCATCTGCACACATGTACTATTCACTCACATTGATATACACACATAAATAAAAATAATAAATATTTTTTAATGGAAGACACCAGACATTGATCTTGGGTTTACACACACACACACACACACACACACACACACACACACACAATCTTTAAAAGGGACAACATGCTGAGCCCTCCAGCTGTGAGGCACAGTAAGAGATGAGGCTGGATTCAGACCACAAGAAACTTCAGGCGGTTAAGAAAGGAGGGTCTACTGCATTTGGGCCCCGGCCTGCCTGGCCCGCCTGACCCTGGACCTTGGCTCTGCCCCACCCCAGGTACCAGCGGAAGTGGGATGAGCTGGCTGTGCAGGAGAAGCTGTTCCGCCAGGAGTTCGAGCAGCTGGCCAACAACAAAAGGGAGATCGTGGCCTTCCTTAAGCGCACACTCAACCAGAGGGTGGATGAGATCACCGACCTCAACGAGCAGCTGCAGACCCTGCAGCTAGCCAAGGAAGTGGAGAAAGACGCTTTTGAGGCTCAGCTGGCCCAGGTGCGCCATGAATTCCAGGAAACCAAGGACCAACTCACCACGGAGAACATCGCCCTTGGTGAGGAGGGGCTGGCCACTGCGCCTGCGGGAATGTCACTGCAGGGCCTGGACCTCCAGTTTTTTCTATGGTGTGCCACTTGTCCCTGAGCGGTTTCTCACTTGGAAATGGGGATAACACTATCTTGAGTAACAGCAGCTGCTTCACTGTCTTCCTTAATAACCCCCGAAATCCTGAGGCAAGAAACACGATCTCTCTTGCCCAGTTTGCAAAAGGTGGCGAGCACCTTAGTAATGTTAGCCATCGGGCTGTGAGCATCCTGAGACTCCAGGGTCTGGCTCAAGTTCTGTTGTCCCCATCACTCTTGTGCCGGGAGCAGAGAGCATCAAGAGAGGCTTCCCAGGGAGGTGGAACTTGAATAAGGCTTGGAGTCAGCACAGGGGCAGGGCCAGCCACGGCTCGCGCAGGGAGAGGCTAGTCCTGCACCAGCAAAAAGCATGGAGGAAGGGGTGCGTCACAGACGGACGGGAGGGCAAGGGCAAGTCGAGGCCTGAGGGGCGTCACACACAGCCCTCAGGAGCAACCCCTCATCAGCCTTGTGACCCCTGTGGGCAGGGGGAAAGCTAGCCGCCCTGGAGGAGTTCCGGTTACAGAAAGAAGAGCTCACAGACAAGTACACCATGCTAGAGGAACAGCTACGGAAGCAGGAGAGCGAGTACAAGGACCACGTGTACAACCTGGAGAAGAAGTCGGTGTTGGACAAGGACAGGTGAGCAGGCTGGAGCCCTGGTGGCGGCCGTTCCTCGTTTGTAAACGGGTAAGGGGACCACGGACTCCCCAGGCTCTGTTTCCTGGAACCCTGGCTGAGGTTTGTTGAGGGATGAGTAAGCTCCGGGCTCCAGTGCCTCCCAACTGCTGTTCGTCTCCCCCCGCCACTGCGGAGCCCTGGAATGCACTGTGTAGACCAGCTGGCCCTGAACTCAGAAATCCAAATGCTGCCTCTGCCTCCAAGTGCTGGGATAAAGGTGTGTGCCTGTCACTTCTTTTTTTTAATGTAAAAAATACTTTTTATTTTATGTGCATGAGTGTATTGCCTGTCTGTATGTACGTGCACCTGTGTCATGCAGTGTCCATGGAGGTCAGAAGAGGGCATTAAATTCCCCTGGAACTGGAGTCATAGACAGTTGTTAGCCACCATGTGGTGCTGGGACTCAAAGCCGAGTCTTCCACAAGAACAGCCAGTGCTCTTAACCACTGAACCATCTCTCCAGCACCTGTCACTTGTTACTTAATTGTGCTGAACAGGTAATACTGTATTGCAATGGTTCAAGTTCCACAGGCCCAGAGCTTCTGAGAAAAAGCCTGGGTACTCTGGGAACTCCCCAAGATGGGGGTGCAGGGTTCCTGTCCATCCACCTGATGCTTTTCCACTGACATCCTTCTGCCAGGCTGAGGAAAGAGATCATCCAGCGTGTGAACTTGGTGGCCACTGAGTTCCGAAGGGTAGCCACCAACCAGATGTGGGAGACAACCAGACGGGCCATTTTGGAGAACAACAGCATTACCCTACAGCTGACCAAGGTGTCCCAGCAAGGTGTGCAACTGCTGCAGGAGAATGAGCAGCTCAAGGGAGTCCAGGACAAGCTGTACAAACAGTTGGAGCTGTTGGAGAATACCCAGGAGATGATGGCCAGGAACAGCAGAGGCCACCAGAAGGTGTGCCTCCCCGCCCCCAACCACCCCCCACCGCCCTGATCATGTGAATCAGGAGGGGCGGGGGGGGGGCAATGCAGTGAAGGGCCTGGGCTTCCTTGTTGGGGAGGGACTGAAGAGATGGCTCAGTGGGTAAGAGCACTGGCTGCTGTTGCAGAGGACCCAGGTTCAGTTCTCAGCACTCTAATCCCAGGGGAGCCAACACCCTCTTCTGGCCGCTGAGGATGCTGCACACATGTGGTATACATAAACTCACTCAAGCTCACACACATACACCTTTTTTTAACTTACAAAAAAAAAAAAAAAAAAGCCTCCAGGGCAGGAGAGATGGCTCAGCAGTCAAGAGTACTGACCACTCTTGCACAGGACCTAGATTGGATTCCTAGCACTCCCATGGCAGCTAACAACCATCCATAACTCCATTTCCAGGGGACCCAATGCCGTCTTCTGACTTCTGTGGGAACTGGATGACACGGGTGCACTTACACACATCAGGTCATATACACTCATACAACATAAAATAAAGAATCATTTTAAAAGCCCCCATCATGAAGTGGAGCCCACTCCCTGACCAGTGGCTGTCCAGAGGTGGTGATGACCTCTCTGCATGGGGGAAAGCTGAGTCCCAGCTGCATGTTCAACTTGGGAGGTAGGCGGACTCAGGTCCCAGGTTAGGCCTAGCACATGGCCACCTGCCCACCCTGCAGGTCATCCTCATGTTGACTGAAAAGTGCAGCGAGCAGAAACAGGGCAAAGAGGAAGCTGAGCAGCTGCGCGTCCTACTGTCCCAAAAGGAGCAGAACTTCCTGCAGCTAGAGATGGACAACCAGACACTGAGGTGCGCCCACGTGGGGAGGTAACAGTCCCCCCCCCGACTTCCTGTCTAGAGCCTCAAGCTTGTCCTGTCAGACAAGCTGAGGTCTCTATTTAAGCAGGCTGCAGAGGAAGGGTGGGGGCCAGGGGAGAGTCGGGCCAGCAACAGGCCTGGGGTGGCGGCAAGCTGTTGCCTCATCATGTCCCACACCAGGAATGAGAAAGACCAGTTGGAGCAGCGGCTGCAGCAAGAGAAAGCTGAGGGCCAGAAGCTACAGAAGGAGCTGACGGAGGAGCAGAAGGCTCGGACTAGCCTGGAGATAGTCCTAGCCCAGGCTACCTCCTTCTTACAGGACATTGTACAGGTGAGGTGGACATGGAAGGTCTGGGAGGGGAGTGGATCAAGAACAGAAGGTGACCTCAGGAAACCTGCCCTCTAGGGCCAGGCTCACAGGGTGCCTTTTCCTGGGAGGCTCCCAGCCACACTCCTTTCCTGAGCTGGGTCTGATGTTATGTATAAGCTTATAAATCTAGCTACTAGGGAGGCTGAGGCAGGAGGATTGCAAGTTCAAGGCCCAATTGAGTTACAGAATGAGTTCATTGCCAGCCCGGGCAACTCATTGCCTTAAGATTTTAAACGCAGACCTGGAGAGATGGCTCAGCAGTTAAGTATGCTTGCTGCACTTGCAGAAGCCCAGAATTCAATTCCCAGCACTCAGATGGGACTGCTTATAGCTGCCTATAATTCCAGCTTCAGGGGACCTGACACCCTCTCCTGGCCCGCATTAGTACTCAGACACACCTACATCATACTTAGAAATAAAATAAAACCTTAAAAATAAATAAACTAAATTAAGAGAGTAAAATGAGAGATGGAGCTACAGCTCTGGTCTAGCGTGCAGGAGGCCCCGGGCTCAACACCCTGCAAAGAAAAGAAGAAGTGGAAGGAGAAAGGAGGGGAGGGAGATTGAAAAACTCTCTTCGAGGTCTCCGAAGAGCGGAATTCCTTCTGGGAAGCTCTGGAAAACGTTGGGGGTCAGTCTTCCCAAGCTGACAATGGGCGTCCCACCCCCACTGTCCTCAGGGACACTGAGAAAGCAGACACCAGCATCGATGCTCCACACAGAGGTGGGTGGGTGTCAGGACCACTTTGGTCTTTACCCACCTCACACCCACCACCAGATGAGATCAGAGACTGAGGACGGCGACTTCGATGTAGTGTTCCAGATGCAGCGCAAGGAGATGCTACAGCAACTTCTGGCTCTGCTCAGCTCTGCAGTTGTCCTGAAACCTCAGCTGGCCATGTGTCCCCCCGACCAGGACATCAAGCCCCACAGTTCACCCCACGAGAGGTGAGCAGGCAGCCCCTCTGCTGACCCTGGCCCAGAAGCCTGGATCTCTAAGAGCTCTCGTGAGACAGATATGATGACCCTAGACCCCTCCCCACAGCCGACTCAGCACCCAGACACCCAAGACGGCCTCTCTGGTGCAGACGCTATCTAACATTGCGAGCTACCAGCCGGGCGACCTAGGCCTGGTACCTCGCCGGACCCACATCCCACCCAACCCCCAGGACCTCAGGTCGCTCTCCTACGCCACTCGCATGGGGATCGTGCAGTTACAGAACACTCATGAGGTAAGGGTGTCTGGGGCCTTGGGGACAGCAAGGTAGCAGCTGGCCCCGGATGAGCATCAGGGTTCTGCCAGGCTCCAGCTGGATGACCTTAGAGATACCAGAGCGCTCTCTGAGCCTCCCCATCTGTAAAATGGCCAGAGCAGGGCCTCTGGGCTGAGGCCTGCCCAAGTGTCCGGAGGAGGGCTTTCTGGCCTTTCTTGTCCATGCTCCACTGGCACGGACAGGGTAAGATTCTCCGAGGAAGCCTCCGATCTCACACTAGCATTTTTAATCCTGCAGATCTACCCATCTGGTGCTCTCAAAAGGTTCAGAAAGTTTAGTCTTCCTAGACCATTCCTATGCCGAAAGTAGCACGGAGAGAAAACCAAACCCTAGCCCAGAAAGGGAGTGTTCTGGCTACAGTCCCTTCTTGACTCTGCAGGTGGCCTCCTGGAACAACCCAGAGAAGTTATATAAACCGTGGGCACCACTTGTGTTGTCTGTGGCCATTTCTCGGCTTGAGGGTAGCAGCAGTCAATCAGGTGGATATGCCCACTGGTGTCAGGGGCCCGATGATGGCCCCTGGCTTCGAGCTCGTATGTGGTCCAGGAGCAGGTCGGTGGCCCGATCCAGCAACGGGGGCAGCAGCACCTGCTCCTCTGGGGAGAAGCAGCTCAGGACGTAGGCCTGGATGGTGCTAGGGTGTGTCGGTCGACCGATGCCCACCCGCAGCCTTGGCATTGCCTGTAGGGAGCCGGGGGTGGGGAGGACAAGCAGGAGGCTTTGGTCCAGTACAGTGGGGACAACATGGTGGCTGTCCCCAGCCAGGGCAGGGCAGAGGGATTGACTTACGCTAGAATTGAGACAGCTAATACAGGAACGGACTCCGTTGTGGCCCCTTGGAAAGACAGAGATCCTCAGTGCTTTCTGAGTCAGTACCCTTCCACCTCTTATGCCCAGGGTTCCTTCAGAGTGGCCCAGGCTGGGGAGCAGCCCTACTCCACCCCAGCTGAGAGGCCAGCATCCCTCCCTGCCCTGAGCATGGCGTGTGGGGGTCTCACCTGGCGCTGCCCCCCAGCTTCAGAGCCAGCTTCCCCAGGGGTTTGTCCAGCTCATCGTGGACCAGGTAGACCTCCTCAGCAGTCAGCCCGAACAGCTCCGCTTGGTACAGAGAACAGCACCGTAGTCACTGCCCATGCCCAAAGGGATGTGCTGTGCTGGCCACAACAAACCCCACTCCACATACAAAGTCTTTGCGCAGCAAGCACATGAGTCAAGGCCAGCCCCTGTCCGGGTCCCTGTGCTCTCCAGACCCATCCACCCCCCGAGCCCTCTACTCACCTGCCCTCGCCACACTGCACCCGTTGACGTTCATGAGCCTCCGGGGTCGGAGCAGGACCAGCTGAGCATCACCTAGAGCGGCGAGGGCGAGGTCTGCGGCACAGCGCGAGTCGCGAGCCCAGCTCTCCGCCACTCCCAGCCGCCGCGCCAGCTGCCCGAGCACCGCCATGCCCACACTGTGTCGCGTGCCAGGCAGTCCCGGGTTCCCCAGGCCAGCCACCTGCGGGCAACACCACGGAAACTCTGAACTCTCATCCCATGGGACCCAAAGCAGAGAAGGTGGAGAGGAGAAACCGGGCGGGGGGGGCGGGGGGGAGTGGAGCGAAGGGCCTGGGAACTCGTGGAGGCTACAGAAATCTGGGGGAGCGACGCTCTGGTGGAAGAGCCGAGCTCCTAAAAGCTTGGAACCAGTCGAATATTGCGCCCATTTCCTAAGTAAGAAAACTGACAAGGGGGCCGGCAAGATGGCTTGGTGGGTAAAGACACTTGTGGCCAATTCTAACACCCCCGTTCGATCCCCGAGGCTCACACCGTGGAAGAGCGCGAGCACATAAAAATTTTAATTATAAAAAAGTTGACAAGGAACTTGGGAGACTTTACCAGGGTGTCCCTAAGAGGCCGCCCACATCCCACTCACCAGCCACCGCTTTCCCGGGGACCGGGGCTCCGGATCGCACTGGCTAAAGGACCTGCTGCGCCGCATCCCGGCGCGGAAAAGGCGGGACGCAGACATGCTGCTCCCCATTCACGGCCCCGCCCCCGCCCGCCTGACGTCAGGCAGCCCTAGCCAATCGCATAGCCACGTGCCCCAGAACGACCAATCCGGGCTCCGCTGGGTTCTGGAGCCGCCATACTTCGGCCGGGCGGAAACGGCCGGGGACGTCGGGAGGTGTCCCTGGAGGGACGGAGCCTCGACGGACCGTCCGGGTGCCTTCCGTGGCGCGGCGTCACGGGCTCCCCCGGGGGCTTTGTGCGGCATTCTTAGAGCCCTTGCTCAGGTTCCGGCTCGGAAGCACGAGCCTTAAGGTCCCTACTTGCCGCGGAAATCCAGCGGGTTCCTTCTTGACGTAGATCTCAGCTTCGCCTGCCAATGACTTTTCTATCCGCAACTGGAACTCGGAGGCGTGGCCAAAGGGGCGGAGCCTGTTGACATCCTGGAACTGGTGCCTAGCAACGCTGGAGGCCTGGGGACCTGGAGCCCAAGGAGACAGCCAGGGAGTTAGCTCCGGCTGGAGGTCCTCCTGGAAGGGGGTCATGACAGACACCTACGAGGTGCGGGCTGCAGAGGGTAGGGTCCCAGGAAAGGTCGGCAGAGACAGGGCCAGAGGAGCACTTCAGGGAGGCCCTGGCCTCCATGCCTCCACGGCTTGTAGGAGAGGACAAGGCTGGCCAGAGCTAGCCGTCCAGTCCCAGATGGCTTTGGCCCAGATGGGGGACAACAACAGAAAAGGAGAGAGAAAGAGAGAGACAGAGAGAGAAGAGAGAAAACACTATGTAGCCCCACCTAGGCTGGAAGTCACTGTGTAGACCAGGCTGGCCTTGAACTCACATCCACTTGCTTCTCTCTCCTGAGTGCTGAGATTAAAAGCATGTCCCACCACACCTGGCCTAAACAGAGAGATTTTGACAAAGGGAAACAGGACTCAAGGCTGATGGGACATGGGTCTCTGGCTCTGGTGGTGATGGGAAAGGTGACCACACAGAAGTCCTGGGGACAAAGTTGAATGAGGAGCTTTCTCAGTGTGTCCTGCTGGACCTGAGACGAACACCAGGACCTAGATATGGGGCAGATTCTGGGCTGGAGGGTTGAGAACTGTGGGTATAAGGTAGGAGCAGGCCAAGCCCAAGTGGAGAACAGAGTGGACTCTCAACCCTGGGCTTGACCACAAGAGCAGGAGAGAGAGCCAGGGCTAGAGAAAGGGTGGAACACGCAGAGTTGCATGATCTCAGACAGGGTGAGTCTCCCACCAAGTGGCCTTTCTACCCTCCTCCACCAGGCAAAGTGTCTGGGGAAAGAACAGGTGTCAGGTAGGGCCACTCCTGAGGCCAGCCGCCCCAGCTTGCTGTCCTGCTCTTGGTTCTAGGAGATTGACAATACTCAGTCAGAGAGAATCCCAAAGCCATGGTTGATTCAAGCCCCAGAGGGAGACCTGCAACGTATCTTTGGATCCAGCCAGGCATTCTATAGCGTTGAGTCGAAAACAAGGCCAGCGGAGTCAACAGTACCTTTCAAAGTCAGAGAGTAGTGAGTGACTTCCTGGTCCCTGAGCCCCAACTTTCTGCCCTACACAGCCATTAATATGGAGTGTGGGCTTGAGCTGACTGCCATCCCTCTCTGGGCCTCAGTAAACATGTAAGGACCTCTTTTTGGAAGATAAAGGGATCATGTCCGGGATGAGCTCCAGGAAGGCCAGCCTGCCCTCCCCGGCCCCTGCCTACCCACTAGCCTCCTTACCCCAACCCCTCCTCCGCCTCCCTAACCCCAGCCTTTCAAAATGCCCTGGGTCAGCCCAGAATCAAAACCAGCCGCTGCTTGTACTCTCCTGCCCTCACAGCTACCACCGAGGCCATCGGTGCCTGGAGCAAGAGGACTGGGAGATGGCTGTGCTGTTCTTCTCCCGCGCCCTCCACCTGGACCCCAATCTGGTGAGGGCGTGGGGCGCTTGGGCGACAATGGCATCCACTGGCTGGAATATACTGCCTTTCCACTCACTGTCACACCTGTTGGGCCCCTTCTCTCAAGATCATGAGATTCCTGCTAAGCCTTGGGGAGGTAGAGTCCTCCCCCTACCCAGAGGGCCAACGATGGGGGAGAACGGAAGCCTGGGTTTCCACACCCTCAGGTGGACTTCTACGTGTTCCGTGCTGAGGCCTTCATCCAACTCTGCGACTTCTCTTCTGCAGCCCAGAATCTTCGCAGGGCATACTCCTTCCAACCGTATGGTGCCAAGTACCTGGAGAGGCTGGTCTTTGTCCTTTATCTGCAGGTACATAGCCTGCCCCCACCCACAGGGGATGGGGTGCTCACTTCATACCCAGCCCCTGGCTTGCGCTCCATCTGCAAGGAGCCTTCCGAGAGTCAGATCTGTGTGCTGGGGGAAGTCTTTAACGCTATCCCGTGTCCCCACTTGCTGCCTCCTCACTTCCTGAGCTGGCTCCCTGCTGTAGCTGTGTCTAGTAGACCTTCCAGCAGCACAGACATGGTATAGTCTACTTTGTCCAGTAGGGTGACCACCAGCCACATGGACATGTTGAATCCTTGAAATTGCTTGAAATATGGTAAAATGGTAAACCTGGCTGAGAAAGTAAATGTTATTGGGCCTGGAAGGTGTGACTCGGTGGTCGAATGCCTGCCCAGCAAGTCTGAGGTACCAGGTTCTATCTCTAGCCTACATAGGGTTTAATTTTTTTTAATATTTTATTTTTATTTTATGTATATGAGTGTACTGTCTGCATGTAGGTAGGTGCACGTGTGTCATGTAATGCCTGAGGAAGTCAGAATAGGGTGTCACATCCCCTGGAACTGGAGTTACAGACGTTGTTAGCTGCCAGATGAGTGTTGGGAATTGAACTTGGGTCCTCTGTGTAAGGTTCTGGGTTCTAGAGACGCAGCAGACAAAAGGGACCAGACACTCCACTGGGAGCTAACAGGACCTGGTTTATTAAGAGAAGACCAGATGAGACTAGCTAGAGTGGAGAAATGCTAGACCTCCCTGGGGGCCTAGCCTCCCCAAAGAGATGGGGGAGACTAGCCCCCTCATCTTGGGGCTTGGCTCTGGGGAACTGGGCTGGCATGCCTGGCTCCAGATTGGGATGGAGGAGCTCCCTCAGGGAGAGTGCAAGAGGCTAACTCCCCAGGAAAGTGAGCTCAGCCCAAAAGCCCCAAACCCTAAAAAACTCCATCCCCAAGCTCTTTTATAGGGAGTGGGGTTGGGGTTCCCATGACATCTGAATGATGTTTAAGGTAAACTTCTGGCCAGGAAGCAGTCCCTTTTTACAGCTGTTTGTGAATCCTGGGTTGGGAATCTTTTATCTATTCAAGAAGTTGTAAAAATCAGTTCTTTTCTCAGATCTCAGTCTGGTTGGAATCACCAATGTGTCTGTCCTGGAACTGCTGGGGGTCGGTTTGGGGTTCCAGTCACATCGAACACTCTGCAAGAGCAGCCATTCTCTTAACCTCTAAGCCATCTCTCCAACCCCTTATTTTTTAATTTTATTTTTACTTTTTGTGTGTGCATGTGTGCCTTGTGTGCATGAGGAGGTCAGGGGAAACTTGCAGGAGTCAGTTTTTTCCTCCTGCCATGTGGATCCTAGAGATTGAACCCAGGTCATCAGGCTCGCTGTTAAATGCCTCTACCCCTGAGCCATCTCTCCAGTCCTTGATGTTTGTTTTTTAGGGCAAAAAATTGGATGAAAGTTGAGTTAGGATGTTGTTGTGGTGGAGCATTTGCTAAGTATATGCAAAGCCATAGGTTTGAACTCTTAACACCACACACACACACACACACACACACACGAAATATTGTTACAAAAAAGACCAGAAGCTATTCAGTTCTTTTTAAAAATGTTTTGTTTATTATTTTTGCTTTACGTGTATGAATCTATTGCCTGCATGTATGTAAGTGCACCCATGTTGTGCTATGCCCGTGGAGGTCAGAAGAGGAATTCCCCTGGATCTGGAGTTATGAATGGCTGTTAGCCACCATGTTGTTACTGGGAATCAAACCAGGGTCCTCTGCAAGAACAGCCAGTGCTCTTAATCACTGAGCCATCTCTCCAGCCCCACCATTCAGTTCTTAAAAGGAAGCACCAAGAGCCAGCCAGTGAGATAGCTCAGCAGATAAAGGTGCTTACTGTCAAGTCTGACAACCTGAATTTCATGGCCAGGACCTAGGAGTTGGAGAAAAATGACTCCTACACATGGCCTATGACCCCCACTCAAGCACTGTGACACACGTACCCCACATAAAAAAGAAATAAATGACATAAAAAAAGAAGCACTGGGCTCAGCGTGGTGGCTCAGGCTGTGATCCCAGAGTTCCAAGGACGGGCAGGAGGAGACTCATGAGTTCAAGCCTGGCCTGGGTTACATAATTCCAAGCCAGTATGCACCAGTATGAGACAGTCTCAAAAATAAAAAACTGGGGCTGGAGAAATGGCTTGGTGGTGAGGAGCACTGGCTGCTCCTGCAGAGGACCAGTTCAGTACGGGTTCCAGGCACCCACATGGTGGCTAACTCCAGTTCCATGCTGTCCGATGCCCTCTTCTGGTCTCCTCAGGTATTGCATTCACAGGTGCACTTACACGCAGGCAAAACGTTCATGCACATAAAATAAAAATAACAAAATCTTTTTTTAAAAAGAGGAGAGAGGGGAGTCGGAGGGGAGCACTGAGGCACCGAGTTATCCTTCAGTGTCGGGGGTCTCACTTCTTGTGACCTGTCCTCACTGAGCTTTTTTCCTTCGTCTGAAAGAGGGATGCTTGTGAGTGCCTGGGAGGTGGCAAGTCCAGGCTCTCAGCCTGCGACTCTGCTGTCCTCGGCTCTGTGTCTGCCTGACATCCTCATGCTGCCCTCGGTCACTGCGTATGTTCCTCAGCATTTGCTTCTCCCTCTCCCCAGCTCTACGTCTTTCTCCCTCTCTATCTCTTGAAGTCTCTCTCCCATTTAAAAGGCTCAGTCTCTGTCTCTGCCAACTGCCCGGTACAGCTGGGCTGGAGTTCTAAGCAGGACTGGCAGTCCCCCATCTCCCCAGGGCCAGTGTCTCTACGAGCAGTGTGACTTCCAGGATGCCCTCAATGTCTTCTTGCAAGCCTCTGAGCTCCAGCCCCAGAACCCCTCCTTCTGCTACCGATGGTGAGTGTGCGGTGAGCCCTCTTCTCTCCCGGCAGCCCCTATACCCTCCCCAGGCTGAGAGCACTCCCGTCCTCTGCTCCAGTATGGCCTGCCTGCTGGCCCTCAAGAAGCATCAGAACTGCCTGTCGCTCATCAGCAGGGAGCTGAAGCAGGGCAGGGCTAGCGCCGACCTCTACATCCTCCGCGCCCGGATCTACAACTTCTTCCAGAAGGTATTGCAGAGCTGATGGGGCAG
This sequence comes from Eospalax fontanierii, assembly GCA_035773235.1. NCBI lineage: Eukaryota > Metazoa > Chordata > Mammalia > Rodentia > Spalacidae > Eospalax > Eospalax fontanierii. The sequence continues at coordinate 56,021,270 of CM069541.1, forward strand.
GTTTGTGGCCTTCCCTAAGCCTGGGAGCCCCCATCATGCCCCAAGATTACAGGAGAAGGCAAGGCTGTCAGCCAACTGGAAGTCCTATCCCTACATGCCCTACACAGGGGTAGTTTGTCCATCATCACTCAGTCCCAGCTCTGTGCCAGGCCTGTTCTGGACTCTTTGGGAATCACAAGGTGAGAGAGTCGTGTCATCCCTGTCTCTAGGGAGTGCTTGGCCAAGGCAGAGTCTCTTGGTGAACCTGGAACTTGTTGATTTGAGCTAACAGTGATTTCCTTTCTCTGCCTCCCAGGACTCCAAAACCCAACCTGATTTCACACGGGTTCTGGGGATCCGAACTCCAATCCTTACTCTTGTGTGGCAAGTGCTTTGCCCTGTGAGCCATCTCCCCCACCTACCTGGAATGATTTGATCATAGTTGTGTGGAGGAGGAGCCATGGGGGCACCCAGAATACCATTAGACACGAGGCACCCCTCCCCTCTCCTTCCCAATTCTGCAGTGAACAAGTACTAACCAAGCTCCTCACCCCCCAGCTGGGCTGAGTGTGGAAGAGTGCAGGAAAGGCTTGGGGATGTGATACAGGTTCGCAGGGAGGAGGTGGAGAATACGGGCAGGGAGGAAGAGGCCGGGGGCTCCAGCTCTTCCTCAGCAGGGCTCGGGGCTGCTTACAGCTGCCCTGGGGGCTGCATTCTGGGGGCCAGGGCTGCGGGGAGGCAGAGTGGACGCGCTGGGGATGAGGATGTGTTCCTTGGTCCATCAGAGCCGGGACAGAAGCTGACAGAGTCAGCGGCAGGGAGAGGGAAGGAAGGTTCCAGAACAATATGCAACTCTCTGGCTGGCCTGGAAATGGAACCAGGAGAGGAGGGTGTTCACCTCATTTCATCAGGCCAGGAGGGGACCCTGACTAAGTAAGGGTGTCCAGGCAGGTTCTAGCCTAGCCAGAGGCAGGGCTCCAGGGTTCTTCAAGTGACTGGTGAGACAGCACCCTTGGAAGGCAGGAGACTGTTCATCATCACATGCCGACTCTCTCCCCCATCGGTGCCCCTTGCCCTTTGGAGCGGTGAGCTCTTTGCCCAGGTTCCTCCTCAAGACTCCCTGGAAGCTTTGGAGGAAAAGGAACCCAGAAGCAGTCCAGGGGCCACTTGCCCAAGGTCACAGAGCCAGTTCTTAAGGCTGTTGTCTGCAGCCACGTCCTGCTCCAACTTCAACCATCCCTCCATGCCTACCACCCTTCCACTCACCTCCACCCTGCCCACTTCCTCACACCCACTGCCCAGGCCTTCACCCACCCACCAATTACCTACAGGACAATAGGGTGCTTGCCAAAACTGTTGACTGACTGGCTGACACGTCCAGGGGAAGGTATTTGCCTGGGGATGTTTTCTGGATCTGTTCTAGGTCAGAGTTACCTTGAGATTAAAGGACAGGCAGTGGAGGAAGGATGGGGGCTTTCAACAAGCACAGGAGATCACACACTACTACCTTCCACCTCAGATGAGTCTCACAGACTCCCACCAGCAGACAACACTGGCACAAATCACTGAGGCCAACCTGTCCCACCGAGGTCACACCTGGAATTGAGCCAGCAAGGTTGAGGCTGGGGGGGGAGGGGGGAGGGTTTTCCCACAATGCCTACTGCCTCATTCAAGACGGGACTCAAAAGTGGAATAGTGTGGTGTGGGGTTGTCACCCGGTGACCTGCACTCCTTCGCCCCCCTCCGGAAGGTCCCGCCCTCCCCATCACCCGGTGACCCGCCCTCCTTCGCCCCCACCGGAAGGTCCCCTCCTCCTCATCCTGCCCTTCTCAGCCCAGGCTCTGCTATCAGGACCTGCGCAGCGCCTTGATATTGGATCCCAAGCACCCACAGGCCAAAGGGCTGCTCGAGATGATGGTGGACCAGGCCAAGCAGGCCCGCCAAGATGCCGGCATCCTGGCGGTACAGGGCAGGCTGCAGCGAGCACTGAAGCGTATCAACTGTGCCATTGAGAACAACCCCCTGGATCCCAGCCTTTTCCTCTTCCGGTACCAGGGTAGGGAAGTGCTGGTTTCCTCCTTCAGACCTGCTGTGAGGTCTCAGCCCCACCCTCCCAGGCCTCACTTTCTCCAGCCAGCCCCTAACAATCTTCACCTGCTTCCTGCTGGGCCACAGCATTATGGAGATGTTCTAGTCACTTCTTCCCACTTTTCCTGGAGTGCCTACCCTAGGCCTGCTGAGTAGTTCATGCTGGGAGAGGATTAGATTAAAGGTTAAATTTAGTCCCACAGTAATTTGGGGCCATTTAACATCCCCAATCCTGGGTTTTCTTATCTAAATAATTGACTAAATAGTGTGTGTACAGAGCAAATGGTCTGAATAGGTTCAGTGGGTAAAGACAAGCAAGCCTGTGTCCTGAGTTCAAGTCCCAGAACCCACACAAAGGTGGAAGGAAGGCACTGACTACACCAGGTTGTCCTCTGGCCTTCATGTGCACAGCATGGTACACATGTACCTGTGCACACACAGCCATAAAAAGAAGAAAAAGTTCTTAAAGGCCTGAACACAGGGCTGGAGAGATAGCTCAGAGGTTAAGAGCGCAAAATGCTCCTGTGGAGGACTTGAATTTGGTTCCTTGCACTCACAGTGGGTAGCTCACAGCTGTCTGAAACTCAACTTTGGGAAATCTGATGCCGCTGGCCTCTGTAGACCCCTGAACTCACATGCACATACGCACACTCACACATACATAATTAAAAATAATGGGTGCTGCACATACTTTTAATCCCTCCACTCGGGAAGCAGAGGTGGATCTCTGTATGTTTGAGGCCAGCCAGAGATAAGCAGTTAGACCTTGTCAACAACAACAACAATAATAATAATAATATACCATATATATTATGAACATAGAAGCTGGCACATACCTGGCTCCCCAAAGAGCAATTATCCTTGAGAAATCAAAATTATTGGTGCCTAGCAGGGTATCAGCAGCAGTACCGAGCCAGCCTCAGAAAAGCTAGAGCAGGAGGCAAAGTTCCCATAGATCACAGTCGAAAGGCTCAGGGAGGAGGCCAGGTGTGATGGCACGCGCCTTTAATTCCAGCACTAGGGAGGTAGAGGCAGGCAGATCTCTGTGAGTTCAAGGCCAACCTGGTCTACTTAGCAAGTTCCAGGCCAGCTGGGACTACATAGTGAGATCCTGTCTCAAAAAAAAAGGCCCAGGGTAGGCACATGCCAGTCATGGGGGTGCTTTGCCCTGTGTGTCTCTCTGCTACTGCCTGTGCCCGCCACCATAGGGGCACCTTGTACCGACGGCTAAAGGAATTTGACCCCGCGGTGGAAGACTTCCTGAAGGCACTGGACATGGTGACTGACAGCCAGGACAACCTGGTGCGGCAGGCCCAGCGCCAGCTACTGCTGGCCTACAATGACTTTGCTGTGCACTGCTACTCCCAAGGTGCCTATCAGGAGGGTGTGCTGCTGCTGAACAAGGTGATCAGGGACGAACAGAATGAAAAGGGCCTGTACATCAACCGTGGAGGTGAGCCAGGGGATGGCCCCAGGCCCTTGCCAACTCCAGGCCCACCAGATTGGGCACGAGCAACTTGTGCCACCCAAGGGAGGGGGTGCTTGGAGAAATGTCTCCTTTCACAAACTTGCTAGTGTTGAATTCTCAGGTCAGGCAGCTGGGGCAAGGTGCTCAGATATATAGAAAACTGACCGACCACAGTGTGTCAGAGCACTGTCCCCACCCCCAGGCTGCAGCAGGCTGGCCTGGAGCAGCTGAGCACTGGGAACGGGGCGGGGAGGGGGGCACACTCAGACTTTGCCCTTGGGGCCCCTTCATCGGGCCCTAGACTGCTTCTTCCAGCTGGGCAACCTGGTGTTTGCGGAGGCTGATTACAAGCAGGCATTGGCACTGAGCCCTCAAGACGAGGGTGCCAACATCCGCATGGCCGTGTTACAAGAGAAGATGGGCTTCTGTGAACAGACACGCAGGTGCGTGCCACAAGTGGAGTTAGAGGGTGGGTGGGCCACAGATACATTTTTTTTCTCCTGATTATTGCAGTAATCATACTTTTTATGAAGAACATATTCAGTAATGATATGATTCAGAATGTTTTAGTTCCAAGGCCTCTCTCTCCCGTTCCTCCCTCTAAAGATTCCTCCAGACTTTTTCCTAGGTATGTTAACAATTACTACTGTGTAAAAGTGGAAACGTGTGAAACCACGGAGCAGTTATTTGTGGCCCTGAGGGTGGAACCCAGGGCCTCTTGCACATGCTGGTCAGGCGCTCTACCACTGAGCTACAGTCCCAGCTTCCAAACTTCTTTCCCTCATCCTCTCTACACATGTACACATGACAACTGCAATGTCTTTTACTGTTGGTTCTGTAGTCTGTTCATGGAGATACAGTAGATTCCTGTGGACTTCTCTGATGCATACTGGGTGGTGTCCAGGATTTTCCTGAGTGAAGCTGTGGGTGTATCTAGGACATGTTACCATACATGCATACTAGAAAAGCTCTGGGACTGATTCCTGAACGCTAACTTCTTGGTTTAGTGTCAACATTTAACATTTTTTTACAATTATTTATGTATATGGAGGGGCACGTATGGAGGTCAGAGGACAACTTGCTGGACTATGGGCTTGATCCTCTCTTGCCACCATGTGGGATTGAACTCAGGCCATTAGGCTTGGCAGCAAGCGCCTTTGCCCACTCAGCCACCTTGCTGGCTCACATTAAAAATTTTTAAATATTCTATTTATTATTTGTATGTGTTTGAGTATATTTCCTGCATGGGTGTAAGCGCACCTGTGTCATGCAGTGCCCTCAGAAGTCAGAAGAGGGTGTTGGATCCCCTGGAATTAGAGTTAAGGATGGTTGTTAGCTGTCATGTGGGTGTGGGGAACCAAGAGTAGCCATTGCGCTTAACCACTGAGCCATCTCTCCAGCTCTAATATTGGAAGTCTTTTTATACTAGGAATATTATTTTGTACTGTATATAGAAAGATGTATTTGTCCTGTGTGTGTATGTGTGTGTGTATATGTGTGTGTGCCCAATACCTGGGCTCATGTATACTAAGTGTGCTGTCATTGAGCTCCGCCTCCAGCCTGTGCACATGTTTTTCTTTGTGCCACTGATGTATTTTTGCTACTCAGTAACTTGCAATTTTCAATCATAGCCCAATTATTCTTTTCGTTTTCATTTGTCATTATTTTCTTGGGCAAGGCAAGGTTTCCCTTTGTATCCCAGGCTACCCCAGAACCTACTGTGTATCTCAGGCTGGCCTCAAACTCATGGCAATCCTGGCTCCTGAGTGCTGGGATGACAAGTGTGCATCATGATGCCTGGCTCTACTCTCATGTTTTAGCTGCTGGGTTTAGGACAGACAGTCTTGGGCCTTCTCTGCTATAAGGTCATTAGAATGTTAGCTGATACCAGGGCTTCCTACCAGCATCTGAGTGTTGGGTCCATTGTGGCTAGTGGGCGGGGAGCAGGAGGCAGAGGCCCCTGGTTTTCCTCCAACTCTGCAGTGGGGTCCAGGAGCCGCCATCTCTCACAGGCCCACTCATGGTGGCCTGGGCTTCTTGCACCCTTCAGGCAATTCCAGAAGGCTGAAAACCACTTCTCAGTGGCCATTAAGCACAACCCTGAGAAAGCCCAGTATTACCTGCACCGGGCCAAAAGCCGACAGCTTCAGCAGAACATTTTGGGGGCCCGCCAGGATATGGCTACTGTGCTGCTCCTGAACCCCGACCAACCAAAGGTGGGCTCCTGCTGAGCCAGGGGGTTGGGGAGCCAGCCAGTGTCATCACCCCAGCCATGTGTCAGTTGCTCTTGTCCTTGAAAAACCGTGGTTTCAGATTGTTTCCGATGCTGGTGCTTCCTACGAGTCAGTAGTTGTCAGCACCTCAACTCCCACTACTCCCTTTAGCCGTCTCCCTACTTCTGAGTCCAACAGTCAGTATTAACCCATAGGTGCAGAGCGAGGCTCTGAGGTTCCTGTGCCCCAGCTCCTGCAGCTCAGAGGTCAGGTCTGGTTCTGTCTGGCTCCCAAACCCATGGTCATGCTCCATTAGAATGGTCCCTTTCTCATGGTCTCCTGACCCTCTGGAAGTAAAAGGTCCAGCTTAGAAACAGTTTGAAAAAGCCTCCTGGGGTCCTCTCTGGGAGGGCAGCCCCAGCCCTCTGCCACTCTTCTGACTCTGGTCACCCCTTCCCTGGCAGGTAATCCCACTGATGACCAACCTCTTCCCTGGCATGACAGTGGAGGAAGTACTGGGCAGCCAGGTAGCCCACCTGGCTAAGCTCCAGCTACGTCAAATGGTGGAAAGTGGCCCGAAGGCCAGCCACCCTCAAAGCATTGTGGCGTAAGCTTCTAGATCAGGGATCTCAGGCTGGGGGTGGAGGCTGGTGGGGACTCAGACTCCGGCTCCAGCTGCCTCCTAGGTCATTCTGTCTAGTCTTTGGTGATAGCAGGTGCCATTCCAGACACTGACTCAAGGTCCTGGGGCTGTGACTTGGCAGGCAGCGGTTAATGGAGCGCCAGAAGGCCCAGGCCCTTCTGCATCAAAGCTGGAGGGATCGACAGTCTGTCCCTGAGATCTTGGAAGAGTCAGAGGATACCTTCCATCTCCTGCAGGAAGAGCTGAAAGGCCCAGAGGAGAAGACTGAGGGAGAAGGAGAGAAGAAAAAGGTGAGCGCAGTCCATGCTCTGGCCTGAGGCCCTTGGAATCTGAGGCAGATGCTGGCCGGGCCTGGCCCATCTCACCATGAGAAACGGAGAGGTCCAAGCAACCAAGTCCCCATCCCGTGAGCAAGGGTAGGGAAAACAGGCCTCAGGTGTCACACACCATGAGGTCCACACTCACACGGTGCTGCTGGGGACACCTTATAATTGATGCTAAAGGCTTTTCATTAACTGTGTGTAGCATACCTGTAGACAAGTGCACAATTCCTCTGTGTGTGTGCAGTGTGCACGCCTATATGGTGGCCAGAGGAGGATGCTAGGTATCCTTCTCTATCAGTTTTGACTTTATTCCTTTGAGAATAAGACCCAGAAACCCTGTGTCTCCACTCCCTCCAGTCCCGGAGTGGGTTACAGGATGTGCAGCCGTGCCCAGATCTTACATGGGTGCGAAGGCTCTGGTCCTCACGCTTGCCCAGCAGGCACTTTACACTGAGTTATCTCCCCAACCTGATTTTGAGCTCATGTAGCCTAGCTGGCCTGGAACTCGTTACGTAGCCCAGGGTGGCCTTAAACTTTTAGCGGTCCTCTCCTACCTCAGCCTTCAGAGTGCTGGGAATGCAGACATGAGCCCCACACTAGGTTTATAAATGCACAGGGCTTAAGTGAATTTTCACAAACTGAATATGCCTTGACCTCATCACTTGAGTCAAGGAACACATTCTTAGCTTCCAGAAGCCCCTTCGTACACGTAGTCTCCTAGGCCCTGCCCTGCCACACACACAAGGCTGCTGCATTCCTACCTGCATATATGACGCTCGCCTTTTCCTCATATAATGGACAGACATGGCAGGCTGTCCTGATTCCTTTCCCTAACTGCATCACCTGCTTGAGATTCACACACACTGCTTCTCACCCTGATCATTGACCAAGTCCACTGCCAACGAATGTCAGGTAGGTTGGTATCCAAAGGCACAGCTATGCGACTGAGGGGAATGCAGTACCAGCGCGGATTCTGTTCACATTAAATATAGAACAGAAGTGCATCCGTGTACCCCAGAAGTCATGGTGGGCCCTGTCTCTCAGGGAGATGCTGAGATGTGTGTAGCACAGAGCCTAGGCCTGAGCACCAGGCACCTGATAGGTTCTGTGTGTTCTGCATGACCTGCATGTTCTCCCAAGCCTGCAGCTGCAACCATGAGCAGAAGAGGCCGAGGCCACGTTCCCCACTGCCACTCAGCGGGGCTCGGCACGTTACGGGTTACAGAAGCCCGGCTCCCATGGAAGCCAATGTGCATCTTGCAGAGGGGATGGAGGCCTGGCAGTGCCCTGAGCCCTACTTTCTGAAGGCACAGTGCCTACCCAGCCTGGCCGGTTCCCCTCCCACAGTTCTTGCTCCAGGGTGTTCCCACCTAACCTATCCTAGTGTCTCTGAAGAACTCTAAGCTTGGGAGAAAGATTGCTAGACAGACAGACAGACAGAAAAGGGAGGGAGGGACGGGCTGGGGATGGCTTAGCACTTAAGAACACTTGCTGCCCTCAGAGAGGGCCTTTTTCTTCTCAGCACCTCCATCAGGTGGCCCACAACCCCCTGTAGCTCCAGCTCCAAGGGACCTGATGCCCTCTTCTAGCCTCTGTGGGCACCTGCACTCATGTGTATGAACCCCCACCCTGAACACACTCATGCACAATTAGAAAATAAATACCAGGAGCCAGAGGCAGGCAGATCTCTGTGAGACTGAAGCCAGCCTGGTCTACACAAGGTCCAGGCCAGCTGAGTCTACACAGACCGTCTCAAAAATAAGTGGCTAGAGAGATGATGGCTCAGTGGTTAAGAGCTCTTGCTGTTCTTACAGAGGACCTGGGTTCGATTCCCAATATGTACATTGTAACTAATGATGGTCTGTAACTCCAGTTCCAGGGGATCCAGCACCCTCTTCTTTCCTCCACGGGCATTGCGCAACACAGGGGCACTTACATACAAGCAGGCAATATACTCATTCACACAAAATAAAATAATAAAATATCTTTAAAAACTAATGAAATAAAATCTTTAAAATAAAGAAAATGGCTGGACAGACCCAGAATTTCCTGGCCTTTCCAGACATGTGGCTGCTGGCCCAAGGGTCTTCCAGTCTGCAACATCCAGCCTGTTTCTTGCCGTAGGTCAAACAGAGGCTTCCATTTTACAGGGTGACATCCCTGTCCGAGAGCTACACAGACCAGACCTCCTCGAGCTCAGTCTTCAGCAGTAAGTGCCCAGTGTTCCTGTTAGGCCTAGCAGTCCAACACAGCAGAGTAGCCAAAGGTCAGAGGCCAAGTCCAGTATGACCTTGGGTTCTGCCAGGGATAGCTTTGATTCTAGGGAAGTGACTCTAAGCAGAAAATAACAGTCCCCCAGGGAACTGAGTGGGATGGTGTCAGTACAAGGCAGTGACTGAAGTCACTAGCAGGTCCCCAGCTGTCGCTGCTCCCCTCCCTTATCCTTCCCAGTCTCTTTTCTCTCCGCCCCTTAGTGTGTTTCCAAACGATGCCACGGACCCTGTGTGTATCCAACACATGTGACCCCCAATTTTGCTGTCACCAGACAAGAGGGGATAAAAGGAAAGCTAGAAGGCTGCTCCCCAGGGCCCTGCTGTATGGTGGCGTTAGTTCCCTCCCTCCATTACGTGTCACCAGAACTGTGCTGTGGGGGCCCAAGGTCCCCTGGACAGGCCTGTGCTGACACCAGTGACAGGAAGGGATGAACTGACCCAGTCCTTGACTGCAGAGAAACAGTCAGCACATCAGTCAGACACACAGGAATGAGGCCCAGAGGGCAGGAGTGTCATTAGCCCTTTCAAGCCCAATGGGAGCTTCATGGAGTTGAAGGGAGAAGAGGAATCATCCACGTATGCTTAGGGAAAGAAGAAGGGCAGGGCACAGCTGAGGCCAAGGGCAGGGGCAGCCAGAGGGGAAGCTTGGAGTGGGCCAGCAGGGCTCGGCAGCCCCTTTTCATCCCGGCCCCTGCAGAGTCAGAGGGTCTGGGGGAAGTTGGCAGGCCTTACAGAGCCTCAGGAGCACAGGCTGGAGGAGGCCTAGAAGGCCCCACCTCCTGGAGCTCCCCAGGGCAGGTGGCACAGGTCTGATGGCTTCGCTTGGCACACCCCCTCCCAGTAAAGAGCATTTGCACCTCAGAGACGGACATGCCCACCAGTCAAGAGTACAAGAGCTCCTCCAGCACTGCCGTCTCGCTCTCTGAGACACTGGTGCCTCAGCCTCAGCCCTCAGATACCAAGAACATGGAGGACCTCAGCCCGAGTAGGAGTCCTAGGATGGCAGAGGGTTCCCAGTACCTGAGCCAGACCTGCAAGACCAGAGCTGCCTGTGCTCAAAGGCAGGACTCCAGCAACATGGAAGCCACCAAGGACCCAAAGGCCACGCCCACCAAGACTAGGGCTGCTCTGAGTCCAAAGCAGAGACACAGAAGAGCCAAGGCTGTCCATGCTCAGAACTGGAGACCCAAGGCCAGTGTGACCCGGGGCCACGGCCGGAAACTGACACAGACTTTGAGCAAAACTGAGCTTCGTGACCCATGCTGGAGACTTAAGGGTCCCAGTGAGACCCAGGGTCCCAGTGAGACTCTGAACCAGACTCCAAGGCCCAGCAAGACTGAGGTGGCCTCAAACTGGAGCCAGAGCACAGGATCAAACTCCAGCAAGACTGATGCCGTCTGGGGACAGGGCCCACATGTCAGCAAGTCTGATGCTTCCCAGGACCAGGACCAGAGTCTCAATGAGATGGAGACTATCCCAATCCCCAGCCACTATACTGATATCTAAGGGGCCAATGGAGCCCTTGCCTCTTGCTGAGCAGAGAACAGATCTTGCCCAACACCCTGGCTCTCAGCAAAGCTGCCCCTTTCCAGGGCAACGAGAAATCGCAGCCAGCATTCTTCTGGTCCTATGGCTAGGTTTATTATCCCTGTTCTCTTTACAAAATTAAAAACTTTGAAATCAGGTCCAGATGGCAGCTAGAGTTCCTCCCTTTATGAAAACTGTGAGGTCCCAGCTTGTCCCTGCTGAGTTTCCAGCTCCAGTCACAGGCTGTGGGGCTGAGGTCTGGGTACTGAGCCAGGGCAAAGGGGCAGGTAAGAGCCCCAGAAGGGAGCAGCCAGGAGCCTTGGTCCCTGAGTTACAATCGTATTGAGAAGGCTCAGGCTGCAGGGTGAGGTCAGAGTTCAGAGAGGTTCTGGGATACTCAGGAGTTTCCCTGGGAAAATGCCCTCTAACCAGCCAAGAGGTTGAGCCCTTCCCAGCCCTGTCCTCAGCCTGGCTAGTGCCGTTCTTCATCTTGACTTTGCTCTGGGCCCCTCTTGCCAGTCAGTTTAGGAAAGAGTCCCTCCAGGGGAGGCCCCAGGCCTTTTTGTGTGGTCTCTCTAGACAGAGGAGGCAAGGGTGGGACCTCAGGGCATCAGAGGAAAAAGGTGATTCGGGAGGCCACGGTCTTGCAGCCATTGGAGGAAAAGAGCTGCTCGTCCTCCGGGAAGAAGGTAGTGCTGTCCAGCACAGCGCGGACCACCTCCTCCCTGGGCTCCAGGCCCAGCTGGGCCAGCTCATTGAGCACACAGTGCCTCACGTGATGCCGCTGCAGCGGGAGGAAGGGCACCAGGGCATCTATCAGGTGTTCCTCCACGATGCCAGAATTCCAGAAGCCATCTGGAGAAAAAGCGGGGAGGCAGGAAGTCGGGTGACAGAGCCCCTAGGGCCAGTAGAGGTGTATGCAGACTTGGGGGAGCTATGCGCAGACTTGGGGGAGCTGTATGTTTTGTTCAGGTCATAAAAGTCTGGGCGAGAAACTAACTACAGGGTCATGCTTCAGAGTTGGGGAACCTGGCCTGCCCCAGAACACAGCCCACCAGGTTTAAGTGTGAAGCTCTACCAGGACAGGTCCCTGAGCCAACTCACGGTGTGGGTTGTCCAACACAGCCCGGGAGACGGCTGGCTCCAGCTCCTGCAGGCTGATCTCCTCCCTGGCCCTGCGGGTCCGCCACGCCTCCAGGACCACCTGGTTGATCTGCTCACCACCCGTGTTGCTAAAGTCACAAGAACCCGTGAGGAGACTTACTGAGGGAGCAGAGGATCAAAACCTGGCCTCCACTTTCCAGTCACATCTAACATGACTCAGTGGGCAAAATGGTCCATCTCCCTTCCCCTTCCCAGCTCTGGTACAACCGTGACTCCAACATATCTGTGTGCCATGCACTTTACAATTCACAAAACAACTTTTTGTCTTCTTCCTGTAGCCCAGGCTGGCCTCACAGTTGAGGCCATCTTCCTGTTTCAGCTCTCCCGGTACTGGGATTACAAATGCGCACCACCATACTCAGCTTACAAAATACTTTGTATCCAGCATCTGGGAGAACAGTGGGACATCAACACTGGCCCAGCAATTCAGAGACCAGAGCTCAGAGGTACAACAGTTCTGCCTAAGGAATCACAGCTAGGAAACAGAGCTGGGATTCAGGGACTGGAAAACAGTCCCTTTTCCCATAGGCCCGTGTTCTCTCAATCACACACAAAAACCAGCATTTGGCCAAGCAAGGGTCTCCACAAAACAGCAGAGAGGGTCTAAAAGACAGACCCAGAAGGGCTTGAGGCTGTTGAAAGGGAAGTCAGCCACCTCCAAGGACAGTCGTCAGGGAGAGTTAAGGAGCAGAGAGACTCTGAAGGGGCCCTGAGGACAGTACTCTGCTGGAAGCACCGGCCAAAATCGGAGAGCCGAACCCCTGAGAAGTGCCCCCACTGTGCCCACTGCAATGTCAAACGCACCTGATGAAGATGAAGATGGCTTTGCGATAGTTGGTCCCATATACAACCCAAGAGGGGCCCAGGAAGGGTCGCAGCACCTCCATCAGGCCGGGGGGCAGCTTGTCCATCTCATCGAAGAGGAAGAGGGAGCGGCCGCAGGCAGTGAGGTTGCCCTGGACCCAGCTCTTGAGATTCTTCTAGAGTGCAGAGACAGGAGTTCCAGAGGAGCCCGAGACACTCCTCCCAACTCCCAACTTCTTCCCAAGCCGAGAAAAATCCCCTTCCCAGAGCGATGGTAAGAGCTTCCAGAAAGCACCAACCCCTTGATGAGAGAGATGGCAAAAAGGTGGCCAGAGAGGGGCAGAGACTGCCTAAGGTCACACAGCCAGTCAACAAGAGAAGAGAGACAAGCCCATGAGTCCCACCTCTCTGTTCATGACAGCTACTTCTTCTATAACAGGAGGCTCCTTCCTGCTCCCTTAACCTGCCCTACAGTGTTGGAAACTAAAACAGATCAGCTTGAAAAGGGCAGTGCAAATCAACAGTAGTAGTCAGAGCTGGCATCTACCAGGACTGCTTCCTGAGCCTCAAACTGGGGCTAGGAGCTTCATAGGCAGACGATGGTACAGACACAGTCTTCTCTAATATCTGCTCTGTATAGTCCCCACGTCCCCGATGACTCTGGCTCACAGCACGCTCCTCCACACCCCCATCCCAAGCTCTGTTCCCAACAGGTTTTGAGGGCTGAGGCTCCAACTGGCTGTGTGGCTTGGAGCCAGTGACTACCCTTTCTGGAGTTAGGACTCACTCCTCAGGGTCTGTCATCGCATGGTGCAGGAGAAGTGGATCCGGGACACACCCAGCCTACCTTGTAGCGGTCGATGTGGCTGGGGTGTGGGAAGTGGATGATGGGGGAAAAGTGGTGCACGTGAGGGCTGCGAAGACCACTCTGGAAGAGGTGGTGCGCCAGCAGGGAGCTGACATAGGACTTCCCAGTGCCTGTCCAGCCGTGCAAAGAGAGCACCAGTGGCTTGCTGGGTGCTGGGTCTCGTATGAAGGTCTTCAATGACCTCACCACCAGTGACTTGGCCAAATGCTGGCCAGCCAAGTGTTGAGCCAGGTCACACTCCAGACCTAGGGTCACAGAAGGAAAGTGTCAAAACTGAGGACAATACAGACATAATGGCTCATGCTGGAGCACCCCAGCACGCGAGAGGCCAAGACAAAAAGATCTCAGATAATCTGAAGGCCATTGGAGGGAAAGAGCTGCTCGTCCTCCGGGAAGAAGGTAGTGCTGTCCAGCACAGTGCGGACCACCTCCTCCCTGGGCTCCAGGCCCAGCTGGGCCAGCTCATTGAGCACACAGTGCTATATGGTGAGTTCCAGGCCAACCTGTGCTACACAGTGAAAACCTGTCTCACAATAAATAAATAAATAAATAAATAGGGGCTGTTGAGATGGCTCAGCGATTAACAGCACTGGCTTATGTTGCAGAGGATCTGGGTTCAGTTCCCAGCACCCACTTTGGGCAAACAACCATCTATAACTCTAGTTCCAGGGAATCCAATGCTCTCTTCTGACCTCAGGCGTTGCACATGGGAGCACTTAACATGCAGGCAATGCACTCATACACTTAAAGTGAAAATAATACATATATAAAAAAAAAGAAAAACTAAAATTGGCTGGGAAGTGTGCTGGCAGGCACCTTGTATGCCAGCACTCAGAAGGCAGGGCAATCTCTGTGAGGCCAGCCTGGTCTACACGGAGAGTTAAGGCATCTCCATCAAGGCAGGGGTTCAAGAGGGAAAACATGTCTGGGGACCCTGCTTGGGACACTTGTCCAAGTAAAGGGCCGGGCATGGGCTTCGGCCGGGGGTCTGGCTGCAAGGGCCACCGTCCGTCTGACTCGGCTCGGCAGCGCTCCCGCGAGGCGGTTCTGTGCACTGCACCGGCCCCGAGTCAGCGCAAGCTGTCACAGACAGGCTCGGTCCAATCCCAAGGCTTCCCCCAGCCCCCTCCAGAGAGGCCTACCCCAAGCCCCGGGAGCCTCGCTGTCAAAAGCTTCTGCCACCCCGGCAGACCGCTCCCAGCACCCCACTGCGCACCCCCAAGCCTCCGCCTCGGGTTGGGGCCTGGGGCTCTCGGGCCGCGCCCGCTCCCAGCCCGGCGGTGCCCCGCTGCCCGCGCCTCGGCTCCGGGCTCCCCATCCCTCACCTGGCAGGTCGGGCCGGAAGTCGCATTCGCAGAAAGAGCCGAAGTGGCAGTGCACAGAAGCCAAGTCCCAGGCGGTGACCGCGGCGGAGACCAGCCCGAGCAGCCCGAGGATCGAGCCCCAGGGCCGGCAGCAGCGCCTCGCCTCCGCCATCCGGGAGAGACCGGATTTCGGTCTGGGGCCGCCCACCGCCTCGGCCTGCGAACTACAGTTCCCGGGGTGCACCGCTCCGCGGCAGCCACGCCCATTGGCTACAACTCCCGGCTCCCCTCCCACGCGTCGCCGGAGCCCGACGGCTGGGCTCGCAGCAGTACCGCCAAGTGGCCGCCAGGGGGAGGCCGCGAACTTCCCGGGCTGAGGTGCTGGGGCCGTGTTTCCATGGCCACGGTAACTAGGGGTCCATCACCGTACCTCAGAGGCTAAAGGATTATTGTCGGTGACCCGACAATAATAAAAACTTCACAGAACCTTACAGTTTGCAAAAGCGCCTTTTCCAAGCTCTTTTTAAGTTTTATATGACAAAAGAGCGCTCACTAATAGCTTCTTGTGAACTACTCTGTGCCAGTCAGGTGCTTTATTCAGTGAGGTGTAGTCACATAAAGCGTTTTGACTCGGAAAATGATCAATAGGGTCTGCGAAATGGCTCAGTTGGTAAAGGGGCTTGCCGCCAAGCCTGAGGACTTCAGTTCAATGCTCAGAGTCTGTATGGTGGAAGGAGAGAATCAACTCCTGCTAATTGTTCTCTGATCATCACACATGTGCACACACTTACAAATAAGTGAATAAATACGTAAATTAATAAACAAGGAAGTCTGCAGCTTTGTCAGTCTGTCTGCTTTTATGAATTACTCATAAAGTGTAATTTTTCTTTCTCTTTCTTCGATTTCTTTTCTAGGGAATTAAGGCTTCATTTTTTTTCTCTCTCTAAAGTTCCCCTCCCTGCCATGCGACTGCATTTCAATACTGGCTTAACTCAATGGCATGGCTTTCTTTCCCTGCTCCATCTCCCTCCTCCGCGCAGCTACCGAGACTTACAGCTTTCCTTCACTGGGATTTCTCTTTTTTAAATTATTTTTATGTTTATGAATGTTTTGCCTGCACCATGTTTATGCAATGCCGACAGAGGCCAGAAGAGGGCATCAGATCCCCTGGATCTGGAGTTACAGTCCGATGGATCCAACACTCCTGGCCATTGTGGCCATTGCATGCATGTAGTGTGTTTAGATACACACAGGCAGGACATTCATACGTAAACAATAAATAAAAATTATAAAAATAAATAGGTGATCTCTGACCTACCAGCTCCTACACACTAAGTACGTCATGCAAATCCCAGGAGATAGACTCCCTTCCTGTCCATGTTTCATTGAATTTGGAACCTCAGACATTAAATTTCTTAACCAGGTTCCCCAGCTAGCAAGCAATACAACTAAACCCACCCCCAGTTGCTGTCAAATAGTTAATGTCCCATGTCATGTGGTCAAAGGGTTCAGAGGTAAAGGACCCCAGATGGCTCCAATTCAGTGAACAGGCTCCCCGGGGCCACCGCTTGGCCTGAATCCTGCTGTTCCACACTGCTAACCCTTACCTTTCCCACCTGTAGGAGCTACGGAACCATCAGGACTGTCTTCAGTGCCTACACCAAAGATCCCTGCCCCAGGGCTGGAGAGGTGGTTCAGTGGTTAAGAGCACTGGCTGCTCTTGTAGAGGACCCAGGTTTGGTTCTCAGTACCCACATGACAGCCAACAAGCCCACAACTCCAGTTCCAGCGACCTAATGCCCCCTTCAAACCTCCACAGACACTGGCCACATGGGTGCACTTACATACATGCAGGCAAAACACGCATACACATAAAATAAAAATAAATAAAAAAGTTTAAGCCAGGCATGGTGGCACACGCCTTTAATCCCAGCACTCAGGAGGCAGAGGCAGGTGGATCTCTGTGAGATCAAGGCCATCTTGGTCTACATAGTGAGTTCCAGGCCAGCTGGGGCTACAAGGAGACCCTCTTTCAAAAAGATGAAAAAAAAGCTTTTTTAAAGATCCTTATTCTATCCCTGAGACGCTGTATTCCCCCCCCCTCCATATCCTGTCTCTTTATATGTCTGTGTCTCTGTGTCTGTCTTTCTTATCTGTCTCTCCTCTCTTCTTTGTTCTGTCTCTGTGTCTTTCTCATCTGTCTCTCTGTATCTATATCTCTCCTTCTGTCTCTCTTTCTGGGTCTCTCTCATCTCTCTGTCTCTGTATTTCTGTCTGTCTCTGTGTCTCTGTTTCTCTCTCTCTCTGTTTCTCTCTCTCTCTCTCTCTCTCTCTCTCTCTCTCTCTCTCTCTCACACACACACACACCACACACACACACTTCTGGACCACATTCCAAAGCCTGAATTAAGTGGTTCCCACTGTTGAGGAAAAAACTCCAGGTCAGGATGGCCAGGTTGTGTTAACTCCCCGTTTTCTGCCACGCAGGAAAAGTCCCTTTTCCCATCAGATGTCAGTTCACTGAGTGGTAAAGGAGGTTGGGATTCCAGGCTACTGAAAGCCCTTCCAACCCAGATATCTGGTCTCCTTGCCTGTATGTAGGGAAACAGGTGCCAGGCCTTCCTCCAGCAGGACTGGGGTCAGAGAGGACTTCTCCCAATGGCTTGGACTAACTGTCTCCCCTCCTGATCTAAGAGCTTGCTGAGATAAGAACTTGATGCCTTCTATAACCCTGGCTCCTGGTACAAGTCTGGGATATCCCCAGTTCTAACCAGTTATTTGTTGAAAGACGTTTCCACTTTCACCCAAGCAAAGTGCTCCTTTTCTACCCCAGGCCTCATGAGACAGAAGAAAGAGTCATAAAAGTTTATTATATTAAAGAGCACGGCTTCTGTACATATTTACAGATCAGACTTATTTACAGCAAAATGGAGGCCGTGGGACCTCTGGACATCTGTGTCCAGAGGAGAGAGGAGGCATGAGCAGCCACCCCATGGATCGAGAACAGGGAACCTCAGCAGAAGCTGGTGGAAGGAACAGGGTGTCTGTCCTTATGGAAGGACAAGAGGTTTGATGAGTATCCAGTGAAGGACAGAGCTCAGAGTCCACACAGGACCCTGGAAGTGCAAGGGAGAGCCTAGAGTTGAACCCAGAACATTCTTGGGCTGATCACAGTGTCCTTGGGGTGCTCTGGGTGGGTGAGGAGGAGTTCTGAGCCCCTCGGCCCTCGATGCTGCCCACAGCTGCAGAAGGGCAAGGACCCCGGGGTCACAGCTCACTGGAGCGGACAGCAGGCTCCAGCTTGTGGGACAGGGCAGTGAGGACCTTGTCAAACTTCTCGTAGCGCCGGGCCTGGCTGCTGCTGGCACCATGGCTGCCCCAGAGGAGGCGCATCTGGAACTCGGTGCTGAACACCTCCAGGAGCTCTGGCCGGGCCTGGAACCCTGCAAGGTGGGGATATAGGGTCAAACCCACATTTTTCAGAGCACTACTCATAGGGGCCTTCCCCTAGCCCTGCCAGGGACCCAACAAAACACATTGATGAACATGACTGTGCACATATTCTTCAACTATTCGCAACATACACTATGCCACCCTAGCTGGCCTGGAGCTCACTCTATAGACCAGGCTGGCCTTGAACTCATGACCCTCTTACCTCTGCCTACCAAGTACTGGAATTAAAGGTGTGTGCCACCACACTCAGGCTGCCACACAGAATTTTAATGAGAAGGTAATCTGTGCGCATATGTGTGTACACACATGTGTACGCTCTATACCATTGAGCCACATCCTCAGCCCTTAAGAGATAAACTATTAATGTAACACCAGGTGTGGTGTGCACGCCTTTAATCCCAGGTCTTGGGAGTCAGAGCAGGTGGATCTCTGTGAGTTTCAGGCCAGCCTGGTCTACATAGCAAGTTCTAGGCCAGCTGGGGCTACAGGGAGACCCCGCCTGAAAAAAACAAAGCAAAACATATATTAATGTAACGTCAGGGGAGATCTTAGAAGATCTTTCTTGTATTTTTCTGTAATTTTTTTCCCAAAGAAACACATTTTAGAAAGACATTAAAAGAAAAAGAAAATGATGAGAAAGATATATCAGAACATCCATAGGATATGCTTCTGGGTAAGTGGATAATTTAAAAATTCTTATTCTCAGCCTGGTGTGCTGGTATACATCTTTAATCCCAGCACTTGGGAGGCAGAGGTAGGCAGATCTCTGTGAGTGTGAGACAAGTCTGGTCTACATAGTGAGTTCCAGGCCAGCTGGGGCTACAGGAAGACCCTGACTCAAAAAGACCAAAAAAAAAAAAATTACAGCAAACAAAATGAGGAAAATACAAATTTCTCACAATCTGCCTAACCAGAAAGTAGCATTTTAATATTTTGAAGTTTTACCAGTTTCTTGAAGTAGTGTGTGTACGTGTGTGTACGTGTGTGTGCGTGTGTGTGCGTGCGCGTGCGTGTGGGCAAGGGCATGCATTCGTAATGCATACATACCCCAGAATGAACTTGCCCTAATCGCTCTGTGCATGCGTGGAACTGGAGTTACATGAGGTTGTTGGCCTCCATGTGGGTGCAGGGAACTGAACCTGGGGCCTCTGCAGGAGCAACCAGTGCTTTTAGCCTGGGAGTCATCTCTCCAGCCCCAGCATTTCTTTTAAATGCTAATAAAATTGTTCTAAAGCCTCAAAAGACATCATAAAAATGTTTTGTTGTTGCTGCTGCTCTGCTTTTCCAGAGTCAGCTCTACGTCCCCCAGACTGAGTTCCTTGGGGAGAAGGCAGATCTCTCTTCACCCGGGACCTTGCAGACAGCTACAGAGAGCTGGCCTGCCAGATGCCCACTTCACAGATGAGAACACTGGGGCCTGGTTGGCTAAGACACACAGCGGAAGGTACTCAGTCATTTCTCTGGGCCCACCCCACTCAGCACCCTCACTAGCAGACACTTAGAGAACGAATGGGTGGAGCGATGGGTGTGACCAAGAAGTCAGGACCGAGGGTTAAGAAACGAGGGTGGGCACCTAGAGAAAACGACACGACACGGGCGGAGGGAAGCGGAAGGCAGCCAGGGAGGGCAGCGACAGCAACTCACCCTGCAGCTTGACCTCAGCGTTGGTGTGGTAGAGGCCCCCATGGTGCGCCACGGTGCGCGCAGCCTCCAGGTGGGCCAGCACGACTTCCACCCCGTGCTCCGTGCTGCCCCAGGGCTCTGGGCCCTCGGCGGGGGCCGAGTCACACTCCAACAGAGTGATGAGCGGCAACACGTGTGGAAACGTGGTATTGCTCAGTGGAGGGCCTTCTGCAGAGAGAAGACGCATGGACACTTAGACACCCCGAGGGCCCCGCTGCCCACTGCTGTGCTCCCGGGAGCAACACCTGAGGCCCCTGACTGCTAGACGTTCCCGCCTTTCCTGGGTGGAGGACCTGGACGGCTTACAGTGCTCCCCACGGGGAAAGTGAGGCGTTTATTTTCACTCTCATTCTCCTCAAGCCAAGGGGCCTTTGCCAACCCAGAGGAGGCTGAAACCTGTGCAAGGTCCCAGAGCAAGGTGGGGAGACGAGGTACCTTTGCCCTCGTTGAGGCTCTTGAGGAAAGGCTTGAGCTTCTTCTCGTAGAGGATGGCGCCCTCTGTGTGTCGCTGCCGCAGGGTCACCCATGTCTGCTCCAGCCTGGCAATCTAAGAAGACCAGACTGTGAGAGACTCCAAGAAAGAGCCTCCAGGGGCAGCTGGCCACAAGCCACTCCACCGAATGAATGTCCAAATATGAGGTAATCATTTTTTTTTTTTGAAACAGAGTCTTACTACGTAGCCTTGGTTGGCCTGGAACTTGCTACGTAGACCAGGCTGACCTCAAACTCACAGCAATATGCCTGCCTCTGCCTCCTGAGTACCAGGATCAAAAGTGTGTTCCACCACTCCCAGCTGGTGGTACTTATTATTCTGGCCATCGTTCATGATGTTGACTGTTCTTCATGTCACCCACAGGTCATCAAAACCCACTTTACAGATTAAGGACCAAGGCTCAGAGCTCGAGGTTCCTCCAAATACAAGAGGCAGAGTTAAACCCAAGTCACTGCCCCAGACTTCTGTGGTTCCTCAGAGGACAGCCAAGCATAAACTCTGAAATCTGTCAGTCCTGGTCTAAATCTTAAATCTCAGCCTTCAACTGTGACCTCCGTCAGTTCCTGCTCTGTCTCAGTTGCCCTCTTTGTAGAATGGGACAACAAAGAGCACCTACTTCACCAGATTGTTTTGAGAAATTATTGCTGGTAAAGAATTCAGAACAGCACATGGCATTCAGCAAATGAGCATGAAAAGATACCCATTAGATGTTTTGTTTGTTTGCCTGTTTGTTTTGAAACAGGGCATCTTATATCCCAGCCTGGCCTTGAACTCCTGATTCTCCTGCCTCCACCTCCAGAGTGCTGGGATTACAGGTGTGCACAAGCACACACAGTCTGTATGATGCTGAGGGATCAAATCCAGGGCCTTTGCATGTCAGGCAAGCACTCCTCCAGCTGACCTCCACCCAGTCCCACTGTCTGTTCCTTAAACTCAGTGGCCCTCCTTCATCTTACAGATGGAGAAACTGAGGTCCAAAGGGGAAAATTGGCACTTGAGCTCTGTTCTCCAGGATACTCTTTTACCAACAGTGCCTGGGGGCTCAAAGTTCCTCCAGTTTCCGTAAGGCATCCATCCCCTCCCTCAGTCATCCCCACAGTACCTGGGCCATGTCCAGGGCGCCCATGACAGCGGCAAAGCTGAACATGTTGCCCATCGTGCCCCGCAGCTCGGCGGCCAGCTGGATGGTCTTATGCAGCAGAGCTGCCCGCTCCTCCGCAGAGCTGGTGCAGCCCAGGATGTCCACCGCCAGCATGATGGACATGGTGTGGAACCTGTGCGAGCAGCCAAGGTCAGAGGGGGATCTGGAGGGGAGCAGGGGCGGGACTCCATCCCCTAGCCACGGCCGCCACTGTCAATCTTAGGGTTTCTAGGGTCAGAAGACAAACCCAAACTTAAGAGGTTTTAATAGGTCAAAGGGGCTAGAGTGAGTTGGGGGAGCAGCAAGGTGAAGAGCTTCGGACTGATCAATATAAACTGGGGCAGGACCAAACACCAGGAGGGAGGTGTTTGTGATTAATCAGTGAAATTATTTATTATTTTTATGTGTATATGTGTATTGCTTGCATGATGTAAGGGCACCTGTGTTGAGACTGCAGAGGTCAGAAGAGGGCGTGGGATCCCCTGGAAATGTTACAGATGGTTTTGAGCCACCATGTGGGTGCTGGGACTTGAACCTGGGTCCTCTGCAAGAGCAGCCAGTGTTCTTAATTGCTCCAGCCCTATGATCAGTGAAATTCCAAGGGCTGTGCAGTTTTCAGAAAGGACTCAGAAGCCAGTAATGATGGGTGGGGCCAAGGCTGATGGACAAGGAGAGCCAAGGGTAAAAGGTGCAGTGTCTGGCAAATCAGGAAGGCTTTGAGGCTGTGACTGGCCAGTGGGATGGGGGACAGTGGGATGGGGGGCAGTGGGATGGGAGGAGGGGTCAGAACTCCTGAGGCAGCCCGGGGGTCCATCCCACAGCAGCTGGGGTGGGCCTTACCTTTCCAGCAGGTCTAGTCTTAGCTGCCGGCCGTGGGGGAGGGTGAGCAGTTCCATGCCCCAGCGGACTCCCATTAGGGTCTCCATCTCCTTGGTAACGCCCAGTATCCTAGCAACCTGCAAGGACACCCAAAGGGCTGATTAATTTCCCGTCAGGGTTGGCCCGAGCCATCTGGGAGTCAGAGAGCTTCATCTGAGGGGTGCCTGGTTGAGAGGCCTGGTTTGAATCCCAGGTCTGCTAACATGGAGCAAGTGGTCCTCCCTTTCTGAGTGCACCTCCATTTCCCTGTCTGTAACATGGGGAATGGGAAAGTGCCTAGAGGTGTGTGCCATGTTAGATACTCACTTTAAGAGTCAAGATGCCTCTTCATTCCAGAGGGTCGACCCAAGACTGAGGAGGGGATGGGCTGGCCCATGTTCACTCACTGGGCCTGCAACCCAGCGTCTCCCTCTCAGTACTCAGTAGCATCTGTGCTCATAATCCCTAGCTCTGAGACAGCCCCCAAAATGCACAAGGAGAAACTGAGGCACTGAGAGACCTGGGATCCTTGTCTGGGCCAAAGCCTCATGGGGTGGGGCTGGGGGGGACCTTAATAGTTTATGCCCCAGGACACTTTTGTTTGTCCATTGGGGAGGTGGGGGCGGGGAGCCCCATTTTTCTCCTCCCAGTCCTTGACCTTCTTCATGGTGGCTCTGGGACATTCCCAAAGCACCCCCAAGTGTCAGACCCGAAGCCAAACCAACATCTGGAGGGTGTGAGGATATTTTGGGTTTCAAAAGAGAAGATGACGTCCCAGAGTCCCAGATCCAAAAGACATCGGGAAGGCTGATCCCGGCCACGCACTCCACCGTACTTGGAGAATTTGGGAATAAGCCCCTCACCACCTTGACTCCTGTCCCAAAGCCAGAAGACAGAGGCGCTGTCCCTTCTCCCCAGCGCTTGCCCAGCACCTACCAGGCAGTCAACCTTGGTGACATGGCGAGCCAGTGTCCGGGCATCCACCTCCGACAGCAGCTCCTTGACTTTGCGCAGAAGGCCCACCTCCAGTGGCCGGTTCTCCTTGGGGATCAACAGTGACTGGAAGGTGGCCGGGTTGAAACAAGACGTGGCTTCCACCACAGGGACTGTGAAGGCCTTGCCCCACTCCCCCTCAGGAGCCCCATTTTCTGACAGTTCCTTTTGCCCCTCCCCAGAGCTCCTGGCCTTCCGAGAGGCCTCTCCTGCCGCCCACTCTCGGCTGCTGCGGACAGGAGGCTGGAGCTGGCAGTAGTGGCCAGAGTCCGGGTCACTGTAGCTACTGAGCGAAGGTGATGGGGAGGCCTTGCAGAGGGTGTGGGAGGGGCTGGCGTGAGGGCCCTTGTCCGATTCCCCAGGGGGCTTTGGGGTACTTCCAGGACACAGCTGAGGTTCACTGGATCGGCGGGCAACTGGGGAGGCAGACAGCACTGTAGCAGAGGGGGCTGCAGGGGCAGCGTGGGCACGGGTTACTGCAGAGAGGGAGAGAGGACTTGTGACTGCGGTTCCCCACCAAACCGAGGGTTCCCTTCCCAGCTCCTCAAAGAATAGTCTCTGTCCTGTTATGGTGTCCTCTCCACCTTCAGGCACAGTGGAGACCAGGCACAGCAAGCTCTCAATCCTGTACCACAGGAGCTTGAACCACACAGGGAGCGGCAGCCCTGGCTCAGGGAAACTAAGCCTGCTGTTGTGCCTTGTGGAACCACTGCCCAGCGAACTAACAGTAATGACTTACTGGTTATGCAGTGTGTCATGTGCTAGAGAGAAAATCAACACAAAGAGGCAAAGGCCAGGCATGGTGGCACATGCGTATAAATCACAGCCCTGGGAAGCCTGAGACAGAAGGATAGCCTTGAGTTGGAGGCCAGCCTTAGCTACATTAAAGGTGAGAACTGGGGTGGTAACCCTGTGCTAGCATTCATGAAGCCTGAGGTGACATTTTTTGAGCTCTTACTGCCCCGAGACCCTTCTTTGCAGATTTCTTTTGTTTGTTTTGTTTTATTTTATTTTGTTTTGTTTGCTTTAAGGCAGGGTCTCACTATGTAGCCCTAGCTGGCCTGGAACTCCCTATATAGACCAGGCTGGCCTGGAACTCACAAAGATCCACGTGCCTCTGCCTCCCTTCCAAGAGCTGAGACTAAAGGCATGTGTCACCATGCCTGGCTGCAGATTTCTTTTTAATACTTTCAATGACAGTTAAAACATCTCATTCTTTAAAGTAAGGACTTTTGTGATCCTCACTGTACAGATGAGAAAAGTGAGGCTCAGAGAGGTTAAGCGATTTCCCTAAGGTCACCCGGCCAGCAAGTGACAGAGCCACAAATTGAAGCTTTGACCTCCAAGCCATTTGGCAATGCCACATTGTTTAGAAATTATCATATAAAACACTTCTGGTTTAAGAAAAGTTGAACTTCTGCGTTTGAAGGTATTGTTTGGAGGGCAAGCTTGTAATGATAACAAAGTTGATGGCTCTGTATTTAAGGACTCTCAGTGACGCACAGTAATATCCTACATGAGCAGGACACCAGGCTAAGGGTCACTGGGAACTGCCCCTCTCATAATAACGACCTGCCCTGGGGACAAGACCTCCTGATGAAAAACACTTTGGGGGTGTTGTTTATTTGTTTTGTTTTGTTGCCAGAAATAAACTGGGGGTATATTTTTACTTGCTTTCTATTTATAAACACAGAACTTCATGATTCCAATTTTGCTATGTCTTAAACTGCTCTAAAAAGTAAAAAAAAAAAAAAAACAAAAACAAAAACACACACATGCCTTTAATCCCAGCTCTCAGGAGGCAAAGGCAGGAGGATCACTGTGAGTTCAAGGCCAGCCTAGTCTGCACAGTGAGTTCCAGGTCAGCTGGGGCTACAGGAAGACCCTGGCTCAAAAACACCCCCAAAAAATTAAAGAGCAGCAAGGCACATAGGCCTGGTCTAGGGATGCATCCAGTCACGAAGGCTCTTGCTAGTGTGGTTACAGTGGGAACCAGGTCCGATGGGCTGAGCACTGTGGTCTGAGTATGTGTCACAGCCTCAGGCCCCATGGTAGCATACAATGTGCCTCCAGCAAGCATCCTCCATCCTGGCACGCACACTCGGAACCTACTTTGTGCCCAGTGCCTGGCATCTGGGGATTCTATCAACTGTCGCTATAAAGTGCTGAATGAACAAGTCATGGATGTTGCTTATACGTCAACATCAGCGATTCTGCTGCTCTCAGAACAGAGGCAGAAACACAGTAACAGACCCCGCACCCAGGGAGGAGCCCCGCAGTCCATCCCATTTGTTGCCTTACCGGTGCTGTAGGCAGGGGAGCTGGGGCTCTCAGAGATGGGGGATAAGGGCGAGTGTAGGTCTGGAATCTGGTCCATGCTGAGGGCACAGTTGTGGATGGTGTCACGGGGGTGGGGTAATGAGGTGCTGTAGACAGGGATTCCCATCAGGCCAGGGGTCGGAGATCAGGGAACCTGATCCACCTCTGGGACCCACTCCCCACCCCATGAACTTCAGAGGCAGAAAAAACTTGAGGATCATTAAGTTCAATCTCTCAATGGACAGGTGTAAAAACTGGAGGAGGAAGAGCTGGGCTACGGTGGCATAGATCTCAGCCAGCCCTGATCTCCAAGACCTGATCCTAGCTGGCCCTGATCCCTGAGCCTTGACCCCAGCTGCCCATGATCCTCAAGCCTTGACCCCAGCTGGTCGTGACCAACTCAGATCTGATCCCTAGGGAGCTGTGACTGCAGCTGACTCCCAGCAGGCCCTGACCCTCCTCCAAGCCAGATGCTCTACTCAGGTTCTGACTTCCAAGCCAGCCTTTACCTCACCCCAGGACCGCCTTGGACCCGAGCAGTCCCCGATCTCCAGTTGGCCCTGACCTCCAGAGGCTCAGCTCTATCTGCTTCAGCATGTTTATTTCTAGCTTCCTTCCCCTGAATTACCCTTCTCCATCCCTACCCAGCATCCTCTTCTCCTAGCCTCAGATGACATGGCTTGGGGAGATCTGGTTGAGCTGAGGTTCCTCAATGTCTCTTGTCCCTAGAATGACTGGATTGAACATACAAGCCAGAACCCAGTCCCCTTTGAGGTGCATGTAAATTAGACCATGGCTCCCATTCTCTGCACTAAAGCCCTGCACTGGCAACCAAAGGCAGCGTGGATTTTCAGTCCCTACTGCACATTCCGGGGGCAGAAGCCTTTGTGTAGTCCACATCCTGCACAACTGTTCTTCACCCCAGAACCTTGCCCGGAGAATCTTGGAGAACTCTCTGAGGAAAGGAGAGGTGTGGTGCCTGAGTGGGCCAGGCTCACCAACCTGCCTTGATGTTTTCATACTATACTGGATGCCTCACACGTCTGGCCTATGGTCCTGGTACACTGGTTCCAAACCACAGCCAAATAGTCACTGCCACAGAGCATCTATCCATCAAGTCTCTGGGTGACTGGACCCAGCCCAGGGAGATAGGCCACAAGGACCAAGCTAAGTGATGGTGGCAGAGGATAGTGGACCTCTCTGTAAACACCACAAAAAGGAGAGGCTTAGATTTTGGAGTCTGCAGACTTGGGTTCTAATCATGATTCTACAACTCTCTAGTCATCAGCCTCCTCCCTCCCTCCCTTCTTTCCTTTATTTATCGATCTCAGTACTAGTAGGCAAGCACTGTACCATTGAGTTACATCCCCAGATCTGTTTCCCTTCAGTAAGGTCACCTCCACATCAGTATGCTACAGGCAGGACGCCCCTCCCAGGGAAGCCAGAGTCAACAAGATTAGGCACAGATAGTGCTCAGCACAGGCCAGGCAAAGTGGGGCCTTAGCCACCATTAGCTGTTGTGGCTTTTCACTGGGTGGCTGAGGATGTGGCTTGGTTGGTAGAGTGCTGGCCTAGCATGCAAAAAGCCTTGGGTTCAATCCCCAGCACTACGTAAACTAAGTGTGGTGATGCACATCTACAATTCCAGAGACAGAAGCAACAGGACTAGAAATTCAAGGACATCCTCAGCTACATTGTAAGACTGAAAACAGCCTGATACACAAGATTCTGTCTTTAAAAAACCAATGTCATCAAGAACATTATGTTTCCTATACAGTGTTCTCCATGCTGCAAAGCCCTCTTCTCTATGCAGGCCAGGGCCTAGCTGGGAGTAGAGTGAGATGGCATGGAGACCAGGCCCCCAGGTTCAGAACAGCACTCAGGCTCCTTGGTGGCCAGAGAGGTCTGCTGCAGTGAGGGTCCTCTACGGGTAGAAACAGGGAGGTGAGCTGTGTTCTGGCCTCTGCACCGAAGCTTAACATACTTGTGCTCCATTTCCCTGCACAGAGGTCCCAGACAGCAGCCCCATCCAGCTCAGAGAAGCTGGGCCTCCCTTTCTCACCAGTCTGCCCGCTGCTGATACCTATTTGACACATCAGGGAAGTGGGAAGCCGGCTGACCTGTTCGGGCAGCCGCTGCTGCGGGTGACCTTGTCCGTGGTGAGCCCATCAGTCATAGTAACGCTGCGCCTCTTCATGTGGCTGCCTTTGGGGCCTGAGGGGCTGGCAGGGCTGGAAGCTTTGCTGCTGGCCTGGCTCAGGCCATAGCTAGCCTCGAGGTAGCGCAGTGGGAAGGTTCGGTTCACAGGGCAGTAGATGATGGCCCCGCTCTGTTCCGACACCACTTTGCGGCTGCCCACATGATAACGTACAAGAGCAGGTACATGGTCAAAGCTCTCCTGCTCGAACAGATACTGGATGTGGGTGTAACTCTCGCCCGCCTTCACCACCACTTTGTTGATCTTGAAGTGCAAGGCCTGGTTGCGCCAGCGGCAAGTGAGCACATAGTCCCCGAGGCTGGTGAGTGAGTCTCGGATAAGGAAGTCGCCATTGCGCTGTACCAGGGTCTCGGACACCTGCAGAAGGTACAGTGAGCTGAGTGTGGCGGCAACAGAAATCGGAGGGTCAGAGGACACGGTTAGTCTGGACTGAGACCCAAGACAGCACCCAAAGCTAGAGGTTCCAACTGACAGACATCAGACACCTGAAGCTTGGGACCAGGGACACAAGGACTTGGATTCTGAGGGCCACCTCAGTTGCCATGAGTCTAGGGCACAGAGGCTTAGGAATGGCAAGAGGTGGCACTAGGGAATGGACATCACAGAGCCCCAGTGTCTTCAGGGGTCATCTTGATCTGAGGTTTCTGTCAGGCAGAGTGAATTCCAGATCCTCATTTCTCCAGCTACGCAGGGCTCCAGCTCAGCACTGAGTGTTTGCTCCCTCAAGACACCCTCTCTGCTTGGAACACACCTGATGAATCTGCACACATCCCCAGGGCCTCCACTCAGTGCCCCCTTGAAGCCCACTTGCATTTCTGCCCAGAACTCCATTCTTAAATTTCTGTTGGAGGCTCTGATGTGCTACACCCATCCAGAGCCACCAGCCTCCAAAGAATTTCCCACTTCATCTATCCCCTTAATCCTTGTCCCCAGAACAGAGCCAGGTGACCCACAATCCCATGTCTGTGGCTTATCAAGTGGTCTCAGCCCAGAAACTCAACTTGGAGATGGGTATATTGGTGCACGCCTTTAATCCCAGCACTCGAGAGGCAGAGGGAGGAGTAAAGGCTATCCTGGTCTATATAGGGAGTCCAGGCTAGCTGGAGCTAAAGGGAGACCCTGTCGAAAGAAAAAGAAAAGAAAGAAAGAAAGAGAAAAGAAAAGATAAAGAAAGAAAGAATGAATCACCTTGACCCAACTGAGGGGCCCAAAGATGGATAGTCTCTAATCAAACCCACATGAGTCTGACCAGAAACAACAAAATTTATAAGGCACCCAACACACTCCAAGCACATCCATTGTTAGACTTACTACCTTTATTTTACTTTGTTGTCACGATGACCCTTTCAGCAGCTATTCTCCATTCTAGAGAGGAAGGCTCAAAGGGGTGATGCGACTCTCTCAAAGTCACACAGTAAAGCTAAACCTCATTCCTGCCAAGGAACAAGTCAGAAACTCTGGTAGCTGGATCCAGGGCTGGCCAAGGTGTGTGTAGAAAGGTAGAAGGCTGAGGTCCCTGCTCGGGGTCTGCTCACCTCTCGGGGAATGCGTCCGTGGTACCAGGCGTGGCTGCGGAGGTCTGTGCTGCTGAGCTTGAGTTCTTCTTCCAGTTCCTTGTGCAGTTTTTCTGGTGAGGAGTCCAGAATGTACTTTTCCTTGGAGAACTGCAAAAAGACAGAGAGATTGGCACCTGGTTCCCAGCGCTCCTATCCTCCCCGCTCATCCTGCCCTAGGTAAACTCTCCTCCTGGACGCTCAGAATGGCACAGCACCTGCTCTTCTAGAAGGTGTTTACCTGTGGCTTCCTATCCCTGCTAGGGCAAAGAAATCCCAGTGTCTTGCACCGACTCTTGCCTATGCACCCCAGGCCCCGCTGTGTCAAGTGCCAGGGATGGATGCACAAGTCACGCTCTGTCCTCCAGGAAGCCTACAGGCTAACGAGATGAGGCAAAGGGGCTGGAGCAGCTGCCGTCAGCACCACAGAACTGGACAGCGGCAAAGAGCCCCTGGCTTGCTCAAGGCTTTCTGGGAGAGGTAAGGGTCTGGGGAGCTCCTAGAGGAGCTGGCAGTGCAAAAACCTCTAGGGACAGCAGAGACATCTAGAAGAAAGATGAGAGGATTTCTACAGGTGAGTCTTGAAGGCAACAAATACCTGGACAAACCATCTGCACAGACAAGGCTACCTTCTGGAATGTGAACTGTGCATTTGAAGGACCTGAAGGCGGCCATATCAGGAACCGGGTACCCTCAGACATCTCTGCTACCCATCACAATTCTCCAGGCCCCTCCCCTTGCAACCTTAAGTGATTCTGCCAGATGTGGAAACGGCAGTCTTGGAAGGAGGTCCAAGGTCACTCACTGGAGAAAATGCCCAGGACTCCATCTTCCCAACTGCCTGGATACCATGACCTGAGGTGAAAGGTTTCCCAGTCCCTGGGGTTCAAATTTTGAAGGGCAGTCTTGCCGTCAGGAATTTCCCATCATAGAGCCCAGCAACCCACAGATACAGTCTGAGCCTTAACACCTTCCTCAGGAAAATGGATGGGACCCCTGGATCTGCCTCAGCTCGCAGCCACCCTTGTCACTTGAAGCCATGCCGGGCACCGAAAATGGCGGCTATGGGCTAGACGCATCCCAGAGCTGGCCAGAAGGGGACAGACAAGCAGGTCAAGGAAATAGAGGCTCTCCCAGAGACCCTGGAGTCTGGCAGGCATTCCTCAGACCTCCCTAGACCTGAGGCCCATGCTACATGATTCCATCCTCCACCCTCTGTTCTCCACTGCCTGGCTTCATCCTGATCCCCTCTGTACCCAACACCACAATTCAGGCTCCAGAGATGTCTAAACTCTCCAGCTCCACTTATTCAGCATGGTCCATCCTCCTGCTGAGGTCTTAGGCTGGGGCTAAGGGCCAGAGGTGAGCAGGTTGGTCCTCTGCCCTAGAGAAGCCCATGCAGACCCCCACAACTCAACGTCAGGTGCATCTTCAGATGCAGTGTCCCCCACACCCAGTCAGAGGTCCCTTCACCGCAGAGGTGACATTTCCACTGAGATTTAAGGAGGCCTGGAGGAGCCAAGAAAAGGCAGGAGGTAGAAGACAGGTAGACAGGGCAGAGCTGTGGCAAAGGCAGATGTGCGGGCAGAGGGCAGATGGGCAGGGCTGTGCGGCTACTTGGGGAGCTGGGGGGTCTTTCAGCAGCTTCAAGAGAGCCGCAGGACAGGCAGTGTGGGGACAGCTCCTCTGTAGAGAGTGGCTTGGGACTCTCAGTCAGAACCAGAGCAGTGTGAAGCGTCGTTCCAGGAACAGCGAAGGGATATTATATTAGGTGGTTACTAGTCCGGTGTAAGGGAAGAGGGCCAAGGGGCCAGACAGAATTAAACCAGTGGAGGTGCTGGGACGAGGGCGGGTCGCCCTTTGAAAGGTAGCCAAAACAGAGGCAGGAGTGTATGACAACGGGCCTGTGACAGAGCAGCTCGGAGGAGCCAGCCAGGAGCTGGGGACAGACAGTGGGAGGGGTCGGGTTGCACAGGTGTGCAAGGGAAAGGCAGGGACCAGGGCTGGGTCTGATGCAAGGCCTGCAGCCGAAATCAGTGACCCAGTAGGGCAGAAATGGCACAGCCAAGCTGAGATTTGGGCTTTTTCAGAAATCCACACTTCTCAAAGGGGGCCCTTATTCTTGGAGGTCCTTAGCCTCCTCCCTCTCCCTCTGAAGTGCTCACACAGGCCCAGGCCTTCCTCTTTGGACCACACAGGGAAAGAAAGGCGAGATGCACAGGGAAAAGGGAACCAGTACCTAGCCTTCTCCGGTTCTTCCTAACAGAGCCTGCACTCAGACCGTCCATTTCTATGACTGGAGCTGGAGGGACATAGGCAAAGCTGGGGCAGAGACTGTGTGCTACAGAATCTGGCCCCAAGATACCGTGTGACCTTGAGCCAGTCACTTCCCTCTCTGGGCCTGAGTAGCTTCATCCGTAAAAGGGTGCTGGAGACTGGGGCCTCATTTCCAGTCCTAATCAAAGGTCAGAGAGTTGGGGGTGAAGGGACCTACTTGGTTCTCCCACACACCTGAGGGTAGAAAGACCTAGGGTCCCTGTGCCCTTCTCCTCACCCTGGGCCTGGGGGACCCTAGCTCCCAAGACTTGGGGCGGTGTGGGGGGGGGGGTGCTGAGGTGCGAATGCAGCATCCCTGCGCTCGGAGCATTGCGATTGGTCCGAGATGATCTCACCGCCTCCCGGCTCGCGCACGCCTGATTGGCCGGTGCGGAGATGCTGCGCTCCGCCGGCGGGGCCGTCATTCAGGCGGGCTCAGAGTGAGTGTGTATGTGAGGCTGGGGGAGCTCAGGGGTGACGTGCCCCCGCGTCTCCCGGGGAGCCGAAGAGGCAGGAGCACCGACCCCCTGGTCAGGGTCTTAAGCCCCTCCCGCCGGCCGGTGCTCACCCTCAACACCCACTCCTCAGGCCCCTCAGGCATCCCAGTTCCTGACACTGCCACCCCAGAGGATGCTCCGCAGAGAGGCGGGGTCCGGGTCCTCCCCTCCACCCCCTTCCGTTTAACCCTCGCGCCGCCGCGCCAGCTGGGCTGGGAGACCCGCGCCCCCAGCAAGCCCGAGCCCACCGGTGGCAGGAGAGTGTGGACACCATGGCCTCCGCACACCCTCCAGCACCTGCCTCTCACTCGGCCTCCAGACCCCAGCCCCGCGCCCCGGTACAATGGGCAGCCAGGTGGCCCTGGGTCAGCCGCAGGGAGCCGAGTCCCGCCTGGACGAAGCCCGCCTCCCAGCCCCAAGTGCCAGGTCCAACTCGCTCCGGGGTCCTCCGCAGCCCGGAGTCCCCGGAGCAGCCCCGCTGCTAGACCCGCACCCGGACCTGCACGCCACCGAGAGCCCCCGGCACCCCGAGGTGAGGCTGGAGCGACCCCGCCCCCGCTCCGCCCGCCGCCCGGGGCCGCCCGGACCTCGGGCCGCTCGGGCTGCGTCCCCAGCGCGGGGGCCGGGCGCCGTGCCGGTCCCCGTGCGCCCCTCACCTGCACCTGCACGAGCGAGCCGCGGTAGAAGCAGCAGGCGGCGGCCGACAGCGCGCTCCACAGGCTGCAGCGCTCGGTCATGGTGCGGCCGGGAGACCCGGGTCCCCGGAGCGTGCCGGGGGCGGCGGCCGGCGGGACAGGGGCGCACGGACCGACCGGGCTGGGCACCGGCTGCGCGTGCCTCGGAGCGGCGCGATTACCTCATCGGCTGGTCGGGGGGAGGAGCGGGGAGGCGGGGCGGGGAGACCCCACCCTCCAGCCTGCCGCGGAGGGAGGGAGGGGAGAGAGGGAGGGAGGGAGCGCAGGGAGGGAGGGGACCATTGTTCCTCCCTCCACGCCCCCCACCCCTCCCTCTGCGCTGGGTCCCCAGGACCCGCCGAGGCGCACGCCACCGGCGCAGCGGGGTGGAGTTGGGACCCCTGGGCCGGGGCTGCGCTGCTGCGCCTCGCCCACTCCCGCACCCATCCTGACCTGGGGCCGGCAGGGACTTTGAATTCAATGCGATCTAAAGCTGCAAAAATCCCCGTGTTGTGTGGAACCCAATCCTTTGTGGCCTGGCTTCTCGTCTCTGGCTGGGAATAGCAGGCCAGACTGGCTGACTCCGGGAATGCCAGAGTCCTAAGGCTGTGAGCGCATCAAGCCCAGCTCACCAGTCCCTAACTCGTCCCCTCTTCTCCTTAAGCCCTACGACTGACCTGGCCGCTGAGGCAAAAGTCTCCGGAAAACGCGATGAACACCTAGGCTCACCTCTCAGAACTCTGAGTGCCCGCCAAGCTCCTGCAAGAAAGTTGCGGAGCACCAAGTAAGGACACCCTACTGTTTCCCGAGTATCTGAAAACTTGAATTTGGGGCTTCATAGCACTCCAGAGTAGAGTGTTGCTTAGCAAGGCTAAAGCACTAAGTTCAATCCCAGTACTGATGCTGATGAAGTCAGACAGTTGAAGTCTGAATTCGAGTTGGGTGTGAGGATGTACCCCTTTAATCCCAGCACCTGGGAAGGTGAGATCAAGGCCAGCCTAGTCTACATAGCTGGTTGTAGGCCAGCTGGGGCTACAGGGAGACCCTGTCTCCCTGTAAAAAAAAACACCAGAAATCAAACATAATAAATAAATAAACAAAATCTGGGTTTGGGGGATGTGGATGTGGCTCAGTGGGTGGAGTGTTTGCCCAGCTTGTACAATGCTCAGCACTACATAAATGGTGTGGTGGCACACACCTGTAATCTCAACACTGAAGAGGTAGAGGCTGGAAGATCAGAAGTTCAAAGTCATCCTTGGCTACATTGTGAGTTCAAGGCCAGTCTGGGCTACATGGCACCTCTCTGTGTCTCTCTGTCTCTGTCTCTGTCTCTCTCTGTCTCTCTCTGTCTCTCTCTCTGTCTCTCTCTCTGTCTCTCTGTCTCTCTCTCTCTCTCTCTCTATATATATATATATATATATATATATATGAATTCTTTTATTTTATTTAAGCCTTTGCTGATACTGCACCAGGCAGACCTGATATTCAAATCTTTCCCACAGGTGTGTGACCTCAGGAAAGTAAGTTCACTTCTCTGGGCCCCAGGGTTTTTTTCTGTAGCTACCCCTGAAGTTCTGAGTGCAGGACTTGAAACTTTATGGCTCTGGTATTTTGAAACCCTCAGAGTTCAGGATTCCCATCATTGTTTGGGAACTTTGGACTTCTGGATGTGCTTCAAAGATGAGCACTTCAGGCAGGAATGGAGTTTTGAAAACTGACTGTTGATTCCAATCCTTATCGGCAGAGACTTGGAAAATACAGATAACATTCCTTTAAGGATTCCTTCAGCAGTTCCATTGAGCAGGTGTCATTCCACTTACAATGTTCTTTTTAATCTTTTCTTTTCTGTACTGGAGATGGAACCTGGGCCTAGGCAAATGCTGTACCCAAGTATACTCCCAACTCTAAAACCTACATTTTAAAAAGTTTATTTATTTACTTACTCTGTGTGTGTGCATGTGTGTGCGTGCGTGTGCGTGTGCACGTGCGCAGAGGGGACCAGACGACAGCTTGTGGGAATGAATGGACTCTCCCTTTCTACCATGTAGGTCCTGGGGATGAAACTCAAGGTGCCAGGCTTAGAGGCAAGTGTCTTTACCCACTGAGGCATTCTTGCTGACCCTAAAATCTACATTTTTAAGTCTAGAAACTGGGAAAATACAAAGCCTCCAGTCCTCACAGGGTTGCCACTACCTTGCCAGACAGCAGAGATGCAAGGTGCTGACGACACTCCCCCAGCTCAGCTCCCCCATGGTCCGTGTCCTGTGCTCTCAGGGTCTGGAAGAGGAACTGGGGCCCCAGCTGGCTTTCTGACTTTCTCAGCCTGCATTACCTCCCTCCAGCCCATCCCTGTCCTTGCCTCCTCCCATTCCAACTAAGAGGCTGACGGGGGCCGTTGCTGGCTACAAGGACCTGCTTTCAATGCTCCCTTCTCCAAACAGCCTTTGCTGCTTTCCCCTCCCCAACTGAAAGTCTTCCCCTATTGATGTGCTTTCTGCAGTTGGAGCCCGAGCCATGACCCACACAGAGTGCTACGGCAGTTCAGAGTGATGGGATGTCCCTGAGGTCAGGAGCCAGGTTGACTTGCTCTGTCCCAGGATCTGGGATCCTTTCATGGACACAGACTCAATGAACCCAAACCCCACCCCACCCCAGTTTCACATGAGGAAATGCTGAGACTCTGGGAGATAAGCCACGTACATCATTGCCAGACCTGAGACCAAAATTTAGTCCCGAGATAGGGATGTGATTCAGTGAGCAGAGTGCTTGCCTAACATGCAGGAAGCCCTGGGTTTGATGCCCAGAACTGCATGAGCCAGGAACAATGGTGCATGCTGTCATCCCAGCACTCCAGAGGTGGAGATGAGAGGATCAGAAGCCCAGGGCTATCTTTGGCTAGACAGTAAGATTGAGGAGGCCAGGCTGGGCTAAATGGGCTAAAGAAAACCCTGTGTCAAAAATGCATAAGTCCTAGGTTTGGTGGGTGGTAGAACATGGCCAGACTGAATGTGATTCTTCTCTGATTCCCACTCGGCTTGGAGTCACTTGCACGCAGACCAGGCCTCCTCTTTACCCTCTACCATACTGGATACTTATCCCAGGCCTGGCTCAGGTGCAGCTCCCGATGGTGGAAAGCCAAGGACATCGTCTTGAGTCTGAGCATCAAGTTTGGGGCACAAGCCCTCCTCTGTCCCATAAAAGCTCTTGTGATGGTGAGGGGGTTACAAGTTTCCCATCTGCAAGTGAGCCATCTGAGATGAAGGAAGGTCAGACTTCATTCACCTGAAAACAGCCTCTCTGCCAGGGCTCAGCAGTCAGTGTGGGTCTGTATACAGGAGACACCCAAAATGCCATTTCGTCTTGTTATCTTTACTGTTCTTTCAAAACCGAATTTTATTTTTGAGATAGGGTCTCCCCGGAGTCCCCACTGGCCCAGAACTCATGGTGCAGACCAGGCTGGTCTTGATCTCACAGAGATCTGCTCCCAAGTGCTATGGTTAAAGAAACGGCATGCACAACCACAACCCAGCTGGCCTTTTTTTCTTTTTGATACAGGGTCTTGCCATTAGTCCAGGATGGCCTAGATCCCCTCCTGCCCGAGCCTCCTGATGGTAGGATGACAATCTTGTGCCACGATGTTCAGAAAAAAACAATACAAAACAAAAAAACAAAAAGGACCCCTGCATCCTGGGACTGCTTCAGTCTGCAAAGTGCAGCAGAAGACACAAAGTCAGGGGGACCCAGGTGGAGTTCCCAGCACCCACACAGCACAGTTCCAGGGGATCTGATGCCCTCTTCTGGCTTCTGTGGGCATTGCACAACACAGGTGCACTTTAATATATGTAGGCAAAACACACATAAAACTAAAAGAAATACATGTATATAGACGTACATACACATACACACACACACACACACACACACACACACACACACACACACACACAAGCCCATGTTGTTTTTTTCTTTTAAAAAGCCAGACATAATGGTACTGGTTTGTCATCTCGGCACAGGAGGTAGAGACAAAAATATCCCAAGGCTGAGCTCTCAGGCCCCAGTGAGAGACTCAGTGTGAACAGCTTCTGAGAAATGACACCAAAGCTGAGCTCTGACTTCCATAGGCACGTAAGCATACATATAAACACTCACATGCACACGTGCACACGAACTACATTTTAAACATTCCTAGCGCCTAGAACAAATTAGGCTCTTTTTTTTTTTCCCCTTCTTTCTTTTGAGACAAGGTTTCATGTAGCACCCAGGCTGGCTTTGAACTCACTATGTAGCTGAAGAGGACCTTGAATCTACCTTGTGTCTCTCCTTCCTGAGGACTGAACCCAAGGTCCCCTGCATACTAGATAAGCACATTACCAACTGAACCACATGCCCAGCCCCCAAGTTAAACTCTTAAAATATTTCATTATTTTATGTGTATGAGTGTATTGCCTGCATGTGTGGTTTTTTTGTGGTGCAGTGCCAGTGAAGGCTAAAAGAGGGCACTGAATTCCCCGGCACTGGAGTTACAGTTGGTAGCTGCCATGTGGGTGCTGAGAATCAAACCCAGGTCCTCCGCAAGAGCAGCCGGTGCTCTTAACTGCTGAGCCGTCTCTCCAGCCACACACACCCTCAAGTTAGACTCTTGACACACATGAGCTACATCCAGTCTACTGAAGAGCTGAGCTGTTCCTGCTGCCCCACCAACACCAGCACATCACAGCTGGCCCACGACTGGGCGGGCTGGCATAGTGGTGGTATGGCACAGGGGACATCCTTAGGGTCCTGTCCAGCTGGGCAGGTTGTAACAAACACTGGGATGCTCTGAGTTTGGGGCCAGCAGAGTGACAGGGGGGTGTGGGAAATGGCTCAAAGTGATCTGTCCCCAGGAGCTGCCCGGCCCCTGGCCCTCTCATCCCAGGACGTCTGGTTTCTGACAGGCTCCATCTTCCCCTGACGGACTGCCTGCCTCTCTTACCTTCACATAGTCCCCAGCAGCCTCCAACTCTCCAGTGGCCCTGGAAGGAGAGAAGAGAAGTGAATGTCCCGTGCTGGAATGCCCATCTGCCCGCTGCTCTAGGTTCTGGATCTGCTCCGGGGACCCAGAATGCTCATCTCCAGCACTGGAGGGCCTTTAGCTGATCCTCTCCTATCCAGTTGTGCAACCCAGAGTAAGTCGCTTCACCTCTCTGATCCTGGATTTCCTCCCCATAAGCCAGGAACAAAGTCAACCTCTGCTTCATGAAGTGGTCCACAGCACTGAGGACAAGTGTTCTCCCGTTCAGGACACACACTTCTAGTGTCCTCTTCCTGCACGGATCTCCCCACCCCTGACTCTAAATACTGGAAGGTCCAGGCTGAGGTTCAGTCCCTCCTGCCCTTCACCCCCTGGTGCACTGAGCCAGCATATTATGGAGCCATTGCAGGTGACAGCAGGTACACATCTATTGCCCTTGCCTTCAGGGTGACACTGGTGGAACCTGGAAAGGCCAGAGGCCGGAGGTGGTTATTTTTCCAGGATGTCGAACAGCCTTCCTCTTTTGTGACCCACTTCTGCTGGCCACAGCCTTGTTTTGCTTTTGCTTTTGTTTTGAGACAGGGTTTCACGTAGCCCAGGCTAGCCTTGACCATCTCTGACCCTCCTGCCTCCACCAGAACGCTGGGATTACAGAAGCGCACCGCCACACCTCGTCAGCCACCACCTAGCCCTTCCTTCAGTGTAACACAGCCAGCCCCTCCTCAACCAGTGACCCCTCCTGTGCCCTCACTCCCCTTGATATCTGAGGTATCTCTGACTTGTGTCCCACAAACAGATGGGCCTCTACTCGCATCCCTCCTTAGTGGGTTTCAGTTCCCCTCCCCTTCCAGGGGCATTGGCCAAAGCCTTGAGCAGATAGGGATCCAACAAGCTCACTGCACTCCATCCAGCAGACCACATCCCACCCAGCAGACCACTCCCCCATCCAGCAGGCCACACCCCATCAGACCACTCCCCCATCCAGAAGATCACTCCTCCATCCAGCAGACCTCCCCGTACCGAGCAGACAGACCCCCAACCAGCAGTTTACGTCTACACAGTGGAAAATCAGCAGCTCTTTTAAAACAGACCCTGACCACTTCTCTGCCTAGGTCTGCCGCGCCGGCAGGCAGGACACTGTCCGCTCTCCTGTGGGGCACAAGTTAGCTTTTGGCTGGTTGCCTGGGTCCACTCACTTCCACTTGGCACCCAAGGTTACGGCCAAAGCGGGTGGCCCCAATCTCTACTGGTTCCCTCCCTCCCTCTCTCCTCCTCTCTCCCTCCCTCCATCTCTCTCCCCTCCCTCCCTCCCTCCCTTTTGCTCTTCCTCCTTGCCTTCCTCTTTCTTTCTGTTTCTAGCAAGTCTCACTATGTTGCCCAGGCTGGTCTGAACTCCAAGACTCAAGAATCCTCCTGCCTCAGCGTCTGGAGTACCTGGCTTTACAGGGCACACCTCCAGACCTGGCTAATATTATTTTCTTTCTTTCTTTTTTTTTTTCTTTTTTAAGCCAGGACTTACACTCTGTAGGCAAGCACTCTACAGCTGAGTCTCATTCACAGTCCTCCTATCTGTTAAAGAATAAAATACATACGCCCCTCCACAACAATGGAATGTATTATCCAAATCAAAACTTGTCTCTTGTAAGAATAAAGGTGGTACTGTATGCTAGGAAGCAGGCATAAACATGTCCTTAACCGATAAGGCCCCGTGGACCGGTGGTGCCTGACCACCTACCAACACTCCGCCACGTCCTCCTCAACCATTCTTCCCCTCAATTTGCTGTGGCTGTGTCGGCCTTGCCTGCTCGTTCCTGCCACAGGGCCTTTGCATGTGCTTGGGAAGGTCAGCTTAGAACTCTCTTCTCCCAGATCTTCATGTGGTGTTTCCCTCCCCCACTTTCTTGTGTTTAAAAGTCTGGGCTCCGTTTAAACATCACCTTCTCAGTCAGGCATGGTGACACACGTCCTTAAACCTGGCACTCTGGAGGCAGAGGCAGGCGGATCTCTCTAAGATCAAAGCCAGCCTCTTCTACATAGTGAGTTCCAGGCCAGCTGTGGCTATATAGAGACCCTATCTCCCCAGTCCCCGACAAAGTCACTCCTCAGAGAAGCCTTCCCTAACTACTCCACTTTCATCCTTTGCTCTGTCTCCAGTCTCTCTAATCTCCACCTGAAACAATCATTTGTCAACTGGAAATTAATGGAGGTCTTTATGAGGCTGTGGACCGTCATTCACCAGTGAGTCTCAGCCCTCAGCTTAGTGCTTGACGCAGTCTAGGAGCTCATCAAATGCAGCAGAGCAGAGTGCTTGAATAGTGTGCGACTTCTGCCAGCCCCCATCACCTTTCTGCATTCTATTAGGCCAGGCCCCTATTCAGAGGCAAAGGCCTCAGGGTTCCCACCTGCAAAATGGGAACACCAGGGAAATGTATGCTCAAATCCAGGAACCTAATATCAAAACAAAAGAAGGCTGAGAAGAAGAAAGAAAGAAGGAAGGAGGAAGAGGGGGTCCCCAGCCCCAGAGGTCGGGGGCTCCCCACTTAAAAGTTGTTTTGACAATTTAGAACTCCTGATTCATAACTTTTCCTCCTAGGAACTCCTTCCTGACATCTAACTATTATCCCTCACACTACAGTCCACAGCAATAGGCTTCCAAGGGTTTTGGGGTGCCCTCTGATCAGTGGCACTAGGAGTAAAGTGGAATGGGGGCACCTCCCCTGCCCCTCGGTCCACTCTTCCCGGGTGAGGTGTCCTATCCCAACATTTCCGGCCATTCAGGCCCGGAAATCCTCCCAGTGCTGGGAACAAATTGTCCAGGACACTGGGACCGACCCCGAGCTTCCTCCTGCTTCCTGCCCGCTTCCTCTTGGGTTCTGGGGCAGGAACACAGCTTTGAGAAGGGGACGCTGCCCCCGGGATCAGGGGGGTCCGAGCCAGGGAGGTTGCCTGGGTTCTGACAGAGCTCTGACATACCTGCACCCAACACGTCTGTGTCCACCGACAACACTCGGCCATCGCTGGTGTGAATGACGCCACCAGCCACCCTAGGGGCTCCCAGCGTGGCCCCGAGGCCCCTTCACCACGCCAACCCACAACTGCCTTGTTAGAACGAAGATGAGAGCACAGCTTTCCTCTACCCAACCCTCCGGCAGCAGGGGCAGCAGGGCTCGGTTCACCAGCCTGAGGGTCAAGGTTCCGTCAGGGACGGGCTCCCCTCGCCCCATGCCTGAGCACTCGCTACATGGGTTCTTCAGGCTGAGCTGAGCTGCTGCTGGAGCCCTCACCAAGCAGCACCGATTCTTCGGGGGCTTTGCACTTGCTGTTCCCTGTGCTGTTCCCTCTAGATAGCTTCTGGGAAACTAACAGGCAGGCACCCAGTATGCTGTGTGTGTGTGTGTGTGTGTGTGTGTGTGTGTTTGTTTGGTGTATGTGTGCACACATGCATGTGTATGTGTGTACAATGTGTCCTTTTGCACACACACTCATGTATGTGAATGCAGGCTCTCATGTGCCACAGTGTTCATTCATGTAGAGGGCAGAGGAGAACCACAAATGTCAGTCCTCTCCTTTCACCGCATTTGAGACAGTCTCTGCAGATTTTCCACTTTTTACACCAAGCTAGCAGGCCACCAAGCTTCCGAAGAACCTTCTGCCTCCATCTCCTATGCACCCGTATGTACACTGGGATCATGGATGTTCAGGCCCATATGTCTGTTTTTTTCATGGGCTCTGGGGATTTGAACTCAGGGCCTCACACTTGCCCAGGAAGTGCTTTAATCCACTGAGTTCCAGCACCAGCTCCAGCACCCAGGCTTTTTCTTTTCTTTTTTGTAGTACTGGGGCTCAGACCAGAGCCCTGTGTATGGTAGGCAAGCCCTGTATATGTGTGTGTGTGTATGTGTGTGTGTATGTGCCTGTTTGTGTGTGTATGTATGTGTGTATGTGTGTGTATGTGTCTGTTTATGTGTGTATGTGCCTGTGTGTGTGTCTGTGTGTGTATGTGTGTGTATGTGTCTGTTTGTGTGTGTATGTGTGTGTATGTGTCTGTGTGTGTGTATGTGTGTGTATGTGTCTGTGTGTGTGTATGTGTGTGTGTGTGTGTGTGTGTGTGTGTGTGTTAATGAGTACATGCCACAGCATCCCTCTATTAGCAATCCCTTGTATTCCACCCCCCATGAGAGTCTACAGCCTCTGGGCCTTTGCACATGATATGCATCTGCCTGCATCATTTTGACTGCCTTATGGCCATCCTACACAGCCTTCAGCTCTCAGTTTGTGCAGGAGATTTCTACAACATTCTCTCTTTCACTGTAATGACCAAATCCAGGAATCAAAGCATTTGTAAAAACTCAGTTCCATGAAGTAATTATTTTCTTATTTTATAATGTAGAAGCTACTTCCCCTCTAATATTCGTGGTGAAATCAATTAACAGGCAATAGTGACAGTTGAGCTAAATCAGGCTCATTCATCAGCCACATCCATTATTTAAATAACCAACCCCTTTAATTGCCCGTATTAACTGATTTGTTCTGATAACTGATACCATGTATTGCATACATCAGTTTAATTAATTGCATTAATGAGTAGTAATTAGTGCCCGTTATCCTTTATTTCTTTAATGCCTGCTGAAATCAGAACTTCACCTTCAGAACCTCTGGTCTGGACCAGAAGGACGGGTGAGCTTCCCCAGGAACTCTGGAGAAGTAGAGAGGCAGGATGCCCCAGAGCCCCTTGCTCTCTGGGCCTGGCTGTCCTTCCCTTGGGCTTCAGGGCCTGGCCATGTGGTCAAAGGAGAGTTTCTCAGCTCTGTCCCTGCTGCCCCTGCCCTCCTCTCTGTGAACATGCACCCATGTTGTTCAGTGCCCGAGGAGGTCAGAAGGGGGCATCGGATTCCCTGAAACTGGAGTTAGAGACAATCATTAGCCAC
Organism: Eospalax fontanierii; assembly: GCA_035773235.1. Taxonomy (NCBI): domain Eukaryota; kingdom Metazoa; phylum Chordata; class Mammalia; order Rodentia; family Spalacidae; genus Eospalax; species Eospalax fontanierii. The sequence goes on from CM069541.1 coordinate 56,064,061, forward strand.
CATGTGGGTGCTGGGAATTGAATCTGGGTCCTCTGCAAGAGCAGTGCTCTTAACCGCTGAACCATCTCTCAGCCCCAGTTGGGCCACAGTATTTGAGTGAGGAAGAGGCCCAGGTTCCCTGGCCTGTGTGGGGCCGAGTCATCTCCAGAGTCTGTTTCCATTCTCCTAGGGGACAGAGTTTCCTTCCAAGGAAACTTTTTGTCTTTTCTTTGTAAAACAAAGACTCATGCACTCCAGGCTGCCAGGCTGGTCTCGAATTCGCTATCTACTTAAGGCTGGCCTTGAACACCAACTCGTCCCCAGGACTGAGTTGGATTACAATACACGTGAGCCAGGCATGCCTAACTTGTTTTTTGGCTTTGAGACAGGCCTTAAACTCATAATGTACCTGCCTCTGCTTCCTGAATATTATGGTATTACAGGTGGGCAAAACCACACCCCATCTTCCTCCAAGCTTTGCCTACTCCAAAGGGGCGGCAGCTGGTGTTTGCTGTGTGCCTTTGACTTAGTGTCTTGGGCAAAGAAAGCTGGAGTGGAAAGCCCCATCCTCTCGAGACAAGAACATAGATGGGGCCTGAGATTTCCTGCTGGGAAATCCTAGGCTTCATTCCCTGCCCTGCCTGTCCCTTCCTCCCCCAGGACCTGCTGCCACTGGGCCAGCCACATACATCCCTGCTCCTGTCTTCCCAGCAGCGAGGAGCAATCAGGAAAGGTGCTGGCCTAGAGGGGAGGGCTGAGTGGAGGAGGCTGAACCCAAGATGCCAGGGAAGGCCGGGCTCAACGGCAGTGCTCAGGGAGCAGGTGCAGGTGATTGCAAAGCCCAGCTGGAGTCGGGCTCTTGATCCCAGACACAGGGTGCTGAGACTAGAGCCCAGGTGGCCTAAGGTCAATGTCCGCTGGGTCCCTTCCATGGAGAGACCCTGGAAGTGAGAAGGGAGAAATTGGGGAGGACAGGACAAAGGGAAACAGCATTTCAGCTGGACAGGCACAAAGCTCTGAAGAGGAAATGGGGTGGTCGGGCTGGGAGAAGACCCTTGGGGATATCAAAGTTCAAATTTCCCTAGCGGGAATTACAAAGCTGTGACCCCAAATGCGACTCCTCCTTCCCATGCCACTCAGCTCTCTGTCTGTAGAATAAGCAGCCACTCTGTGTTGGACGTCTGTGATCTACCCCCGCCCCCGTCCAGTCTTTACCATGACCTTGTGACATAGGGGAAACTGAGGCTCAGAGAGGGGAAAGGGACTCAGTCAAGGTAGCATAGTCACCGGGTGTCTGACCCTGTCCTCTTCAACCCTCACCTCACAAGAGGCCGAGCAACCTGCAAACAGGGTCCCTTGAGAGTTGGGGGGTTGTGGGTCGGTCAGGCAGGGTTGGCAGTGTGGGGAACAACCCATCTTTCCTAAGACAGCCTCATTCCCACAGCCCAAGGCGTCTGGGGGTCTCGGGGACTGTGAGAAAGTCTCCACAGGAAATGAGATCCAGGAGCAGCTGGGCCTCTTCAGAAGACATGGACCAGCCTCCCTGAGCCCTGGGAGACTGTGCAGCCTGAGCCCACCGTGACACACCCCCCCATGGGTAATCGGGTAATCACTACCAGATGCCCGGCCGCTGACATCACTCTGCAGGGCCAAGAGGGTCGTGGGACTCTGGGGAGAGTTGGGAATTCTTGGACCAGAATCAACATTCCAAAAGGAAATAGAGAGGGGGTGTCCTGGCCCATTCCAGGGCCTGGCACTGGGGCCAGCACGCCATGGGGTGCCCTGGGTCTCCTTCAGGGTGCTATGTGTCCCAGTTTTGGTTTCCTTCCAATAGCCCACTTCCGAGTGAGGGTTGGGGTCAGGTTCTCTGGGTGTGTGGCAAAGGACAATCAGGGGAGGCACTATTGGGGGAAGCAAAGCTAAGTGGGGTGTGCCCACCCGCTGCTATGGGGCTGAAGACAGCCATAAATATTGCCCAACATGAAATCGTAAACTTGCTTCAAGCAGTATGAGATTTTTTTTTTCTGCATTTTTCGTTTATCTACAACTGGACTGCAAGGTTCTAGAGTGTGAGCTTTGTAGATGACAACATGGGATCCCGACGTCTAAAGGTTGAACAGAGGCTGGGGATGTGGCTCAGTTAATAGAATGTTTGCCTAGTGAGCCTGAAGCCCTGGGTTCCATCCCCAGCCACCCATAAAACAAGGTGTGGTGGTACACACCTGTAATCCCAGAATTTGGGAGGGGGAGGTAGAAGAGTCAGAAGTTCAAAGTCATTCTCGGTTATGTAGTGAGTTCAAGGCTAGCCTGGGCTATATGAGACCCTGACTCAAACATAAAAATAAAAAATAAAAAAGGTTGGACAAACCTGCAAGGAAAGAGGTCCTCTGGAAAACAGAGTGGAGGCCTCCTCTGCTCAAGGCCAGCTGTGGCTTTCAGCTTGTTTAGTTGGAAGCCGGGTTCTTTCCGAGCACTCACATCACTGGAACCCAGTTCCTCTCTAATTTTTCCTCCCATCTTTCAATGTTTCAGGCACTCTGATCTCTGCTGTTCCTCAAGCATCCCACATCAGGACCTTTGCACCTTGCCATTCCCTTAGCCTGGCCCACTTTTCTCCAGATAGCAGGTGTTCTGTTCCTTATCTCCTTTGTTCAAATATGACTTTCTTACCAAAACGCTTTGACGTCACTAGTCACTTTCCTAGCCTGACTGTAACTTTTCTTGATGGCTCTTTTCTAGTTGCCTGCGTAACTTATATGTGTGGCTCGCCATCTGTCTCTGCTGCTTTGGGACGGGGCTACGTGAGGTTTTCCTTCTGTGCTAACTGTTCTCTGCTCAGAGCCTAGGACAAGGCTGGGGCCCAGGCGCACCTCAACGAATACTAAAATGAATGATGTGAGGCCTCCAGGGGCACTGCATACATGTGGTGCACATAGATACATGTAGGCAAGTGCTCATACACATGAAATAAAAATAAGTAAATCTAAAAAGATATTAACAATAAACTAAACTAAAACGAATGATGGACCCATGAGAGGGCTCCGCAGATAAAGTGCTTGCAATTGCAGGACAAGCCTAACTGACCTCGGAGCCCACATTATGGTGGGAGGAGAGAATCACAACGTTGTCCTCTGGCCTCCACAGGCACACCATAACACAACAGTCCCAGCACAATAATAATGAATGAAATGCCAACTCAGCTAAAACACGCTACACCCCTCTGCAATGCTGTCATCTGTAAAACGAGCTCCCAAAACCTCCTTTTCAAGGCAGTATGGATAGTCATTTGAAATAATGATAGAAAAAGCTGTGAGATTTTCCTGGAAGGAAGGAAATGTGGCGTGGTGATTAAGATCTTGGGCTGGAAGTTGGTCAGGTGGTCTGTGTCCTAGTGGACACAGGCAAGGCCGCAGTCCATCACTTGGCCCCATGGAAGGCCCCTCCTCCTTCCTGCCTCCTCATCCTCCGTGATGTCAGCAGGGACAGAGCACCAGGAAACTGCGCAGCCTCACCTCTTCCCCTTCCTTCCTTCTGCCCCAGGTGCACCCTGCCTCCCCAGGGTGGGGGAGGGATACCTTCTCCCCGGCTCCAGCTACTCTGACGTTCCCTGGACACTCAGGAAGGGAGGCTCCATCCTGCTCATAGGCAATCTCAGATACCCCCTGCTTAGATGGATGGTTCTTCTTGAGAGCCTCTCAGGCTCTCAGGCTCTTGTGGGCTCTTGGAGTTGGGGAGGGCTAGCCTGTGAACCCATGTGGAAAGCTGCTCTCTGGACTCCTGCAGACTGCCAGGAGAAATGTTAAAACAGTGTCTGGAGATGGTGGTGGGGATGACACTGAATCCTAGGACACTAAAAACAGGGCTTGATGCAAGAGTTGGGAGACAGAGTGTCTCTCAGGGTGGGCTTCAGATGCCAGAGGCACCTCACGAACCTGGGGCCTCTGACACAGAGGAAAAACACTTGGCAGAGCTCTAAACTTGAAATGCTCTAGCCTTCTTAAGGCCCTTTCTCCAATGCCCTGGCCCTATCTGAGGGGACGGTCCCCGTAGTTGAGAACAGAAACCCAGGATGTGGAGTCAAACCCTGGTTCTGACCTCCACAGTCTGTGTCAAACTAGCAAGCAAACCTTTCTTTCCTCATCTATGAAATGGGAGTGAGAATACTTCTCTCCTGGGACTGTCAGGAGATGAGCACAGTGTGGCCCGGCGGTGTGCAGGGGCAGGGGACAGTCACACCTGAAAAAAAAGTACCAGATAATGTGCCAGGGGTGTTGGCACAGGTGTGCAAACCCCAGCACTCGGGAGGAGGAGGCAGGAGGATCAAGAGTTTGAGGCCAGCCTGAGCTACAAGACCATACTAAACCCACACCAGGGTGTCAGCTGCCCCAGGGACGCGCATCTCCCCACAGGACCACTCCGCCCTGCGCTGGCCCTCCCTGGAGCCAGCTGGGCCACTCACCTTCGGGGCCCCAGCGCAGGGCACCTTCGGCCCACTGCAGTCATGTCCCTCGCAGTCCCCGCCTGCAGCCCCGGACCGGCTCTGTCTGGCGCTCCCGCCTGGCTCAGGCCCGGGAGCTGAGGAGCGCCGAGAAGGGCTCTGGGGGCGGGGCCTGATCTGAAGACCGCACCCCAGACCTCCCCTGTCCACCGCGGACTGCCCCTCGCACTCGCCCCGCCCCTCCCTGTCGGTCATGGTCCAGGAGGGAGGACACGCCCCCGGCCGAACACACCCCTTCGCCTCGCTCCGCCCTTTTCAGTTCCTGCTCGGGCAAGCGCTCACCCGGCCGCCTGGGAAAGACCACGCCCCTCCACCCTGTGAACCAATCAGCGTCCCTGACTGGGAGGAGCCAATGTCCCCGCGAAGGCTCAGAGCACCTCCAGCTCTCCCAGGCCCTCTGCATCTGTAAAATCTTGGCTCCTTCACTCCAGAATAAAGCAGAATTCAGTGACAGAAGTCAGTCTGGGGCAGTCAGGGGTGGTGGGAAAGCCTTCGTCTTATTAATCATAAAAATAGCCTTTCCAGCTGGGCGTGGTGGTGCACACTTTTTACCCCAGCAGTCGGGAGGCAGAGGCTGGTTGGATCTCTGTAAGTTCAAGGTCAGCCTGGTCTACATAGCCAGTTCCGAGCCAAGAAGAGCTACAGAGGGAAACTCTGTCCAAAAATAAAGGAAAGGCAAGGAAAAGGAGGAAGGAAGGAAGGAAGGAAGGAAGGAAGGAGGGAGGGAGGGAGGGAGGGAGGGAGGGAGGGAGGGAGGGAGGGAGGGAAGGAAGGAAGGAAGGAAGGAAGGAAGGAAGGAAGGAAGGAAGGAAGGAAGGAAAGAAGAAGCATTTTCATCTACCTGTGATCCCAGCACTAGGGAGAGTTGAGACAGGACAGCGGGTTTTTGGCCAGCTTGGACTTCACATAGGAAGACTAGCTCAAAAAACGGAGAATATGCCGGGCATGGTGGTGCCTAACTTTAATCTCAGCACCTGGGAAGCAGAGGCAGGCAGATCTCTGTGAGATCAAGGCCAACCTGGCCTACATAGTGAGTTCCAGGACAGCTGGGGCTACAGGTGACCTTGTCTCAAAACAAAATAAAACAAGCAAACAAAAACCCAGACAACAAAAACGGCATTTCTATTAATGGACATTTACCACGTGTGGGCCTCCATGGTAAAATTTTTCAGATATGTTATTTTTAAATCTTCACCACAGCCAAGATCGACATACCACCACACCCTTTTATCAGGTCAGTGACTAAGGCTGGTAAAGGGAACTGACTTGTCCAAAGTAATCATTGCAGCCAGTAAGAGTCAGAGTCCAGGGGCTGGACAGACTCAGTTGTTAAGAGAGCTGAATGCTCTTGCAGAGTACCCCAGTTCAGTTCCTAGTACCGACATTCAATGGCTTTCAATTGCTTGTAACTGCAGCTTCAGAGGAACTGATGCCTTCTAGTCTCTGAGGGCAGGTGAACAACGTGGTGCACAGAAATTCATGCAGGTATAAACACGTACAGGTGAATAAAAACAAAGAAATTCTTTTTTAAAAGTAAGAATCCGGAGTCTAGCCTGGAGCCGCTATGAAGCTTTACGAGTTCTGTTTACCTTTAACTGGGGGTCTGAACTTGATGGCAGGGATGCCATGATGGGATCATGATGACAGGGGACAGGATGACAGGGGTCTGGCACCCACGGCAACTTAGCACACAGGTGCTGAGCTGGGTGTCCCAGGGGGCAAAAAGCCATCCAGAAAAGCCTCACACTGGCTCTGGACTCACTTTGTGCAGCCTTTTCTTTTTTGTCTCAATAAACACATCCAGCTGGTTTGGTTTGGGCAAAGGCTCTGAGGATTGCAAAATTGGAGTCTCCTCTGGCTGAGGTTGAGGGGTTTAGAAGGTGGTGAGTTCAAGGTGCTGTGGGAATGCTCAGCCACTGGAGACATGCAGATTCTTGCTCATACCCCACCCCCACATGACTGTCTGTTTCAGGTTCCTTGTTTGTACATGAGATCCTTTTCACTGTTGTTTTTTGTTTTGTTTTGTTTTCCAGACAGGGTCTCCCTGTAGCTTTAGCTGGCCTGGAACTCACTATGTAGACCAGGCTAGCTTCAATCTCACAGAGATCTGCCTGCTTCTGCCTCTCAAGTGCTGGGCTTAAAAACATGTATTACCACATTAGACTTTTTTTTTTTTTTTTAAACTGAGTCTAGTCATGTAACCCAGGCTGACTTTGAACTTGTGATCCTCCTGCCTCCAACTCCTGAATGCTGGGATTAAAAGTGTGCATCACAGTTCCAGGCAATAGAAATTTCTAGAGTGTTTGATGAGCTATCATCAATATCTTCACTATTTTATGCTTTAAATTTTTTAAATTTATTATTTTTATTTTATGTGTATAATTGTTTTGCCTGCATTTATGTAAGTGCACCACCACCTGCATGCAATGCCCCACAGAGTGCAGAAGAGGGCATCGGATCCCCTGGAACTGTAGTTACAGATGGTTGTTAGCAGCTATATGTGGGTGCTGAGAATTGAACCCGGGTCCTCTGAAAGAGCAGTAAGTGTTCTTAACCGTGGAGCCATCTCTCCAATCCCTGTGTTTTAAAATTTTTATTTATTGTATATATATATATATATATATGTGTGTGTGTGTGTGTGTGTGTGTGTGTGTGTGTGTGTGCGCCACAGCATCCAGGTGGAAATCAGAAGACAACTTTTGGGATCCAGTTCTCTCCTTCCACCATGCGGGTTCCAGAGATGGAACTCAAGTTGCCAGGTTAGTGGCAAGAGCCTTTACCCACTGAGTCATCTTGCCAGTCTACTCTTCATATTTTTGAATGGACTCAGCCCACCCTATAAGCAAGTTACATAGACAAGTGGCTTTCTAGACCAGAAATGTTGACCAGAAGAACTGAAGCTGAGGAGGGCTGGGCTGGGACCCAGTGTCTAGGAACAAGGCCTCCCTGGAAGCTTAGTGCATGCTGGAGTCTGCCCAGGGCTTGAGTCAGGTGGGCCTGATAGTTCAAATACAGCTTTGCCACTTGAAGGGTGTTTAACCCTGCGGGGCTGACGGCTTCCCTTCCCTGAACCCTGAATCTGTTTCCCTACCTGCTGTGGGGGAATAATAGCTATCTAGCTAGTTTTCTTTGAAATAATTAGTTAAAAGTGAAGGCTTTCTAAACAGATTGCTCTATGGGAATATCTTTCTCTCTCTCTCTCTCTCTCTCTCTCTCTCTCTCTCTCTCTCTCTCTCTCTCTCTCATCTTTTAACAAGATCTCATGTATCCCAGGATGCTCTGCATCTCCATGTGTAGTGGTAGAAGACCCTGAACTTCTGATCTTCCTGCCTCCGCCTTTCATGTGCTGGGATTCCAGGACTGTGCCACCACACAGTGCTGGAGATCGAACCCAGGGCTACCCGCACGCTAGGCCAACACTCCACCAACTTGATCTATAGACCCAGGTCAGTCACTCACTTTCATTTCTTCTTGCTTTGTTTAGAGTTTTGTTTTGAGACGGCCTCATTTTATAACCCAAGCTGGCCTCAAACTTACAGCCATCCTCCAGCCTCAGCCTCCCAAGCTCTGGGAATTACAGGCACGCCTGCAGGTCCTGGCCTCCCCCGTCCCCGCCCGTAGGCACCTACCTTTCTGGGCACACATCCCCGGGGATTTGCTTCTCCTTTGTGTCAGCTGTGGAGTCTTCAGACTTCCTCACAGGCTCTCTCTCCTTTGCTGAAGGTTTGGGTTCCACTGCTGGGGTGTCCTCCAGTGGGGCATCAGTTCCCAATATTTCCTCCTTGGTTCTCTCCAAGCCTGGTGGGTCAGGTAGACCTCGAGGTACCAAATGGGACTGGAGGCTCATCTCCTGGGCTTTCTGAGCAGCCTGCTGGTTCCGAGCCTTCTTGATGTTAGGGCGAGGCATGGTGCCCATGTGGCTGTACATATCACTAGAACGAGCATAGGCAGGAGGGCTCTTGGGGACTGTCATCATGTCATCCTGTGTGGCTTCAAGGGTGTCAGGCTCCAGCTGAGACCGGACACTGATAGGGGCTGAAGATCGCCTCAGAGTGAGAGACCGAGGGAGGTTGGAAAGGCTTCCAAAGCCCTTGAACTTGAAGAACTCTGGTAAGAGAGGAGGAGAGGAAAAGGAATTAATGACAATGCCAGCAGGAACGTAGTAACAGTAAAAATCACCTGCCACTCCATTCAGCAGGGCCCGGGCGGGGCCGGGGGGCGGCGTAAGGACGGCTCCTCCGTTCATTCTTTCTTTCATATGTTTACTGTTTTAAAGACATTATATATGAGGCTGGAGAGATGATTCAGTGGCTAAGAGCGTCGACAGCTCTTACAGAGGACCCAGGATCGATTCCCAGCACCCACATGGTGGCTAACAACCATCTGTAACTCCAGTTCCAGGGGATCTGATGCCTTCTTCTGACCTTTGTGGGTGTTGCACAACATAGGTGCACTCACATACATGCAGGCAATATACTCATACACATAAAAATAAATAAAATACTTTACTAAAAGATTTACTATATAAATTTATTTATTTAATGTGTGTTTTGCCTCCATGCATGTCTGTGTACCACCTATATGCAGTATCTAGGGAGATCAGAGCCCCTAGAAATGGAGTTACAGGTGGTTGTGAGCTGCCAGGTAGGTGCTGGGAACTGAACCCTGGTTCTCTACAAAATCAGTAAATGCTCTTAACCATTGAGCCATCTCTCCAGCCTCTATTTTATTTTTAATTATATGTTTGTGTGTGTATGTGCACCTTGAGTGCAGGTGACCTCAGAGACCAGAGGAGAATACCAGATCACTTGGAGCTGGAGTTACAATTGATTGTGAGTCACCCAAAGTGGGTACTGGAGACCAAACTGTGGTCCTCTCACGAGCAGGAAGGCCTTAACCACTAAGCCATCTCCCTGGCGCCTTCTACTCATTTTTACACGCCCAGAAGTGGGATGACATGTAGCTTGGGAGTCAGGCCTCTGACCTCAAACCTTTCTTTTTCCACATTCTAGCTGTGTGATCTTAGGGAAGTTACTAGATCTTTTTGAGCCCCTTTCTTGACACCAGTAAAACAAGATTATAGTACCACCTCCCTATAGACAGCAAGTATGTAAATGAAGTATGTAAATGAAGAGCTGGGGAGATAGCTCTGTCAGCAAAGTGCTTGCCACACAAGCATGAGGACCTGAGTTCAAATCCTTGCCCCCATGTAAAAGCTGGCCGTTGCAGTGTCTCTCACCCTAGCGCTGGGAACAGGGGACAGGCAGATCCCTGGAGGTCTCTAGCTGGCCAGCCCAGCTGAATCAATGAGTTCCAGGTTTGTAAGACAGCCTGTCTCAACAAATAAGATGAAGGAGCAGAAGAGATGTCTCCGCGCTTTACTAGGCCTGCTGACTTATTAGAGGACCATCGTTTGGACATCAGGACCCATAGCAGGTAACTCACTAACACCTCTGACTCCAGCTCCAAGAGATCAGATGCCCCCTTCTGGCCTCTGTGGACACACAAGCAGAGACAAACACATACACAACTACAGTAAAATCTTTTGAAAATTAAAATATTGGGTTTGGGGAGATGGTTCAGTGGTTGGGATCATGCACAGCTCTTGCAGAGGACCCTGGTTCATTTCCCAGCAGCAATATCAGGAGGCTCACAGTTGCCTGTAACTCTAGCTCTGGCAGCTCTGATGCCCCCTTTGGTCCCCATGGGCACCTGCACATAAGTGGCATACATTCACACAGACACATACACATTTACACGAATAAAAATAAATCTTTAGCCAGGTACAGTGGCGCATGCCTCTAGGCACAGTACTCAGGAGGCAGGTGAATCTCTGTGAGTTCAAGGCCAGCCTGGTCTACATAGTAAGTTCCAGGCCAGCTGGGGCTACAGGAAGACCCTGTCTCAAAAATACAAAAAAAATTGTTTTTAATATTTAGGGCTCAAGAGATGACTCAGTAGTTAAGAGTACATGTTTTTCCAGAGTACCAAAGTTTGGTTCCCAGCATCCACATAAGGACCTCACAACCACCTGTAACTCCAGATCCAGGAGATCCAACGTCTTGCTCTGCCCTCTCCCGCCACCACAAGCACTTTCACATAAACTCACACATACTCATAAGTAAAAAATTAATTTTTTTTAATTTAAGGGACTGCAGCAATGGCTTATCCACTAAGAGTACTTGCTGCTCTTCCAGAGGACCCAGGTTCTGTTCCTAGCACTCACATGGCTGCTAACAACCATCCATAAATTCCATTCCCGGGCCAGTGCATACATGTGGTGTGCAGACATACATGCATACAAAACACTCATATATATAAAGTAAATTTTTTTAATGTAAAAATAAAATAAAAATAAGATAGAGACAGGTGTGGAAGCACAGGTCTTTAATCTTAGCACTCAGGATGCAGAGGCAGGCGGACCTCTGCGAGTCCCAGGCCAGCCAGGGCTACAGGGAGACCCTGTCTAAAAATAAATAAAATGAAGAGGGATTGAAAAAGGCGCGTCCACATGTTCGAGCATATGCGTGCACATGCACCCGAACACATCCATGCACACACTCAAATGTACACACATACACACACAAAGCGTGTAAGTAACATGCTTCACATGATGTCTGGCACACAAGTAGTAAAGATCAAGGCAATGAAAACGATGGTGACAGAAAATACATCTGAGTTTGTCAAACCCAGTGTGTGAATTCCTAGACTAGGTACAATGTTCCATTTTCCAGATGGGAAAATTAAGATTGGAGCTGTGAAAAGAACTGCCTGAGGTCCCACAGCCGACCTCAAAGTGTGTGTGTGTGTGTGTGTGTGTGTGTGTGTGTGTGTGTGTGTGTGTGTGTTGGACTGGGGACAGGCTGTCCTGGGCAACTTCTTATACCTGGATTAAAAGGAGAGAGGGGAGGCTGCCAGCCTGAGGTCACGGGCCCCTTGCCTGTGGGTGCTGCTCCCCTTCCTGTAGGTTCAGCATCCCCTTACAGACTCCACAGGCAGTGTTCGGGTGATACCATCTCCCCGTTTCTGCAGGGCGGAAGTACGTGAGGTCACTCCTCCCTGCCCCCCGCTGTGGGACTGTCCCTTCTCACGGCACCGCTGTCTGATTTCCGTAGGGCCTCTAGATGAGCAAAAGGTTTTGAAAAACGCTGGTGTTTTCCCCCTCTCTGGCGTCCTCCACCCTGTCAAGGCCCACACTCAACATGGAACAGAAGTAACCCGCCCACATTTGGAAAGGACAGAAACTGAGGCTCAGCGAGGGGAAGGGGCTCATTCCCAGTCAGGTAGTGAGGCTCTAGCTGAGCATGGATCAAAGCCCAAGACTCTGGACTTCGGAATTCTTTACTGCCCTGCCCCCGACCTGGTCTTAGTGCCAGACCACACGGCCAATGCCCTCTTCCAGCTTGGCCTGGACAAATTTTTCTCCTGTTCAGCAGGAGGGCCACCGACTGCCTCCTTTCTCGGTACTTCTGGTACCGGTACTTTTGTTTTGTCTGTTTGTGCGAGACATGGACGCATTCTGTAATCCAGTCTGGCCTCCTGCTCCTGAGCCTCCTACTCTGGAACTGAACTGCAGGCCTGTGTCACCATGCCTGGCTCCATCACTGTTTTTTGTCTTCTGAACACTCAGGATCTGAAGCAAACAGTGATGGGGTTGGGAGGGAGACTGATGCCCCAAGTCTAGGGACAGAGATTTAACTGTGCTTCACAGGCTGTGAGCCCCCAGAGACATGCCTGGGTCTCAGTATTCCCGTCTGTGGAAGGCAGTCCCATCACTCTCCCCCACCCCGATGTTATTAGACCAGGAGACAGAAGTTTGGGTCCTAAAATGGAGGGAGGTCGGGAAAGAAAGATCAGGGGTGGGTGTGGCCCACCCAGGAGCCTGTTCTAGGGTGCTCCCAGCCTCACAGCGGATGGGAACATGGGACAGCAACCCCTGGTCCTCGGACCCTTCACCTTCCAAGATATCTCTCTGAGATCTGCTGCTGAGCCAGGTCTGGGATATGTGGAAGTCCCCCCGTGCATAGCAGGGAGGTGAGAGAGAGTCCAGGACGGTGCAAAAGATTGGAGAGACTGAGAGGCAAAGTGAAGGAGAGAGAGAGAAGCAGAGATGCGGGGAGAGGAGACACACACACACGCACACACACACACACACGCACACACACATATGCATGCTGGGTCACGGCTTAGGTAGACAGTAACACTCTGGAGAGACAGAAATAAACAGAAAGAGAAAGAGAGAAAAGACAGCGTGGAGAATCAATGCAGAGGCCGAGCGGAACAGACAGAGGGAAGGTGGACTGCCTGTACTCACTGAACTTCTTGCTGCTCTTCTTGGGCACCTCCGTCATCTTGGTGAGTTGTGCAAAGCCTCTGGCTGACTGGCATGTGGCCGTCCAGGCTCTAGACATCGAGGCTGAAGGGCCTCCTCCACCGCCCCTTCCCCTTTCTCTTGCCCTCTCACTCGCTTCCTCTGTGTATTTTTAAACTAGCGAAACTCCCACAGCCCCACCCTCCCACCCTCTCCACAGGAGGCGGGGGCTGGGGCCTCCCCAACCCAGCCCCTCAGGGCCTCCTCAGCCAGCAGCAGGGGCAGGGGGCACACCACAAGCCCATGGGACCTGGAAGGTCTGAGGAACAAACCGCAGGCTCTGGGAATGGAGCCCACTAGGCCGGGGGCCACTGGGGACCTACCAACAGCTGTCAGGGGGCCTGGCCCACGGGACGGGAAGGCATGATGCAGGCCCATGTAAAGGGCAGTTTATTCTAAGCCTCAGTACCCAGGAGACAGACTGCCGGTAACAGAGAAGAGAATGCTGGGGGTAGGGTCTTGGGCTAGCCAAGCCCAGATTCAGCTCTCTTCTGACCACTTTGTCACCCTGTGATCATGGGCAAAATTCACCTGCCTGAGTCTCAGTTTCCTCTCAGTGAGCAGACAGTGCCCACTTCACAGGGGCCAGGACACTGGCCAGAGCTGGGCACAGAGTCAGTGCCTGCTAAGATGTGACTGCTTCTGCCCAGGCTAGCAGAGACACTTGAGGACAGGTCTTCCACACCCTTTAGACAGAGACAGGGAAGCTGAGGCACAGATAGTCATAGGAAGGGCACAGGTCACAGTGAGGGTTGGTGGCCCAGACTGGGTCACAACTTGACCTTCTATTTCCCTTAATTCCCAATGTGCCCTCCACACTGTGTGTGTGTGTGTGTGTGTGTGTGTGAGCTTAAGTGGGCAGACCAGACATGGGCAAATATAACTTCCATGCACAGACCAGACCATCTTGGACACCTGTAGAGGGTGTCAGTACATACTGGTACTAGAGGGCCATAAGGTCAAATCCAGTTCTGAGTGACACCACCTCTGTAGCCTCAGTCATCAAATCTGTATAATGGGATAGTGCAAGGGTATGCAGCCATCCTGCAGAGAATTAGCTTTTTCCTTTTTCCTTTTTTTTTTTATGATCTGCTGAGGCTGGAACTCTGGGCCTCTCACATAGTAGCTAGGTACCCTACCACTAAACCACATCCCAAGTCAGTGTTGACATTGACATTGTTGGTTTTTTATTTTGAGGCAAGGGTCTCATGTCAGCATGTAGAGTCTACAAATCTTAGACCTTCGTATCTCAGCCCCCAAGTTTTAGGATCATGTGTGTGTTACCATCCCACCTGGATCCAGGTTTGGCATTGGTTACTCCCCGGGCGCTAAGCTGGCAATCAGGGCTGTGAGAGATGGAGTCTTCCTTGCATACTCCATCAAAAATCATGGCCCTAAAGTCAAGTCACCTGGAGCCTGAAGCTGTTGGTCCAACTACAAAGCCCCAGGACCTAATTTCTAAGCCTGCAGCTCCCTGGCAGTTGGGAGAATGAATGGTCTTGGATCAGGGAGAAGTCAGAACGATCCTCCTGATGGGATGGGATGAAGAAGACCCCAAGGCCCTAAGAGAGAAAGGGACACAGCCTGCAAGCCTAATGAGCAGGGTCCTGCTCATACAGACCTGGATGGAGCAATGCTCAAAGGCCTAGGAGGAAGTTTCTAGACCACAGACTCTAGGGGAGAAAGGGGCTACCATCGACCTTGCTAGTGAGCACTGTGAACGAACCAGGTATGAACTGGATGCCTTTACACATTATCCTTTGATTCTATACAACAGACCTGTCAGGTACATCTTGGTACTGGCCTCACTGCACAGATGAAGAAACTGAGATTACAGAGAAAACAGGGGCTAGAGATGTAGCCCAGTTTGTAGAGTGGTTGCCTTGCATTCATGAAGCTCTGGGTTCCATTCACAGCACTGCATAAGCCAGGGAAGGTACTGCATATCAGTAATCCCAGCACATGGGAGGTGGAAGCAGGAGGATCAGAAGTTCATGGCCAGCCTCAGAAATGCAGTGAGCTTGAGACTAGCCTGGGCTGCAAGAGATCCTGTCAGGTGAATCTATGGTTTTGAGACTAGCCTGGTCTATATGCCTAGATCTAGGCTAACCAGGCTACACAGTAAGACCCTGTCTCTAAATAAATACATAAAAATATTTTTTTTAAGGGAGGACCAGAGGCCAGATATCCAGATCTAGATTTGGGTGGTACCCCCAACCCTCTCCAGGTTGTCAGACGACATGGAGGGGCCTAAAGCAAGGTACGAGCTGAGGCTCAGCCCAGTGGAAGTAGAAAGTTGTCCTGACTTCCCTGCTGGGAGACAGTTCCATTGTGACTTGGACTGATCACCCAGGCTATAGAGAGTCTTTGCTTCTCTGGGTCTCAGTTTCCTTGCCTATGAAGTGGGATCACAACAGCTCCTGCTTCCTGGGGGAAGTCTCTGGCCCGCACACTGTGACCCTCGGCAAGCCCTGGCTCTGAAGCTAGAGTGGGCACACGGGCAAGAAGCACACAAGACTGAGCCAGGCAAACTGGGGAGGGTGGGTAGGTGCTCGGTGTGAGACCTGGGAGTCCAGGCCTTGGAGAGCCTGTGCCGCTGTGGCACAGACGCCTTGTCTGGCCTCCAGCTGGGCCTGCCTTTGGCCCAGGCGCCAAGACAGTTGCTGGTGTCCCTGGGAGAATGAATGGGGCTCAGTGTGGTGGTGTGGCTGTGCTCAGAGACCCCTTTGTGCTGCCTCAAGTGGCCGTTGGGAGTGTGGCTGGGAGACCTGCTGGCGGTGTCTGTCCCACAGACCCTCCGCTGCCTGTGCCTGAGGCCCACCCCGCCAGCCCACTGTTGTAGCCCTCACCACCTACCAAGAGCTTTCTCTTCTCCAGAGTGAGGCTTTTGCGTAGGTAGGACCGGCCCGGATGCATGCTTCCCTCCACTCGTTTCCTTCAAGTCCCTCTAGTGTAAGCTTGAGCTAAGTCCCCAGAACTGCTGCTTCCTGGGAGAGGACTGGGTTTTACTGGTCTATACTGGCCCCTGCCCTGGGACTATCCTGTAGGTGTTCAGCTGATGCTTTTCCCTGACTGGCTGCCTAACATTAGGGCAGTGTAGCAAAGAGACCCAACTTTGAATCCCAACTCCACAGCTTCCTGGTCATGTGGCCCTTGTCAGGCTACCTGGCTTCTCAGCCTGTTTTCTCTTGTCACCCGGACCCAATCACAGAAGCCTCCTAAAAGGGATACTGTGCAGTTTAAGAGAATGATGCATCCAACACAGGCCAGGCACAGGCGGTGGAACTGGTGGGAACATAAATTCCATGGTTGGATGGGGTTCTGGGTATCACACTGCCATTCTCTGTCCTGTGGTCCCCAACTAGGAAATGTACCCACAGCTAACTGCTCCCACCCAGGACCCGTCGTCCTCGCCCTCCATGGGCTTTTACGCCATCCATGCTGGGGGTTGGGGTGGAGCACAGGATGCAGGCCAGGATCAGGAGCTGGAAATCCACCGTACTCCAAAGGCAGGAGGCCTGGCAGTATAGGACTGAAGGCTGCTCTTGCAGAGGACCTGGTTCAATTCCCAGCACTCACATGGCACCTAACAACTGTCCCTAACTCCAGTTCCAGGAGATCCGACACCCTCTTCCGGCCTGTGCAGGCACTGCCCAACATGGGTGCACTTACATGCGGGCAAAACACCATACACATAAAAATTAACAAAAGTAAAACAAACAACAACCAAAACTGGAGCTTTCCTTCTTGCCCCGTGCCTCGGTTTCCTTGTGGTTTTTATTAAGTACAGGGCTATGTCCTAAGTCCTTTTTCTGTTTTCACTTTTAGACAAGATCTCACTCAGTTTTCCAGATTGGCCTTGAACCTTTGACCTTCCTGCTTCAGTCTTCGGAGTAGCTGGAATCACAGTCCTGTGTTACCAGGTCCTGCTTCCTTAACTGTGAAAGGACAAGAGACTCTCTTGGGGTGTCATCAGCCAGCCAGTCAGCAGGTGTTTACTGAGGATGGGTCACATGTTGGGCCTTGACAGTTTAGGCAATCCACAGGAACCAGGCAACGTTCTCCGTAAGCCACCAAAGCAGAAGTCAGCGTCGGTGAGGAGTGACTAATTTCTTTTTGCTTCCCTCCTGGGTTTGCTACTTCTGAAGACCCGAGGATCCAGACCTGGGTACCCTTCCAAAGGCTCCTGATCACTCCCGCTTCCCCTCGGGAGGGCTGAGGGCCCCAGTCTCCGAGGGGAAGTGATGGAAGATGTCAGGGTTGCTGGGGTAGAGGTGACATCACAGGAAAACTCTGCTCAGACGTGTACCCACAGGATGTGACTTCGGGAGGGCTCACAGGAAACAGGCGTCAGCTGTAGCCTACAAATCTGATAACAGCATCCTCACAAGCTCATGATAGGCCCCCTCCCCACCGCTACAGTATCACCCACCACATTCTCCCATCAGTACGAAGGCAGGTAGACCTGTGCCCAGGCTTTGCTCCAGTTTCACCCCAAACCCAGATGGATGGGGAACCTTGCCACAGGGAACTGTTTGCAGCTGTGTGACTCTGGCCGGATCATGTCACCCGAGTGTCACTTCCTTCAACAAATTGTAATTCCTGCAATACTCTCTCCCTCTCAACGCTGATTTCTTCTCTCCCTACGCCCTGATTCAAATAAGTACTGTATCCATGAGCTGGCTCCAGATCATTCCCTAATATATGGCTTGACTACCTGCAACCCTTTCTGGCTCTAGGAAGTGTTCCGACTCCCTGACATAGTCTGCCCCATGGTGCACTTACATGCAGACAAAACAACCCAAAAAGCTGGAGCTCTCCTTCTTGCCCTGTGCAGCCTCAGTATCCCCCCTATAGCCCCACTTCCCCCCCGCCCCGCAGGACTTTTCCTACAACAGGTCTTCTTTGGATATCAGGGTCACCAAAACTATTCCCCCCTCCCGCAGGAAACTTCAAGCCCAAGCAATGTGGGACGACTTGGAAGCACTGCTGGGCTTGGTGACATAGACTGAGGCAGGAGGATTGATGCTGAGTTTGAGGATCAGCCTGGGCTACATATACAGTGAGGACCAGGGCTGTAAAGCAAGATCTGGTCTCTGCTTCCTGCAAACCAACCATGGGAGTGAGGTGTCAGGAGGGAGCCCGGCCCCAAAGGCAGGAGGGCTCGGGGAGCTGGGAAACAGCAGCTTGCAGGGCTGCTGGAAAAAGCCCAGCCTCACACTCAGAATTTCTAGACCGTCGAGGGAGATACAGGCCGATTGCACTTTGGAATGATCTGCAGCAGGCTGAGTGGAACAGGTGGACAGGCTAGGCTGGGGGTGGCAGGCCTCCATGCATGGAGGGCGGGGGGCATGAAGGAAAGCTAAGGACAGACTGAGTGGGTGCAGAGAGGGAGAAAAGGCAGGTTGGCCGGGGCTGCTCACTGCACAGAGCTGAGGAAGCAGGAATTGCAGAGGCTCCTGGAGACTGGAAGGTGCTGGCGGGGGAGGGATGGCTGGAAGGGTCATCGGCTGACTGGTGGGCGTCGGTCCCTCAAAAGGGCAGCAGGCCTCCATCGCACCATAAAAATAGGATGAATCACGAGCATCCTCCTAGTGAGTCAGCCACGTCACAGCGCCACCTTGAGAAATAACCTCCCTTCTCTGAGTCCGCAGTGTCTTCTGTAAAATGGGCGAGTGAGCCTGGTTCACACCTTCGGCCCAGGATTCACCAGGCGCGCCGGACCACCGACAGCTGCGCTGGCGAAGCCTCAGCCGGAACCGACCCGCTCGGCCGCAGCTCCGCGAAGGAGGCGCCCTGGGGCCTCCTCCCGCCGCCCCGAGTACGTAGCACCCAGAGCTCAGCGGGCCTGAGCGTGGCTCGCTCGCCGCCTCCAGTGTCGCCGCGCCCCCTGGCGGTCGTCGGTTGCCATGTCAACGGCGGGTGGCGGGGACTACGGAGGTGGCGGCGGGGGCAGTTCTGTCTTCCCAGGGCCTAAGGCCGGTCTGCGGCGCCTCCCGCCCTCGCCTCGGGGGGAGCACGCCGAGCCGGGGAGGTAGGGGCGCGCCGTGGCCGCCCGCATTGGGGGGTAAACTGAGGCACGCGGCCAGGCGCCCACGGCCAGGTGTCGAGCGCGGGCCCCACCTCCGAAGGCAGAGGAGGGGCTCCGGGCAGTGACGCGCCGAGGGCGGCCGCCGGACTGCGAGCCGGCGGGAGGGAGACGGCGGCGGCGGCGGCGGCAGGTGCGGCCGCGGAGAGTGGGAGGGAGAGGGAGGGGGCGGGCGGAGGGAGAGGGGAGGGGAGACCTCCCCCTTTATAACGCGCCCCTTCCCGGGCTCTCCGGCCGCCTCCTCGTCGGCTCTTCCCGTCTCGCCCCCTTGCCTGGCCGCCCGGGGCCCGGGCTCGGCCAGCGAGCGCCCCCACGCCCTCTTCACCCCTCCCCAGGCCGCTGCTCGGGGGCCGTCCCCCCACCCGCCGCCCCGCGCAGCCCGGCGGAGGCGGCGCCGTCGGAGGAGGAGGAGCAGGGCACTGCGGCTGGCCCCGGATCGGGAGCCAGAGCGGCAGCAGCTTCGGCAGCAGCTTGGCCCGAGCCGATGCAGCGGGACGCACCGCCCCGAGCCCCAGCGCCACCGCTGCGGCTTCCCGCGCCCCCCATCGGGACCGTCAACAGCAGTGGCGGCGGCGGAGGCGGGGGCAGTGGCGGCGGCGGAGGCGCCTCAGCAGCTCCGGCTCCCCCTGGCCTCCCGGGAACTACAAGTCCCAGGGGGCCTGGCGGCGGGCGGAGACCGGAAGAGGTGGGGGCCGCGCCTCGAGGCCGGAAGTGGCCGTGGAGGCGGAAGTGGCGCGGCCGCGGAGGGGCCTGGAGTGTGGCGGGACCGGGAACGGCGGGAGCTCCGGCTGGGGGTGGCGGCGGCGCGCTGGAGGTGGCCATGGCCAAGCAGTACGACTCCGTGGAATGTCCCTTCTGTGATGAGGTCACCAAATACGAGAAGCTTGCCAAGATCGGCCAAGGCACTTTCGGGTAAGGCTAGGCCAGGTGGGGCCCGGAGCGGGGGACCTGTACTTTCCAGGGCGGACATCGGGATGCGCGGAGCACGGGACGAAGGGGTCCGAAAGCCTCTCTTCCCGGGGGTGACTCCTGGTCTCGTTAGGCCGCGCCGCCCTCGACCCGGGGCTTGATGGAGCCGGCTGGCGGGGAGGAGCCTGAGGCCTGGGTTGGGGGTGGGGAGGGGTTGCAGAGGGGCGCCGGGAGGCAAGCGGGGGTCCCAGTGGGTGAGGAGCCTGGGCCGAGGGAAGAGCGTAGAGGCTGGGAGGACGACCGGAAATACCCCGGGACGGAGTAGCTGCGTTCCGGGGTCCCTAGTCGGGCCCCGCCCGGTGTCTGGTCTCCGGCTGCCCCTCTGCTAGTGGGGGAGGGACGGGCCCTGCGGAAATGCCTCATGAGGTCTCTTGGGTCTCCCTCTCTTTCTGCAGGGAGGTGTTTAAGGCCAGACACCGCCAGACGGGCCAGAAGGTGGCTCTGAAGAAAGTGTTAATGGAGAATGAGAAAGAGGGGGTGAGTACGGCCGGCCGGGCTACCAGCGACCCAGGACTCTGTTGGGTTTCCACATTGCTGCCTTGGGGTTTCGTGTTCGCATTCCGTTTATATCTAGTACTTTGGAATATTCCGTGTTGCAGAGGTTTTGGCCTTCCACTTACATCTAACAGTTTTTAAAATGGCAAATATGGTAGGGACCAAGAGGGGAGCCCACGCTCGGCTCAAATATACGTTGACTCTACAAGTTGTAGAGTCTTTAAACACCTTTAACTTAGTGCTTAGTTTTGTTTAATGTGAAAGGGCGATGCATGCATATGATTGATTTTTTTTTTTAAGAGGCAGCTCAGCTAAAGGGAATACTGAAAGGGAGTGGTCCGTCCTAGACCTCCCCATCTTAGCCTTAGTCGAGCTTTCTAACAACCGCTTTCTTAGTAAGGCAGTTTCTTGATCTTAACCCACAGGCATAGGGTTAAAGTTTGAGAGTTAGAAACCATGGACATGTAGTGACTTAAGTTTTATCCCTGATTGGGTTGTCTAAATTCCTAGCCAGGTATAGAGGCTTATGCCTATAATCCCAGCATGGAAGAGACTGAGGCCTAAGGATCATTCTCAAGTTCAAGGTCGGCCTGGTGATCTAGATAGTGAGATCTGTCTAGTCTGGGCTACAGAGTAAAACAGTCTCAAAAACATAAAATGAAACCGGGCGTGGTGGTGCATGTCATTAGTCCCAGCATCCAGAAGGCAGGGGCAGTTGGATCTATGAGGTTGAGGCCGGCCTGATCTACATAGCAAGTTCTAGGCCAGCTAAGGCTATAGGAGATTCTATGTCAAACACAACATACAGTTCCTTGAGATGTATATATCATGTTTTACAGATCAGGCACCTGCAAACGCCAGTTGCGGAAAATATACTATATGTGTGTGTGTGTGTGTGTATGTATATATATATACATAAATATATGTGTGTATACATGTACATACATATTTTATATATGAGTGTATTGCCTCCATGTACGTAAGTGTACCCATGTTGTGCAATGCCTGCATAAGTCAGAGAGTACATTGGATCCCCTGGAACTGAAGCTATAGTTGTTAGCCACCATGTGGGTGCTAGGATTCAAATCCAAGTCTTCCACAAAAGCAGCCAGTGCTCTTAACTACTGAGCCATCTTTCCAGCCCCTAATTTTGACTTTTTGAGACAGGTTCTCAAACATATGTAGCCCTTTCTGGCCTTGAACTTGAGGCAATCACCCTACCTCTACCTCTGACTTCTGAGTGCCAGGTTGAGTTACAAGCATGAACCACCAAACCTGGCCAGGG
This sequence comes from Eospalax fontanierii, assembly GCA_035773235.1. Classification (NCBI taxonomy): domain Eukaryota; kingdom Metazoa; phylum Chordata; class Mammalia; order Rodentia; family Spalacidae; genus Eospalax; species Eospalax fontanierii. The sequence goes on from CM069541.1 coordinate 56,085,746, forward strand.
AACATAATTTTGGCTGCCTTTCAACCTACGTCCCTTAATGTAGACCTCACCCTGGGACAATTCCTTGGTCTGTAGCACTCTCACTTTTGACCACTTCCTCTCTTTTCTACCCAGTTCCCCATTACAGCCTTGCGGGAAATCAAGATCCTGCAGCTTCTAAAACATGAGAATGTGGTCAACCTGATTGAGATTTGTCGAACCAAAGGTATGTTGTTTGAGGCCTGAGACTTAGTGCCTAAGACTTGGTTTGCTCCCTAAGCCGGATACACTTAAATTGCCTGTTCCCAAGTCAGGTGTGTCTCAGCGCCCACCCAGAAGCTAGTAAAGGAGCACACAGGTGGATGCTCTAGAGGGCACACGTGGGTGTGTGGGTTGGGAGACTAGGGTTTGGCTATGGGAAAATGAATTGGATATGGTTCTGATTTCCTGTTCTGTGAATTTTGCATTAGCTTCCCCCTACAATCGCTGCAAGGGCAGCATCTACCTGGTGTTTGACTTCTGTGAGCACGACCTTGCTGGGCTGCTAAGCAATGTCTTAGTCAAGTTCACGCTGTCTGAGATCAAGAGAGTGATGCAGATGCTGCTCAACGGCCTCTACTACATCCACAGGAACAAGGTGGGGGCCAGAGGAGAGGAGCAGGGACCGAGGTGGAGGATGGCTTCTGCTCCCACTGTTGTGTGGGTGTGGTGGAAGGACCCTGTGGAAGCTGACTGAGCCCTCCCTTGTGTCCTCCCTACAGATCCTGCACAGGGACATGAAGGCTGCCAATGTGCTCATCACTAGGGATGGTGTCCTGAAGCTGGCAGATTTTGGACTGGCCCGTGCCTTCAGTCTGGCCAAGAACAGCCAGCCCAACCGCTACACCAACCGTGTGGTGACACTGTGGTACCGGCCCCCGGAACTGTTGCTCGGTGAGGACCCCGAGCGGGCAGAGGGAGGCAGGGGCCGGTACCTACCTGGTCACAGCCCCCATTGCCAGGGCCTCTTGAGCATCCAGCCCTGGGACAGTCTCAGGAGGCTACAGGCTCAAGGCGCCCTCCTGGTACCTTCTTCTTCCCAGGGGAGCGGGACTACGGCCCGCCCATTGACCTGTGGGGTGCTGGGTGCATCATGGCGGAGATGTGGACTCGGAGCCCTATCATGCAGGGCAACACGGAGCAGCACCAGCTTGCCCTCATCAGCCAGCTCTGTGGCTCCATCACTCCAGAGGTGCGTAGCTAAGCTAAATGGGACCCAAGGGGTGCAGAGATCCAAGTCCTGGAGCAATGGGGAGTGAAGTGGAAGCTCCTCTCTGGAGAGGGGGTTAGGTTAGTTGATAAGAAAGTAGTCCTGCTCTTCAGAGCCACGTGGGTTCTCAGTCCTGACCCACTTGGTTTTGTGGCCTTGGTGTGTTAGCTTTCTGTTACTATGACATAATACATGAGAAAAACAACTTAAAAGCAAGAAAGTGTCCCTTTTATTCAGAAGTTTCTGTCCCTGAGTGCTTGGGAATTGGGATAAAAGTCATGGTCTAGAGATGGTGGAAGAGCAGAGATGTGGTCAGGGAGGTCAGGAAGCAAAAGGAACAGGGACAGTGTCTCAGGGGCTGGGGTATAGCCCAGTGGCAGACTACTCACTTAAACATGAGGGACCCTGAGTTCAATCTTCAGTATACAAAAAATACCCAGCATGCCTCATTGGCTGTTTTTCTCTTTTTTTTTCTTCTTTTAAGAGATAGGGTCTTGCTGTTAAGTACCCTTGGCTGGCCTCAAACTCAGAGATGCCTTTGCTTCTGTTTCCCAAGCGCTGAGATTAAAGGTGTATGCCACCATTTAATTGTTGCTTGCTTTTTTCTAACCTGGCCCTACCTCCCTAAAGTTTCCACTCCTTCCCAATAACACCACCAGATGGGAACCCAACCTTTAATTTGTGAGTTTTGGGAATTAATTTAAAGTTTTTCTGTGAAGCAGGAATGCCCCAGAGCCGGACCTGGTAAATTTCTTCCAGGTGACTTACATGAAGGGCCCTGAAACTCAGCCTGTGCTACTGAAGGCCACTGCTTTCCACTTGGAAAGCTTGAATTTTTTTTAGATCTTTTTTTTTTTTTCTATGTTTATGACCATTTTGCCTGCATGTATATAAGTGTACCTATGTCATGCATTGCCCACAGAGGCCAGAAGGGGGTATTGTATCCCCTGAAACTGGAGTTAGGGGTGGTAGCCACTATGTAGGTTCTGGGAACTGAGCCTGCTTAGGTCCTCTGTCAGAACAATCAACACTTTTAAGCACTGAGCCTCCTGATTCTCTTTGAGGGGGTTCGGGAGCATCTGGGAGAAGTTTTAACAGGCCTAAACGCTTGGGGTCTTTAGCACACTTCTCCCCAAACTCTATCCTCTCTCAATCCTTCCTCAGGTGTGGCCAAATGTAGACAAGTACGAGCTGTTTGAGAAGCTGGAGCTGGTCAAGGGCCAGAAGCGGAAGGTAAAGGACAGGCTGAAGGCCTATGTACGCGATCCCTATGCCCTGGACCTCATTGACAAGCTGCTGGTGCTGGACCCCGCCCAGCGCATTGACAGTGATGACGCCCTCAACCACGACTTCTTCTGGTCAGACCCCATGCCCTCGGACCTCAAGGGCATGCTCTCCACTCACTTGACGTCTATGTTTGAGTACCTGGCACCTCCACGCCGGAAGGGCAGCCAGATTACCCAACAGTCCACCAACCAGAGCCGAAATCCGGCCACTACCAACCAGACGGAATTTGAGCGTGTCTTCTGAGGCAGGTGCTGAATGCTCTTCTTCCTGGAGGCTGGTTGGTGGTGGATTGCTTCCTCTGCTATGTGACTTGCACTGTGACAGGACAGGACATTTGAGATTTTTCTCCTCCAGCACATATTTACTCCCGACTCTGGGCCAGCAAACAACTGCCTAAGTCGGCTGGGGTGGAGCTTGGCTGTGAGGCCAGTGGGGTGCCAGGCTGCTTGGCATGCCCCTTCCCGGATTTCTGTACACCATTGAGAAAGGACTCCATTTAGCCTGGATGCAAGTGAGGTGGGAGAGGCTCACCTACCAGTGACGCTCTTAGAGCTCCATGCGTAATGGAGGAGGCCAGAAGTCCCTTGCCATCCTAGGCCCTTCCCTCAGGTTGAGAACTGTGGGGAACAGAGGCACATCAGAAATGGGCTACTCTTGGTGTAGTCCTCAGGAGCATGGGACTCGTGAGAACTCTTGTTTTCTTCAAGAGGATACTTTTATCGTGTTTTGTTCAGAGACATTCCCAGATGTGATCTGATCAGTTAAAATTAAAAGTCAATTTTTTTCCAGTAAGTGGCCATGTTTTCTACATTCAGACCCTCAGGCCTTGTTCCATAGTCAGAAGTTAGTATTTAGTTGACTAAGTACATAGTTGAAGACATTTATCTTTTTCATCTCTTCCTGGGTACCTTCCCGAGTGCTGTGTGCACCACACCTGTGCTTGGTCTCTTGTGGGGTGCGGCCACAGTGGCAACCTGCTGAGCCAAGGCTGCTTTGGCTGAGAGACTCTCAGACCTGACTCAGAGCAGGGCTTGGAGGAAGTCACCAGAGGGTGGGAGAATCGTGGGTTGCAGGGAGGTGGCAGGAGCGTGGGTCAGGGTAGAGAGGGAATGCAGGACAGCATGAAGATGGGATCGTGGGGGCACAGGGTGGGGCAGTGTGGCCCCTTCCAGTGACATGCTCCCATGGACTCGGGTTTAGATACAGAGTTGCTTCTTTTTGGGTGTTCTGAGGGACAATCTGCTTCTGGTGGCTTGGCATTCATAACCAAATGGCCTGGAATTCTGATCATCCTGCCTCCACTTCTGGATAACTGGGATTTCAGGTGTGTACCAACACTTCAGGAACGGTCTTCATCCTGATGACATCCCTGGGCGTTTTCCTTCTTGTTTCTGTCTACAAGGACACGACCTGATCCAGTATAACGTCACCTCAACCAGTCTCATCTTCAGAGCTCCCTTTAGCATATAAAGCCACAGTCAGGTCTGGGAGCACATAAATTTGGAAGAGACGTCATTCTACCAAGCAGAACTAGAAATTAGAATGATAAGAGGTCGTCATCTCTGCTGACAGGTTTTGGTTTTCTGGGACAGGGTCTTGCTGTAGTAGCCAGCCCTAACTAGCCTGGATCTCACTATATAGACCAACCTCAACCTCACAGAAGTCCCTAGCCTCTACCTATCCGCAGTGCTGGGATTAAAGGTGGATGACACACTGGATGACAGATATTAAGTGTTTGAGAACATGGAAAACTCTTGGGACTGGCCCAGTTCAAAATGTTCTCTCTGGCTAGGTGTGGTAGCTCATGTCTTTAATCCCAGTACTCAGGAGGCAGAGTCAGGTAGATCTCTGAGAGTGAGGCAAGCCTAGTCTGTGTAGTAAATTTCAGGCCTGCTGGGGCGGCAGAGCAGCCGTGTCTCAAAAAAAAAAAACAAAAAGACAGCACAATCGAAGACATTTGTCAGCTTCTGTTTTCTACATACGTGGACATGTTATGACCTCACACACCCAAGAGAAGTAGAACAAGGGGAGGGAATGCGGGGCAACTGAGGGTGTCGCAGGAGCCAAATCTCCAGTGAAGTTGTGTGACTAAGAGCAGGCACAACCGCCAGGGGCCACAGGGCCTTCCAGATTGGGAGTACGCCGTGTTTTGTCCTAACCACATCCATGTTTTCTCATCTAGTCCATATATGTCCTCATGCAATGAAACAGGCTTTAAGCCCTGGAGTAGGGCTAGTGAGATGACTGGGTAAAGGTGCCTGCCAACCTGAGTTCTATCCTAGGGACCCCATGACAACACCCGCAAGTTGTCCACCGACCACATTGGCTCTGTGATGTGTGCTCACACACATTCACATGCATGTACATATGAATTTATTAAAACCCTGGAGCAGCTGACTCCAAGCTCCTCTATCCCTTTCTCCTCCAAATCCACCCTTGGGGGGAGCTGGGTTGTAGGTATCAAACCCATCTGTGGAGTGAGACATGGGACTTGTCCTCCAGCTCCTGGACAGTGCTGGTTCTGCATGCTAGTCTCGTACAGGGCTGGAAATGGCTGTGAAACCAGAAAAGTCTAGATCATCCCAGCTCCTTTGCACATGCCTTTGATTTCATCCTGCAGACCTGGGGACTATGACATGTGTCCTGATTTCTTTCAACCAAATATTTGATAAAACAAGGCTCATCAGTTAAAAAGCACTTGACGTTCTTCCAGAGGACTCTGGTTTGATTCCCAGCGCCCACATGGCTGCTAACAACCATCTGAAACTCCAGTTCCAGGGCATCTGAAACCCTTCTTACATACATGTGGACAAAACTGATACACATTACAAACAAGGCTCTTCTCCAGCTGGCTTGGACTGTAAGTCACAGGCACCTCATGGCCATGCTGTACCTGTTTTCCCTTCCCCCAAAACTCCTCATCTCAGTCTGGCAGAAAGAGAACCAAATAATAGCCCCAACTGCAACCGGAGGAGGCCAGATAGAGCCAACCCCACCTACCTGCAGAGGGGCCAATCTCAGCGCCTGGACACCTCGCAAATGTCACTGCCCTCTCCAGGCTGCTCACCTTTAACCTACACAGTTGATATTTAACTCACAAGGAGAACTACTCATCCTGCAGTGGGGTTACCAGCCAGGCCTGGCCATGAAAGTTGCTGGGCTGATCCCAGGATGGAGGTGGGAACATATCAGGTTAAATATCTGATAAGAGCTTAAAGGAGACCTTAGGAGCCACCCCTTTCTCAGCAGGGCCCTGGGCAGCTTGGGCAGAGCTGGCTTGGCAGAGGTGCCCCTGCCTGTGAATCACTTGTGCCCTACCCAATAGGGGAGCGAGGAATCCAGTGATGAAAGGTGCCAGGTGCCTGCCTATGTCCTGGCCTGTGGTTGAGAAGTTCCGGTGGGAAGTGATCATGGAGTGGCAGGGCCCATGCCGGTATCCTCTCGAAGCTAAAGCTGCCTCCTTCCAGGTAGGAGAGCCTGGTGACCTCGGGCAGACTGCCTTTCCTCGCTTTCTTGAATATAACAAGTATACATAGACCTCAGGGACTCAACAGTGGTAGTTCCTGCAGGCCCCAGGAAAAGGCCTGTCACCAGATGCTCTCTCCAGAGCATGGGGACACAAGGGACCCTCTTCCCCACAAAGCTCCACTAGGGGAGGAGGGCACTCCCCAGAACCCCTGACCAGTGTGTCAGTAGAGGAAACTGGAGGCAAGGATCTGGAAACAGGCCATAGGAAGCAGGTGAGATCCAGAGGTGTCAAGCTTAGTCCTTTGAAGAAGTCTGAAGTCAGCTTCCTGTGGGGCTCTGGCTCTGGACCCAGGACCTCTTCACAGCCCTTCCAGTTAGGGATAGCTTGAAAGATGAAGACACGGGGCTCATCCTGGAGCTGGATACTGGAGCCTGGGCAGGGGTGCAGGGGTTCCAGAGAGAAAGGAGGTCGGAAGTCACGTACCAGACAAGTCTCTTAGCCTCACCCAGTATGGTATCTTCGTTTGGAGGAGGGGAGCTGTAAGAAAACACTCCTCCACCCCTCAAGATGGCAGCCTGAAGTTCTGCTGTGAACTGCAAAGCCAAGCTTCCTCAGCAGACATAACTTTCTACATGCAGCAGGGGAGAGGTGGCCTCAGATACCCAGGGTTTGAAGATGGCCCCTCCAGGTCATCCAGGCCCCTCACTTCAGAGACTCCAGCCCGAGAAGTCAGGTGACTTGCCCAAGGACACAGTAGATCACTTTTGGGACAAAGGGAGGGAATACTGATGCGGGGGCAGGGGGGCAGGAAGGCTGCCTCTTGGGCTTCCACAGTGGATGGGGCTCCTCTCTGCAGTACCAGCTGGCTCAAGCCCAGAGCCCCCAGGAGGTTCCAGTCAGCTAAGAGCAGGGGAGGGGCTCGGGAGGGCCTGGTGTGGGGCCTGGTAAAACGTTCTGTAGATGACTACACCACTTTTGCTGTTAGGCCCTGGTTTTCCCTGGGGATTTGGGCTCAGAAAGCAGCCTTCCTCAGAAGGAAGGTTAATTAGGAGGGTTAAATAAGACAAAATGTGTGCATGTTACCAGAGTAGTGTCTGTGTCTAGAAACCATTTGCTACTGGGGTTGGCCATGTAGCTCAGTTGATAAGAATACTTGCTGAGCATATACAAAGCACGGGGTCTGGTTCCTATGTGAACGGACATGGTAGTCCATGCTCATAATCTCAGCACTCAGAAAGTGTAGGCAGGAAGAGCAGAAGTTCAAAGTCATCTTTCAGGCTACATGAAACCTTGTCAAAAAAAAAAAAAAGGCTAGCCTGGTCTATGTAGCAAGTTCTATGACAGCTGGGGCTATAGGGAGACTCTCAAAAAAAGAAAAACACAAAACAAAAAAAACCTTGCTGTTGTTTAGGAAAACCCACCTTATAAATTAAGAAAACTGGGAGCTGGAAGGATAGCTTAGTGGTTAAGAGTACTAGCTGCCCTTGCAGAGGACCAGGGTTCCATTCCCAGCATGGCAGCTAACAACTGTCCATAACTCTAGTTCCAAGGGATCCAATGCCCTCTTCTAGCCTCTGCTGGCTTTGCATGACATGGGTGCACTACACATATGCAGGCAAAGCACTCATACACATAAAATAAAAATATAGAGCACAATATGGGTGTGTTTACATACATGTAGGCATACCATTCATACACATAAAATTTAAAAATATATTTATAGCTGGGTGTTGCAGTGCAAGCCTTTAGTTGGGACACAGAGGCAAGTGAATCTCTGTGAGTTCAAGGCAAGCCTGGTCTGCTGGGCCAGCTGGGGCTAAGGGAGACCCTGTCTCAAAAAGACAACAATAACAACAACAACATAATAATAATAATAATGAGGTGAAAAGCAATAAAAAATGACACTTGACGTCGACCTCAGGCCTCTGCATGTGTACATTTTTGCTTCTGCATATACACAAACACATACACATATGTGCTCACACCAAAACTGAGTATGGTAGTGGATGCTTGTAGTACATTCACTTGGGAGATGAAGGCAGGAGGATCATCAGTTTAAGACCAACCTGGGCTACATAGTGAGACTTAACTGATAAGACAAAACAAAACTGAATAGATTAAGAATGCTTAATTATTTAAAAAAAACTTTTTTTACGTGTATGAGTATTACTTGCATGTATATAAGTACACTCATGCTCAGGAAGGCCAAGGAGAGGGTGTCAGATTCCCCTGGAACTGGAGTTACAGATGGTTGTAGCTGTCATGTGGGTGTGGGGTATTGAACCCAGGCTCTCCGCAAGAGCAGCCAATGCCCTAAACCACTAAGCCATCTCTCCAGCCCCAAGAATGCTTAATTCTTTTTATTATTTTTTAAATTTTATGAGTGTTTTATGAGTGTATTTCCTACGTGTAAGTAAGTGAACCCATGTTGTGCAATGCCCAAGGAGGTCAGAGAGGGCATTGGATCCCCTGGAACTGGAATTACAGATGGTTGTTAGCTGCCATGTGGGCATTGGGAACCAGACCTGAGTCCTCTGCAAGAGCCAGATGAATCATCTCTCCAGTCCCCTATTATTTTTTTTATGTGTATGAGTTACTGCCTACTTGTAAATAAGTGCACCCAAGCCATGCAATGCATGTGGAAGAGGGCGTTAGATTCCCATGGAACTGGAGTTATGTTATAGATGCTTGTTAGCCACCATGTGGACACTGGGAAACAGACCTGGGGCCTCTGCAAAAGCAGACAGTGCTCGTAACTGCTGAGCCATCTCTCCAGCCCCTTGAATGCTTAATTCTCTAAAGGAATTTTCCCCAGTCTATGGTGACAGCCACAGAGGTCCATTCTCACCTAGTTTATACAGAGTCCTGCTCTGCCACTTACTCGCTGGTAACATCTACAGGTAGTTCCTCTCTGGTCCTCAGCTTCCTCATCTGTAAAGTGGGAGCAATGGTGCCAGCCTCTCCTTTACAGGGCTCAGCAACCACACAGAGGGTGCTCAGAATACCTTATACTCCAGCCAGTGTCACATTAGAAAAAGAGTTCCAGCTGGGCATGGTGACCCACACCGTTAACTCAGTACTCCTGAAAACTGAACCTGGGTCCCTCTAGAAGAGTAGCCAGTGCTCTTAACCACTGAGCCATCTTTCCAGCTCCAGAAGTACATTTTTTAAATGAACTTTTTAGGTCAGCATACAAAGTAATGAGTTTCATTCTGTCTTCTCATTCCTCTCTACCACTGCCTTCCTCTATGTCCCCTTCTGGGTATCTCCCTTCTTTTTCCCGGTTAGTCTCCCCCTGCTGTGGTGCATGCATGTATATATGATCATATGTGCACACGTGTAGATGTCAGAGGTGTTAGGTGTCTTCCTCGGTCAATCACTCTCCACTGTATTTTAGAGGCAGGGTCTCTCACTCAACCTGGAGCTCAGTGATTTGGCTAGGCTTGCGGGCAAAGGTGCTCTAGGGAGCTTCCTGTTTCTGTCTCCCAGCCCTGGGATTATTGGACATGCCCCACCACGCTAGCTTTTTATATGGGTTCTAGGCAGCCAAACGCAGGTTCTCAAGCTTGTGCAGCAAGCACTTTTCCACATCTCCTCTGCCTTCTTATCACATACGTTGCTCTCTGTTTCCCAGATCTCTTCCCCAATCCTCATGACCCCTTTCTAGTTTTGTGTATGTGAGGGTGAGTGTGAGCCATGGCATGCATGTGGAAGGCAGAGGACAACTTCCCAGACCCAGTTCTCCCCTACTAGCATGTAGGCTACAGGGATTGGACTGAAGTGGTCAGGCTTGGGGCAAACATCTTTACCTACAGAGCCATCTCACTAGCCCCAAAACAGGATTTGTTTTGAAATTGTAAAACAATCACATGCTTCAAATTCCCAAAGGTGCAAAAGGTTGACTGGCAAAGAAATGTGGCAAGAATGCCCTGGAATGACCAGAAGTCAGTCATGCAAACATCTGGGAGAAGCATGCTCCAGGGAGAGGAGGAAATAGTGCTAAGACCCTGAGTTCTGTCTTCACTCACTGTGTGGTCCTGGCCGCCAGTGGAGTAAACCTCTTGGTACATCAGTTTGCCCCTCTGAATGGAGAGAATAATCATAGTGCTCCCAGGCCGGTGGTTGAGAGGATTGAGCCTTCGGCGCTGAGTGATCGTGTGGACTTTCAGAACAGGGGCCAGGCAGAGGTTAGAGTTTATCCTAACGAGTTCACTAGAGACTTGAAGGCAGGCAGACAAGACCTGAACTGCCCTAAACTGTCAGAAGACAAACAGCAAGAGGACTGTCTGATGGACCCAGTGGCCTAGAGGGAAAGGAAGGACTCTGGAGCCCTTGGTGGAGAACCTGGGAGTGGGTGGGGCTTGGCAGAAGGGGACACAGGGTAAGGCCTGACCCTGTTCTTGACTGGCTGGCTGGGCGGACAGATGGATACATATCAGCTAGGAAGACTTAGGTAGGGTGGGTTTGGTGACTCCAGAGAGTAGCTGTCAAGACTGTGATCACTTAAGATGCTTGTGGATATCTTGGGGGAGAGGCCAGGAGGGTACTGGACAGTTATATTGTGGCATGGTAAAGAGGGACATTTACAAGTGGCAGAGAAGCCTGAGATGACAGAGAGGGTGTGTACTGAGGATGGGGAGGCAGCCAGGTGGCAGGAAGCCCCGAGGAACAAGGATATTAGGAGGCCGGGCCTCATCATCCAGGTCGTCTGCCTCACGGGATGGAAGCTGTGGATTCTGAGCACACACCAATCTTTTCCTCAGGTCATTTAAAATTTTTTACTATATTTATTTTATGTGTATGAGTGTATTGCCTGCATGTGGGTAGGTGCACCTGAGTTGTGCAGTGCCCATGGAGGTCAGAAGAGAGTGTCGGATCTCCTGAAACTGGTTATGGACAGTTGTTAGCTATCATGTGTGTGTTGGGAATCGAACCCAGGTCTTCTGCATGAGCATCCAGTGCTCTTAACTGTTGAACCATGAGTGCAGCTGCTGGTCATTTCTTTTTAAAAACTATTTTATTCATTTTTATTTTCTTTTTTAAAGATATTTTATTTCAGGGCATGGTGGCTCACACCTTAAATCCCAGCACTGAGGAGGCAGAGGTAGGTAGATCTCTGTGAGACTGAAGCCAGCCTGGTCAACATAGTAAGTTTATTTATTATTTTTTATTTTATGTGTATGAGTGCATTGCCTGCATGTATGTAAGTGCACTCGTGTCTTGTAGTGCCTGAGGAAGTCAGAAAAAGGCATCGAATTCCCCTGGAACTGGAGTTATGGACAGTTGTTAGCAGCCATGTGAGTGCTAGGAACTGAACCCAGGTCCCCTGCAAAAGCAGCCAGTCTCTCCAGCCCCTCCTCTGGTCATTTCTTGGAGTGGAATTGCAGGAGGCCTAGTTTTCAGTTCATGGTTGCTGAGAGAGGAGACATTTTCTTCAGGGGTCTAGATACTGGGGAGGAGCCTGAGTACCTGCAAATTACTTCTCACCTATGCTTATCAGCAACTCTAGTTAAACCCCTCCAACCACCAAAAATAAACAAATAAATAAAAAAGTAAAGGACGTAGAAGATAAAACAAAAAGACATGAAAGTCTGGGGGCTAGTTGGAAAGAAGAAGGGGATCAGTGGAAATGGCAAGGGGCCAAGAGAGAATGGGAGGTGAATATGATCAAAATATATTATGTACATGTATGAACAGTCAGAACAAACCCGTTACGTCTGGTTAACATATGCTAATAAACAACTTTTTCTTTGAAAATGAAGCCCTTTTTTTGTTTGTTTCTTTTGTACTTTTTAGACAGGGTCTCCCTGTAGCCCCAGCTGGCCTTGAACTTGCTATGTAGACCAGGCTGGCCTTGAACTTACAGAGATCCTGCTGCCTCGGTCTCTCAAGTGCTGGGATTAAAGGCGTGCACAGACACACCCAGCAGAAGCCTGTGTTTAAGGCTCACTGCCCTCTCAAACACATTAAGCTAGGCATAGTAACCTTAGTGGTGAATGAGGTAGAAGGCAGGCTGGGGCCAAGGCCAGGTTCCTTGTGTTTTTTATTAATTCCAAGGGCATGGTGAAGCTAGGGAGAGGCGATACAGGGAGACCTGAGTGCTGAGAAATCATCTGGGGTCCAACTTGTTGATGTGGCTGCCTCACAGTGTGACTCCAAGGGGTCTCCTCCTGTCTCTGGACCCTTCCACCCATATCTGCTGCAATGAAGGCGGCTCTGGTCTGGGTTTCTTTAGTGAGTTCCTGGACTAGGTGTTTGGAGAGTGGAACACTGTCACATTTTCCCAACTGTGTCCCTAGAGTGCCACCTAGGGCCAAGTATGAATGAGCCTTATCTTTTCCCTTCGGAAGGTGGTATCATTGCTCACACACCTGTGCTCTGCCCCACGTGGGTAGTGGGTGGAGCCAGTCCACTTGCTAGTTACCTGCCTCCTTTTCTTTTCTCTCAAAACAATGGGCTTTGTTTTTGTTCAAGGAATGTGAGAGAGACTGCCTTTATGGCAGCACCAAGGCCAGGGTTGGTTGTAACTGCAGGTACACCTGAAGGCACCTTTGATTTCTCACTTTACTGCCTTCCACAAATTGGCTTCTCTAATCAAAGGCAGTTATAGAAAAGAAGTGAACAGGCTGTGATGGAGATAGTAATGGCTTTAAAACAAAAAGTGCTTGGTCTCCTCTTTTCTTTCTTTCCTTTTTAAAACAGCATCTCTTGTAGCTCAAGCTGGCCTCTGGAACTGACTGATCAGCCGAGGATGACCTTGAATTTCTGATCCTCCTCCCTCCACCTCTGAATTCTGAGATGACAGGCACAAACCACCACATATGGTTTAATTCTTCAATTTCTTTTTTATTTTATGTGTATGAATGTTCTACCTGCATGTATGTAAGTGCGCTGTGTGCATGCAAGGCCTGTGGAGGCCAGAAAAAGACATCCATCGGAGTCCCTGGAGTTGTGAACTGCTGTTAGCTCCCATGTGGGTGCTAGAAACCAAACCCAGGTCCTCTGTAAGAGTAGCCGGTACTCTTAATCACTGAGCGGTCTCTCCAGCCCCACATCTAGATCATGTGAGAATCAAACCCAGGGCCTTGTGCATGCTAGGCAAGCACTGTACCAACTACAACCTGTCTTTCCCTCTCTTTCTTTTTGAGACAGGGTCTCAGTGTGTGTCCCTGGCTGGCCTGGAACTCACTATATAGACCAGTCTGGCCTCTGACCCCAGAGAGATGCTTGCTTCTGCCTCCCAAGTGCTGAGATTAAAGCATGCACTACCACACCAGGCTCCTTCTTAACAAAGTAAATGCAAATGATAACTGATCATCCTTCCCCCATGGATCCGACGGGCCAGCCCAGTGTACCGTGAGGATGTGGGGCTGCTGCTGGAGCAAGGACACCAGTCCCACCTCCCTTCTCATAGACTGTGGCAAGATGCACGCGTGCGTGTGTGTGCTACTGGGAGTGCACTTGTGACCTAGTTATTGCGCTTTTTGAAATTTAACCTTTGGTTGTGCTCATATGTGAAAGAAACAAGCAAGGTAAAAAATGCCATGGCTTGTGCTGGTAAAATACCGAAATAACCAAAACATCCATAAATAGGAAGCCAGCCAAGTACAGGATAGACTTTCCATACCACAGGGCAGGACACAGCTTCAGAAAAACATATCAGTCATGGGGGCAGCTAGTAGATACTAACACAATCCAGAATAAGAACCTGGTTAGAAAGGTTAGTGGATGGGCTGACATGACTGTTTAAAGGGTAGAGGCACTTGCAGCCAAGCCTGACAACCTGAGATCAAGTCCTAGAGCCACATGGTGGAAGGAGAGAACTGACTCCCACAAGTTAGAACCCACATCTACACCAAATAATAAATAAAATAAATAATAAAATTTTTATAGGATTGTGTAGGGCTGGGGTATAACTCAGTGGTGTAGTACTTGCTTAATGTGTAGGCAATTGTGGGTTCCATACCCAACACTAGGAGAAAAAGGTATCCCGAAACAGTATAATATAAACTCATCTAGATATGGCTGGTTACTATCTGAGTCTAAAAGGTAGGGCTGGAGACAGAGCTCAGCTGATACAGCAATGCATAAAGCCCTGGGTTAGCCCCCCAGCATTGCATAAACTGGGTGTGGTGATGGCCCATACCTATGAAATTAGCAATTGTGATGGAGCGAAGAAATTCAAGGCCATCTTTGATCACTGATACATAGAATGCTCACTGCCTCACAATAATTAATAAATAATGCCATGTGTGGAAACCCACACCTTTAATCCCAGCACTCAGGACACAGAGGCAAACAGATCTCTGTGAGTTTGAGGCCAGCCTAGTCTACATAGGGAGTTCCAGGCCCAGCTGGGGGCACAGGGAGTCCCTATCTCAAAAAAAAATACATATATATATTTCAAATGGTGATGATGGGTTTCAAACTTGAGCATCTGCTGAGCACTTAAGGGACTGCCTTTTATCTGAGGGATTTTCCTCTGCACCTCCGGAAGGGCTGCAGCTGTCACAAGGATTTCACCTCAGCTGCTTTTCATGTAAGCACACATGGAGGGTCCTATCCACTCACAATTTCACAATTAGACAAGATTACTGTCACCTCCTTCAGACTGCCCTTAAATCCGATTTTTTAATATTTATTTATTTATTTGGTCTTTTGGAGACAGGATCTCCCTGTAGCCACAGCTGTCCTGGAACTCACTATGTAGACCAGATTGGCCTTGAACTCACTAAGATCCGCCTGCCTCTGTCTCCCAAGTGCTGGGACTAAAGGCATGAGCCACCACGCCCGGTTAAAGTCGTTTTAAAGCCAGTCAAATTTAATCTAAATTCTTTTGTTTTGGTTTGAGACAGGTCTTCAGCACACTCTCCTGGCTGGCTGGGAGCTCCTTACGTAGACCAGGCTGGTTTCTAATTCACCAAGATTAGCCAGCCTCTGCCTCTGGAGCGCTGGGATTAAAGGCATGATGCTGGGTGGGGCATCTGGGGATGCAACTTGGTCCAACCAGATGAAAATACAGTTCCCCAGGTGGCTTATTTTCTGTCTACTCCTGGAAACCTTCCTGCACCCCACAGGCCCTTGGGAGAATGTTATTCCTCCGGGGAATCTTCCTACGTTTCTCAGGATGTCAGGGACCCCAGAAGAGTTGCTGCCTGGGTCCTGGTTGCCAGATTCCTGAGGTCAAGGCCTTAAGCATCCCTGATGCCTAGACATTCGGACATTCGGGACTGGAGATTTGATGACCCCAAGGCCTCTGCCAGCCTGTCATTCTACCCCGGTTCAGAGCAGGTCCCGGCCTGGAGCAGGAGCTGAGGGCTGCTGACTCGGACTGGCTATTTTGGGATGTACTAGACAGTCCTTAGGCGGCTAGTGATGAAAGGAGTGCGCGGTCCCTTTAAACTAGGAAATGCCCTTCAGAAGTATGGCGAAAACGCGCTCTGCCCCTCACAAAGATGGCCGCCTAAAGGCGCCGATTCCTATTGGTCATAGCCCAGGTCTTCGGCGGCGTTGATTGGCGGAGGGCGGGGGGCGTCGAAACCGGGGCGGGGCAAGGCGGCTCCCGCCCCGGTCCCGCTCACCACCTTACCGGGACTATGTCGTGGGCGCGAAGCCATCTGCGCACGGCTGTGTCTCTAGCAGCTGTTTCTGCGCGTGGTGCAACGCCCGAGGGCGCGGCTCGGCGGGGGTTTAGCGCGTGGCCGGCGCCGCTGGAGCCCGGCATGGAGTACCAGGTATCTGGCCGGGCGGCCGGCAGTAGCGCATTGACACGTGAGCCGGGCCCGAGGCGCACAGCATCCTGCCGCCGGCTGAACTCCAACCTGACGCTGGGGGACTCGGGCGGCAGGGACATCCCGGAGCCCGGGGGTGGGGCCAGGGACCAGGAAGTTGGATCTGGGAATTCTAAGAGTGTGGTTCCCGTGTTAGGGAGAGATCAGGACGTCCAGAGTCTGAATTGGGGTTCAGAAGTTCCGGTGATCCCCCAAAGTCTGCAGTGTGGAGTGAGGGAGAGGAGATGAATTCGGAAATACCCAGAAGAATCTGGTCGTGGGGTCTCCAAGACTCAGAAGACGGAGAACCCAAGTGCTTGAAATTGAGGGAGGCAGGCAGGAAAAGAGGCAATTAGTCCAAGAACCTGGAAGATAGAAAATGTCTGCAGGGTGCTATGCCAGGGGCCAGCTGCCAGCTGCCAGTGACCAGAACATGATGTTACCCAGGCAGGTCGCACCGGTTTGAGGGCAGTGAGGCTTCCAGCCAGCTTTGAGGCTTTGAGCGCGAGTAGCCACGGGTCCGATGCCTGAAGGGAAATTGCCTGAGCACACATTTCCCAGAACATGGACTTGAAACCAATACTTGACTGCATTTGAATCCTCAAAGACGCTCTCATTGAAGTCCTCCATTGCTTTATTTTCTGTTCCCACCCCCATCCCCAAAACCATCTCTCCTGAGACTGAACCCACCTGTGGGTTCTGGTTGGATGACCCGGGCATTCATCTTCCATCTCTTTGTCCCTCCTCTTCCCAGTCTGATTACTTTAAGCAGCTAGTGTCTGGGTTAGAATGTGCAACTCCAGTCTCCAGGAATTCCACAGTTCTAAGACTCTAGCTGCCTGCGGTTCTGGCCCCAGCTGGGTGGGTGCCTAATACAGTGATGACCTAGGACAGAGACCTGGGGGGATAAAGGTGAAGGCTGAAGGCATAGTGAATAGGAAGCCAGAGCACAAAGTGAAGCTAAATCCCGTTAATCCAAACCTTGGCAGTTTTGCCTGGCACTCCCTGGGTGGGGCCGAACTGCCCCAGGCGCTCGTCTTTGCCAGAGCTGGAAATATGCCAGTGTGCTCTTCCCACTGCTTAACTGTAAGCTGGGGCTATAGGCTCGTCCGGCAGGCCCTGTTACCATGGCTTGGCCACTCGTGGGCTGGGTGTTTCTGTCCTCGAGGACCCTTAGTGAACTGGGATTGTGGTTGCCAGGATGCCGTGCGCATGCTCAACACCCTGCAGACCAACGCCAGCTACCTGGAGCAGGTAAAGCGCCTACGGGGTGACCCTCAGTCACAACTGGAAGCCATGGAGATATTTCTGGCGCGGAGTGGGCTACAGGTAAGGGAGGAGAGCCTGAACCATGTCTTCACTCCCGACTGCTTTGGAGTCCTGTGGCTGAGGTGTGGACCTTTCTATCTTAGGTGGAGGATTTGAACCGGCTAAATATTATCCATGTCACAGGGACCAAAGGAAAGGTAAGGGTAGAACCCAGGAAGCAGTGTCCACATGGTGGGCTGGTGCTTGTCCATCTGCATTAGTTGCTTTTCATGATATTGTGACCAAATACCTACTTAAGGGTTGGGTTTATTTTGACTCAAAGTTGTAGGGGGATCCTGTCCTTCATGGAGCGAAGGGGTGGGGCGTGATAGCGGGACCGCTTGAAGCTGTCACATTGCATCCTCAGTCAGGAAGCAGAGAGAGGTGCTAATGATCCTCCTTTGTATTTATTCTGGGACCCCAGCCCATGGATGGTATTATTATTCCCGCCTCAGTATAGCCATGTCTGGAAATTCCTTCACAGACTTGCCTAGAAGCTTATCTAGGCCCTGTCGAGTTGGCCATCAGTATTAACTGTTATACCACTCCACCCAATACTTTTTCTATCTAGGGCTCCACTTGTGCCTTTACTGAACGCATCCTGCGGAATTATGGCCTGAAGACCGGATTCTTTAGGTACTGAGTCTGGGGTGTGTCCCTTAGCTTTGTGGGGGACTGTGGAACTAGGGCCAGGGTCATCCCCAGAAGGTTTCCACTTAGCATATTGGCCCGTTAATAGCAGTCCTCAGTTTTCATAAGGAAAAAATTAGAGAGAAAAAGTGACAGCAGCTTGAATGTATAACCTAAGTACATGGCTGCAGTAGTCAGGCAACCTTTTTAAAATCTAAAGTCCAAATACACTATCTGTATGTTTTTGCTTTAAAAAAAATTAATTTCTCAGCCAAACCTGATGGCATAGACTTTTAATCCCAGAATTTAAGAGGCAGAGGTAAGGCAGATCTCTGAGTTCTAGCCCAGCCTGGTCTACATAGTGAGCTCCATGCCAGCCAGCGTTACATGGTGATAAAATGTCTCAAAAGAAAAAAAAAATTTATTCATTTCGGTTTCTTAAGGCAGCATTTCACTCTAACCCAGGCTGACCTGGAACTCTGTGTACTCCAGAGTGGCCTGAATCTCCCAATGATCTGACTACCTTGTCTTCCCAAGTATTAGAATTACAGGATCATCATACCCAGCTTATTTTTCTTTTTGAGGTTATCTTTTAAAAGATATTTTATTTATTATTTGTATTTTATGTGTATGACTATATTGCTTGCATGTGTGTAAGTGCACCTGTGTAGTATAATACCTGTGAAGGTCAGAAGGCATTGGATTCCCCTGGAACTAGAATTATGAATGGTTGTTTAGCTGCCATGTGGGTGCTAGGAACCAGACCCAGGTCCTCTGCAAGAGCATCCAGTGCTCTAAACTGATGAGCCATCTCTCCATCCCCTATTTTTGCCTTTTGAAACGGTCTCAGTGAAAAGCATAAGTTGGCCTCAAACTCATAATCCTCTCCACTCAGCCTCTGGAGGACTGGGATTATAGGTATATACCACCACTCTCAGCTTCCAGTAGTATGTGTGTGCGTATGTGTGTATGTATGCGTGTGAAGGCCATAACTTGACATAAATATCTTACTCCATTAGTCTGTTTCTTACAGTGCTTTTTTTGAGACGTCTTTCACTGAACCTTGAACCAGTAGATTGGCTAGACCAGTACTAGTTGGCAAGCCTAGGATCCTCGTGTCTCCGCCTCCCCAGCAGTAGGATCACAGGTGCTCTCTACTGTGCTGAGTTTTTTCTTTTTGAGGGGATGGAGAATACTGGGGATCTGAACGGAAGTCCTTATGCTTGTGCAGCAAGCACTTTACTGACTGAGCCATCTCCTGAGCGCTTTAAATATAATTTTTAATTTTTATTTTATGTGTATGAGTGTATTATTGCCTGCATGCGTGTAGTGCACCCATGTCTTGCAATACCCACAGACGACAGAAGAGGGCGTTGGATCCCCCGGAGCTGGAGTTACCATGTGGGTGCTGGGAACTGAGCCTGGGTCCTCTGCAAGAGCAGCCAGTGCTTTTATCTGCTGAGCCACCTCTCCAACCCCTCTAAGTAGAAATTTTAAGTAGCATAGAATGTTTATTAGTTAAGATGTCTTTGCAGTAAGGGGCAGAAACCTGGCTAGGAAGGACCTTAAGATAGGCAGTTGAGGATGCTCTTGTCAGTGCGTCCAGAGGTGGGCAGTAGAGCTCTTCCAGCTGCAGCTGCAGCTTCCTCCTGGGACTCAGAGCCCCCTTGTGGTAGCACTCAGACGTCAGGACTCCCTCAAGAGAACCCACAGGGAAAACTGTCCTTGCAGCTCCTAAGCCTGTCACCTTAAACAAAGGACATCGAGGGGAATCAATCTGATGGTCACTTCCTCGGGATTTGCTCCCTGGGGAAGAACATTTCAGACTTCCGCCTCCTTTTTCTCACTGATTCTGTCAGACCACCTCTGTAAGCCTCTGAAACCGGCTTAGACCACGTCAGGACAAACTGGTTTTTTTTCCAAACTAGTACTTGTTCAGAAGAGAGAAATGGAGACTAGTTAGTACCAAAGGGTCCAAAATGACTGCTGCTTCACTGGGTGATATGACCTACAGGTCCACTGTATGCCCATCACTGATCAAAAGGTTGTTAAGCAGTGTGTGACTGTAGAAGGCAACTGTGCCTTGTAGAATGATCTTTGGGGAGCAAAGTGTGGTGGTACATGCCTGTAATCCAGCACTTGGGAGGTAGAGGCAGGAAGATCAAGAATTCAGGTCAACCTTGGCTACATAGCAAAGCCAGTCTGGGCTACCTAAGACCCTGTCTCAAAAAAAAAAAAAAAGTGGATCATGGCACACGTCATTGATCCCAACACTCAGGAGGCAGAGGCAGGTAGATCTCTGTGAGATCGAGGCTAGCCTGGTCTACATAGTGAGTTCCAAGCCAGCTGGAGCTACAGGGAGACCCTGTCTCAAAAACAAACAAAATAAAACAAAACAAAAAAACTACCAATAATAATTTTTAATTTTTTTGGATTAAAAAAATTTTATGAGTATTTTGCCTGAATGTATGTAAATACCATTGGAGTTACAGATGGTTGTGATCTACCATGTGGGTGCTGGGAATTGAACCCAGGTCTTCTGCAAGAGCAGCCAAAGCTCTTAACCACTGAGTCATCTGTACAATCCCCAATAATAATTTTTTAGAGCGCAAGAGAACTTAAACATTTTTTATATTTATTTATTTACCGTGTCTGTGTATGTGTGTGTATGCGTGTGTGTGTGTATGTTTGTGTGCGCTATGATGCATGTGGAGATCAGAAGACAACTTTCAGGGGTCCTTTCTCTCTTTTGACCACATAGGTTCTGGGGGTGGGACTCAAGTCAGCTTGGCAGAAAGCCTCCTTATCCCTGATCCGTCCTGCTGGTCCCAATAACACCTGTTTTAGTAAACCCCTAACCATTGACCCGGATCATGTAGCCTTTTCGTCAGCTTGGGTATATGGCTGAAAGGCACCAGATGGGCCACAGAAATGAATCTGGTGGTTCTTCCTTCTGGATTTATTGCTTTGCGCGTTGAAAGGCAAATGGATGTTGTGGGCAGATGTTAGCAGAGATGCTGATCTGTGTGTGACGGGGAAGCCTGGCGACTATTGGGGCCCAGAGAGTGTACTGGATTGTCCTGGGGACAGAGTCCTTTGCTCTCCTTTCTGCAGGGGCGTGTCTTGGTTGACAGTGGTTCAGTGGTAAAGCAATGGATGAGAAGGGAAGGGCAGTGCAGAGGTCTGGAGATGGAAGAGACTAAAGATAGCTCTGAGGGGCTGGGGCAGGGGCATGACACAGCTTTGGCAAGGTCTGGGAAGCCCTGGCTGGGCACTTGGACTCTTGAGGACTTCACAGAGCCTGAGAAGCAGAGGAGTGACAGTCAGTTGTGCTTATAGAAGTCTGACTGGGGCAGGGAAGGCCCTGGGGCTTGGGAAGGAAGTCCCGATGACCCCAGATCTCCCGGCAGCTCTCCTCACCTGGTGCAGGTGCGTGAGCGGATCCGAATCAACGGGCAGCCCATCAGCCCTGAGCTCTTCACCAAGCACTTCTGGAACCTCTACCATCGGCTGGAGGAAACCAAGGTGCTCGGGCTGTGGGGATGGGACTGAGCGGGAGGCGCCGCCTGCTCTCCTGTCCCCAGGGTAGGGGCTGTGAGGGCCTATTAGTGAGCCCCACGGACCCTGACCTATTCCTGTGTGCAGGACGGCAGCCACACCTCCATGCCCGCCTACTTTCGCTTCCTTACACTCATGGCCTTCCACGTCTTCCTCCAAGAGAAGGTAGGTGCCTTCGCTAGAGCCCTATATCTGAGGCCTCGGGGACAGGAATCTCAGTGGAGGGGAAGCAGTGCTCCAGGTGGCGTCTGGGCCTTTCTTCCCCCTGCCGTGCTGACTGGTTTGCTGTCGGCTTTCCGCAGGTGGACCTGGCAGTGGTAGAAGTGGGCATTGGTGGGGCTTATGACTGCACCAACATCATCAGGTGAAGTGGCTGCTTGGGGACAGGGGTAGTGGCCAGGAGCCCAGGCCTGGCTTGCTGCCTGGTGGCTCAAGGTTAGAGTATCAGGAACCCTTTGTCTCCTGCAGGAAGCCTGTGGCATGTGGAGTGTCCTCTCTTGGCATTGACCATACCAGCCTGCTAGGAGACACCATGGAGAAGATTGCATGGCAGAAAGGAGGCATCTTTAAGGTGACTAGGCAGGCTGGGGCAGGGGAGGGACATGGGGGTCCACGGCCTGGCCTTCAGGGCTCAGGGAGAGGGACTGGCCAGAAGCATTACTCTCCCTAGCCATCGGCAGAGTCTGGGTTCCCGCCCCACTCTGCCGTGTGACTTGAGCCCCTCTCTGGCCTCAGTTGAAGCCAGACCTAGTCCTAGGTCTGTCGGGGAAGGTAGAGGACCCCAGTAGCCCCTAGCTCACTCCCCTTGGCCTCCTACAGCCTGGCGTCCCTGCCTTCACTGTGCAGCAGCCAGAAGGTCCCCTGGCCGTGCTGAGGGATCGAGCCCAGCAGATCTCAGTGAGTAACTACATGATCCGGTGGCAGGGTGGGGGTGCTTGTTCTGACTAGGGTGGTGCTTTCTCCTGTTGGGCCTCAGTCTCCTCATCTGTGCAGCGGTAGCTGGGCCGCTGTTTATACTCCGGAACACATCTGACTGTGGAAGCGGGTCATGGTGGGCCTGGGTGGGTGGGTGCGATCAGAGGATTTTCTAGCCACAGTGGTGGTGGTGACGGTGCCACCGACCGCTGCTGCCCCTTTCCTCAGTGTCCTCTCTACCTGTGTCCTCCGCTGGAAGCCCTGGAGGAGAAGGGACTGCCGTTGACCCTGGGCCTGGAGGGTGAACACCAGCGGTCCAATGCAGCCTTGGCCTTGCAGTTGGCACATTGCTGGTTACAGGGGCAGGACCACCACGGTCAGTGATCCCGGGTGGGCGGGTGGGTGGGCAGCGCATGGCAGCCTGCCTTGAACACACTGGGCCTCCACCCTACAGATATCCAGGAGCTGAAAGTATCCAGGCCAAGCATACGGTGGCAGCTGCCCCTGGCACCTGTGTTCCAGCCTACATCGAATATGCGACACGGTAAGCTAGAGCTTCCTGCCCAGCCGGGACCACCGTGTGTCTTTGTCTCTTCTTTGTTGAGATACACTGAGATGCATCTTTTTGTTTCTTGTTTTGGGGGTTAGGGCCGGTTCAAGGTCATGCCTTAAGGCCAGCATTCCTCCTTGGCTTGGAGTTTATGAATCTTTGGAGCCTCAGTTTTCCTAGCTGCCAAATGAGATAATAACTGGACCCACTGCCAAAGGCTGTTGTGATGCTTTACAACATGACATCAGGAAGATGCTGAATCCAGAGCCTAGACAAAGTGCCCAGTCAGTAGCAGCTGCTGTCCTTGTCAATAGTGTCAGGAGACTGTGAGGCCGCCTCTGGGCCTATCCTTCTAACGCTGCTCTCCGCACCTAGTGGGCACTCATGCCATTCGACCCCTTCAGAATGGTTTCATTGTGCTTATTGTGTGCCAGGGCTGCTGTCAGGGATCAGGTGGTCCTGGAGCAGACCTTAGGTCACATTCAGCCCAAACTCACTTGCTGTGTGAGATCAGATCTGTGGCTGTCACATGTATGATTGTATGATAGCATCCCCTTCTGAGGGTCGCCTGGAAGGCTCTGAGTAGGAGGCAGCCCACGCTGGGGACGCAGTGACTGGAACTAGCGAGAGGTTCTTGGGCTGAGGGTCAGCCTGCAGGGCCAGAAGGCTTCCCTTCGTGCGCCGAACTAAAGCCTGGAGTTGGGGAGGATCCCAGAACACTGTCTTGTTGATCTTTGCTAGGGCTTCGGGACACTGAGTGGCCTGGCCGGACACAGGTGCTGCGGAGGGGACCCCTTACCTGGTACCTGGATGGGGCACACACCACCAGCAGCGTGCAGGCCTGTGTGCGCTGGTTCCGCCAGTCGCTGCGGCGCTGTGAGCGACCCAGTGGGTGAGCTCCCTGTAGAACACGGCAGAGGTAGGGCGTAGAACAGGAGGTCGGGCAGTGGGTAACGGCTGGGGCTTGGCATCAGGCCCTGTTGGACTAGACCAGTGGGGAAGATGGAGAGGGAGGGAGGGGAAGGGAGGAGGCAGATGGGAGGCATGCTCTGACCCCTTTCTTCTTGGTGCAGTGGACCTGAGGCACATGTCTTGCTCTTCAACTCCACTGGTGACAGGGACCCAGCAGCTCTGCTGAAGTTGCTGCAGGTGAGGGGCCTACCCTGGAGACTTTGCATTGGGAGGCAGGGCAGGTGGTGGTTAAAGGAGCTGGTTCTAGACTCACTCAGCATACCCCCTTAGCCTCTGGCTTAGCCTGGTCAAGAGATGGTTTTGCCTGCACCTCAGTTCACCTCTCCAGGTAGTGAGGAAATCATGAAGGGAACTTATGTTTCAGGTGTGTTTTAAGGAGTCACAGGCTATAAGCACAGAGAGGCTCTTCTCTACATGGGGAAACTGGCTGCTTAGGCTGTCAGGACCGAAATGGCTCTTAAGTTAGCTCCCATTTCACAAAGCAAGAGACTGAGGCTGTTTATATCCAGAAACAGCTTGGATTCAGGGCCAGCTCCCTAGCTGGACAGCCTTAAGAAAGCACCACCTGCTGGAGCCTCCAGCCCCATCTCCGGGCCTTGCTCTCTCTGCCCTCTCGCAGGCCAGGGGGGGGCGCACGGGGCAGGCGTTGATGGGCTGATTCCTGCAGTGTCACTCCGGCTTAAGGGTGGGCAGAGTCTTCAGAGATGAGGCCCTGGGGGTTCTTTGGAAGTCAGGTCGGGTGAGCGGCATTCTTTCTGACACAAGTCTCCCCTCCGCCTCCAGCCCTGTCAGTTTGACTATGCTGTCTTCTGTCCCAACCTGACAGAGGTGTCGTCCGCAAGTAACGCAGGTGAGAGGGGACAGGTGACATCAGCTGAGGCTGAGGGCTCTGAGGTTTACTGCTCTGTAGGAAGTGGACTTCTAAACTGTACATCTGGGGTAGGGGGTAGATTTTATTGCATAATCATTCTTTGGTACATTTAAAAGCTTGTGCTTTTAAAAAAGTCATCAAGGTGAGCATTTTTCAAAGGGCAGGTTATAGCCTTCTGAAATAATCTTAGTGGGTTGTTTCTGTTTTTTCATTTATCTTTGGTTCTTTTGAGACAGGGTCTCGAGACCCTGTCCCTCCAGCTGGCCTGGAACTTGCTATGTAGACTAAACTGGCTTTGAATTTACAAAGATCCGCCTGCCTCCCGAGTGCTGGGATTAAAGGCATGTGCCACCACACCTGGCTTATTTTTATTTTGTGTATGAGTGTATTATCTACATGTATGTTAAGTGCACCCATGTCATGCAGTGTCCATGGAGGTCAGAAGAGGGTGTCAGATTCCCTGGAACTGGAGTTCTGACAGTTGTTAGCCACCATGTGGGTGCTGGGAATCAAACCGGGTCCTCTGCAAGAGCAGTCAGTACTTTTAACTGTTGAGCGATCTCCAGGCTTGGTCTTTTTTCTTTTAATTTTGTATTTTATGTGCATGAGTGTTTTGCCTGCGTGCAAGTGCACCACATGCAGTGCCCACAGAGGCTACAGGAGGGCATCGGATCCCTTTGGAACTGGAGTTATGAACAGTTGTAAGTTGCCATGTGGGTACAGGGAACTGAGCTCAGGTCCTCCACAAGAGCAGCCAGTGCTCATAACCACTGAGGCCATCTGTCTCTTCAGCCACAGCATAATGGGTCTTGACTAACATTTGTTACTTGGAGTGAGGAAGAATAGAAAACCTGTGCGTGGCACAAAGGGAGGGAGACACTGCCCGGAAGGTTCAGTTGTAGTTTAAGGCATGCATGTATGAGGACTGGGCTGAAAGGTAAAATGCATTTTTTTTTTTTTACGTTTGTTTACATGTTTGATGGGAAGGGGACATGTGAGTAGAGATTAGAGAGCAATTTATAGGAGTTAGTTCTCTCTACCATGTGGGTCCCAGGATTGGACTGGGATCGTCAGGCTTGGAGGCAAGCACCCCTACTCACTAAGTCATCTTGCTGGCCCCTAAAATGCTTTTTTCCCTATACGTTGTATTTTTAAAAGTGTGAAGGCGTGTGAAAAATACAGATCTGCAGGCCCTGCATCAGACCGTGGGAAGAGCTCTGGAATCTCTTGTCTGTTTTTGAGACAAGGTCTCCCTGTAGCCCCATGGGGTCTGGGACTCGCTATGTAGACCAGGCTGGCCTTGATCTCACAGAGATCTGCCTGCCTCTACCTCCCAAGTGCTAGGATTATCTTTTATCAACTGGCTTCCCTGGAAATACTTACGTCCACCTGGTGAGGGAACCCCAGCTCGACACTCTGTAGTGGGGTGACGGGAGGTTCATGGCAGGGAAAAGCTTTGGAGTTGGACTGTCTGGCCCTGCTTCCCATGTCTCGGGCAGGTGTTGAACTAGTCTGCATTTTAGTTTTCTTATAGTGCCCCCTGTGGGGACACTGGCAGTCTGGTGGAGTGATGCCAGGTGCTAAGTAGATGCTCACCATACACTGACCCCTTTCTTTGTCCATTCCACTGATACACCTTGTTCTGCATCCACAGACCAGCAGAACTTCACAGTGACTCTGGACCAAGTGCTCCTCCGCTGCCTCCAGCACCAGCAGCACTGGGGCTGCCTGGGTGAAAAGCAGGCCAGCCCAGACCTCTGGGACGCCCCCAGCACAAAGCCTGATGGGCCAGGCTCCCTGCTTCTGGCCCCCCACCCACCCCACCCCACCCGCTCCAGCTCTCTTGTGTTCAGCTGCATTTCCCACGCCTTGCAGTGGATCAGCCAAGGCCGGGACCCTATCTTCCAGCCCCCAAGTCCTCCACAGAGCCTCTTCAGCCACCCCACAGCCAGCAGTGGAGCCAGCATTCTCCGTGAGGCTGCTGCCATCCATGTTCTGGTCACAGGAAGCCTGCACCTGGTGGGTGGAGTCCTGAGGCTGCTGGAGCCCTCCCTGTCGCAGTAGCCAAGGCAGTGGGGTCGGAGGTGGGAGCTTCCTACCCCTGCCTTCTCCACGAACTTACACCTGGTGCCTTTCGATTTCTGCTTCCGGATCCTATTGAGACTGGCCCAGGGCCCTGGGCTCTGGGCAGAGTAGAGGTTAGGTCGAAGCTCTGTGCCCTGGCCTCTTCCTCTTGCATAGATGGGGCGGGGGGGCTTTCCCAAGTCCCCACGCTTGCAGCAGGCTTGCTTCCATCCTGTCTCTCTACCACCTTGCTTCTCCTGGCTTGGGCCCAGCTTATTGTGTGAGCTGCTGGACCAGCCTAGGATCCTGCCTGAGACTAGGCCAGAGACTTCTCCTTCCAGTGCCTTCTGGGAAGAGAGAGGGCCTCTGCCGGGCACTCTGGACAGTGGGTAGCAAAAGCAAATTAAAGCTCTTTAACCTTTTTTTCGTAAAAAAATGGCAAGACCTTTGATGGACTCTAACCTCCACCACCCTTTATCAGACAGTTGGTGGCTGCGGCTGAGGTAGGAGCTGGATTGGTACAAGTCCTTTTCTCCCATGACTGACTGACGTCTGTCGGCCACATGCCAGACACTGCTTTGCAAACTTCACCAGCTAACTCAAGCTTTATACCCATTTTACAGATGGGAGTGCAGGGAGAGGGGAGGAGGTGGGAGTGAGTCTTCCAGAAACCCCAGGGCTGCCCACAGGCCCATAGCCTAGAAGTGACAGGTGTAGGACCTAGAGCTTTATGAGAGAGGCTGTGTTCCAAACCCAGGGAGTGTGAACAGGGCTTCCTAACGGTTCTCCAGTCTCCCATCTGAGGGGTGGACCACTGAATGAGTGAGCAGCAGTGGGAATTAGCGTTGTCCAATCGTGTGCTCCGGCCACGTGCTACCAGGCCAGCACAGGGCTGCTGAGGACAAGAGCGGCCTTGTTCTCTCTCGGTGAGGTCTTCCCCTTCATGCAGCCCAGCGTGGCACTGGTTTCATATCTGATTTATTGGTGAATATACAGGGGTGGGCCCAGAACCAGCAGCCTGGCCACTCACCTCCCTCTTCCTGCCCAGTGGACGGGCTGGGGAGGAGGTCTCTGCACTCTGGGAGGAGCTGGGCTCTCCCACCCCATTGCTCTAGCCACCCTCGGAGCTCCAGGCAGAATACTCTCAGCTTCTGTTCCCCCACCAAAGTTGTGCCAGTCCAGGTGGGGCGTTCACACAGGCCCAGACACGGGGGGGCTCTGGGCTGGCCTTAATTCCGTTCTCTTGGGGCTGGACTTTGTTTGGACTTGAACTTCCCACCCTGCCCAGGATCCAGCTTGAAATGGCAGGGACTTGGGTTCCTACAGCAACGTGGACATACAGGGCAGTGCAGCGTCTCTCTGTGGTCCTGGACGGCTGTGTCCCAGAGCCCCTGGGATGGACTGTGTTGTGAAGTGGGGTGGGGAGACCCCAAGGTGTTCCAAGCTGGTGTCCCCGCTAGCAACAGGCCTCTGTGAGGGAGGCGGGAAGGGCTGGTGCTGAGGGCACGTACCATCCTCAGTTGAGTGGAGGTGCTGGGCTCCTGGGGCGAGTTCGTGGCCAGTGGCTCCCAGCTGGTGGCTGCTCAGTCTCTCCTGCAGGGCGAGGGCTGACTGGAGGGCCCCTGGGGCTCCAGGCTGGGTGCTACGCCATGCTGCTGGTGGAGCAGGGGGTGCTCTGGGTGCTCCCGATGCTGTGGTTGGTGCTGCTGCTCTCAGAGGAGGCTGGAGCAGCCACCGCCACCACGGGCTCCCGCTTGCTGGGGGGACCTGAGGGGCGTGGGCAGGGGCGGAGGTCAGGGCCCCTGCCAGGGCTCCTCATTCCCTCAGAGGCTTCACAGGGTATGCCCAGAGGGTGTGGAGGGGCCTTGAGCACTCACTGTGGGGGAAGCAGGGGTACTCACGTGTGTGCGAGTAGATGAACCAGAGTGCAGCCGTGAGCAGCGCCCCGATGAGGAAGGCGCCAAAGGTGATGCCGAGCACAGTAGACAGGACGAGGCCTTTGCCTGTGTGACCAACGGACAGCCCGTGGTGGTTAGTGTTGCTGCCCTGCCCTGGCCTTGGGCCTGGCCCTAGCTTGTTATGCTGACCAGGGGGACAGGTGTGATCCTGTTCCGGTTCAGTCAGTGACCCTGATTTCTCTGACCATCAGTCTCTTCATCTAGCACACGGGTTCATCACACTAAGCTGTGAGGATGTGCTTAGAGAGCCCAGCCAGCCAGGCTTTCTGAGTCATCCTTCTCCTAAGGCTGGCAGAAAACTATCATTAGGGGACATGCATGGGATATGAGCAAAGACTGAAGGGCCTGCTCTGCCCAGCTGTGTGACTTTAGGTCAGGCCCTGCTTGTCTGTTAGCCCTGTACCAGATTCAGATGGGCCAGATTATTATTTATTTATTTAATGTGTATGAGTATATTGTCCAAGTGCACCTGTGTCATGCAAGGCCTGCAGAGGTCCGAAGTCCGAAGTGTGTGTCAGATCCCCTGGAACTGCAGTTACAGGTGGCTTTTAGCCACCCATGTGGGAGCTGGGAATTAAGCCCAGCTCCTCTGCAAGAACAGCCAGTGCTCTTAACTGCTGAGCCATCTCTCCAGCACATAGAGCACCTTTTCAAGTCTAGGGCTGCTTTGGTTGTCCGAGGTCTAATCCTTTCATACTATCGTCTTCTGTGTGACCCTGGGTCCTGATTCTCTGAATCCCACAGTGCAGTGTGGTTATGAGCCCTACATTCTTCTAAATTTTTTTTTGTAGTGTTTTACCTGCATGTCTGTGAATGCACCATATGCATGCAATGTCCACAGAGGCCAGAAGACAGCACCATATTCCCAGGAACGTAAGTTATGCACAATTGTTAGCCACCATGTGGATGCTGGGAACCAAACCTGGATCCTTTACAAAGAGCAGCCAGTGCGCTTAACTGCTGAGCCATCTCTGTAGCCCCCCCAGTCCCACATTCTTGGTTCTGGCTTCAGGGTGATGGCATGTGCCTCTAGCATCAGAATTCTATTGAATGATGGTACCTAGGCCCAGGAGAACTAGTTAAGAGTTTAGAGGGTGCTGTGGGGAAGGGACTTCCTCCACACTGGATGTATCAAGGAAGGGAAGTTCTACCAGCACTCAAGATGAAGAGACCTAGGTGAGGTCGGAGTGCCGTTCCCATGGGATGGCCATCCACAGTGTCCCTCCCTTAAGATGTAGCTGACTGGGTGTTCCTTTGGCCGCTAGGCCTCTGAGCAGCCCCACTCATCCTCCCAGGCCAGCCCACCTCGTCTCCCTACAGTACACCCAGGCTCCATCCCTCCAGCTGTCCACTGCTCCCCACTCACCAGGGCTGACAATGTTCAGGCGCATGGAGATGTTCCTCTTGACTTCCTGGGGGTTGGGGGAAAGTGGTGAGTTGCCTCAGCAGGCAACATGTGGCTCTCCCTGGCTCTGCAGCCCTGACTTGTCATCACTCTGAGCCTTGACTGAGCCCTACATTCATCACTTTCTAGCTGGGACCCTGGGGACAAGCCCTGGGGCATCAGGACGGGGGGGGGGTGCTGTGGCTTCCTGGCAGCCTCTGATGCCCGAGCTTAACTCGAGTTCAGCATTGGTCACCCTGTGCCACCCTTAAGCTACAAGCCAAGTCAGCCCAGAGGCCTGGCTCACAGGCTGCAGGGGGGCTCAGGCTTGGAAGGCAAGGCCAGCTGGCAGCCCTGGCTTCTGATGTTTTTAATCTTGGAAATCCTTCTATGTACAAACACCTGGGGTAGTTGTGTGTGTGTCAGACTGTGGGTCTGAGAATGAAGTTTCACCAGACCTAGAAGCTCTGTCACCCACAAAGCAGAAACTCAAGATTTTCTGTCATTTCTCCCTAAACTTCCTGGTCACTGAGATCAGTCACATTGGTGATCACATGTGGGATGGGTGGGTTCCTGGAGGCAGGATGAGTGACTGGGTGGGATTTTAGAGCCACTGAGACATTGATAGATTCATATAGATGGGTGGGTGGGTGGGGGGTGGTAGGTACATGGATTGGTGGGTGGGTGGCTGAGTGCATGCATGAATGGACAGATAGGTTAGATGAGTGGGTCAGGATGGTGGAGGACGGATGGCTGGATGAGGGTGGGTAAGTGGGTGAATGGAAGGGTGGTAGGTAGACGGGTGAGTAGATGGATGGGTATGTGTGGGGTGTTTGGACCGGCGGGTGCACGGGTAGAATGTAGGTGGATGGGTGGGTGGATGGATAGATGGACCGGTGTGTGTGTTTGAAGGTAGATGGTAGGGTGGATGGGTTGTTTGATGGGTGGATGGATGGATGGATGCATGTTTGGATGGGTATCAGATGGCTGGGTAAATACGCAGAGGATAAATGGATATTTATATCCTACTAGTGCCACAGGCACAGCAAGGCTGTAGGTGGCAGTGAGTCCTCTGACAGCCAGGAATGTCAAGCCCCACGCCTGACTCCTGAGCTCCTTCATCAGCTGTTTCTGTATCTCACTACAGGGGCATCTCCTTGTCTGCAAACCCCAGGCTTGAAGCCTCCTTGAAACTGGGCCTGGGCCATGTCCACTCACCCTGGACAAAGCCTTGGGGATCATGGCTATGCTGCAGTTGAGGATGCCAGCCGTGGGTGTGGGTACCATGTAGATTCGGAGGAGGAAGCTGAAGCGTAGGTCGCCATCAGGACTCCGGGGCAGGATGTTCACACAGTTGCTCTTGGCCGCCCGGTCCTGGATGAGTTCCACCTTCTCCTTCTTAGGCCCCAAATTCAGATGACAGCTTTCTAGCTCGACTGTGACCTCAGAGATTGATGGGGATATGCTCACCTGCACAGGGAGTCAGGAGGACAAGGTATGGGCAGCTATTTTTAAGAGATATTTTATTATTTTTATTTTTTATGTGTAGGACTGTACTGCCTGCATGTGTGTAAGTGCACCTCTGTCATGCAGTGCCTGTGAAGGTCAGAGGAAGGTGTTGGATCCTCTGGAACTGGAGTTACAGTCATGAGCCACCTGTGGGTGCTGGGAATTGAACCCGGGTTCTCTGCAAGAGCAGTCAGGGCTCGTAAATGCTGAGCCAGCTCTCCAGCCGGGGCAGCTATTCTTGACCTTCACCTCTGCCTTCTTGAAATAAGTTAGACAGAGAGTTCCCATCCCAGAATCCTCACAGTAGAAGGGGAGGCGGGGTCTGCAGAGCAAGTGGGGAGGACAGGTGATGTTTCTACTAATGTCCACGAGCAATGCGTTTTCTCCCTTCCCTCCTGGGCGCCCAGCCTGGCTCTCTCCCTCTGAAGTAGAATTCTCCTCTTTTCTCCAGTGATAGTAAAAAAAAAAAGGCACGTAGGCAACCCCAGGAGCCAGACAGGGTACTAAGCACCCAGTACCTGCACAAAGCCCTGCTGGCCCAGCTCGATGGTTCTAGATGACTGGAGGAAGTGTGGGCTGAGGTAGAGGCTCAGCCGGAAGGAGAGGCTGTCCATGTCGTAGCACTGAATCTTCCTCTGTGGGAGGATATGAGGATGACGGTTTAGGGGCAGCGGCTGGCTGGGTGGACGCAGGTGTCTAGGCCTAGAGCTGCCCACATCCTCGCCTTCCAGATAAGCTCCTACTTATTAGGAATGCACTCGGTACCCAGCTTATGGAAAGAGATTTCATACAGCATCTCAGTGGCTGCTCCTAAGCCCCCAAGGGGTGAGTTCTTCTCTTAATCCAGTTTTCAATGACCTTTGAGTCCAGGAGGGGTAAGTGACTCACCCAAGGCCACACAAGACATGCTAGAACCTTCTGATTTGAGAGCCTGAAGTTGAATCCTTAGCAACACTAATACCATTGTACAAAAGGGCAGACAGAGACGTGCAGGAAACACAGGACTTGTCAGGATCCGGGCTTGTGTTTCCCGAGGCCTGTGCTCTCCTAAAGAGAGGGTAGCATGGTGACTGTCCATCTCACTCACCCGCAGTGGTGATGATCCTGACAGGAAGCTGATGATCACCTGCAAGGACCGAGTCAAGGAGCTGGTCAAAGCCAGAAATGCCCCTAGAGGGTAGCCCACCCAACACACCCATTTTATGGATGAGAAGACTGAGCTAAGCCATGGCCAAGCTTTGGGTCTTACTGAGTGCTAGGCCTTGCTCCTCCACAGACTAGAAGATCAGGGAGGCACCTGGAGGATCAGCCACCGTGCCGTTCCTGACACATCTCTGACCCTGGGTGTTACCTCATTGCTGACCACGGGTGCTGTCACTTTCGTGCCACAGCTGGAGTATGTGCTGCTCAGGACCAGTTGGCCATTGCTGTCTTCGGCTTGGCAGCGGGAATCCCAGAAAGTCAGACCCGTGATGGTGCACTGCATGGCCTGGTCAGGCAGAAGGGCACTGTCAACCGCGCCCCCCTCCGCCTCTCTGTCGCTCCCCATCACTGTTAGAACTGCCCACTGGAGCTGCAGAGATGGCGCAGCAATTAAGAGCACTGCTGCTCTTGTAGAGGATCTAGGTTTGGACCCCAGCACCCACTGGTGGCTGACAAACAGCTGTGACTCTATTTCCAGCAGATCTGACATCCTCTTCTGGGCTCTGCAGGCATAGCATGCATGGGTGCACTTACAAACATGAGGCAAAACACTCACATATAAAATACAATAAAGAAAAAAAATTTTTTTAAAGAACTGCCCATAGGCCAGGGCCCCAAGCCCCAGCCATTCCCTGCTTCTCTTTATTGGGGTTGGGTCTCGTTCCCCTACCATTTTTAGACTTAGTGCTTTCTCTTAAAGTTGCTTACCTCACCTGTAGCAGCATGAATTTGATTTGCTACTTTTTTTTTCTAGAAAAAATTTAAAACTACTTATTGTTATTTGATGTGTATGAGTATTGGGCCCACATGTATGTAAGTACACCTGTTATGCAGTGCCTGAAAGAGGCCAGAAAAGGGTGAAGGGCGCACCTACCCACAGGCAGGCAATACACTCATACACATAAAATAAAAATAATAAGTAAAATATTTTAAAAATTCCATCCTGCAGGGAAGCTCTGGAAATAAACAGCTCAAGGACTTCAGGAGGTCCCTGAAACTGCCCAGACAGAGTCCCCTTTCTCCCTACACCTATGTAAGGCTGAGAGACTCTCAGACAAGTCGAGTCCCCTGGAAGAGGCAGGGACCAACAAAGCTGCCCAAAAGAGACGCTCGCCAACCTGCCAGGCTGTGTACAGGTTGTGCAGTGAGCCCCAGGCTTCCAGCTTCGTGAGCTGTCACCCAGGCTGAGGTGCATGGGGTGATGTGGCTGTCTTTGAGTCATTTCTGCTCCTGTAGTGACCCCTCACCCATATTCCTGTAAGTGACCCCAGTAAACCCATTGGTTCACTATGTTAAACTTTGGTTCTAACTTTGTTCTTTGTTCTGTCGCTGGTTCCCAGGCTGAGGTGCGGAGACATGTTCGTCTTCCCGCGCACAGTGTCACACAACAGTAGGTCACGCGGTCTCCACTGTAATTACCTATCTTTGCTATCACACTTTGAAAGCAGTCATAGCTATTATGAAAACGAATGATTATGGTGGTGTTCTAATAAAACTTTATTTATAAAAATAGGCTTCAGGCCACAGTTTTCCAACTTTGAACAATCAAACCGTAGAATTTCTCAGTGGCCATCTTAAGATCAAAGGCTGAATCTCAGAATCCTAGGAATGGAGTGGGCTGTTGGCGCTAGCACACGAGTTTGGCTAACGAATACCATTCCTTCAAGATCCTGGTCCTGATTGGCACTGTGCCCCATCCTGGCCAACATCAGCTCTCCAAATGAAAATGGGTCTCGAGGAAGTTCCAGGAGCATATGCACCCAGAATTCAGATTGCACATACTGATCACATTTCACAAGTCAATGAGAGAGGAGGGGGCTCTGTGTATGGGGTCAGTCAGACTGGACCACTTTCTTGGTGTTTCTGTCTGCACAGATTCAGGGGACTTAAAGAAAACATGCAGACTTGTATTTTTCTGTATATTTTAAAATAACATTTAAAAAGATTTGCTTTTAATTATATGTATGTATATATGTGTGTGCAGTACCCACAGATGCCAAAGAGGGTGTCAAATCCTCTGGGACGTTAGCTACAGGTGGCTGTGAGCTGCAGGGCATAGGTGCTGGGAACCCAACTCAGGATCTCTGCAAGAGGAGCAAGTACCATCTCCCCAGTCCAATTTATTTATTTATCTATTGAAAATTGTCGTTTATCTATCTTCTGTGGAGGATGGGCATGGCAAAGCATGCATGTGGATATCAGAGGACAGTCTGTCAGAGAATCAGTTCTCTCCTTCCACCCTATGTGTCCTGGAGGTCAAATTCAGGTTGTGAGGCTTGGTGCCAGGCGATTGTACCTTACCACTGAGCCATCTTGCCAGCCCACTTTTCTGTATTTTTTAAATAAAGATTTATTGATTTATTTATATTTTATGTATGTGAGTGTTTTGCCTGCACGTATGTAAGTGCACCATGTGCATGCAATGCCTGTGGAGGCCAGAAGAGGGAGTAGGATCCCCTGGAACTGGAGTTACAGAAGGTTGTTAGCCACCATTTGGGTGCTGAAAACCAAAGCTGGATCCTCTGCAAGAGCAGCCAGTGCTCTGAACCACTGAGCCATTTCTCCAGCCCTGCTTTTCTGTATTTTTAACAAACAGCATGATACTGCTCTGTATACTACAGCTGAGTTCCCCACTCAACAAGAAATGACTACATTTCTCCTGCCAGAGTTGAGGGTGGAGCCAGCCTTGTGCATGCTAGATAAGCACACAGCTCCTGAGCTACATCCCAGCCTATGTTTTTCCGTGTCTAGAGTTACAGATTTACCATAGTCTTTTCACCTTCCAATATAATGTTCCAGAGACTGATGAGTTAAAAAAGTCCTCCCCTGGCTCCTATGGATGGACATTTAGGCTTCCTCTTTATCTCAGTGCATAGTGATCAGTCTTTTGCAACTGACAAGAGTTTCTTTTTTAATTTCTGATGCTGGGGATTGAACCTAGGACCTCATGTGTGCTAGGCAAGCATTCTACCACTGAGCCATATCCCCCATCCTTTTGTTTTTGGAGAGAGGTTCTCACTATATATCCTAGGCTAGCCTAGAACTCATGATCCTATTGCCTCCACCTTCCAAGTGCTGAGACCATAAGTGTGTGACACTATGCCTCACTCAGACCCTTTGTGTGGGTTTTCATCCTTTGCCCATGCTAAGTATGCCACCACTAAGCTAAGCCTACAGCCTCTAGAGCTCTTTATCTCCAGGGAGGAAGCAGTTTTAAAGGAACTGAACAGAGCTGAGAACTCTGGGAAGTGTCGAGACAGCTACAGATGTGGGAGTCAGGAAGGTCATAAGTTCAGGGTCATCCTCAGCTACATGGCAAATTCAAGGCCAACCTGGGCTACATGAGACCCTGCCTCAAAAATAACTAAATAAAGTAAAATAAAATAAAAAGCATATAGAAATCATCAAGAGTCAGATGACTCTCCAGCAATAGATGACTATTATTCACAAGGACCTAAGCCACTGCTCAAAAAAGCACAGAACTCTGCATTCTACCTCCCTTGTTGGCAGAAGGCTTTGTTGTTGTTAATTACAGAGGAGAGAGAAAAATGGGCAAAATGCTCTTATAAACCACAGTGAAAATTCAGATCATGTCCCGGAAAGCGGGTTAGCATGAAAACTTCAGGCTCTGGCCTGCAATCCCATTATTGCAAATCCAGGCAAACCCTCTACCATCTGAGCCACAATCCCAGCCCTCACATCCAAAGCTAAGCCAAGAGAGTAATCTGCATAGAGCTTCACGCTGGAAGACATCCTGCACAGTTTCCAATATTACAGAATTGGAGGCAACCTACGTGTCTAGTAAGGGGCAGGAATTCACTGCAGCAGCAGCATCACCTGTCAGCAGCATATATCATACAGGTGACTAGTAACATGGCATTGAGGACAGCTGTCAAAGTTGAAGAAGAAACTGGAAGTACAGAGGGCCCTGTTATGACTACATCCATGCAGGAAATACACAGAAGGAAGATTCCAAAAACCAAAACAAATCAGTAACAGCAACAAAAGCCCCATAATCACAACACAAGACAGAAGGAGGAGAATCACAAGTTCAAGGTCATCCTCAGTGATGTAGTGAGTTCAAGGCCGCCAGCCTGGGCTACATGAGACCTTGTCTCCAAAGAGGAAAGAAAGGCCAGGTGTGGTGGCACACGCCGTTAATCCCAGCACTGGAGGCAGAGGGAGGTGGCTCTCTGTGAGATCCAGGCAAGCCTGGTCTACATAGCAAGTTCCTGGGGCTACAGGGACAGACTGTCTCCAGCAAACAATGTCTTCCCAAACAAGCAAGATGTCTCCCTCCTGTGCTCCAGTCTCACTCTCGCATATTTTAAAGTTTTTATTATTTTTATATGTATGAATGTATGTCTGCATGTGTGGAAGTGCACCCGTGTCATGCAGGGCCCTCGGAGTCACGGAGTTACACATGGTTAGCTGCCATGTGGATGCTGAGAACCGAACTTGGGTTCTCTACAACAGCAGCTAGTGCTCTTAACTGCTATCTCTCTAGGTCCCATGTATTATTTTTTTATATTACCAATTAAGCAAAGACCACACAATACAGACTTCTATGACAACTCAACCAACAATAATGACTACCTAATATTGACTGCTATTATTGTTGTTGTTGTTTTGAGACAGGGTCTCACGTAGCCCAGGCTGGCCTCAAACTCCCTATGTAGCTAAGGATGACCTTGAACTTCCGTCTTCCTGTGTCTACCTGCTAAGTGCTGGGATTACAGGCATGCACCATCACACCTGACCTTTTTCTGTTTAAGACAGGGGCATACTCTGAGGCCTAGGGTGGCCTGGAGTTCACTATGCTCCTGGCTCAGCCTCCTGAGTTCTGGGAACACAAATGCACACCACTGTACCAGAATCAAACTGCATTTCATAACTAGGGAAATCAAGGCTTGCAGAGGGGAGTGGCTTGTGTCCCTGCCTGGGCTTGTGGAGGAGCCAGTCTCCCCTCGGGGGCTAGTGCAGGGACTAGCTGTTAACCAGAAGCTTTGTCTTACCTCCACAAGTTCTTTCTTGAGTGCCAGGGTCAAGAGGTCATTAGCACACGTCGGCTGGATCAGGGACATGAGCAGCTCTGGACTGCACCTCTCCTTGGGAGGTGTTGTCGGGACTGGTGCTGGTGAGGTCTGCAGCCTACCGCCTGGGGGTCGGAGGGCGGCAGTGAACAGTCACTGGCTGCTCACAGTGCACTGAGCTCTTGGATGATTACTTCCTCATTGTCCCCATGTGGCAAGTAAGGCCAGCGAGGATCAGAGAGGCTGGTCAAAGCTCAGAGGACAGTGGGGCGTGAGACTGAAGGGGGGGGGGCAGGGGCAGGGCTGGAGCTCACCGCAGCTGGAAGCCCTCAGTGAGACATCATTGACCAGAGGGAGCTCCACAAATGAGGCCACAACGCTGGCGTTGAGCATCCGGGCCTCTCCCAGAAGGCCTTGGCGTGTGTCTGGGAGCACAAAGCCTTTGATGTTTTTCTCTGGGAAGATCTTGACAGAGTATTCACCTGTGGTCTGAGAGCAGGAGAGAGAGCAGGGGCGTCAGCTGCAGTGACTCCTACGCTCTGATCCTACCCACCCTTCCCTCTTCCATCCGCCCTTCCTTGGTCCTTCAGCTCAGTTCAGGATTTATCTCCTTCCCCATCAGGGAAGGCTTCCCGGAGGAAGTGGCCTCGGAGTGAAGCCCTGAAGAAAAGAGGTAGTAGACGGACAGTTGGGGGGCAGAAGGGCTGTGGTGTGTCAGGCCTCAGGCTGGGGGTGGCATGCAGGCTTACCCAGATCTGCACATTGTGGTTGGCATCAATGAGCCAGGACACATCGGGAGGACCCTGCAGGATGAGGATCGCATCGGGATCCCCAGATGAACAGCTCAACTCCACCTTTATGCTCACTCTCCGAGGCCTGCGGTCAGCAAAGCGCTGGGTTAGCACCAGCCAACTGCAGGCTTGGGTATAGGGACGGGTCGGCCTTGGTGGGCAGCGGCTGTGCCCACCCTCAGCCTGGTGCAGGATAGGGATGAGGCATGAGCCCACTAGGGGCCCAGAGATAGCAGCTGTGCTCTGACTTGGCCTGGGTGAGGCTAAATGCAATAGATGTAATTGTTCAATAGAAGGCTGGACTTGACTGAGGCAGAGTCTGGAGCTATAGGTGGGGCCTGATTGGGGGCGTGGCTAGTGGCAGATGGGGTCTGATTGCAGTGGGGTCTCCAGGTCTGACTGAGGAGGCACCCTTACCCAGCCCTGGGGCCTGGCAGGACCTTCAGGATGTGTGCTTCCTTGTGACCCGTCACACCTTCCAGCTGGCAACCTTGGACCTGGGTTGGGACCAGGGGCTGCCATTCCAGCCTGCTGCCCATATCCCAGCGACCCTCCAGCAGGCAGAAGGATGGTAACCTCGGAGCTGTGGAGACAAAGCAACAGAGAGCTCCTCCCCACCTCCGGCCAAAGACAGCGGTGAGGGCATTCAAGGCAGAGCCTCACAGGTGGGGACACTGGAGGACTTACCTGCGGCGTGGCCCCGTGCAGGGCTCCGGCTTTCCTTCTCCTCATCTGTCAACACACGGTTGATAAAGGGGATGAGCCCATGGCACAGGTCAGAGATGCAGCCCACCACCACCCAGCTTTCTGCCTCACTTTAACCTTTGACCATTGACCAAGACCTGAAATGGTAGAATTTATTTATCTATGCCAGCACCTGTCACCCAGCTACTCAGGAGGCTAAGGCAGGAAGATCACAAGCTCAAGGCCTACAGAGTTTATTTATCTGTGTACAAATTTCTTGTCATCTCCCCTATCGCAGTGACAATTCTGGGCAGGCAGGGCTATACCCAGGTGCCCAGCATAGAACTTGATACATAGATGTATATGGGAATTCTGGGTTGGGTTGGGTTAGGTGCTGATAGTTTGTGTTGGGGTATGTGTGTTTGTGTGCAGACATATGTGTAGGTAGACACCAGAGGCCGATATCAGGTGTCTTTACTTTTTAAATTTTTAAAAATGTATTTATTTTTTATGTGTATGAATGTTTCACCTTCCGGTGTGTAAGTGCACCTGTGTCATACAATGCCTGGAGAAGGTGTTGGATCCTCTGAAATGTAGTTACTGACTATTGTTAGCTGTCATATGGGTGCTAGGAACCTAACACAGGTCTCCTGCAGGAGCAGCCAGTGCTCTTAACCACTGAGCCATCTCACCAGCCCCATCATCTGTCCTTCTTAATTATTAATTTTAAAAATTTTATTTTTATTTTATTGTATGAGTGTTTTGCCTGCATATATGTAGGTGTACCTGTGCATACAATGCCCACAGAGGCCAGAGTGGGCACCAGATCCCCTGGAACTGGAGTTAGTGGACAGTTGTTAGCCACTGTGTGGGTGCTGGGAACTGAACCTGGGTCCTCTGCGAGAGCAGCCAGTACTCTTACCTGCTGAGCCATCTCTCCAGCCCCAATCTTATTTTTTGGAGATAGGGTTTTTCATTGAACCTCGTGCTCACAGATTTGGCTGGACTGGCTGGCCAACAAGCCTCAGGGATCCTCCTGTCTCTGCCTGTCTCTGGGGATTACAGGCTTGTGCCACCATGCTGGAGATCGTGGTGTTGAAGATCTCACTCGGGCCTTAAAGCTAGGCAAGCACGCTACCAACTGAGACACATTCTTAACCCCTCGAGGTGGGATTTTTGGTTTTGGTTTTGATTTTTTGAGACAGGGTCTCTATGTAGCCCCAGATGGTCTGGAACTCACTATGTAGACCACCAGGCTAGTCTCAGTCTCACAGAGAGCTGCCTGACTATGCCTCCCGGGTGCTGGGATTAAAGGTGTGTGCTACCAGCTGTCACTTGTGCAGGGGTTTTTAAGGTTAAAATAATCCTGCATTTCCTATCTGGTATCTGATGAAGAAGCAATTCCTTCCCGAGAGGGCACTGTCTAGACATCTAGAACTTAAGGCAGTTCACATCCCAGCATGGCCCATAGCGTCCCAGCCTGGAGTCAGCTCAGTGGGCCAGAGAGACCCAGTTCCTCT
This sequence comes from Eospalax fontanierii, assembly GCA_035773235.1. Lineage (NCBI taxonomy): Eukaryota > Metazoa > Chordata > Mammalia > Rodentia > Spalacidae > Eospalax > Eospalax fontanierii. The sequence goes on from CM069541.1 coordinate 56,126,450, forward strand.
ACAAATGAACACTGACGAAACTGACCTTGGCCCAGCCGGAAGACGATCCTCTTGGGGTCATTTAATACAGCCGCCGAGGTGACAGCACCCTTTGTAGCGGCCCAGTCAAGGATCTGGCTCTTGGCGGTAAAGGCTGGCGGCTGTGTGACGTTGACTCCTGGGTGTTCTTGAAAGATGACCAGTCTGGGATTCTGGGGAGACACAGAGTACTGAGTCTCTTCTGTCTTATGTAGGGGGTTAGGAAGCAATCTGGGGAGTCACTTTAGTCTGTTGGTGGAGAAGAGGTCAGGACTGAGAATGCCAAGGCTGAAGGATCTGCAGTTAGCCCAGAGCCCCCCAAGTTCCTCCTCCAGCAGAGATATAGCTACCTGTCTCCCATCTGCACATGGCTGCTATACAGATGAACATCCTTGTGGGCGCATCTGTCCCAGCTTCACCCTCACATGAGACACCTGTTCCACCCACATTGAAAGGTATCACGTAGCTACCGTCCAAGTCCCTCTTCACTCTGAGGACCTGTGAGGGGCATCTGAGTGCCCATCCCTGCACAGTACTTGACACATAGAGGGCACTGAGACACAGTCTCTGGTTACGAGGATCCTGACTAGCCAGCTGTACCTTGATTCCTGCCACATGGTGGGTGCTCCTGGTACATGGGAAAAGGAAGAAATGTATGAAAAATAATGAAGGACAGGGCAGTGCCTGTCTTGGGAATCTCATCATTCAGAAAGTAGACATCATCTAAAGCAATAGAAGGCACTGACAAATAGCAAGCTGAGTTCCCTGGCTAGACGGGGAGAGGGAATCTGAGTGGATCCAACACCTCACTGCCGCCCTTAGGTTCTCTTGGGCTCTGCTGGGCTAAGAATGGAAATAGGACGACTTCCTGGAGGAGGTGATCGGAGGAGGGAAGAATTCAGAGGAAGTGGTAAGGGTCACTGACTCCAAGTTCCTCTGAGCTGAAGTGACAACACCTTCGGGATATTAAGGAGGACTGTGACAGGAGATGAGACGCCACAGAATGGTCTCCCACCATGGAGCGCAGACCTCCTTTACAGGAGTCCATCCTGTGGGTGGTGGCTCCGAGGCCCTCACTGTGGGGACATTCAAGCTAGAAAGAGAGGCTGCAGGCTGCTGTCAGTGTGCATGGTTCATGTTCCTCTGTCACTCAAGACCCTGGGGATTATAGGCTTGTGCCACGGCATTGGGGATGGTGGTGTTGATCTAACTCGGGCGTCCCTCCATCTAGGAGAGGAGAGAAGCTCTGAGAAGTTCAGATCCTCCCGGACACTTGATTTCCTCTTCTGGGCCACAGGTCCGGCGGAGCTGGGAGGGAGCTGAGGTGGGTTCTGCTGGGCTCTTGTGTTAAGCCTAGACCGCTCTCTCCTCTTGGAGGGGGCTTTGCATGATGTCACCCCCACACTGGTCTGTCTCTCAAAGGATTCTTCACCTCTGCTGCCGCCCACCCCTGCCTTCTCTGGGCCTAGTGTACCTGGGTCTCTTTGCTGTCCCCAGTCCCTTCTGACCCTGTGGTGTCCTGAGGTGCTGTGTCCAGTCTGTCTCCACCCCTGTCTGGACCCCAGTCCCAGGTCCTGCTCATCCCTGGGTGTTGCATCAGGGCCATGGAACTCAAGGCCGGGCCATTTTAGACCGTGTTGGAATGAAAAGCAGTAGGACCACTGGGACAGGAGGCCCCAGCTCATGGCAAGGGGAACCCGGGGGCCCCTTGGTTGGCATGGCAGCCTGGGGTTGGGGGGAGGAGGGTCACACACTCACGTAGGTCAAGTGCAGTGGGATTCCCGGGGCCTGGAACTGCACAAAGACGGTCTTGTTCGCAATGAGGAGCAGCATGGCCTCTCGGGCCCAGGTGCCGTTTTGTTTGGATGCCTGAAGACTCAGCTCCAGCTGTGACAAATCCTGGGGAGGGGCGAGCACACATACACCAGTCAGATTTGCAGGAGTGAGGCAGGTGTGACTCATTTGTGATTGACCGCCACTCCACAGGTCCTCCACTCTCCTCCTCTTCCTCCTGACAGGTTCTTGCTGTATGCCCAGGCTGGCCTTAAGCCCTTGATCTTCCTATTCACCTCAACCCCAGTGCTGCAGTTTCAGGCGTGTGCTCCCCTGTGCACTAAGGGTCATTTCTACTGAGCACCTGCTGTGCCCTGGCCTATGGGCTTCTATTTGACTGAGCAACCACTCTACGTGTGGAAGCTGTGACCCTGCCCCACTGTCCTCGCTCCTTCCTTCTCTGCTTGTCCCTGGGTGACCACTCTGATGCCAGCTCATATGAGGCGTTCACAATTACTGTGAGAGCTGAGGGCACAGGTGTTTAGCATGCATAGGCCCCGGGTTCCGCCTGTGTTTACACTCAAAACTCATTAATCCCCTAAACAACCTAAGAAGTAGGTACCAGGCTAGAGAGATGGCTCAGTGATTAAGAGTACTGGTTGCTCTTCAGAGAACCTAGGTTTGGTTCCCAGAACCCACAGGGTAGCTTAACAACTGTTCATAACTCCAGTTCAAGGGGATTCAATACCTTCTTCTGGTCTCTGCAAGCATTGCACAACATGAATTCACTTACATACACGCAGGCAAAACACTCATATCCGTTTGAAAAAAATAAAAGAGGTACAATTATGATTCTCACAGATGAGGAAAGTGAGGCACAGAGATGTGAGGTGACCTGCCTATGATCACGGAGCAAAGAAGGGATCGGCTGGGCTTTCAACTTAGGCCTCTACTGTCAACTACCAAAAGGTCCTATCACGCTTTTCTGTGTCTTACTCCAAAAAGAAAGAAGGAAAGGATGCCAGGACGGAGCTCACAGAACTACCTTCGCCACAGCCTTCTGAGCCCACAGCGTGGGAGTGAACCTGGGAGATGACCGGGGAGAACCCAGACCCAGCTCAGAGCCTTGGAAGCCGCATGGAGCCTTGGAGAACAAAGGCAAATACAAACCTTTCCTGGAACCGACGCCAGCGGTCCCAGACAAAAGCGTGCAGCCCAGCAACTGACCCCGAAAGTCTCGTCCAAGCCATCCAAAAGGAGAGGACTATTTTACAACTGAGACATCAGTGGAAAGTTTTTGGATCTAGCTTCTAATCCTCTCCTTTCCTCAACTGATGTCACAAAGCCAAAGACAAGCCTTTTTAGCCCCTGGAAAAATCTGCTCAGAAATATTTCCGCTATTCAATAAATGACCCTGTAATTGCTCTTTGTGTGCAGCTTCACTCTTCAAAACAAAAGGAAAGAGCAAATAACACCAGTTCATGTTTAATGCTCCTCAAGTGACTCTTGTCAGGTGAGTGTAGTGAGTGTAGTGTGTGTGTTTGTGTGTGGCCAAGCACACAGGTACACTTGCCTATGTGTGTGCATGTGGAGGCCAGAGGCCAATTTTGGGTTATTATTCTTAATTATTCTTACACTGACTTACAGTAGAATAAAATACATTTTAAATTTGTGCATATATGTTTATACTAATAATAAAGATGATTACTGATTTATTTGCAGTGCTAGGAATCAAGCCCATGATCTTGTGTATTCAAGGCAGACATTCTATCACTTTCCAACATCCTCAGTCCATATACATACATATATATATATATATATATATATATATATATATATATATATATGGTACACACAGCTCTGTGACCACAGAAAAAAAGCACCCAACTGCATACTTTGAAACAGTGGATGTTCCTCAGTAAGGTTATTAAAAGGCAACTGTGAAGCTGGGTGCACACGCCTTGAATCCCAGCACTGGGCAGGCAGGAGTGAGGGATGTCTCTGTGAGATCAAGGCCAGCCTGGTCTACACAGCAAGTTCCAGGCCAGTTGGGGATACAGGGAGACCCTGTCTCAAAAAAAAAAAAAAAAAAAAAAACAACAATGGTGTGCCAGTAATGTGTCCGGGTCCAACTGAATCCAGACTGGCTAGGTAGTCTCCCAGCTTACAGGTGGGGAAGTAGAGGCTCCAGGAGGGAAGCCACTCAGGGGGACTGTGGAGTCAGGAGCCCAGGCCCATCAGCCTGTGCTTGAGGGGAGCCCGTAGCCTCTGTTTACCCAGCAGCTCCCTCCGAGTGAGTTCGCTTCAGGCTCCTCCCCAAGACTGCGACCTCTACCTGCGTTCCCTGCTCGGGAGACTTCGAAACGCACACAGGGTAGATAGATGGGCCCAATGGTTTGGCAGACTGTAGCCATGAAATAGGCGTGCAGGCCTGGACAAGGAGATGTTCAGCCACCCCGGGAGAAGACCCACAGGCTGCGAATGCTGGTATGGGAACTCAGAGCAGACATAAAGCATCCTAGTAAGGATTCTGCAGCTGCCTGACTGCAGCCCCATCCCTCTGTGCCTCTGAGTCTTCATCTGAGAAATGGGGCCAGGAAAGGCTAGGAACGGAGACCAGGAGCAGCCCTGGGTAGGGGAAGTGAAGAAGGGGAAGTGGAGGTCAGAATGCGGTCATGCGCGGAGAGCATGGGGTCAGGAGGCTGCAACTTCATGACACATACGACAGCTCTCAGTAATTCTTCCGGAATTCACAAAGCAAACCTGCCACTCCATTGTCACCGAGACCTCCCCTTTAGAGGTGGGGGCTAGGTGGACACGGAGGTCCACAGAGAGGCCACAGCCACCGACCAGGGTCACGCCATGAGCAGTGTGGAAACTTGGAGATGCCGGAAAGTAGGAGTCTCGTGGTCTCCGTGAGCCCAGGTCTGGCAGAGGGGCTGCCAGTTACCAGAAAAACCCAGTCAGGGTTTCCACAGCAAACACTTCCCGCCCCTCCACTCTGACTCACCCCGGGGGGCACTCACACGCATGCTGATCCTCCCAGAGAGGCAAAGAAAGGGCCTGCCTGCCACCAGCCCGGGCTCCCCACCTTCTGCATAGGCTCCTGGGCATTTTGGGGCCCAGCCAGGACAACAGTCAAGCCAGCCTCTTGCCCCCAGCCCTGCTGGCCACCATGGCCTGCTCCACCCCCTCCCTGAGTGGGTGGGCAGGAGACCTGTTGCTATTTTTGTACCAGTTGTCCCATAGATGCCATTGTTAGCCCAGCGGTTGGTGTCGGGAAAAGGGGATTTCGGTGAGGAGGCCGAGTCCTAGTGACCACTTATAGAAAGCCACTTCCAGCAATTCTTCTAGGAGTGGAGCCTTGGGTCTGCCTGCAGCCCCCACCCTCCCAGGGCCAGCCCAGAGGAGGCCCTGGGTCCGCCTTGGCAGACTCAGACAGTACACACAGGAAGGGTGGCAGGGGAAAGGGGTCAGAGCCAGACAGGCCTGAATTCAAATGTGGACTCTATCATTAGCCTGTGATTCTGGGATAGTCACTCTTCCTGTCTGGGCCTCAGTTTCCTGATCTGGAGAATGGGTTGAACAATGGACTCATTCACGTACTTGTGAGGACACAAGTGATTTGGCATCATAGCAGGTTGTCCCGACTAAATGCAGGAGGTCCCTCAGGATCCATCGGTAGATTCTACCAACCCAGATGGAATTTTTCATTTTTGTTTAAAGAGATGGGATCTTTCGATATCTTCTAGGCTGATCTAGAACACCTACATTCAAATGTTCCTCTTGCCTCAGCTTCCGAAGAAACTGGACAACGGGAATGTGCCACTACAGCTGGCCTGAAGTATTATTTCTGTTTTCTTTTGAGATGGGATTCTCTGCGGAGCTCAGACTGGCCTTGAGCTAAATAAAAATTCCAGGGCTAGAGAGATGACTCAGCGGTTGAAAGCACTGGCTGCTCTTGCAGAGGACTGGGGTTCGATTACCAGCACCCACATGGCGGTGGCTAACAACCATCCTTAACTCCAGTTCCAGGGAATCCGACGTCCTCTTCTAACCTCTGTGGACACTGCATGACATGGGTGCACATACATACATACATGCAGGCAATACACTCATACATACAAAAAATACAATTAATAAATAAAAATTTAAAAAAAAAAAAAAAAAAAGGAAAAAGAGCCAGGTGTGGTGGCCTTCAGTCCCAGCACTAGGAGGCAGAGGCAAGTGGATCTCTGTGAGTTCAAGGCCAGCCTGGTCTACATAGTGAATTCTAGGCCAGCTGGGGCTACAGAGAGATCCTGTCTCAAAAAAGACCAAAAAGAAAAGTATGTGTTCTGAGCATGTGCGGAGCGTAGGCTTTCCCTTGTCACTCCCTCCATTCTGTCTGCCTTACGTCAGGGACGGTGAGCGACCCAGAGATGCTTTGCATCTAAGAGAGATCTACATCCTTAGGTGCAGTCCGTGCCTTTATGTATGAGGGGCTTGAACACCTGTAGATTTGAGTATTTTGGTGGGAAGACCCTGGGGCCAGTTCCCTGGGGATACCAATGGCAGTTCTCTCTCTCTCTCCTTATGTGTATGCGTGTACATGTATGTGCCTGTACATGTGGAAGTCAGAGGGCCACCTCAGGTGCCCTTCCTTAGGCATTTTTTTAACTGGGTCTCTCACTGGCCTGGTACCCACCAAGTAGACTACACTGACTACAGAGCAAGCTCCAAGAATTGACCTGTATCTCTAGCACTGGGATTACAAGTGTCTGCCCTTTTTTTAAAAAAAAAAATATAGGTTCTTGGGATTGAACTCAAGTTTTGGGAAGCATGTGTGCTTTACTAATTGACCTACTGCCCCAGTCTACTTGCCAGTCGTTGCCCTCCCTCCCTTCCTTCCTTTCTCCCTATAGGGTTTTATGTTTGCCTACCCAAGACTACCCTTGAACTTGATATTCTCCTGACTCAGCTTCCCGAAGCTCTGAGATGACTGGTTTTGTACCAGCTTTGATAGCTTGACTTCTGAGGTAGGCAGGCCTTGAACTCACAGAGATTTATCTGCCTCTGCCTCCCAAGTGCTGGAATTAAAGGTGTGGACCACCATTCCTGACTCTTTTTTTTTAAGATTTATTTTTATATATGTGTATGTGTTGGAGTGCCCGTGGAGGCCAGACGAGCACACTGGATCTCCTGGAGCTAGAATTACAGGCAATTGTGAGCAGCTGGAAATCAAACCCTGGTCCCCTGGAAGAGTAGCAAGCCCTCTTAACCACAGAGCCATCTCTCCGCCCTAGTTTGTTTGACTTTCATTCCTCCCTCGCATCATCAGAGGAGCTCTCTGGTTTAGGGACTGGTAGTGGGTGTCAAGGGTGGTCACTACGCTTCCTTTCCCAGGGCTCAGGCCTCCATCTGTGCCAGAGGAGTTGGCTCAGTCGTGTTCTAACACTGTGTGGCCCTGGGTTCCAATCTGCTTCCTGAGGGTGTAGGGTGTCGGTGCCCTGGCTCCTGAGACTCTCAGTCTCCAGCCTGGTGGTCACAACAGGGGCTTCCAGAATCCCCTGGAGAGAGGTACTGTCTTCACCGGCTGAGGCAGCCCCTAGAACTACAGTCTTTCTGGTGGTTAGCCCAGGCCCCCTGTGGCTCCCCAACTACACCTGCCTGAGAGGCCAGCGCTGAGGCTTCTGTACACCTGCAGAGGGACAGGGGTAAGCACAACTCTGCCTTAGGAGCCTGGCAGAGAACAAAATTAACAGCCCCTCATGACCAAATTGAAAGTGATTCCAGTAAGCCCTCGGGCGCCCCACAGGCAGATGCTTGTGTCCACACGCATCGCCTCCTCCTGCCTCTCCTTTGTTCGCTCTCCATCTACCCATCTGTCCATCCTCCCAGACTGACTTGGAGCTGAAACTGCGATAACGGGGACAGTCCCTGCCCAACCATCTGATCCCAATCTAAGCCCCTTCCCCGGTCTGCTCATCAGAAGGAGGACACAAGGCAGCTCCAGCCCCAGGGCCCCTCATCCTCTTCACCCTGTTCCTGACAGCACAGCAAGGGTGCCTATGCGTCCACCTGAGGAAAGCCCAGACCAGGTGCCTGAGCTGTACTGTGCTGTGCCTGCCGTGCCCGCAGAGCCGACTCTGCCACCCTTGGGGTAGAGGAGTGCTCACATCAGCCCAGCAGTGCCCTCTCCTGGGGCTATCATAAGAGTGAGTCCCCTGCAGGCTGCGCAGGAGGCTCGGGGGTCCTGGGGACCCTCCGTGGGGTCTAAAGTGTGAGACAGAGGTTCCCGGTAAGCACAGTTTGTCCACACTGCACCGTGGAGGAGGGTGAGGCTGCTTATTATGGTGCTACCTCTAAGAGCCTTCCTGCTGTCCACAGTCCCTCACAGCTTCCAGGATGGTCTGGGGGGGACCTTCAGGGCTTCCTCCTGGCTCAGTCTGCCTCATCATCCTGCCTTCGCCTCTGACTAGGCATGATGACTCAGGTCTGGCAGCATCCTCTCTGTAGGTTAAGTTCCCCGAGTCTGCCCAGCAGGAGCGAATGGGCAGCCTACCCAGCCTGGCTGCCCTGCCCAGGGGTGGTTAGGAAAGTGACAGAGAAGTGTGGTCAGCCTGACGGGAATCGTGGAGACACCGGGCCTGTTTCCTGTCTTGAAGGTCAGGATGTGACCCTAGGCCCCCTCCCGGAATCCAGGCTCCGGCCTGCCCTTTGGAGACCCAGAGAGATAAAACCCTTGCCCAGCAACCCCTGGTATGTACACACACACACACACACACACACACACACACACCACATCACACCAAACGCCACTTTCCTGGGGTTCTTGGCTGCCACCACCCCTCCGGAATCCAGGCTCCGGCCTGCCCTTTAGAGACCCAGAGAGATAAAACCCTTGCCCAGTTGCCCCTGGTCTGTCTACAGGCACACCACACACACACACACCACACCAAAGGCCACTTTCAGAATTCTTGGCTGCCACCACTCATCCCTTACCCCCACACAAGAAACCTGAGGGTTCTGAAATCTTGTGGGGACGGACAGGAAAGCCATCTCTCTGTGCCAGGCACTGACAAAGGTAGCCACAAGTCAATGAAGGCAGCAGTGTCCCCAGCAGGGCTGCTAGCCCACGCCTGAGGCCTGCAGGCCTTTGCATGTGCAGTGTTCCCTACTTGACGCACTTGACCTCGCTCTCTAGCTAAACATCTTTTCAATTTTTTGGTTTATTTTTTAATTTTACGTGTATGAGCATTTTGCCTACATTCAAGAGCACCTGTGTAGTGTAATACCCACGGAGGCCAGAAAAGGGTGTCGGAGTCCCTGAAACTGGAGTTATGAACAGTTGTGAGCCACCAGTGGGTGCTGGGAACTGAACCCAGGTCCTCTGCAAGAGCAGCCAGTGCTCTTAACTGCTGAGCCGTCTCTCCAGCACCTTCTTTTTCCTTTTTTTTTTTTTTTTAACACAATGTCTTATGTAGCCCAGGCTGGCTTCAAATTCACTATATAGCCTAGGATGACACTGAACTTTAAACAAAAAAATCTTATTTTAAATTATGTGTCTGTGTGTGGGTTATGCATGTGTGTGTTGGGGGTCTGCCCAGACACCAGGAAAGAATGTCAGATTCTGTGGAGCTAGAGTTACAAGCAGTTATGTCTGCCTGATATGGGTGTTAGGAATCGAACTCTAGTTCTCGGCAAGAGCTGCAAGCACTCTTAACCACAAAGCATCTTGCCTCTACCTCCTAAGTGCTGTGCTACCATGCCTGGTACCAGGGCTCAGGCCAGGGCTTCATGTATACCAGGCAAGCATTCTACCAACTGAGCTATACTCCAGCTCCCAGAGCCTTTTTCCTAAGGTCTTTCTTCTTCACACTCAGAGTTTGGGCCCCTGTGGTCCAGTCTTCCACACCTCCACCCTAATGCTGATTCCATCCATCAACTGCAGGTCACCCATGTCCACCTTCCTGGCCTGTGAGTGAGTGACTTAGTTTTAGCCCCTGTCTGTATTCTCCACACCTACTATAGGGTGGGCACATAGCAAGGCCCTGGGGAGAGCTGGTGGCAAGGGACTGTGGACTGTGGACCCCATTCTTGGAGGCGCTTCAGCGGTCACAGCACCAAAGTTGAGCAGGATCATGGGCACCAGCCTTGGGACAAGGAGGCTAAGAGCTCCATGAGACTGGACCACAGTTAGCCTGTCTGAGAAAGGATCTGCAGCTTCTCCCTCGTGGTCTCTGTAGGATTCAGACTAATTCAAGGCTCGGATAGTTAGCTGATCTGACGATGTTCTGAAACCTGTACCATGCTCAGGTACTTACAAGTAAGAAACAGAGCCCAGAAAGAAGTAACAGTAAAAATAATCACAGCTACCAAGCAAGACCATCTGCTGTGGGAAGACTCTGTACTCTCTATTTTGCCTGAGTTTTCTTCCTCAAGTCTCACAGTAACCCTGTGAGGTAGGAACAATTATCATCCTCTCCATGTTTCCCGTGGGAAGACCAAGGTTCGGACAGGTCACCAACAAAGCAGTGCAGTCATGAGGTTGGCCAAAGTTCAATTGGAGGACTGTCTGGCTCCAGAAATGGTGCTTTTTTTTCTTTGTTTTTTTGAGCAACCTCTTTACCATGTTTCCCAGGATGACCTAGAACTGGTAGGCATGAGCCATCTTGCCTCAGCCTCTTGAGTCGCAGGGATTTTAGGTATACGCTATAGCGCTCAGCTAGCCCCTGCGCTCCTAACCCCGCATCAAGGTCACACTTTAATACACTCGTTCATACAAACATGCATTCATTCAGGCCTTCAACTGTTATTTGGTTATGCCAAGCCCTGAGCCAGATTCTGCAGTTCAATAATTCTGGGGTGAGCTTCTGAGTTCAAATAAAGTACAAAGGCACTATGCAAGGCATATCAGTGACAGGTCCAGGGCTGGGTCCTAGATCTCCTGGATTCCAGTTTTCTCTACCCCCTCAAAAAGCATAGCCTCGGAGCTCCACAGCTAAAGCCTGGCTCCTTGGATCTATGTACTGAGCTCTCTGCGAGAGGAAGAGGACAAGGGGATTCTGTTGTCACAAACTCTGGACTCCTTGGGCTATGACATGAGTTACTGTAGCACCCCACTACACCCCTAAAAACCCTCCATTGATTGTCATTGCTCATAGATTTAAAAAAAAAAAAAAAACAGAGCTCTTTAATAAGGGGACAGGTCTTTCCTATATCCCCAGCTCTGCACCAAGATGAACCATAAGTTCCTGCCATATGCAGAGTCTGAGCAGAGAGCTCCCTCCCTCTCTGCATGCATTCTCCTCCTCTGTGACCACTGATTATGGCACTTGGGGAGGTCCTGGCCACTTCTTTCAGGAAGTCCTGCCTATGCCCTTAGCAGCTGGGGTACCCTGCCCCATGGTCCCTGCCAGTATATGAGCCTCCTGAGTCTTGGATGTCTGTCTTCATACCCATCTCCCATACACTTGGGTAACTGGCTGAGGCCTTCCCCTGAGCAGGCCTACTGTTCAGTGTTCAAACCTACGGGAGCATAATCACCCAGAAGTGATGCAGAGCCCTGAACATCACAACAAGGAAAATGAACTCGGAGAGGGTAATCTTATTTTTCCATGTCATTATCAAACTTGAAAAAAAATTTACAATGTCTATAAAAGCCACATAAAATGTGTTGGGTGCTATCTGGGTCTTGGAGATTATCAAAGCCCACAGTCCTTATGGTAGGCGGGCCCACTCCCCTGATATTGGTGGTCTAGGCACCTTCTTATCACTGTACAAATGCAGGGCAACTCGAAGGTTCTGGAGGCAGGTTGACCACAAATTTACCCGACGCTGCTAATTTAGTCTTAGGGTGGGGCCGCATCAGCCAGGTGTGGGCTTTAGCACAAGCAGGCCAGTGCCACCTGAACTTTGAGATGCACTGGGGAGTCAGGTGGCAGCCTGACTCCGGCGTCTCTGGAATTCTGGTGTGACCTCTGGCCTTGGACCTATGTTTCACCTCTGAAGGTCAGACTCAGTTTCCTCCTTCAAGAAATGAAGATGGTAATAGATCCTAGCACACAGGCCCTTGAGAGGCTTAATATACATAAGATTTTAATTCCAGCATTAGGGAGAGTTTGTAGAGTGCTTGCCTAGCATGAGGATCTGGGTTTGATGCCCAGTACAGCGTAACCAGCTGTGGGGCATGGGCCTATAATGCCAGCCCTTGAGAGGCAGAGGCAGAAGGATTAAGGAGTCCAAGTCCCCCTCATCTACATAGTAAATTTGAGGCTAGTCTGGGCTACACGAGGTGCTCAGGCTCCTGTTCTCCAGCCCATCCTTACTGGCTCACTTTGGATCTTTTTCACCTGGATCTTGATATATATATGGATCCATATATATATATGGAGGGGGGGAGAGAGATTGTGTGTGTGTGGTGATTGCCAGGGTAGTTATCTATCTATCATCTATCTATCTATCTATCTATCTATCATCTATCTATCGTGTGTGGTGATCCTGGGGTAGTTTCTCTTCTTCTCCAATATGGGTTCCGGGGATCAAACTGAAGTTGTCACACTTGGTGGCAAGCACCCTTTCCTTATCACGTCACTGGTCCTCAGTCACTGCCTTAGCAATAGCCGTGTGAAGGCACCCCTCTTCCTGGGGCCCTGCAGCTCTCTGTAGGGCCCCAGCCAACCTGCCAGAAGTACTCACATCTGTAAATTCCAGGAAGAGGACGTGGACTTCAAGCACGGCGTTAGGAACCTGAGCCACGCAGCCCTCTGAGACCTGACTGGTGGTGTATGTCACCTCACCCCTCGTGAGGTCCACAGGCTGTAGATCACAGTGGACTCTTTCTGCAAGACCTGATGGTAAAGCAAAATGGGAAAGAAGGTCAGACAAGAGCAAGGGGCTGGGACCGTGGCTCAGTGGTAGAACGCTTGCTTAGCATGGGCAAAGCTCCAGGTTCAATTTCTAGCACTGCCCACGGCTGCTCCGCCCCCAAAAAGAAAAAGAAAGAAACAATTACATTTTTTTTGGTTTTTGAGACAGAGTCTGATGTGGCCCAGGCTGGCCTTAAACATATTATGCAGCCAACACTGGACATACACCTATAACGCCAGCACTTGAAAGGGAGTGGCAGGAGGATCACTGTGAGTTCAAGGCCAGCCTACTCTACAGAGTGAGACATTGGCTCAAAAAGTCAAACCTAAGCCAGGTGTGGTGATGCATGCCTTTGATCTCAGCACTTGTGAAGCAGAGGCAGGCAGATCTCTGTGAGACTGAGGCCAGCCTGGTCTATGTAGTAATCCAGACAACTAGGCGCTACAGAGAGATACTGTCTCAAAAAAGACCAAACCAGGGGTTGGAGAGATGGCTCAGCAGTTAAGAGCAGTGGCTGCTCTTGCACAGGACCCAGGTTCAATTCCCAGCACCCACATGGCGGCTAATAACCTTCCAAAATTCCTGTTCCTGGGGATCTGACACTCTCTTCTGACCTCTGTGGACACTGCACAACACAAGTGTACCTACCTACATGCAGGCAATACACTCATATACATAAAATAATAAATACACTATTTATATCTATATATGATTATATATATAGACCAAACCAAGCATGTTCTGTAGCCAAGGATGACCTTTATGTAGTCAAGGAAGACCTTGACCTCCTGGTTCTCTCTTCCAAATGCTGGGGTTCCAGGTGTAAGCCATCACATCTGGCTACAATCACACTCACTTTCTGAGCATTTCCGAGGTATTTGGCATGAGCTCAGGGCTCAAGTTTCTCACGCATTTTCATAGCCACCTCTACATGGTAGACACTATTTCATAAATCTACCATTTCATGTATCCCATAGTCGAAGAAACAGACTCAGCCAGAAAGTCCTTCCCAAGGCCATGGTGTTGCTGAGTATAAGACTGAAAGATAAAAGTCAGGATTCCAGTTCGGTTTGAATTTCAGACAAACAGGAATCATTTTTATAGCATTATATCTCAAATGCTACAAACACTTTATCTGTAATTCAAATCTGATGGGGACATCCACTCTTATTTGCTGCATCTAAGGACCCTGGATGGCAGGGTTCCTAATGGAACCCCTAGTCTCAAGGTGGGGTCATATCAGAGGAAGGTAGGAGTCAAGCTAGGAAGCCAAACCCCCTCTTCTCTTCCCTCAAGCTGGCCCCAGGAGGGCTGGATCTGAAGAGGGTTGGGAGTTTCCTGCCCCAGGGGAGCCAAGAGGGCGTCCAGGTTGGAAGGAGGTTGTGGAGCAGTCTTGGAGTAGGCCTCAGAGCCTGCCGCAAGGAAACACAGTTCCCAAGGGAGAGCAATGGAATTTCACCCTGACCCAGCAGAGGAGGAAGAGGAAATGAGGCCCCTACACCTCGTCCTAAGGAATGTGCTGAGGGGAAGGGGGGCTGCGGAGGAGGGAAAGAGGACAGAGAAGGGGAGACTGTTTGGAAGTTTGTGTCTCCATCTTGTCGAGTTCACTTCCTGTTTTCTTGGAGATCAAAGATGGGCGCGGAGGGCCTGGCTTCACATCCAGCTGACGCCATCGCCGAGGAGGAGGGCAGGCTGGCTCCTCCTGAACCCGGGGCTGCTTGTAGCCTGACCTATCTCCTTCCCGATCCTTGTGCAGCTTATTGGGCCCAGACACTCCAAGGTCAGAGAAAACTGTTACCTTGAACCATGCCAACACTGTCCCTCAGTTCCAGCTTGGGAAGAGGACTGGGACAGGTACATCTGGCTTCCGTAGCACAAGGCTTATCAGCCATTGGTCCCATCCAGGGTGTGCTAGGGACGGGAGGTGTGCCTAGGCAATATGACATTTTGGTTGAAAGCAAGGTCCTGGGATCCAGGCCCAACTCCCCATGCTGATTGCTGTGTGGTTCTGAGGAAGAATTTCAGCACCTGGGGCTTTAGTTTCCTGGTCTGCACAGTGGCAGTAGAAAAGAACCCACATAACCCCACAGGTTGTTAGGAGGACTCTGTGGGGCCGGGCACTGCACATGATAGCTCACTATAGAATAGACTTTTTAAAAAAAAAATGTGTATATATATATATATATATATATATATATATATATATATATATGGAGAGAGAGAGAGAGAGAGAGAGAGAGATAAAATATATATATATATTTTTTAATTTTATGTGTATGAGTGTTATGCCTGCATGTGTGTAAGTTCACCTGTGTTATACAATGCCTGCAAGGCTGTAAGAGGACACCAGATCCCCTGGAACTGTAGTTACAGATGGTTTTTAGTTGCCATGTGGGTGCTGGCATTCAAACCCAAGTCTTCTGCAAAAATAGCCAGTGCTCTTAACGGCTGAGCCATCTCTCCAGTCCCAGAAGTTGTTTAAGAGCTGGGGTGAAATAAGGGGAGGGGCCAGGTCACCAAGATTTCCTTCACCCCAACAGACTCCAGGGCTGGTTCCCTCCCCTGCTGTTTCATTCCCCTCTGATCTACCACCCCCCAGTCCCTCGCTGCTTGGCAGCTTCCACCCCAATGGAGAGACAGACCTGGAGAGGCAGAGTATGCATGCCAAGGTCACACAGCATATCGTTGACCTTCGGAGGCCCCAGGCTTCTCCTCACATGACCCAGGACCTAGGCTACAGATCTTTGGACTTTCCCTGCCCCCTCCCCAGACTTCCAGGAACCCCAGTTCCTCCAACATTGCCGGCTCCTGGGGCCACCTCCTCCATGCCGTCAGCCAGCGGGAGAGGCCACAGGCCTGGCCATTATGTAATGATCAGATAACAGGCCAGGCTGGGAGATCAGATAAGAGGCCCATTTATTTTGGGGCCTTTTCGAATCCTGGTCGCCCCCACCCCGCAGACTAGAATGGGGAGACAGGAGCGAGTGTGACGCCTGGGCCTGTCTCCTGGAGCCCAAGGCGGGCCCAGATCAGCTGAAAACAATCCCCTGGCACCAAGGGAAATGCTGGGCCTCCAGGGATCGTTGGAGGAGGTGCCCTTGGAGAACTGGGTGACTCTGACCTCCTGACTGAGACTGGAGCTCCTCCCACCCCTCCTCTTCCACCTCCAAACACAGGGTCCTGCGGAGCCAGCCTCCACCCCACCGACTGAAAGGCTAGGGGTGGTAGCATACTCCTTTAATCCCAGCACTCAGAAGACAGAGGCAGGTGGATCTCTATGAGATCTTGAGGCCAGCCTGTTCTACATAGGGAGGCCAGCTGAGATTACAGGGAGACCCTGTCTCAAAAAAACAAAAAAATAAACAAAAAAGGCCAGCAAAATACCTCTGAGCAAGATGGTCATAGGCCAGCTCAGCCTCTCAAAGGCTGGTGAACTTGAGTAATAGCCAGCTTATCTGAGCTTCATCCTGATCTTACCAAGGACTACAGAATACCTGGGCCTCAGTTTCCCCATTTGTAGGCAAGATAATTATCACAGATATTGCCCTGTGAACCAAAGCCCTGTCTGGGTTTTTGGACTAGTTAATTCCTTGGATCCTTGCAGCAGATCTTGGAGGCCAGCGGTTCTTATGCCCATTTTACAGGTTGTTAGGGAGGCTAGCTTGCCTTAGCAGACTCAGACACTTAGTGTCAGGACCTGGACTTGAACTCCCAGGGTCCAGCTCTAGCACCCAGCATTCACTGTCTGTGCCTGCGTGAAATGGTAGGTCCTGGTGTGTTCCGAAGCGTCAAGGGCTTGGCACGATGGAGGCAGTTCCTCAACTGAGGTTCCCTCTTCCAGTGATCAAGTTGACGGCAGAAGGGAGCTCTGTGACACCAAGGAAGATGCTTTCTGATAAGGTCTCCTTCCGTCAGTCACCCCCTCCCCAGCCACCCTCTACTCCTTTCCAGGAACAGCCTCACAGGTGGCCCAGCTCCCAGCTAGGACACAGCTAGCCCAGGTCTTTCCCATGGTTTCCGATGCCCTCAGGGTCAAGTACACACAACAGCAGCTTAAAGTAGAGTCAAAAGGAATATGCAGGAGGACGGGCATTATGACAGAAACCAAAGGCTTCCATTCTAAGTCTACCATCTTCCAGGTTCCTTTCCATGCCTCAGTATTACGACCTGTAGAATGGGGTGCTGACAATCACCATGCCATCCTCACGGAGTTGGTGAACATGTCCCTAGGATGTCACATGCACAGGGCTAAGCTGGGTCCTGACAATGGAGATCGTTAAGCAGCTGGCAACTCCTCTGGTGACTGTGTCCACCCTCTCGCTGGGGAGACTGGCTTTTCCTTAAAACACATCTTGCCTCCTGCCTTTGCCCTTTGTCAGGCCAAATGACCATCCTTTAAGATTTATTTATTTTTGTTTTATATGTATGACTGTTTGCTTACACGTACATATATGTACCACATGCGTCCTGGGGCCTGTAGAGGCCAGAAGATGTCAGATGTCCTGGAGCTGGAGCTACAATTTTGTTATAAGCTGTTATGTGGGTGTTAGGAACTGAACCTGGGTCCTCTGCAAGAGCAGCAAGTGTTCTCAACTATCTCTCCAGCTCTCCACATCAATATAGGAATCCTATATTGATTACCCAGCCAACTTGTGTTCATTCTTCAAAACTATTATGAAACTCTCCTTGGAACAGATCCCTCCTTTCTTAAGGTGCATCAGGGCCTGCATGACCTTCTAGAATCACACGCTTAGGTGGGACTTTATTGTTATCTTTATATTTGTTTGCTTGTTGCTCTACGTTTATATTTTTTATGTATATGTGTACAAGTGCATGTGAGGATGTACAGTGTATATAGGTACATGTGTGTGTGTGTGTGTGTGTGTGTGTGTGAGAGAGAGAGAGAGAGAGCCAGAAATCAAACTCAGGTGCCATTTCTCAGGAGTTCACCACCTTGGCTTTTTTTTTTTGAGACAGGATCTTTCTGTGTAGCCCAGGCTAACCTCAAACTCACAGAGTTTTGCCTGCCTCTGTCACAGGAGTACTGTCTTAATGGCGTGAGCCACTTCGCCCAGCCTTCCACCCTGCATTTAGAGACAGCGTCTCTCACTAGCCTGGAGCTCTCAGAGTCGGCGAGGCTGGCTGGCAGTGAGCCCTGGGAGCATCCCATCCGTTCCTAACTGCCGCTGGATCGCAGGAGCACATCTGTATGCCCAGCCTCGTTCGCGTGGGTTCTGGGCATTCGACTCAGGCCTTCAGCGTTTGCACAGTAAACACTGTACTGAGCTCTCCCTCCAGCCTTGTTTTTTAATTTTGTTGTTCTTGTTTGTTGAGACAGGATCTCCCTGTAGCCCCAGGTGGCCTGGAACTCACCACGTAGACCGGCCTCAATCTCACAGAGATCCATCTACTCCCAGAATGCTAGGATTAAAGGCATGTGCCACCATACCCTGCTTGGTTTTTTAATTTTTAAGATAGGGTTTCATTCTGTAACTTAGGCTGTCCTCAAACCTGCTGTGACTCCCTTCCCTCAGCCTGCCTCGGTCTCCCGTGTGCTGGGATTAATAGTGTGTCGTTTCAACACTTGGCTTTAGGAGTGTTGTTTCTAAGTGTCTACACAGCCAGAGCACAGTGAGTTTCCCCAGGATACAGACAGTCCGGTCCCTGTCATTGAGCCGTGACTCAAGACGTTTGTCAGGCCTCTAACTTACTGGATGACTTGTGAAGTCCCGCTAGTATTTTGGGACTTGGTTTCCCCATGGGGCCTGAGAGATGTCTTGAGGTCCTATCTGGGATGAAGGCAAGAAGAGAAGGCAGAGCAGCTGACAGAGCCACAGATGGTGGGGGCAGGCGCCTGACCTAGGTGGAAGGGCCCTGCCAGGGGTGGGACAAGGCACCAGCTCCCGCAGATGAGGGGACCAGGCCGCAGGAAGGGACACCTGCCCCTCACCTGAGGCAGCAAGGGACAGGGACTGGACTCTCCGGTCAGGCCCCAGCTATTATTTCTGATCCAGGTTACTTGGCAAATTCTCTCACCTCCCTAGACCCCAGTGTCCTCATCTGTGACTTGGGTGGGCGTGTGTGACGGGAACAAACATCTTTCACAGGGCTCTGTAAGGACTAAGTCTGAGGGTAAAAATGTACAAATAACATACTTAGAGCAACACTTGCATACAGAAAGTGTCCAATAAATTTCAGCTGTCATATTCATCACCCCACTCCTACACCAGGTATTGAAAAATGATCTCAGTTTACCCCAGGATGAGAGCCCTGCTAAGCCTTCTGGACTACTGCCCCGACGCCTGTGCTGGATGCAGAGGTGGAAGCCTAGAACTGGGCAGCCATCTATCTTAAGACTCCCATGCCTGGCCACCAAAGGGCCGGGAGAGGAAGCTGGGTTTGGAACAAACAGCATAGGGTGAAAGTTTGGACCTGTCACTTACTGAGGACTTAAATTTTCTCACCTATATACTGTGCCTGACATACCAAGGACACAGTCGAGGTGGTCACCTCCCTCTCACTCAGATCCACCAATGCCTTGGAGTACTTGATACATGCCTGTCCTCAGAGGCCCCAACACTAACCCATATGTGATGCAGAGCTGGTCTTCTGTCTCTTGGGGTCTTGGCATCACCACCTATCTGGCTGAGGTGAAGGAGACTCTTAAAAGTCGTGTTTTTCTCTGTCCCTTGTCCTGACTAACATGGCTCTTGCTTCATCCTTTTTCCTTCCGGAAACTGGGAAGCTCCTGGAATATGACCTTAAAGTCAGGGATATGTGTGGTCTCTGCATCAAGTCGGTACCCCACTCAGGTGCTCAGCCTCGAGCAGGATCTAGGTCACAGCTCTGCCTCAGTCTCAGACAAATGACCACCCACAGTTCAGAAATACCACTCAGTCCTAAGCACTTAATCTCAGCCATCAGGCTCAGGTACAAATAACACACTTAGATCAACACTTGCATACAGCAAGTGCCCAATAAATGTCAGCTGACATACTCATTACCTCACCCCTGCACCAGGGTCTCTCACCAAATGAAATAAGCCAAAATACAGAAAAAGGTGTATACACCAAAAATACGTGTCTGGGTGGCCCTTAAAACTAGGCAAAAGGAGGAACCACCTAAATATTCAACAATAAGGGATTCACTGCTCAAACGATGGCACACAGATGGGAAAGAATATTCTAGAACTGCAAGTAGACCACTACAGACTCCAAAGGATGACATGGAGATATTTGGGGACATGAGAGGGATCCCACGTGTTCATCAGTCTGGATCCAAATGATTCTGAAAAACTACGCAAAGCCCAGAGAACAGTCCATGGCTGAGTCCTGGGAGGTTTGTGTTGTTTTGTTTTCAGTACTAGGGACCAAACCTCAAATATACGGCGAAAATGCTCTGCCTGTGAGTGGTATCCTGGCCAGGATCTAGAAGTTTTTATTTGTGCCTGTGTATGTGTGTGCGTGTACGTGTGGATATGCGTGCGTGCATGCGTGCACGTGGTGTGTGTGTGTGTGTGTGTGTGTTTGCAGTACTTCGGATTAAACCTGGAAAACATTCCATCTGAGGTTTGTTTTTTTACATTTATTTGTGTGTATGTGCAGTGCGTGTGGCACAGTGCGAGCTTGTAGGTGAGAAGACAACTTTTGATAGTTGGCGCTCTCCTTCTCCTGTGGGGATTCTGGAGCTCAAACTCAGGTCCTCAGACTTGGCTTTTACCAGCTGAGCTATCTCATCATCCTGTAGATCTGAGAATTTTGAAGTCATTTTTTTAAAAATTATTTTTATTTTATGTGTACAACTGTTTTGCCTGCATGTTTGTAAGGGCACCTGTGTCATGCAATGCCTGCTGAGCTATAAGAAGGTGTCAGACCCCCTGGAACTGGAGTTACTGACAGTTGTTAGTTGCCATGTGGGTACTGGGAGCCAAACCTGGGTCCTCTGCAAAAGCAGCCAGTGCTCTTACCCGCTGGGCGTCTCTCCAGCCCTTCTGAAGTCTTTTTTATCTCTCTCCCCCACCCTCACCTCTTGTCATTATTTTTTTCTTTCTTTCTTTCGTCTTTCTTTCTTTTTCTTTCTCCTCTTTTGAGACAAGGTCTCACTGTGTAGCTATGGCTGAACTGAAACTCACTACATAGAATAGGCTGGTCTTGAACTCACAGAGCTCCACCTGCCTTTGCCTCTGAAGTGCTGGGATGAAAGGCTGCACCACCACGCCCAGCCATTTAGTCCTTTGGAGACAGGGTCTCATCTAGTCCAGGCTGGCTTTGAGCTTTAATGTTTTTTTATCTCGCCACCACCTCTAGAGTGCTGGCGTTGCAGGTGCATGTCGCCATGTCCCCCTTCTCCTCTCTTCTCTTCTCTAGTCTCCTCTCTTCCTCTTTGCAAAACAAGGATTCAACCCAGAGCCCCAGGTTTGCTAAACACATGCTCTGCCTGCTCTGCCGCTGAGCGATATCCCCAGTCCCCTGTCCCGTGCTTCCTTTGAGAATCAAACATATAGTTGGTTGTGTTGCTCTTGAAAACTGTCTACATGTGCATTCTTTAAAGGAATGCCAATGTGACAGAATTTGTCTTAGAAAGTCCTCTAGGGAAAATTCCCTACTAGAGAAAAGTCACATTGGGTGGACATCTCTTCCAGAATTTCCTCTGTGCAAACTGCATCACTGCTGTTTTATTAGTATAGAAATGGAATGAAGCCGGGTACATCTTTAATCCCAGCCCTGGGAGGCAGAGGGTGTGGATCTCTGAGATGGAGCCCCTGCTTCTCTGTGGTGAGTCCCTAATGGTGTGTCCCATGCATGCATCTGTATGTTCCTAGAAGCAGTGGTGGCTGCTGGATGGCATTTCATGGCATCATGATTTCGTCAGTGAGACCCCTGCTGATGGACATTTGGGTGGCACAGGTACCCATGAGCCATGCGTCTTTACAGAGGTGACAAGTAACTCTCTACGGTTGGCTTTTCTTTTGATTCAGAGTCTCACAATGTAGCCCAGGCTAGTCTTCAAGTCACTATGTAATACAAGGGGCCTTCAACTCCTGTAAGCCTCTTGCCTCAGTCTCCCCAGTGCTGAGACTACAAGTGTGCGTCACCGCTCTTGGCCTAGGGCTGAGTATGAAGCTGACTTACAAAGGTAAAAAAATTATGTACAGGTTATAGCTTTAAAAATCCTGCCAAACTGTGCCTCAAAAGACTGGATCTGTTTGCACCCGCATCCTGAAATAAGGGCGCCTGGGTTGCTGCCACCCCCAAGCACTGAAGATCTGAGTTCTGCACCCTGGCCTAGAATTCTATCCCACCTTCCCTTCCGTGATCTGGGTGACCCAGACTGTGAACGAGTTGAGGCATCGGCCCATGGTCATAGGTGTGGGGCCAGGTCTTCCCTGCTCTCAGGAACGGGGGGATATGTTTCCAGGAGTTTTGGGTAAACAGTTGTTAATCATGGTTATATTAAAATTTAAAATTAATAAAGTATTCTCCGGGTGTGGTGACCCACGCCTTTAACCCCAGCACTTAGAAAGTAGAGGCAGGTAGATCTCTGTGAGCTCAAGGTCAGCTTGGCTTACATAGTAAGTTCCAGGCCAGCCAGGGTTACATAGTGAGATCTTGTCTCAAAAAATAAAATAAAATAAAATAAAATAATTATGTGTGGGTATGTACTTTTTGAAATGGAACTTGGGACTTTGCATATGCCAGGCAAGAGTTCTGTCACTGAGCCACACCCCAGCCCCCCAGCCCTAACATACACCTATATTAGGTGTGTGTATATACGTATTTAAAGATATATATATATATATATATATGAGTATAACTGTCAAAACTCATTACCTCTTAATTATTTTATCCCATTGAGGGTGTCTGTGTCCCTTGCTTCTGTGGGAGAGATAGGAGTTCATCAAATGCTACCACTGAACTTTGATTTCCAACTCTGAGTCTGAGGGTTGGTAGCTTTGAAATCAGCCCCAAGGGAACAGTCAGTCCTCTGAAATCAGCAGGCCTGGGATCTGGACAGGCACTTGTAACCTGTGCACCCACAGCCTACCTCCATCCTCCAAGCCATGCCCTAAAGGTCGCCTCCACTGACCCGGAGGAAGAGGCCCTGGAGCCCTCTCCTGGGGCTTGGACTGGGGCTCTTGTTACAATAACTGGACCTGGAGGGTCAGAGCCTCCATTTGCTCTTCTGGGAAGTGGGGTGATCATGGCAGCCATCTTGCAGAGCCACATGTGGTCAGAGCAAGTGTTCTGGGGAGTTCACAGGCCTGGCGTCAAATCCCTGCTAAGACACTCAGTGCCTCCAGGACTCAGTTTCCAGCTGACCAATGAGGTGGTGGCAGGAGATTCAGCAACTGTGGATTAGGCATTTAATAGATGCCACCTGCAGTCCCCACACCCTTCCTCCCAGTATTCATGACTGCTGGCAGCGCACACCTATCCCTGAGGAACCCTCTGAACATGTCAGTGGGCAGATGGGTGTCCACAGGGCAGGCCAGTGGCTAGAGGTGGTTGAGGAGCAGACTAGCTGAGACCCACAGTCAGTGGGGCTGGGGTTCCAGCCTCTGGCTACCCCTCCTCTGGAGAAGACCCAGGCTGAGAAGCCCCACAGAACCCCTAATCTGAGCCTGTGCTCTTTTGGAGAAGGACAGGGTAGACACGTGGCCTTTGTGGGTTCAGCACTGTTCTGGGAGTGCACAAAACCCAGGAAAGATGAAAGAATTTGCAGGTAGTAATAACAACAGAAACTCTTTGGATAAGCATGACTTCCCCACGGACCTTCACTACAGCACTGCCTTGCTTAGAGGCATCAATGTCACCCCCCCAAGACCACACAACAAGGAAACAATGAGGTGAAAGTTGAACTCAGAGCTGAAACTTCTCCTGTTCCCTCCTTCCCAAACATTACCTAAGCAGGAAACTCAAAGCTCAGAGAGGGTTGGAACATTCCCAAGGCTGCACAGCATTGTAGCTTGGAGACATACTGGAACACAACAGGAAGGACAGCCGGCACCAGGGCTAAGGTATAGCTTATCCCACTTTGCCCAGACTTTCAACGTATACATCTGACATCTTGTGGAACCCTTCAGTGCCACCAAACCGGGAAGGCTGGCGATAACTCCCTTCTCAACACATTAGGGGCGGGTTCACCCAGCTGTGAGCTGAGAACGCAGGGGTAAAACCAGAGACACCTGGGACCTGGCAGGGGCACTGAGGGCCTGTCCCCACCCCACACGCCTAGACACTTACTTGTGGGCCCGAAGCTGCAGATGGCCAGCAGCAGGGCAATGGCCAGGGGGAGTATGCCGCAGCCCATGCTGTCCGGCCGGGAGTCTGCGCGCGGGGCCTTATCCGGTGTCCAGAGGCAGGGCGGCGGGTGGGCGCCGGGGCCGGCGTGGGCTCGCGCGGGGACCCGAAGGGAGCAGGCGGCCGGAGCGACGACGTCCCTGCTCCAGCCTTCTACGGTGGCGGCCGAGGAGTCAGGAGAAGCGGGCACCGGACTCACAGCAGGGCAGGGGGCTCTGGCGGCCGGAGGGCGGCGGGGCCGGGCGGCGGGGCTCCTGGGCACGGCGGCTGGCGGCAGTCTCGTCCCGGGGACGGCGGGCAGACGGAGGCCGGGGTCTGACCGTCGCGGCGGGGAGCTCAGCTCATCCAGCCCGGCCCGGGGAGGCAGGAAATGCGCTTCCTTAGAGAAGGGGCCGGGCCGGGCCGCCTGCCAGGCGGGTAGAGGAAGTGCCACAGGCTTTGTCGCTGGGTGGGGGGCCCTGGTGGGGGGAGGCCGGTGATGGGAGGGCCCAGGCTGCGGGCTCGCCCCCTCGCACCCCACCCTCCATGCGCTCTTGCCAAGGCTGGCTGGTGGGGAGCCCGTCTGGGGACCCCACGGGGGCAGGCTCTGGCTGGAGCCGTTCCTGGGGGGAACCTCACAGCCCCAGCGACCCAGGTTCTGGTCTGCAGATGAGGAAGCGGGTGATAGATCGAGATAGCTGATCCAGAAAGATGGCGCCTGGGATTCCTGCTGGTCCCCGCCGGCACCAACACTACCTTCCAGAAGCACTCCGCTTGGCTGTATTCCCCTATGTTTCAGACAGGGAAACTGAGGCACAGTGTGAGGCGCACACACAGCCAAACTGGCGCAGTAGGGCAGCTGGGAGCCGGGTACTCTGGGTTGAGGGGAAGGAGAGAAGCTGCCCAAGGCCCCACACGGCTCCAAATGCAAAGAGCTTGAAGCTGGCTTCGGTGACGCACACCTGTAATCCCTACGCCCTGGAGTTTGAGGCAGGAGGCCTGTGGGACGAGGACCAGCCTGGGCTACACAGCAAGATCCTGTTTCCAAGGAGGCACAGACACTTTATGGTGTTTCAGAAGTCAGAGGGCCCTGAATTTAGACCTGCCTGCTTCTTCTGAGCTAAGGGGCAGACCTCAACCACAGAGCTAGACTCTTGGAAGATTTCCGAGGATCAGGATCTACTGTACTGAGTCCTGGACCACACCTGGGCTGCAGGAGGTGCCTGCCAGTCCCTGCGCTGTCCACCAGGATGACAAACCCAGAACCGCCATTTTACAAAATGGCAAGCACCTACTGCGTGCCCACCATGCTGCCAGGTGGCACATGGGGTCAGGCCACCTGGTCAGGCCTGTGCTGCCTAGAGAGGTGGCAGGGATGTAGGAAGCTGGGTGAGGGCAGAAAAAGGCCAAGAGGGCAAAGGAGAGGGCGGGAATGCAAGTAGTTTATCCTGGGAGCTGATGGGGTCACGGAAGATTCCTCAGCAGTAGCTTGTTGGCAGGGCTGGGCTTTGAGAGACTAGATCTCATGTGTGTTTATGGACTCAGTGAGATGAAGCCTGGGTCTCTCTCTCGCTCTCTCCATGTCTTGAGACAACATGCAGGGAACAAGAAGGCTGGTCTGTGCCTCTGAAGGGAGACATTGGCCTGGGATTCTATTCCTGGCTCCCAGATGTCCTCCAGCCTTGGTGGCTGCCTCAGTGACCAGGGCAGGCCAGTAGTCTCTGTGGGAGCTGACGGGAGAGGGGTGGGGGCGCCTGGGAGGGCGGGGGACAGGCTAGGGGAAAGGCCCCTTGCTCTCATGCAGGCAAGCTTGGGTACTGGAATGAGAGAGACCGGGCTTCTTGGGGGAGACAGGCCCTGCCTTTCCCTTCAGCCATGGAGACAGCGGTGGACATCTGGGTCTGAGGCAGGTAAGTGGAGGATAGAGAGCAGCCGTGAGGTTTCCCCTACAGGCTGCAACAGGGTCTGTCCTGGGAACTGTTAACTCAGTTCCTGGGTCTAAACTCTACACCAGGGCCCACCCTAGGCGTTCACCTTATCAGCATTGAATTCTCAGCACCTCTGCCAAGAGATCTGCTTCTTCAGGCCGGTTTCACACCCAGTAAGACTAGCTTGTTGAGGAGCCCAGAGTGGATTCCCCAGGGCTGCCTGAGCCCAACCCAGGGGTCTGTCCTCTGCCTGAGCTGAGTGTGGACTGAGGGGTAGAGGCTATGGAAATCGCAGGGTGGGACACCTGTCCAGGGTTCCTCTGGGCAGCAGCAGGGACCCATTTACAAGCCCCACACACCCTCTCCGTGACGCCCTCCATACAGATCATAAATAAGACCCAGTGTGCTGTCTAGAAAGCAGGACAGACTCCAGGTGAATACGAGGAGGAACTTGTAGAAAACCTCCAGGAAAACCAGCTGTGCTGGCACACACCTAAAAGCCTGGCTTGCTGAAGGCAGAGGCAGAAGGATGGTCATCACAAGTTCGAGACCAACCTGATCTACACAGCAAGTTCCAGGCCAGCCAGGGATATTAGCAAGACTGTGTTCCAAAAAACAAGGAAAAGGGGCTAGAGAGATGGCTCAGCAGTGGAGTGCTCTGGCTGCTCTTGCAGAGGACCAGCACAATATGCTGGCTAACCACCGAGCATAACTCCAGTTCCAGGGGTCCCAGCCCCCTCTTCTGACCTCCTTGTGCATTGCCTGCATGGTACGCAGGCAAAAAACCCATAAACTTGTGTGTGTGTGTGTGTGTATGGGTGGAAGTCAAGGTAGGGCTGAGGCTTATGGAAGCATAGGGAAACTGAGGCACAGAGTGTCGGGTCTTGCTCCTGGTCTCTCATAGATGAGGCCAGACCTGGACTGGCTCTCCTGTTCCTCCAGAAGGGAACAGACTCAGGCAGGCTGTGGTGCTCTCTCCATCTGGGGGGATATGTCTATCTTCCCATTCAGCTCCCCTTGGAGGTCAGAAACAAGGACAAGAGCAAAGGATGCATCCTCTGGCTTTGTTTCCAAAGGACTGACCCACATGAGTCACCTTTCTCCCCTGGTATACCGGCCTGGGTCTGCCCTAGACTACCCGGCACTGGGCTTCTCTCCACCCTTCGGGTCAAGTGGTCATCTGCACAGCCCCTCCTGACATTCCCTGCACCCTTCCTACACCTGTGTAAACAGACCCTCATCACAATCTTCCAAAGCCGTCCCCTGGGAGCCTGTCATCTGTTTCCTGCTGGGGCCCTTAACGCACATGTTTTCAGGGGCTGCCTGTGCGCACGCCAGGAGACACATGGCTGCTGGCCAAGGCCTGTGCCTGGACCCCACAGTGGGCTGATGCATTTGAGGTCTGTCCTCCTGGCGGGGCCTGGAAGGCCTGGACTACAGGAAGGGATGCGGCACGTCTACCTTGGCCCCCAGCCACCGAAGGAATGTCAGGCGGCCCCCCGGGACCCCCAGGCGGCCGTTCGTCTCCTCTCCAGCACCGGCCTGAAGCCAGGGATGGTTGATAACAGCGGGACCAGACCCACTCAGGCACGGAGAGGAGAGCCCTGGGCCCAGAGTGACGGTACCTGACTCTGCCCTTGTCCCCCAAGGTGCCAGGTGCCACCACTTGCTGAGGCTCGGTTTCCTAGGGAGGCAGCCTGCTGGCTGCGAGAAGCCAGACAAGAATGGAAGGCTCCACCGCCTGGCCCAGTGCCAAATACCACTTCATAGCCACCCCATGCGGAGACCATCGTGTCCCCATTTTACAGTGGAGGAAACTGAGGCCCAGGTGCGTAAAGTCATCAGGCAGAAGGAGAGGCAGAGGATTTGAAAATCTGGGCCTGCTGGTGTTCTCTTGTTTCCAGAACATTCTGTCCTGGTTTCCGTCTCACATTCCTGGACACCTTATCTGTCTCCTGCTGGTTCCTCCTCATTCCCCCAGGCTCGGCCCTTTGGCCCCTTCCTTTTTCTGTTCATTCTTACACCAAAAACAAGTTTTCTCAGACCTTGGCGACATCATGTCCTAGCCCCGGGACAAATCACTCCTGGGACTTGGGCGTAGGTAAGGGGTAGAGCCGACCTCTGCTGTGAACCTGTGTCCTTACAACTACAATGTCCTCCTCCGTCCTGAGCCGTGTCCCTTCAGTACTGACCACAGACTACCTGATTCTGGTACCCGCCAAAGGGCCTTTGCCCATAAAGTGCAGTGTGCTGGATTCTTCCTCATCTGGGTGGCTGGTCTCTTCTAACACTTAGAAGGGGGCTGAGCCTCAGTTGGGTGTGGTGGCACACACCTATAACCTAGCACTTGAGAGGCAGTGGCAGGAGGATCGCCATGGGTTCAACACCAGCCTACTCTACAGAGTGAGACATTGGCTCAAAAAGCCGAACCTAAGCCAGGTGTGGTGATGCAAGCCTTTGATCCCAGCACTCAGGAAGCTGAGGTAATTGGATCTCTGTGAAATCCAGGCCAGCCTGGTCTACATAGTGAGTTCCGGGCCAGCTGGGGCTACAGGCAGACCCTGTCTCAAAAGAAAAAGGCCAAACCTCGGGCTGAAGAGATGGCTCAGTGGCTAGGAACACTGGCCATTTCTGCAGAAGACTTGGGTTTGAATCCCAGCACTTACATGATGGCTAACAGCTGTCGGCAGCTCCAGTTCCAGGGGATCCGACGTTCTCTTCTGCCCTCTGTGGGCACTGCACGACACGGGTGTGCTTACACACTTGTGTACTCATACACATAAAGTAAAAATAAATCCCAAACCCTTTTTCTAATTAAAAAAAAAAAAAAAAAGCCAAACCTACACATCCAGTGAGATCGCTCAACAGGTAAAAGAGCTTGCTACCAAGCCTGACAACTCTCATTTGAGTGCCAGCACCTACATCATGGTAGAAGGAATGCGCCAGCCTCTTCAAGCTGTTATGACTGCCATACACATGCCATGACTTACAGACTCACACACATATACACAAAAGCACACAATAAGTAAATAAATAAAGAGCGAATAAGTAAATAATCCAAAAAAAATTTAAGCCAAGGCCCCGTCTCACCACCCGCCTTTGGCTACCTCTCCACGGAGCTCTGCTTCCTTCTTTTTTCCCAACTTTTCTCCACCCTGCTGGGGAGCCTGTTAAAACCAAGTCTGATTCTATCTTTGCTCTGCCCAAGGCCTTCCACCGGCCACTATCTCACTCAGAATTACCCCCAAATTGCCGACGATTCCTCCCACCGCCTTTAGCCTCACTTCTTCCTTTCCCTTGCTCACGCCACGCTGGCTCCTTACTGTTCCTTGAATGAACCGAGCACATGCTGACCACAGGGCTTTTGCACATATTATCTCTAGCTACTACAAGGTTTGTTCCCTCCTCTTCTAAGTCTCCACTAAAACATCACATGGTCAGTGACCTAGCCATCTCTTTTAAAATGCCCTCTCTCCCTCATTAACCATGGGCCTCTGGGACACCAGATGATACACAGACATTTTGTCCTCTCCCCTCAAGAACAGAAGCTTCCTGAAGGCAAAGGCTGGGCTTTTTCAGTGCTAAATCCACATTCCCTAGAGTGATGCTCATGATAGACCCTCTAGACATACCAGAGGGACAAATGCTGGTCTGTGTCACTTCCTGGTGTATACCAGGTTTCCTAGGTGATAGCCTACATCTCTAGTATGTGGATGAGGAGGCATCTGAGACCAGGGAGAGTGTCTGAGAAGGGGAGCGACTCCCCAGGTACATGGCTGGCCCCCGGGGTCAAGGGTCTTGCCAGATTTTGCTCTGCACCAGAGGCGCAAAGTCCCTCAAAATCATCTTCTGTTTCCCAAGGGAGGGGCCATGGCCTACTGCCACCAAATGCTGAGCCCCAGTATCCAAATACAGAACTTCTAGGCCTGTAACCCCAGCACTCAGGGATTTTGAATTCCAGGACAGCCTGAGCTACATACTAAGACCCTGTCTCTGAAAACAAAACAAAACAAAAACATTCCTTCTGTGTCCTTATGTTAACTTTCTTTTTAAAACTATTTCATTTATTTATTATTTTTGCTTTATGAGTGTATTACCTGCATGTGTCTAAGTGCATCCGTGTCACGCAATGCCCTCGGAGGTCAGAAGAGGGCATAGGATCCCTGGGAACTGGAGTTACAGATGGTTGTTTGCCCCAGTGCTGGGAACTGAACCCAGGTCCTTTGCAAGAGCAGCTAGTGCTCTTAACCACTGAGCCATCTCTCCAGATCCAGATTAACTTTCTTAATTCTCAGAACACTTCTAAGTTCTTTTCGATATACCTGAAAATCCACACCCAAGAGGCAGGGGGCTCCCAAAGGGCAGAACTTAATGAACCTCTCTGAGTTATAAGCGTCCTTAATTCACAGAAGAAGAAACCAAGGCCCAAGAAAGAGGCAGGACTCTGAGAGCCACAGTACACCACACTTACAAGACCCTGTACCGGAACCCCAGGGAAGGGGCAGACATTATTAGAAAGGCAGACAACCGTTTTGACACTGTGTGGCTGTGTGACCTCGTGTAAGCCAGACAACCTCTCTGGACCTGCTTCCCCAGCAAGGAAACCCTGTGTTCCTAGTCTGCGCATGTCCAGCAGGACTCCTGGCCCCCAGCCCTCTGAACCCCCCATCGTGGAGCCGCCAGGCCTTCCTGTTTACTTGAGGCCCCTCTCTCGGCTGGGAGGCGACAGCCTTGGCCTCCTCTGCTCCCTGTTTCCTTCCTCTCCCACTTCAGCGCCTCCGGCCCAGGCCCTGGGGGAGACCCAGAGGCAACGCCATGGGGCAGCAGTGCGAGATGGCATCTGAGGCCACTGCCCCATCAAGGCCTTCCCAAGAACATGCCTCCTCTGAGACTTTAAGGCTATAGAAGCACGGGTCCTACAGACTGCTGAGAATGTTCGAGAAGCATGGAGTGTCCCTTGAGGCCACAAGAAAATGCCAGCATCGGTGACCTTCTGATGCCCGCCACACCCACCTTAGTCTAGAAGTGACCACAGAGAGGGCGCTCCTCCTCACCGGCAGGCTCCTAACTTCCTCTCGCCTCTGCTTCTCCCACTGAAAAGCCAGGTCTCCCTAAGAGGACTGTTGATCATGTTGGAGGGTCAGCAGACTGGAGGCCACCAACCAACCTGACATGCATTTCTTTTGGGAGACACGGTCTCTTGTAGCCCAGGCTTGGCTTCACACTTGCTATGTAGCTGAGAATGACCTTGAACTTGTGAGCCCCCTGCTTTCTATCCCAGGTGCCGCAAAGCCATTTCTGCCAGTCTGGGGATCAAACCCAGAGCTTTGTATATGCAAGGCAAACACTACTCACTGAGCTAGTCTTCTTTTTGCTTTGTTAAAGATTGTTTACCTATTTCTTTGTTTATCTGTTTATTATTTATGTTTTTGCACATGTATGAGTGCCTTCAGAGACCAGAAATGAGCATTGGATCCCCTGCAGTTCCACATGATTGAGAGTCCCCAGTCCTCTATTACAGGTGTTGGGAACCAAACTCTAGTCCTCTGGAAGAGCAGGAAGCACCTTCAACTGCTGAGCCATTTCTCCATCTCCTAGTGTTGTGTATTTATTTTTATTTTGTGTATGAGTGTTTTATCTGTGTGTATGTAAGTGTACCACATGTGTGCAAGCCCCATGAAGGGCAGAAGATACTCTGGAACTGGAGTTACAGATGGTTGTTAGCCACCATCTGGGCACTGGGTAATGAACTGGATCCTCTGTAAGAGCAACCAGTGCTCTCAACCACTGAACTATCTGGCCAGCCACTTTCTTTCCTTTTGAGGCAGGGTCTTATGTAGTCCAGGCTGTCCTCCAACCCACTACATTGCTGAGGATGACCTTGAACTCCTGGATCCTCCTGCCTCCACCTCCTGAGTGCGAAGACCAGAGGCATGTGTCCCCATGCCTGGCCCCTGCAGAGTTTTACCTAAGAGAAGTATGTTTGGATTTTGGGATCTGCAGGAGTCCTAGAACTGGGTCCCCTCAGATACTGATGGACAATTGTAGGTTTAAATGGATAAAGTCACTCAGTGGGGAAGAGTTTCTTAATTTGGTGAGTTAGGTTTTCATAAACGAAGACTTACTGGAGTTAATGAAATTGTGATTAAATAATGAGGATTGTTCGAGGCATTTTTTCTTCAGCTCCCCTCTCCCGCAGGCATCTTTATGCTCACTTGAATGCTGACCTTACACAGCCCTATTCAGAAGGGCTGGCGGGGGGAGCCTGTGGGTGAGAGGATTTTAAGGAGGAAGAGGGTTTGAGACAGGATCTGGAGTACAGACACAGCCTGGAGGAGAGGGTCAGGTTACAGAGGGGTGTGGGGCTCCTGAGCGTCCCCTCGCCCATGCGGACAGCCGAACAGGTGTAGAGACTTCTTGACCCTGCAGAAGTCTCCGCCCTGGTAATGCCTCCCCCTTCCTCTCCCATCCTGATGCTAATTTGTTTCAAGACTCTTTTGAATACGCTCACCTTTTATAACTGAAATATGTTTATTTTAAGGGAAGCTTAAATGGCCAATGAAAAAGGCAAGGCAGCCTATCTGGCTGTACACAGAGTTGAGCACCATCAACCCCAGCGGCAGGTATACCTGGGGCGGTTGTGGCTGCTGGCTATAGGCTTTCTGGGCCAGAAGGGAGTAACTAGGGATGGGACTGGGGCCAAGGGCAGGTGAGCATCCACAGAGCCTTCCTACACAATGAGGGCAAAGAAAGGGCAGAGGGAGGGGAGCCGGCTCTCCTGGGACCCTTGGGTATCCCCTGCATGCTCTGGCCAAGCCACTCTGGTCCCTGATCTCAACTCCGTGGTTGCTAAGAACTCCACTCACATTCAGTGTGCTCGAGTCCTAATCTTGAAGCCGGGGGAGGAGGGTGGGAGATGCAGACAGGACCAAACCCGTTCACGATCTGGAAGCAGCTCAAAGGGCAGACTGAGGCCCCGGGCAGGGCCACACCGGGGAAGCTCTTGGGTCCCCCTCCTCAGGGAGGCCACCCTGACCTCAGCTTCCCATGTAGCCTCCTGCCCTCTAGAGAGCCCCTGCCACCCAAGGAGCCAGCTGGAGTGTGCCCATGGCCCTCACCTGCCACAGCCCGGGTCCTCAAGGATCAAGCAGAGAAAGCCGTAGCTCAGTTGGCAGGACGCTAGCTTAGCTTGCACGAAGCCAAGAACTTTATCCCTAGCACCACATAAACCCCGGAGTTGTGTTACAGGCCTGTCATCCCAGCAGCCCTCGGGAGGGGAGGTAAAGACTGGAGGATTAAGGGGGTCCTCAGTTACACAGCAAGGTTGAGGCCAGCTTGGGACACATAAGATTATGTCTAAAAAAAAAGAAGGAGAGAGAGAGAGTCTTGCTCAGAGAGGAGGGCTTGAGCCCAAAGCCACCCAGCAAGATGGTAAGGAACACTGGAGCCAGATGCCACCTGATCTCCAGACTCTAAGAGCAGCCTCTCTGCCACCCCAGGACCCTCCAGACTTGACATGGGCCTGAGCTGAGGAAGGGGCTGGGATTCCAACCATAGCTAGAGGAAGACAGTGGAGGTGGGCCGAGGCACAGGCAGGAATGGGAGGGCACTGCCCAGAGCCTCTGGCCAGGGCTGCATGAATCACCTCACTTGGAAGCAAAGAAAAGGGAGTAGGCAAACGTCCTTTGCAATTTCTTTAGTGCTCGGATGTCCATGGAACAGGATAAAGTGGCTTCCTGTGTCTGTGTGTAGCCTGGCAGGGTGGAGATGCTGGGCTCGCGCCAGGTTGCTTGGGGTCGCGGCAGGGTGGGGCTGACTGGGCGCTGGCCAAGGGCTCTGGCTACTTCAGGTTGTCCAGGTGGGTGCAGATCTCAGAGAAGACACTTTCCACCGAGCCTTTAGCATTGATCTGTGGGGGATGGGACGTGAGGGCCAGGATGTCATGGCAGGGTCCAGTCCCTCCCCCGGTAGCTGCTCACTGAACTAGGGTCAGGGAACTGAGGCAGAGGGAGAGGGCTAGCTTAAGGCCACACGGTGAGCAGAGGCTGGGTCAGGCAGGAGCTCCCCACCTTGCACACGATGCCACGACTCTCGTAGTAAGCGATGACGGGTTCTGTGGCCTTGTAATAGACCTCCAGTCTCTTCTTGATGGTTTCTTCGTTGTCATCCGTACGGCCGCTGGTCTCCCCCCGCTTCAGAAGTCGCTGGGTCATGGTCTCAGGGTCTGCGTCCACATACAGCAGCAGTGTGGGCTGTGAAATCTGTGGAGGAGGGGAGGGGAGGACATCGTAATACTGGGAACCTATTTCTACTTCATCTGCCCACCTCTGTAACCTCTACACGAGGTCCCACCCAGAGCAGCCATCCCTTCCTCAAAGCAGCCAGAGCAGCCATCCCTTCTTAAAAACAACTTTCCCTGCCACACCCCAGATCAAACCTCTTCCATGGCTACTCACTGCCCTCAAGAGAAAGCCCAAAGTCCTTAACAGATCTAGAAGGCCTGCTCCCTCTGCTCACCTTGCTTTGACCACACAGAGTCCACAGAGAGTTCTGCGCTCTGTCTCCATCCCAGGTTCTCTCTGCTCAGAGCCCTATATCACTGAGACTAACACTGAGCCTCAGCTGGAATCTTGCTCGCCCCAGGCAGTCTTCAGGGACGCCACTGTTCCCTACTCCAAGATCTCCCCTTCCTCTCATGAACCTTCATGCATTTCTTTAGTAGACCCCTCCCCAGTCTGAACAAGAGCCCCAAGGGTTGGGTAGAACTTGACAGCTG
Organism: Eospalax fontanierii; assembly: GCA_035773235.1. Classification (NCBI taxonomy): domain Eukaryota; kingdom Metazoa; phylum Chordata; class Mammalia; order Rodentia; family Spalacidae; genus Eospalax; species Eospalax fontanierii. The sequence continues at coordinate 56,161,075 of CM069541.1, forward strand.
GACAGGGGGAGCGCTGCTAATTGAGTGTAAGCATGGTCACTGTTACCATGGGAACAAGCCAGTCCTGATAAAGATGACTTAGAGAGGTTAGAGGACTAAGACAAGCTTTGGCCTTCAGTACAGTCACCAGTGTTCCTTCACAGCGGACTGACTGTGAAGCCAGAGATGGCTGCTCTTCCTTCCCTTTCTGACCCATACATTCCCAGGAGCAGCGAGCCTGCCTCCCAGTTACCACCAGGCCTGGCACAGCTCAGACTTGGGCCTACAGTAACCGAGAATGTGGACCTTGGGTCTCCCTAGATCTAAGAGAAGCAGAGCCACCCTTCACTGTATAGCCTCAGGCTTGGGCCAGGACGTCCGCATTGCCTCTGGGCCCTCCAATCCCCTAGACTCCAGCTGTTTATGTAGCTGTCACCCAGCAATTACATCAAGCCAGTAGGTGTCTCTTCTCTCCGTGCAGCTATGCAATCCTGGACAGGCCACTGGACTTCGCTGAGCCTGGTCCCTGATTCCTGGGTGATGACACCATCAGCTGCCTCTGGGGAGGGGTGACCCTGGATGGCCCACTGGGTTCTTTTGCCTTTTTAATATTTTTATTTATTATCTTTATTTTATGTGTATGAGTGGATTGCATGCGTGTGTGTAAGCGCCCCCGTGTCGTGCAATGCCCTCAGAGATCATGTGAGTGCTTGGAATCAAACCTGGGTCCTCTTAACTGCTAAGCCATCTCTCCAGTCTAACAGTGGCTGGGAGCCAGCCTAAGTCTCAAGGCCACCACCTGTCCATCAACCACCAACTCCTAAGCTTTCCTGAGTACCCAGGGGACAGCAGGCTCTACGTCCACACGCTGGGTGGAAGTTCTGCTGCTGTGGGAACAGCTAAGCCTCTGGGCAGCGTGACCCTAGCCAGAACTGCAGTTTCCCAGTTAAGACATGGGCATCTAATCTAACTTAGGGAGTGGGCACAGGCCAGTGCCTGGCCCCAAGGGAGTTCTGGGAAATTTAGCCAGCAGCAGGCTTCAACCTCCTCCTTCAGTGAGGCCCTTGCGCCCCCTAGTGTCAAGATCTGAGAATTTCAGGTGCTTGGATTCCCCGAGGCAGCCACCCTGGGTTGAGCCTGTTGTAACCCAGGCAGCATCCATGAGAGCCCCAGGAAGGACAGGGACTTTTATTAATCTCATCTGCTAGATGTGGCCCTGAGGTCTCAGGTGACCTCACACAGCTGGGGCGCAGAGATAAGACAAGAGGCGCCTCGGGGCTGCCTGGCATCTGGCGCAGGCTCCGTGCCTGAAAGAAGCAGGATCTACTCCCGTTTCACAAAAGGGAAGCTGAGGCCCAGGGTAAAGAAGGCACTTTCTTGAGGGCTTTTGGACACTTGGAGGTTGTGACGTATGATCTCCTGTTCTGCTGAAGCTCAGAGAGGTGGGAGGGAGTCAGGCTGGAAGGTAGCTTGTCTCAGCCCAGCAGCACACCCAGTTAGCTCTCTACTCGTTCTTACTACCTCAGTCCCCACAGCCTTATGCTTCCCTGAGTGGCCTTGCATGAGTGTAAATGTGTGCATGCATGTATATACATTTGGTTTACATGCAGTACTTCTGCAGTGTGTACAACATCCAAGGGTATACTGTGGGACCCCTGGAACCCCTTTTCAACCCAATAACTGCTCTCTTCGCTTCTGTAAAAATGCCTGGCTATCGGATGTCAGAAAATGGATAAGTATAACTCTATCTTATTCTTTGTTCCTTCTAAGCAGTCACAACAAGATTAAATAAGGCTAAAACAAAAACTAGCAAAAGGTTTGAATAATAATCAACACATTCCTTTGCCCTGAAGGCAGCACCCACCAATAAGAAACCTCTATTAACCAATTTTGGCATATAGTTCATTACACCCAATTAATTTAAAATATGCTTGACGCGCGGGCTCCAATAACCAAACAGAATGTAACACTGTTATCCCCCACCTTCCTTTATCTCAAACTTATAAAAGGCTCCTAACCTCTCTGCTTGGGGCTCCCAGAACGGATCCACTGTGTTGGTGAGGTCTGGGGGACCAAGCTTAAGCCTGAATAAAGGCTCTTTGTTTTTTTGCATGCACTCCGGACTCCGTGGTGGTTCTGAGGAGCCGTTCTCTGGCATAACATATACATGTGCACACGTGTGCAGTATGCCTGACTTTATGAATGCCTGTGCATCCTACATTGCCAATGGCTTATGTAGGTGTGGCTCATGGGCAGGCATGTCTGCCTGTGTATCTGGGTGCTTGTGGGACATGCTCATCCTATGGACTGTGTCCCTGGTGGGCATTGGTTCTAGAAAGTTCAGCACCATCACCAGTCAATGCCAGCTTTCTCCAGCCAGAGAAAAGGATACTGGTTCCTCTCCCTGGCATTCAAGGCTCTTGCCAAAGCTGACCTTTCCTCTCCCACGTCACCATGACCCACATTCTGTCCCCAGAGGAGCTTGACCTTTCCAGTGCAACCCCAAGCTCCTCCAAACCCCATGGACTGAATGTTTATGGGGTACCCAGCCTCACAAGGATGGAACCTCTTGAATCTTCACATCTTCCCTCCAGGCAGTTGTGTAAAGGGGTCTCCCCTCCATTTACAAATGGGGAAATTGAGATTCAGAGAGATGACTGGCCCAAAGTCTCAAGAGGTCGAATTGGAGGTGGAACTTACGTCTGTGAACTCCCAACCCCAGGGCCTCCTGTTTTTCTGTAAATGACTCCCCACCCACACCCCACGGCCTCTGCCTCCACCATCATCCCTCCCTCTTTCTCAACTGCAGCCCAGCCCCTGGCTTACCCGACGCTCAAACTCTTCCCCCTGCTGCACTTCCCGTGGGTAGCCGTCAATCAGGAAGCCATTAGAGGAGTCCACTTTGGCTAACATCGCTTCCCGGAGCATGTCTAATACAGTCTCCTGCAGGCACAGCACAGAAAGAGCACCTGAAGGTCGCCTCCCTGCCCATCTGGGCCATCTGGTACTGACCCACCCAAGACACCCTCCTCCCTGGGGCACGTGAGTCCTGGCAAGCCCCTCTCCCCGGCATCTCCTCTGGCTTGTCTGGTGAGGTGATAGCTTGGGCTGCACTGAGTCCCCACCAGCCTGAGATGTCTGGGCCTGAGAACATAGCTTTCACAGGCCTTCTGCACCCTGACCCTCAACAAGCGCAGGGTCTGGGGAGGGAAGGTACCAGGACACAGTTGGTTTGTATGTCCAGGCATAACATAAGATTTGTGGGTAAAGAAGGGCACCTCTGGGTCAGCAAGACAGCTCAGCAGGTACAGGAGCTTGCTGCCAAGCCTGACAACCTGAGGTCCATTCCCGACATCCACATGGTGGAAGGAGAGAACCAATTCCTACAAGTTGTCTTGTGACCACCACATGGGCACTGTGGCTTGTACACCCTACTCCAATAAATAAATAAATAAATAAATAAATAAATAAATAAATAAATAAATAAATAAATAAATAATGTAGGGGCTGGAGACATGGCTCAGCGGTTAGGAGCACTGGCTGCTCCTCCAGAGGACCTGGGTTCAATTCCCAGGACCCACATGGTAGCTAACAACCATCCGTAACAGCCAGTTCTAAAGGACCTGAGGTCATTACATGACATAGATGCACTTACATTCATGCAGGCAATACATTTATACACATAAAATAAAAATATAAAATACTTTTTAAAATAAATAAATGTAAATAATAAAATAAAATAAAAGGACCATTCCAGTATAAGGTTAGAGAGTCTGAGCCCGTTTTGGGAAGTCAGGAGGATCTGGGAGCTGAAAGATCACTCCATCCAGGAGGGAGTGTGGCGGGGTTAGAGAGACTGAGCAGCTGGGGGCTGGAGAGTGGGAGGCTGGGCCACATTCACCGGGTATTGGGAATTTCTGGTAGCCAATTTCTTCCAGGAAGTAATGGGGAGCCATGGCAGACTTTGGAGCAAGAGAGGGCCACAGTCACCCTTACCAATGCATCATAGGCTTTGCTGGCTGCCCGCCGCCCCCGTGAGAGCCTCACCTACCCACCAGGGCCCACTCACCAGCGGCACCAGCTGACCCTTTTCCATGATTGATGACAGCGACTTGCCCCTGGCCGAGCCGGAGCTGACCTCGGCCCGCAGGAGGTCCCCGGTGGAGAGGTGGGTGTAACCATACTTCTGCACAATCTTCTCACACTGGGTGCCCTTCCCCGAGCCAGGCCCGCCTGCAAGCACCCATCCGTTCAGAAACCCCAAGAAGCGAAGGCCCAGGAGGGACAACCCTCACAGTCCAAGGTGCAGCCCCAGGCCAGGGCTCCTACGGCGCCCGCGCAGACCCTCCCTGCTTGCGCACCAAGCGGCTGCCTGCAACTTACCCACCACGAAGATGATCTTGGCTTTCTTCAGCTTGTCTGTGGAAAGAACAGGGACACAGGACTCAGTCACTGGCTAGACAAACAGCCAGAGACACCTCTGTGACCCAGGCTTGGGCAGAGATGGGTACAGGGTGTTCCAGACCAAGGGTCCCGCCCAGGCAAAGGCTTGGACGCTGGGAACTCCGGCAAGCGAAGAGACTGGGGTGTCAACCCCGGACTGCAGGGGGTCAGTCACCTCCGACCTTCCTTGAATAACTAGCCACGCAGTACCCCACAGTTTTGTTCTGTGGCATCTCCTACTCTTCTCTTCCTGCCTGGCCCTCCCATTGCCGGCATGCCCCAGCAGCACAAAAGTGAGGCTGGTAACCACAACATGTGTTGCCATGGAGATGGTTGCCAGGCAAGAGGGCTGCGGTGGGCAAGTGGAACTCTTGCCCAGACAGGGAGGTGAACTAAGTTCCCAAACTGCCTTCTTAGAACCCACAGCCCAGGAGGCTGGGGTGTGATAGATGGCAGAGCATAGTCTAGTGTAAATGAGGCCCTGGGTTTCGTAGCTGCCAAACAGGACCTCACAAGCCAGTGTACAGAGGCAAACGGAAGCCTAGAGAGGGCTTACTCAAGGAAAAATGAACACAAACCAGATCCTGGGGCTTTCTTCTGGATTTTCCCCCTCTTTAGGGAAACACATCTGGGCCACAACCTCACTTGCTGTGTGACCTCAGGAAAAAAGTACCCTCTCTGTTCTGTTCCTGGCCCAGGAGGAGGTGGGCCTGACTACTTGTGAGGGACTGAAGCCTAGAACTGTCAGAGAAGGGCACAGCTTGAGGCTGCTGAGGAGGCAGAACAGCAGCCACAGGTTTCAGGTAGTGGCAGCAGTCAGGCTCCTTTAAGAGCCACCCAGGTCAGGGCCCAGTGCCATAGACTGGAGGAATGGTCCTGCCAGAAGCCAGCACCAGCCCACTCTGGGCTCTCTGCCGACCTCGAGTCTCCCGCTATGTCCTAGCATATAGGAGCCAGGAAGGCTCAAGACATCAAGGCCCAGCCTCTGGGTGACAGCAAGAGTCCCAGCAAGACCCAGAAAGCTGCCTGTCCTCCCGAGGCTTAGCGGTTGGGAGAGCTGGAACTGCGGCATGAGGCAGCCCCTCCCCAGAAAAAGGCTCAGCTGTAAATACCAGCAGAGGTGGGCTCTGGGGCCCCAGAAGCCTTAGGAAGACCCCATGGTTTCTAGAATTAATCCTGGAACCAGGCATCCCTTGGCAGGCCAGAAAAAGGAAGGTGGGGCCTCCTCCAGCCCTCCCAGTCTTCTCTTCCAGAACACACCCCTTTAACACATAGGTACACTGAGGCCAGGAGGGGAACCTCGTACCTTCCATCCTGCTGAGGTCCTAGGAGCTGGGTCAGCGCTCTGCAAGACAAGACACAGGCGGGAGTGAGGGGTTCCCCTCCCGCCTCTTGCTCAGCTTCCACCAAGCCCCACCCAGGGTGGCGCAAGGAAAATGCCAGGCTCCACACCAGGCTGCAAAACAGAAGCCAGAGAGGATAGAAGAGCCACTGTGTACAAGGATGCCCAGGAGGCAGGGTGACCTTGGGAAAGTCACTTTCCTTCTTCCTTACGCCACCTCACCTCAGCCAGGGCCCAGTCACCCCTCCCAGGAGTGCCTTGGTCTGCTGGAGGCACCTGGGTGGAGGCCACGGAGGGGCTTGAGCAGTGCTGTGGAGCCTCCCCTTGCTCCCAGGGCATGAGACCAGCGTCTTCCTGGTGCCTTGACGACGTTCCCCAGGGCCTGGGAGGGTTGTCAAATGCTTTGTTTCCTTGCCTGAGGACAGGACATGTGGGCAGGAGGGCGCTAAGGCACACAGATCCAGACGCCTCCTGGGGCAGAGTCCTCTACAGGTTTTTAGTTGTTTTGTTTTTATTTGTCTGAGACAGGATGATCTCTCTCTCTCTATAACCCACTCACTATGTAGTCCAGGATGGCCTCAACTTAACAGCAACCTGCCTCAGACTCCTGAGGGCTGGGATCCCAGTACTGAACTACCAGGCTCTTTCCAGTTTTTACAGTAGGGTGGTCCTCCCCAACTCCTGCCCATGGCAGACCCAGGCCCATTTCACACGCGGCCTAGCCACTTCGCCACGGTCACTCTGCTTCACTTTCCCCAACTTGCGCATCCTTCCTGAGACTTGGCTTGCACGATCCGATCCCTTTACCCCTCTTCAGTTCTCTTCAGAGCCGCCTCCACCTTCCCACCCATCCATCGCCTCAAGGCCCCTAGCCACCATCGACACCACTTCGCGTGGGCCCTCCATCCTGGGTCTGCATCCTTCTCTACTCCCCGGCCTCTGCTCTGGTGCTCACTCTGCCCTCCCATGCCGGCTTCAGGCCTCAGAGGTCTCCCCTCTCCCACTGTGCAACCGGCCTATGTCACCATGTATGCCACCCCAGACCCATCCCACCTCTGCCCTGCCCATCCACAGACCAACCTCCTCTACTCCAACCTCTCACCCAACTGTCTCCCCACCACGATTCTTGATCCAGCCAGAGGCCTGGACCATAGCCACTCTCCGTGGAGCCTCCAGACTCCACATACCCACCAAGCAATGGGAAGATGGATTCTCCCTGGCAAGTATCAACTATATCACTCTCCTGCTCACAGCCTTCTCTGTATGGCCTTCTTGGTCCCCTAACCCAAGCTGGAATCCCTCAACATAGCAGTCGGGCCCCTGCTTTCTTGTCCACTGAGATGTCCCCCTCTAGACCTGGGTGTTATACTCAGTGCTTAGGATGTTGCTCCCTAGTGCTGCTGTTTAGGTCTCACCTCCTTCAGGAAGCCTTCCCGGACTCCACCCCACAATCCCACTCTGACAGGTAGGATCTGCCTTCTTTGAACTTTCAGCTGCAGGGCACCTGGCACAACTCTGTCTCCCAAGCCTGGATCTGCCCATCTCTTTATGCCTGGCCAGTGGGGAGCACAGGACTGTGAGCCTATCCTTGGAGTGAACTTCAGCTTGGAGAGGAAGGCAGACTAGCTAAAGCATCAGGCTGGGTCAGGCTCAGGCCTGGCACCCAGAACCAGAGAAAGACCTGGAGCAGCTGTGTGGACAAGTCTGTCTGGTGACTGAGTTACAGCCTCTGGGCCTGCTGAGTATGCACATGGAAGAGTGGATCTGCCCAGGCCCTTAGCAGTTGCTCAGGGAAGGAGTGTCCCAGGCCAGAGACAGTCACTGGGAAGTCCTCAGAAGTCACCACTCCACCTGCCCTGCCCCCTCTAGTAACCTAAGCCCCTCTGTCCCACAGACACCTGCCACTTCCTTGGTCTAAAATAACTTGGGTCGTGAGGAGGCCAGGGGTCCTGGGCGGAGTAGGATTACAGGCTAAACACCCAGGCCTTATAAGGCCTCCTGGGTCAGGGCTCCGGCAACTCTTAGGGTGACTGAGTGGTCCTCGAGGTGCCCTGGGGAGCCGAGGCCCAGAAGGACAGCTATCACCAATCACAAGGCCTGCTTCTCCCAGATGTTGCCCCCAACAGGCCTCGCAGAGGCTGGACATCAACTAGGGTTCAAATCTCAACTTCATCACTCAGCTGTGTGACCTTGGGCAGCTGCTGTCCCCTCTCTGGCCTGTCTTTCTGCTGCTAAAGTATCCTGGGTAAGCAGCTGACCAGGGCTGTGAGCAAGGGCCCAGAGGCAGGCCCCTAGGCTCCTCCAGGAGTCCCTGCTCTCTCAGGCAGGGTCTGCCACAGGGGTCCAACATTCAAGTCCTCTAACACTTGAAGTGACATTCCAGCCTTGGGAGTGAGCAGATTACCCCTGCCCAGGTCCTCTCCCTGCTGGGATGTGCCCAGGGGCATGGGACCTGGGGCCCTGGGAGCGCCAGCCTGGGACAAAGGGGTCTAGGAGACTGGGAGAACACACACACACACACACACACACACACACACACACACACACGACACACGCACCCAGATCCAAAAAGAACACAGACATACAAACACACACAGTTCATAGCCATGGATACAGACACACAGACACACAAACCCAAGGGTAGCCTGGCACTGGTTCCCTTCCCTTTCCCAGTGACACCTCCCTACCGTCCCTGCGGAAGTGTCCCCTGGAAGCACCCCAGGCATCCACACAGGCAGAAGGTGAGGCAGCCACACACTGACCTGGGGGAGGGTGTGCGGTGGGCGCCCGGGCTAGTGTGTGCCCTGCCTGTCCTCGCAGCCGCCTGCAAAGGCGACTATTTATAAGGCTGTCAGCGCTTGGCATGCCGGGAAGCCAGCACTCTGGCACGGTGGCAGAAGGGAGGGGAAGGAGGAGGAGAGAGGAGGGAGCGGCGGCGGGGAGGGGGGGCTCTGATGGAAAACCCATGGGACAGGCGGCATCCCCACCAGGCACCTATAGGGGGCTCCACCGTGGCCACATCAGTGCGGGGCGGGGGCGGGGCGGAGGGAGCGGGACACGGACGACACGTTGAAAACTGGTGCTCAGAGAGATGAGATCCCACAATATGTTGGTAGCAGAAAGGGCAGATAAGGAAAGCCAGAGCGGACATGGCTCCGACTTTGGGGTTTCAAGGACAGTCTCCCTGCAACTCCTTAGGTCCTACCCTGAGACCCCCTCTACCCTGGACACACACCCTGAGACTCTCCTGTTGGTAAAGACCCTTTGTGCCCCTCTGGATCTGAAATTCCTGGAATCCCAAAGATCTGGTGGTTGGGTAGATCATGATAAGCCAGCCCTGACCCCACCGGGCTGCTGGGCATTGCCTGTGGTCAAGCTCTGAAACAGAATTTCAGAAAGCTTTGGGTACCTAATGAGGGGCTGCCATTCCTGATAGCTTCCCCTAATGAGCCTGGGAACCCCTAAGCACAGAGGAGGACCGTGAGGCTGCCTGTGCATTACCTGTCCTTTGTAGGGTGACCGGCTTAGAGTGTGAGGAATTCAAAAGGAGCAGGCAGGGATGGAAGCCCAGGACTGTCCAGGTTCAGCATTACGCATTTGACCACCACACCACAGATGACCTGGAAGGCAGTGGCTCCAAATGGGAAGACAGGCTGAAACTGGAATTTGTTTTGCAAATGCAAGGGGAGCCTTGGAAGATGTTTGAACTAGACATTGCAGCCAAGGTATCCTGAGGGGGACCTCAGGGGGCGGGGCCTTAGCCACAGGCAACCTGGACACCAGGAAGTCTGGACCTAATCCCAATTTACTTTTCCAGTCTGGGGCAGGATGGACACAGAGCCAGGGATCCTACATTGGAAATGATTTGAAAGACTCTCTCAAAAGCCCTGGTGAGTGTGTGTGTGTGTGTGTGTGTGTGTGTGTGTGTGTGTACCCGCATATAGGCACATCACTTGGAGAAAGCAAACTGATGTCATCAAAACTTTCACTGTGTCCAACTTTTAGAAATCCATTTCAAGTAAACACTTGTGGGATGAAATTCATACAGGAAGGTTCCTAAAGCCAGATGGGTGGGAGATGGTGGTGTTGTCAACAAGGTCTGTGCAGGAAGCCAAGCCTGATTGTACTTGGTGGTGAAGCAAGCCCCAGGCAGTCACACTTCAGTGACAGACAAGAAGCATGGGTCTGATCTCACCTGAATAAACATTATTCTAAGCATTGCAGGTAAGGGTGGGGATAGAGCCCAGTTCAGAGTGCTTGTCTAGCATGCCCAAAGCCCTGGGTTCAAGTCCCAGTACTTTCCAGGTGGTACAAACTTGTGGACCCAGCACTTGAGAGATGTAGACAAGAGATCAGAAGTTCAAGGTCGTCCTTGGCTACATAGTGAATTTGAGACCAGCATGGGATTCAAGAGCCCATCTCAAAAAAAGTAAATAAACAAAAAATAGGGGCTGGAGATGTTCAGTGGTTAAGAGCATCTTAACTGGACGGTGGATTAGCTTCCCTCACCCACATGGCGGCTAACAACTGTCCATAATTCCAGTTCTAGAGGATCCAACACTCTCTTCTGACCTCCAAGGGCATTGTATGACACAGGTACACATACATATATGCAGGTAAAAATCTCTTACACATAAAATTTGAAAATTAAAAATAAATAAGTAATAACAATAAAAAATAGGGCCAGTGAGACTCCTCAGTAGGTAAGATGCTTGCTGCCACACATCCAATGACTCGAGTTCAATTCCAGGGAGGAACATGGTGGAAGAAAAGAACTAATTCCATGGGTTGTCCTCTGTGTGCCTGTGACCTGCACATACTTACACACACACACACACACACACACACATTGAAATGGATAATTTCTTATTGAATTTCTGCGAGTTTCATACAATATATTTTAATCTTATTTACACCCTCTTAAAATGGGTAATTTTTTAAAGAGAGGGCCATGGAGATGGCTCAGCAGGTGTCTGCCACCCAGTCTGGCTACCTGAATTCAATCCCCAGAATCCACCCAGTGGAAGGAAACGACTGGGGCTACAGGGAGACCCTGTCTCAAAAAAAAAAAAAAAAAAACCCAAATTTTTATTTCAATTTTTGTTGATGTGTATGTGTGTGCCACATGTATGAAGATGCCTGTGGAGGCGCCGTCCCCTAGCAGTGGAGTTATAGGCGGTTATGAGTCACTGGACAGGGGAGCTGGGAATTGAATTTGGGTCTTTTTAAATTTCTGTATTATTTTTTATTTTATTTTATGTGTTATGAGTATGTTGCCTGCCTGCATGTAGGTGCATTCTTGTTGTGCAGTGCCTGAGGTCAGAAGAGGGTGTCGGATCCCCTGGAACTGGAGTTACAGACAGTTGTTAGCTGCCATGTGGGTGCTGTGAATGGAACCCAGGTCTTCTGCAAGAGCCTCAGGTGCTCTTACAGTGCTGAACCACCTCTCCAGCCCCCAGTTAAAGTTATTTTATAACAAACAAAAACAAAAAACCCTAAAATCATGAACAGAGCACATAAAAAAATGCAACTAGTTTAAAGCATTAAAAAAAAATATTTCACAACAGAAAGAATTCCAAAGCTTAGAAACAAACACTGTGAAGGTGAAAACAGGAGGGAGAGCGACCCTGGGCGCGCCACCCAGAGGCTCACAGTTGGAGCAGCTGTGGGTCAGCGGGGCATGGATGGGAGTGGGGAGGCTGCCCAAGTGCACCTGGCTGGTGGGGCAGCGGAACTACCAACATCCGCAGGAAGCAGCTGGAGGAAGCCAGAGAGGAACAGAGGGGGTCGGACTCCAGTTCTGCAATCAGTTCAGAGGAGGCAGAAAAGGGCCTGGGCGCTCTGGCAGAGGTGAAGAGGCTGATGGCATGGCCTCACCCAGAGGGGTGCATACCCAGGTATAGGGGCTGGAAGACCTTGAATGCTAAATGAGTTGAGTTTGCTCCTGGCCAGTGATTAAACAGGAGCCATCAAAGGTTTCAGAGCCATGGAGAGGTGGGCTTTGAAAGTAGCAATGAGCAAACAGGTCTCCACTGGGTCCACTTGAAGTGAGAATTGGGGTGAGGAACTAGGTCTTAGAGCCTGCAGCCTACAGCTCAACTGAATTCCCAGCAACTGGTCCACACCCAGCATCTGACCCCTCCAACCTCTTCTTCACACTCACTGGGGGGGCAGGCAGAAGGGCCTCACTGTTATGGGGAAAATCCTATCCAGAAACACTTGCCAGGTCCCAGATTCCCAAAAGCCTTTGTACAGAGTTGGAAGTGTGCTGTATCTCCAAGCTGACGCAGGCCCCAAGACAGCCCATATTATGACACTATAAGGAGTCTGATCCTCCGGGACCCTTGTCATCGCCTGCATCACAATGGCTGCTAGGCTCCTGGCCTGCTATCTTGATGGAATGCTGCAGACATAAAGCATCAAAGCTTTGCTGCCCTCAGACTGACATTCCTGGCCTTTAGCCATCTGGCCCAGAGTCCCCTACTACCACCAAGCTCCTACCAAGAAAAGCTTTTCACTCCCAGTTCCTGGTCCCAGGTGACATACTTTCCCTAACCAAAGACACCTGATATGGAGTGCGGCAACTTAGGACCCCGTGGAATCAGGGACAAACGTTATGTACCTCCCTTCCCCAGTGGCTTGCCTGGCTCAAATCCCGAAACAGCTCTCCTTCCTCCCCCAGCAGCCTGCCCTGGGCTCACACAACTCACTCTTTGTTAGGCCTGACTCCCAAGGGTATCTTATCTCCCTAAACACGCTGTAATCTCCTCTCTGGAGTCAGGGACCCCTCACCTCCTGCCTGGAGTAAATAGCCCTCGTGCTAAAAGGCTGGCAGTCATGGGAGGCTACCGTTCATCAGGCCCTGCTATGGGTACAGTCTGACAGGCTTACTCCACCTGGAAGGCCATTTTCATGCCCTCAGGTCCCTGAGCACCAATGCTAACCTCCACTCCCAGTCCACCTGCTCTCGCTGTCCCTCTACCCTGACCTCCCTCCTCAGCGGCTCTCTGTGGCCCAGATGTCTTCCCTCAACCTCTGAAGGAATTCTGAGAACTCGTGGTGCCCCTCCCCTTCCCTCCCCAGAATCTAAGCTCCTTGAGGGCAGTAGTTAACCACTGGAACTCTCAAAGACAAAGTGACCTGGCCATCACACAGATCAGTCAGTTCTGGACCCAAGACTCTGCAGCCAACTGAAACAGCAGATAACCCAAAGGATGCAGGCTGGTCCTTGGGACACTCCCAACTGAGACACAGACAGAGGAGAGAGAGACAGAGAGACAGAAAGAGAGAGAGCGCTGGGGCTTAGGTGTGTTTATTCCTGTATAAATCATTACAAAACCAGATCTGGGGCTGTCACTGTCCCCATTAGCTCATTGTGCAATGGCTCACAGTAGGCCAGTCCCTCCCACTCTGCAGCCTCCTCCCAGAATCCCTTCCCTTGCAGGCTGAGGAAGAACAGGGGTTAAACACATCCCACCCAGCCCCAACTTTAATAAAGTGCCAGAGCGAAAGACAGAACCCAGGTGACCCAGCTTCTGTCTCCCTAAACCCATCCTAGCCAGACTTCGGGAGACACTCCTCCCCAAGCCCTCAGCATCTCCAAACAAAGACTGAGATCCTAGTGTGGTTGGGATCCCTCTTTCTCAGCCCCGCAAGGCTCCTGGAAACCCTCTCCCGCTGGAGGGTAGGAAGAGAAGCCTGGTCTTTCAAGAGCCAGGCTAATGGCAGCTGGGCTGAGGGGCTAAGAAAACTGCTTAAGGTTTGTCCCATTTCTGTCCGAGTTCCCCAACCATGGGGGCATTTGCACAAAAAATACCCTAAAGTGTTCTAGAGGATGGGGAAGGGCACCCTAGGCAACCCCTCCCCAGGGAGCTGAGTCCCCCAGCAAGGGATGGGAGCTGGGGGGATCTAGACTTAGGTACAATGGAGTGAGGGTCTCCCTGCACACAGGAACCTGATATCATTAGAGGGTGCCAAGAAGAGGGAAGGGCCTGTCCACAGTCACTCAGAAAAAGCCAAGACCTGGACACCCGCCTCCTGCCTCCTGGACCTCACTATAGCTTCTGTAACCTGGCACATTCTCTGGCCCAGCCTCCTGACAGCTCCTACCCAATACACTGTCTTTGATGCTGGAAAATGAGAGGCAACACCAAGTCCCCAGCTCTTCGGGACAGGACCCCATTGTCCCAGCTGAGGAAGAGATTTGGGGCCCATTCCTGGGGCTCTGAACCAAGGCCTCATGGGAAAGGACATGTCTTAAGCCTCAGACTGACTCAGAAAGACCCCTATACCCTGATTGACTATGCTCAGACCCTGACTAGACAAGAAAGACCCCCTGACACCGATCAACCACATAGAATCCCAAATCCCTGATTGGCCAAGAGATACCTCCAGCTCTGATTGGCTGGAGGACAAACCCTCATCAAGGCCCTGACTATCTAGGAAGCATTCCAGCCAACCTAGATAGGTTGAAGATGGCCATGGTAGGGGTGGTTGGGCCCAGAGCCACTTCGCCTGTGTCCCTCCAAAGTTCCACAGACAGCGTGGCTAGGTCCAGGAGGGGTGGGAGAAGGTGATGCCGTAGAGCTGGGCCCAAGACGAGAAGACTCTCTTCTCGGTGATGAAGCGGTGGTGGTTGCCCTTGCGGCTGTGCTCATTCTGGATGTAGGTGACACACTCGTCCGGTCCCTTGGGCTCATAGTAGTGGTATGGCATGCGCTGTAGGCGAGGCCGTTGGCTGGGCACGGCAGACAGCAGTGTCAGACAGAATGGGCAACTGCCGGGGTCTTTCCCATGTCCACCCCTCAGCTACTCTACAGTCTAAGCGGGGTAAGTGGCATATGAACAAAATGGATATACAATAAACTAGGTTTGCGACTATCAAGGTTCTTTTGTTGTTGTTTTTTGAATCAGGGTCTTCTTATAGTTGGCCTAGAACTTGCTATGTAGACCAGGCTGGCTACTGCCTCCTGAGTGATGGGATTAAAGGCATGTTCTACCACCCCTGGTTTATCAAGGTCTAAAATGTAGTGGAAACTCCCCAACAGAGCAGCAGAGGGGGAAGGGAGGGCTGTGGTTGAGAACTGGGATACACAGCTAGAGAGGTGGTCCAGTGGTTACAAGCACCTGCTGCTCTTGCAAAGGACCAGGGTTTGGTTCCCAGCACCCACATGGCTCATAACTGGCTGTAACAACTCCAGTTCCAGGGGACCTGGCACCCTCTTCTGGTCTCTGAGGGCGTTGCATGTACATGGTGCACTTACACACATGAAGGCAAACACTCATATACATAAATAAAAATAAATATTTAAAGATCTTCAGGATCTGGGGCCTGGTCACGCTTCATAGTTTGTGAGACCTTAAGTCCCTCACTAAACACTCTCCTCAGGTTTTTCCCACTTAACAAACGGGGAAAAGGACTGTCCCTATCCCTTCGGGTTGCTGTCAGGGACAAGCAGTAAATGGAGTCAGGCTTGGTATGTGGTCAGCACTCAGTAAAACACAGCTGTAACCCTTTTTGTACAGTCATTATGACAGACGAACCCAGCACCAGCTTGGAGTGGAAGCCCTGAGGTGGCTTCAAGGACTCCATCTCTATAGAATAGAGTGACTTCTCAGAGGTACCCCAGTGAGGTCTCCAGACCTCCCAACTCCACCCTATGGTCAGTAACCAGAGGGCACTGGCCAGGAGCACTCACCTGCAGTAGTCAGGAGGGACCATGCCATAGACGTGCACATGGTCACACAACTCCACTGCAATCACCATGGTAAACCAGCCTGTGCTCAACCACGAGTGGGACTTTTCCCTGGGGGCAGAGATGGGTCATCATGAACGGACAAGCGCGCAGGACGGGGAGTAGGCAGAGAGGAACAGTCACTCCGCACAGAGGGCCCCCAGGAATCCTACCCGCCACCTGTCCACGTCAACAACTGCCTGTGTCCCCCCACTATGGGAACATGTATGCATGCTGGCAGAGGACCTAAGGGCAGGACATGTCTCAAGCTCCTCTGAAGGCAACAATGGGAATAAGGCATGCTGGGAATAAACTCCTTGAGAGATTGGTCACAGCAGGGCAGGCTGGGAGGGACTGTGACCACAGAGCATACTAACAGCAGCCATGCCTCCCTGGGGGTAAACAATCAGAGAAGGTCATGCTGAGGTGACCACAGCACAGAGCAAAGTGTACCGAGCCGCCAAGAACACCCTTGGGCTGTGCTGTCACAACAGCGGCCACTGGCCTTACTTGGCCTAGTGCGCACTTGGCATCTGGCTGCGAGGCGCTGCACCTGTCCAGCGCACACTGGTTTTCTTGGATGTAGATCTGTCATGAATGGCCTTTTTGATTACTGGTTACATTGATTGCTCCTTAAATTGTAAATATATACTGTGAGGGATGGAAGGACAGCTCAGCAGTTAAGGGCACTGGCTGCTCTTACAGAGGACCTGGGTTCAGTTTCCAGCCCCTACATGTAACTCAGAACCATCTGTAACTCCAGTTCCAGGACATCCAACAACCTCTTCTGGCCTCCACAGGCACCAGGCATACTCATACACATAAAACAAAAATAAATATCTTTTAAAGAAAGTACATATTGTAAAAAGTTTTTTTAAAAAAAAACACATCTCCTAACTATCCAGTCAGTGGAAACAAATATCACATATGTTCCTGAAGTCAGGAATAAAAGAAACTATCATATCCCCAATAGGTATGAAAAGGTTGAAAAAAAAATCCCACAAATAACTATATATGTCTGACACCTTAGATGAAATACATCAACTCCTTGGAACCTATGTACTACCCAAAATGAAACAAGTCACCTGAACATCCTACAATATTAAGGAAGATGAACTCAGTAAAAATTTTCTGGGACCTGGAATATAGCTTATTAGTAGAGTATGCTTAGTGTGCTCTGGCCCAAGTTTCACCCTGGCACTAAACCCAAAAACTAAATAAACAACTTTCTGGAAAGGATTCTCCAAGCCCAGACAGTTTCACTGGCAAAGTCTACCAATCCTTTAAAGAGAAACAATATCAAGTTTAACAATCTCTTCCACAAATCTCTTCCACAAAGGAGGAGAAGGATATTTTTCTTTTAAAAATTTAAAGATATTTTATTTTATGTGTGTGAGTGTATTGCCTGCATGTAAGTGCACCCGTGTTGTGCAATGCCCACAGAGGTCAGAAAAGAGTTTTGGATCCCCTGGAACTGGAGTTATAGACAGTTGTTAGTCACCATGTGGGTGCTGGGAACTGAACCTGGGTCCTCTGTAAGAGCAGCCAGTGCTCTTAAGTGCTGAGCTGTCTCTCCAGCACTGAGAGAGACATTTTTCAATACATGATCCTGACACCCAAACCCAGCAAGGACAACTGTGACAAAAACAGGCTGAAGATCCTAGGTAGGGGGTTAGGCAAAAACCAAACAGTAAGAGGCACATTCTGAAAAGGAAGACATAAACTTCCCTTATCTGTATGTAACATCTGCCTACACAATCCAAAGAATCCAGAAGAATCTCCTAGAATCAATAAATGAGTTTAATAGTTACTAGGTCAACACATAAAAATTGATCAACTTTTTCTTTTCTTTTTTCCTTTGAGACAGGGTCTCACTATGTAGCCCTGGCTAGCCTGGAACTCTCTATGTAGATCAGGCTGGCCTTGAACTCACAGAGATCTGCCTGCCTCTACCTCACAAGTACTGGGATTAAAGGGATGCATCACACACCTAGCCCACCATCTTTTCTTAACATACACTAGCAATGGGGCTGGGGAGAGATGGCTCAGTGGGGTAGGCAACTGCTGTCCAAGTGTGACAACCAGAGTTCAGATCCCCAGTCCCTACATATATTCTGGGTTGACACAGCAACCTGCCTGCAATTCCAGGACTCGGGAGGTGGACAGAGCAAATCCCTAGAGCAATCTGGCAAGCCAGAGAACCATCATCTGTAGAGAGATCAAGGAAGACACTTGACCTCAACCTCTGGCGTCCACAAGCATACACACGTATGTGCATTCACATCTCCATGCACATGTGAACACAAGTGTACATGTATGTACACCACACATACGTTACACACTGAAAAGAATATATTAGCAAAGAATAACTGGGAGCCAAAATCAGTAATTCAAGTATCAATTATTATAGCTACAAATCTTTTAAAATAATTAGGCATTTTAAGGGCTGGAGAATGGCTCAGTGATTAAGAGCTCATACTGCTCTCATAGAGGACCTGAGTCTGGTTCCCAGCACCCATATGGGGTGGCTGGCAACCACTTGTGACTCCAACTCCAGCGGATTGGACATTGACTTTTGTGGGCACCTAGACTCACAAACATCCTATCTTACCCAGACATACATGCACATACATAATGAAAAATAAATCTTTGGCTGGGTATGGTGGCACACACCTTTAATTCTAGCACTTGGGAAGCAGAGGTAAGCAGATCTCTGTGAGATGGAGGCCTGTCTGGTCTACATAGCAAGTTCCAGGTCAGCTGTGGCTACAGGGATACCCTCTCTCAAAAAGAACAAAAATAAATAAATAAACAAATAAATAATCTTGAGGGGCTGGAGAGACGGCTCAGTGGTTAAGCTCACTGGCTGCTTTCAGGTTCACACCTACAGGGTGGCTAACCCTAAAGTCCAGTTCCAGGGGATCCAATGCCGTCTTTTGGCCTCCACAAGGTTTGTATGACATGGGTGCACTTACATACATGGAAGCAAAACACTCATATGCATGCATAAAATAAAAATAAATAAAATAAAAAAATAATAAACCTTTAAAATAATAATTAGATATAAATCTACCAACATATGTATACGTTGGTAGACGCTATACGTTGAACCTATCAGGTTGAGTAAAATATGCTAAAGTTAAATGTATGCATTATTATTTTTTTTTAACATGGCTACCATAATGTTTTAAAGTATGTAAGTGACCTGTATTTTATTTTGGAAGGTGGTCACATATGTTTCTAAGGAGATTGATCAGGGAAGCACAAGCAGATGTATCCTTAGAACAGAGCATACTGGGGGCGCCTCTGTGCTTAAAGCAAGGCATGCTGGGAATAGCCAAGATTTTACATTAGGTACCACACTATGGGGAGGACCTGCAAGGAAAATGCTCAAAGTTTCTCTGTAATTTTAGAGCAGAGCAATCTGGGAGCACTTGTTCCCACAGTGTGACACATGCAGGTGGGAAGGAGAGGCATAGAGAGCACTTGGGAGATGACCCATGTTAACAGCTGGATATGCCTGAGGACTGCCAAAAGTAAGGACACCTCAGCAGAGCATGCTGGGAGTCCCCTCTGGGTCAAGCATGCTTAGAGCACAAGGATGGCCAGTGGCAGCGGGCGCGAGGCTGATACCTGTCCTTTCCTGTCTCACCCCGGAAGAGGTCGTCAAACTGCTGCATGCGGGCGGGAGAGACAGCATAGGCCTCCACGTTGGGGAAGGCGAGGCCAGCCCGCTGAATGATGCGCACGAGGCTGCCCTGGGGCTTCTGCATCTTGCTCGGTGGACCCCAGAAGATGAACACAGTCTCTGGGGTCCGGTTGACGAATTCCTGGGGCCTCCGCAGCACACGGAACACACTGGAATGGGCCACTACCCTGAAGGTAGTTTTGTTGCCAACGTCGGCCGAGTAGCCGGTGGTGGGTGCATCATTCATGCGGATGGTACACTCGGCCCGCTCAATCTCGGGGCCCAATTTGGTGCCCAGCAGGTGGCTGGAGCTGGTGACGATCACACACTGGTTGCACCGGGAGGGCAACGTCTGTGGGGGCAAAGAAGGTGAACATAATCAGAGCCACTTTGCAGGGCCCTGTGCTCTACGCAGTCAGCCCTGGGAAGTCAGGATCCATAATGCCCATTACAATGTTCGGCAAATATTCCCACAAGCTGGGCACATGGCCGTGAACAGAGGACGCCCTGCTCCTTTCAGGAGCCTCAGCACTGCATGGGACAGCTGAGGCTCAAGAGGCTCCTGAAAATTTATAAGCAATGAAGGTTGCTTGAGGAGAGAGAGAGATACTTTCTGGTGGTGCAGGCAGTGGTAAATTGCCCCGGCTCCTGTAAGCGACCCCAATGAAACTCACTGGATCACTAAACAAACCCCCCACAGAGTAGGAGACTAGTTAGGAAGCAGAAGGGGATGAGGGGAAGTGACAAGTGGACAAGAAAAGGTAACTGGGGGGGTCGGTGTGAATATGATCAAAATATATGCATATATGAAAAGGTCATAATGAAACCCATTATTATGTGTAATTAATATATGCTAACACAAATTTTTCGTATTTTATTTATTTTTATTTTATGTGTATGAGTGATTGGCCTGCATGTGAGCACACCACATGGAGGCAGAAGTGGGTGCCAGATCCCCTGGAACTGGAGTTACAGATGGTGGTTAGTTGCCATGTGGCTGCTGGGAATTGAACCCAGGTATTCTGCAAGAGCAGCCAGTGCTCTTAACTGCTGAGTCATTTCTCCAGCATACTATTTTTTTTTAAAAAAAGTAGCTGACAGTTGGGGAGCCAGACAACCAACATAATAGATGTTGGGAAAAATAGCCTAGGCCCAGGAGTCAGGAAGGAAGAGATGCAGGCTTCAGAACAGCTATCTTCCTACAGTGACACCTGAAGATAAGTTGCCATTTAGGGGAAAGTATTCTAGGCCAGAGGCACACACAAGCACTGAGCTGGGAATACAGGCAGCATGTTGAGAAACAGAAGGAGTCTGGATGAGTTACCCAGAAGAAGAGAAGGTCACCTCATCTGGAGGGCAGCGCCTGCCTCAGCTTCAGCCCCAGCTCCCCAAAGAGAATGCTTCTCCACACGCACGGAGCCGTTTCCATATCACTTCCAACAAGCTCTAACGTCCAGCCGCACAACCCTCATCTCCTGAGCCTTAGCCTCCAATCCTGCTGGAAGGCGCTACAGGCCGGCTCAGACACCCGTCCTGGCCCACTCACACTCAATCTGCCCAACTTTCTCTACTTCCCTAGTCCTCTTTCTGGGTTCTCAGGGTAGAGAAAGACTACAGTGTTGGGACTGGAGACAATGCTCAGTAGTTGAGAGCACTTGTGTCCTCTTCCAGAGGACTCAGCACCCACATCAGGTGACTCACAACCACATGCGACACCAGCTCCAGGAAATCTGACACCCTCTTCTGGCCTTTGTGGACATGTGTGCACATATACACATAGAGACACACATACACATAGACAAAAACAAGATCTTAAAAAAAAAAGCTCTGTGGTTAAGAGAACTGGCTGCTCTTACAGAGGACCTGGGTTTGGTTCCCAGCACCCATAAGGTGGCTAAGAACCGTTCATAACTCCAATGGATCCCACACTGTCCTCTGGCCTCCACAGGCACTGCATGACAGAGGTGCACTTACATACATGCAAGTAATACATTCATACACACATTGGGGAAAAAAAAAAAAAAGACATGGGTATCTGTATTTAAATGCTTGCTATTGATCCCTTCCCAAGGAAGGTGTGTCCAGAGCTAAAGGCTCTACAGTGAATATAAAAAAGCTCGTGAGAAAAATTCAGTGGAGAATGACCTCAATTTAACCTGAATTCCATGGCTCTCCTAAGCTCGAGAGAAGCCCCCAGGATGGTATGACTGGCTAACAAACTGGGACAACAGAGGTGACTGTGCTGAATTTTCCAGGAAACCAGGAGTGCGCTGGCCTTTGTATCCAGCTGCAGTTTGGGAGAGGCTTGGAAAATCTCTGGCCCCTCCTGTGCTGTGTGGACTTATCCAAGTGCTGTACCTCCCAGGGCTCTAGTTATCTCACTTCCAGAGAGATAACAGTACTGACCAACTGACACCTGATAAAGGGCAGGCATTGTTACTGCTGTTTTGTGTTTTCTGGACCCTCAAGAGGTCATCTCCCAAACTCATGTGGAGTCTTCAGAGATCCATGGAAAGCAGAAGTCTAACTCCAGAGATAACAGAATTAAAAATGTTTTTAAACATTTATTTTATGTGTATGAGTGTATTGTCTGGGTGTACACAGGTGCACCTGTGCTGTGCAGTGCCCATGGAGGTCAGAAGAGGGCATCGGATTCCCCTGGAACTGGAGTTACAGGTGGTCGTGAGCCACCATGTGGGTGCTGGGAATTGAACCCAAGTCTTCTACAAGAGCAACAGATGCTCTTAACCTCCTAGCCATCTCTCCAGCCCCTAATTTTTTTTTTTTCTTTTTTCAGACAGGGTCTGGCTACTCAGCCCCAGCTGGCCTGGAACTTACTATGTAAACCTGACTAGTCTTAAACTCACAGAAATCCACCTGCCTCTGACTCCTGAGTGCTGGGATTAAAGGCACGTACCACTACACCTGGCTAATAATAGAATTTTGGGATTCTTTTTGAGATAGTGTCTCCCCATAGCCCTACATGGTCTGGAACTCATTATAGAGACCAGGCTAGTCTTGATCTCACAGAGATCTCCTTACTCCTGCCTCCCGAGTGCTGGGACTAAAGGCGTGCGCCACCACACACAGCCTACACAATAGAATTTTTAACAGTAGGGTGTGACTCTGGAGAGAACTGAGGCTCAGAGATTAGAACTTATCCGAGGTCCCACAGCAAGCAGGGGGTCAGGATCTTGTCTCCTGGGGTTCATCCTTCCCTTTAGGAGGCATGAGGGTAGTGAAAGAAAGAGTTGGGGGTTAGCAGGGCTCCTCAGTGATGGGGAGCATCAGTCATCAGGGAGCCCACCACAGTGGCTGTTCTACCTTGTTGCCAAGAATGGGGACGTAGCCATTAGTGAAGCTCCACTTCCTGAGGTTGACCGGCCGACGCGTGCGACCCCGCAGGGAGCCATAGTGGAAGACCTCGTTGGCACTGTTGGAGCTGTAGAGGATGAGGATGGTGATGAGGGCAAAGAGGATCAGAAACACTGCTGACCGCTGCTCCTGCAGAGGGAAAAGGCCATTGAGGGCCCAGGGACACCACAGGCTTGGCAGCCCGACTCCCTGCCACCCACCGCTCCCTTCCCGCCAGATCAGCTCAAGAATCCAGCCACCACTTCTTCGAGTTGAGTTCCCTCATCACAGCACTGGTTTTTTAGTCCTGGGGATTGAACCTAGGGCCTCAGGCATGCCAGAGAAGTCCTCTACTCCTGGACTATCTCCCCAGGCCAACTACATTGTTTGGAAACTGCTATTCTCCCCATCAGAAGAGTAGTTCTAAGATCTAAGGCCAGAACAGCCTGGTACCCCAGGACTGTTCTTCAGAAGACAGCTAGGCATGATGGTGTACACTGGTAATCCCAATACTTTGGAGGCTCAGGTAGGAAGATTGCTGCAAGTTTGAGGCTAGCCTGGGCTACACAGTGAGAGGGGGAGAAAAATGTGCTAAAAAATGTTGTTGCTTGGATTGAACTGGATGTGTGGATAACAAGGTTCCCTGAAGGTGTAGATTAAAAGATGTCCAGAGACAGATGGAGGGATGTCCAAATGCAAGGACCCACATCTTCCCCTAAATAGTAATTCTCCATAAGTTCAGTGTACAGCTGCTACCCGAGACCTCCAGGTTCAGTAGACTCAACTAACCATAAATCATCAGTGTAGTCAGGCCTACAGTGGTTATGTCTGCCTTGAGGATATAAAGACCTCCCACCTTGTCATTATTCTCTAAACAAATTAGGGGGGGGCGGGGTTGAGACAGGGCCTCAATAACCCAGGTGGTCTCTAGCACGCTATTCAGCCAAGGCTAGCCTTGAACTACTGATCCCCCTGCCACTACCTCCTGAGTGCTAGGATTATAAGCCTGGGCCACCACACTAGCAACTTCCTTTGCATTTACACTGTTGGTGTAACAAGTAATCTTGAGAAGCCAAAGGAAAAGGCAGATATGTGAGTTTATATGCAATTACTAAGCCATTTTATATGAAGAACTGGAATATCGCTGGATTTCTGTCTCCTTGGGAGTTCTTGGGACTCCAATGAGTAATTATGTTGCCTCCCAGCTCCAAGCTCATCTATCCCCTCTGTGAAAATGGATCTGGGCTCTTTAAGCATTTTCCTTTGCCAGCCAAAGCATATTAAGCTTTGTCAGTAGAGGGCGTGGGAGAGACACTGCAGGAATTAACTAGCTGAGATCACAGTTTCAAAGTTCAGCTCCTCCAACCACCTGCAACACTGAGGCCAGCAGCTTCCCAGCCCCAGGGCCTGGGTGTGGAGTCAGAGGGCTACAGCTGAGCTCTCTCCAGCCACGCCTGCACCTCAGCTCCTGGGGAGGAAAGTTGCTTTACACCTGTTCCTGGATAGATGGTCTTTGACTTATGGACCCCCTTGCCTCCTGATAAATCCACGGTCAGTGGAAAATACCGGAAGTGGGAAGATGCGTTTAACACATGTAGCCAGCCGAATACCCCAGCTGATGGAGCTCTTCGGGAGCTGGAGCTCTGCCCTACATCACCAGGGTCTCATGCAGCACATTGTGAGCCGAGGAAAGATCAAAACTCAAATTGACGTTTCTACAACGCTTGTCATTTTTGCATCACTGAAATTCAAAAATCCCAAGTCTAGGATGTGGGGATGTAGCTCAGCTGATACAGTGCTTGCCTGTCATGCACGAAGCCTTGGGTTCAATGCCCAATACCACACACACTGGGCATGGTGTCATCTGAAATCCCAGCGTTTTGAGGGTGGAGGGAGGTAAGGGGATCGGGAGTTCTAGGCCATCCTTGGTTACACAGTGTGTTGAGGCCATCCTAGGATACATGACACCATCTCGAAAAATAAATAAGTAAATAAAAATCTAAGTGTAGCCATCAGAGATCTTCATATTTATTTATTTTACTTATATGAGTGTACTGCCTGCATGTATGTAAGTACACCCATGTTGTGAATACTGGTGGAGGTCAGAAGAGGGTATCAAATCCCCTGGAATTGGAGTTAACAGATGGTTGTTATCTGCCATGTGGGTGCTGGGAATCAACCCCAGTCCTCTGCAAGAACAGCCTATGCTCTTAACCCGATCCCTCTCTCCAGCCCTAGATCTTCGTATTTCTTAAGAATTCCATTTCTTGCTGTCCTATGCCCTACAGTTGTTTATAATATAGTCTTCGCATGAACCTTTCCCCACCAAACTGCTGTGGGCCCTTCTCAGAGACTCGGGACTTACCCACCCTACCCACTTCCAAACTTTACGTTCTGCCAAAGGGGATGTGGAGCCCCGAGAAAGGGAGAAAGGAGTCTGGGGCCAAACACAAGGAAATGAACAAATGCATGATGGGAAATCTTGGTGCTCATAGGTAATACATCTTTGACTCTGAACACTGTCCCTCCCGCCGTCACGCCCCCAGGCTCACCTCTACTTCCCCAGCCCACCTCCTGCACAGTCCTCCACAAACACTTCCACACAGAACCTTCACAGCCAGTGCTTTACCACAGATCAAGCCTAGGATGACAGGGGGAGCCTGGGCCCAGAAAGAGGCAAGAGGCTTCCCAAAGTGCTCAGCGTACCAGAGCTCACCTACTGGCTCTCCCGTGCGGGTCAGACTCGTGCTCGGAGGAGCTGGGGAATAAAGCGGACTTACTTTGTTGTTACTCATCTCTCTCCGGCGTCTGCTGAGGGGTAGGGGCCAGCGCCCTGCAGGTGGCCCAGGGGGCAGGGATGTGGGGTCACACCTGCAAGCCACCAGAAAGGGTTATGGCCTGGGCCCACCGCTCGTCCACTGATGACAGCACAGCTCTCCTACAAGGGGCTGCATCCATTTGTCCTGATTCCCGTTCATGCCCCAAGCAGGGGTCGCCCGGGGGTTCTACCCGCAGGCGCTGGCCACAAGGAGGCCACAAGGATCCTCTGTGCGGATGGCTCAACAAGTTCAGTCATTAGCCAGTGTGGTCCTGAGGTCGAGGACAGCGCCTGCATACAGCCTGAGAGGTCTAGCCCAGTCTCAGCAGTCTCAGTCGGCCTCCTCATCCGCAGGAAGCCGGCCCTCACCAGCCAGCTGTGCGCCTCACTCCCCAACCTCTCCTCCCGCCGCTGGGCCCAGCCCTTCCACGTCCCCACCTGGAAGCCGGCCGTTAAGTACTTGAACCAGTCCACCTGCGACAGCCACAGGCCAGACAGCCACAGGCCAGAGCGCAGAAAGGGAAAGAGTTAACCCGGGAGAACTGGGCTCAGAGGGAGTCCCGGCTCGGTGCCCTCCTCCGGGGCCTCTGGGCTCCGGCCACTATCTCCGCCCCTGACCTGGCTGCTGTTTACTCCCACTCGGTCACCAGGAATAGCCACACTCAGAGGCCAGAGCCCCACACACACCCAACCGGCTCCGGATTGGCCGGGCCCGGCCCCTCCCGCCCGAGCCACACCCAGGCCCGCGGGCCCCCTGCTGCGCTCCCCGGGATGGAGGTCCCTCCGCACCCCCAGGCCCGCCCATCCCCGCCCGTCAGGAGACCCCGGGTTCCCACCGGTCCCCGTGGGACAGGAGGGGAAACTGAGGCTCATCGGAAGGAGGCGCGGCTGGTCTCTGGACTCACGGCCGGGCAGGAGTCCGGGATCGGGAATCTCAGGGTGGTGCCATCACCCGGCGGCCGCCAGCTTCTCAAAGCGCTCCGGGGTCCAGCCGCAGCGCCCAGCCGGACCTCGGCCTCGCTACCCTTTCCTGCGCATGCCCCGCGCTCCAGACACCCACCCCGTACTTTCCCACCTTTGCCTGAGCACGGTCCCCCAGGTCAGCCCCGTCACAGTCCTGCTCTGAGAAGGCCATGGTCAGTCAGGACAGCATGTCAGGTGCCAGTGCGAATGTCGGGTCCACACTTACTGGCTGGGGGGCCGCGAGCAAGCCATGTGACCTCTCTGAGCCTCAGTTTCTTCATCTGTGAAATGGGAACGGTAAGAACGGGTAACTCTTAGGGTTGTTGGAAGGGCTCGTGCCACGCAGATGTGGAGGGGACTCCCAGGGCTTGAAAGCGCTCTCTCAGTGCCGGAAGCTCCCGTTTAGGGTTACTGTCTCCAAGGCCCGTCCACAGGAACTTGCCTGTGAAACAGCCCTCCACCTCTGACCCCAAGCCAGGGTCTTACCCCACATCGGGGAATCTGCCCCGGAGCTACGCTAAGCACCTCCGGTCCACAGAATCCTCTGGGCAACCCGGACTGGAAGGAGCTCTTGCTTCCCCCCATTTCACAGATGAGGAGACTGAGGTTCGGAGAGGCAGCGGGTCAGGCAGGCCGCGGGAGCCGGCTGGGAGAACCTGGGGGACATGCTGGTTTACAGGACGGAGCCTGAAAGGCTCTCCAAGAGGGCCCCTCCAGCCCGACCCCTGCCCAGCAGCAAGTGGGCAGGCCTGGTGGGGGGCGGCTGGCCCCGCCGGGGTGGTGGCAGCCCAGAAGCCGGGACTCGGCCCCGAGGCTGGACGCGCGGAGGCTGGGGGCCGCGGCCTGCGCTCCGGGGGAAAGGGGGCTTCGCTGCGCCCCGAAGTCCCGCGTGGGAGGACGCTCCAGGGGCCCCGGATTCGGCGGCCACCCGGGCGGGGTGCACCGAGGGCGGTCCACGCGCGCCCTGCCCAGCCGCTGCACCCCGGGGTCCCGCGTCCCGACCCGGGGTCCGCAGCGGAGGGATGCGGGGCGGCGGGCCGGGCCCCCATCTCATCTCCACCGCGCGGCCCCTCCACCTCCGCCGTCCGAGGCCCAGCGGACCCCACGAGCTGGAGCTCTCGGGGAGCCCCGGGGACCCCCGCCCAGAGCCTCGCCATCCCGCCCGCAGCGCCCGCACCCCCGACCCGCCCCCGCGCGGCGCCCGCTCACCTCGCCGGGGAGCGCCCGGCCCCCCGCGGCCCCCGCACCCCCTCACATGGCGCCGGGAGCCGAGAGCCGGGGTCCGCGCCGCTCCGGCCGCCCAGGCCCCGCCGCAGCCGGGCACGCCGGGTCCTAGCGCCGCCAGCCGCCGCCTCGGCCCGGGAGGGGCGGGACGACCCGAGGCCCCGCCCCAGGGAGGCGCCGGAGAGGACGGGAGGGCGGGGGCACATCGGGGCATCGGTGCGGCTAACCGCGCCCCTTCCGCAGCCCCGTAGCTTGGGACAGTCGGGCCCATACTGATGCCACGACCTCGAGCGGGGAAACAGACGCGTGGACTCTGGTTAATAACTGCCCCTCCCTCCCAGGCCTGTTCGGAGCCCGGAACCCCCGCCCCCGCCCCCGCCCCTCCCAACCCCCGACTCCCCGTCCCCGCCGCCACCCCCTCGACCCCCAGCCCCGGGGCTCGCCGTCCTTCTGCTGTCTGCGCAGCCTAATACGTTATTTCATTTTCCAGGGGAGTGTGCAGAGCATGGATTTAAAATGCAGCGTCTACTGGGCCTGCTCCTGCAGGCCTCTGATCCCAGCACCGGGGCGTTGGCCACTTTCCAGCCCGGCCCGACATAGGGTGTCCAGGCTGGTTAGTCCATTCCATGCCTGGGTATCTAGAACCTGGAGAAATTCCATGCAGATGTATTCCTTCCGTAAACTCCACAGCAGCACCATTGAAATGATACAGAAGAAGAAATAGACCAAATACCCACCAAGAGGAGTAGAGAGGATTTTCATCATTATGGGTTATTTATATTGTGGAATATTACACAGTAGGGACAATGATACATCAGTGAATCTTGGAGACGTAAGGAATGAAAAAGACAAATGCAAAAGATATACAGCATGAGCAGGGGTGGTGGCACTTGGGAGATGGAGACAGCAAGACCATGTGTTCAAGACCATCATCAGGTAAATATGGAGTTCAAGGAAAACCTGGGCTACATGAGACCCTGTTTCAAAAAAAAAAAAAAAGTACCAACCAACCCCAAATAAAAAGAAACCTACACAGCACTGATAAAGCATAAAACTCTCACAGCCTGGGACAGGAGATAGCTTTTGCCTCTCTCACTGATTAAAGTTTTAAAAGCAAAAGTTGAGAAGACACGTTTGTCCCTAGAGAAGAAAACAAAGAGGTGTATACATTACAACGGTCTGGTCTTTAATTAGAGACTGGAGTTCAAGAGGTTCACCGCATTAGTGTGCTTATAACTTACAAATACATCATAGCCAGTTGTGTATATTCAAAAGGAAAGTTGCAAGGCCAGCAAGATGGTTCAGGGGGTAAAAGCACTTCCTGCCAAACTTGACTGGAAGGAAAGAACAGACTCTGGCAAGTTCTCCTCTGACCTACATGTAGTCACTGTACCATTGATGTCTTCCCTCTCTCCCTCCAGTAAATAGATTAAAAAATAATTTAAAAAGGCATCAAACGGGGCTGGAGAGATGGCTCAGCAGATAAGAGCACTGGCTGCTTTTCCAGAGGACCTGGGTTTGGTTCCCCGCACCCACACCGTAGCTGAGTTGTAACTGGCTATAACTCCGGTTCCAGGGGCTCTGACATCCTCTTCCGGCCTCATGGTACACTCACATACATACAGGCAAAACAGACATGCATATACATTAAAAGATGGGTGGGTGTGGTGGCGCACACCTTTAATCGCAGCACTCTGGAGGCAGAGGCAGGTGGATCTTTGTGAGAATGAGGCCATAGTGAGTTCCAGGCCAGCTGGGGCTACAAGGAGACCATGCCTCAAAAAAAAAAAAAAAAAAAAAAAAAAAAACAAATAAAATAAATCTTAAAATAAAAAGACACAAAAGAAAGATTAAAAAAGAAGCCACCCTTTGTTTATAATGATTAAAGTGTCTGTGAAGATAGGTGTGGGTAGCCTGGGCTCGTAATCTCAACTATGGGGAAGGCTGAGGCAGGAGAATCTCCAGTTCTGGGCCACATCATGAGACTCCTTGTCTTAAAAAATAAAAATAAATTTAAAAATGACATAAAATAAAATGTGAAGTGGCTATAGCCC
This sequence comes from Eospalax fontanierii, assembly GCA_035773235.1. Classification (NCBI taxonomy): domain Eukaryota; kingdom Metazoa; phylum Chordata; class Mammalia; order Rodentia; family Spalacidae; genus Eospalax; species Eospalax fontanierii. The sequence continues at coordinate 56,190,674 of CM069541.1, forward strand.
TACCACGCAGGAGACAGAGAAAGAAAGAGCAGGAATTCAAAGCCAGCTTTTACTACAGGGTGGTTAGAGGTCAGGCTCGGTGATGCAAGACTCTCGAGTTAAGTGTTACGAGTGGTTATCTCGGGAATGATGAGACTTAAGCTGCCTTTTTTCCTTGGGCTTTGTATTTTCAAAAGAAAAAATTTAACATAATAGTTATACAATCCTTTTATATCTTAAACTATATATTTTCCTGGGCATGGTGGCTCACACCTATAATCTTAGCACTCTTGAGGCAAGAAGATCATTGTTTGAGGCCAGCCTGGGATACTCCTTTTTTAAAAAAGGAAACAGAGGGGTGGGGAGGCTAGAGAGATGGCTTAGTGGTTAAGATCACTGCAGAGAATAGGGTTTGCCTCCCAGCACCCACACTTGGCTTCTCACAACCTCCTGTAACTAGTTTCAGAGGTTCTAACACCTTCTTCTGGCCTGCATGGGTACCTGTATGCACATGGTATACGTTCAGATAAGAGGCACACACACATACACATAATAAAAAATTAAAATTGACCAGGCATGGTGGCACATGTCTTCAATCCTAGTATTTAGGAGGTAAAAGCAGGCAGATCTCTGGGACCTCGAGGCCAGCCTGGTTTGCACAGTAAGTTCCAGGCCAGCCAGGGCTATGCAGAGAAGCCCTGTGAAAGAAGGAAAGAAAAAATAAAAGAGAGAAAAGTAAGAAAGGGGTTGGAGAGATGGCTCAGCAGTGAAGAGTACCACTTCTCTTGGAGAAAAGCTAGGTTCAGCTCCCAGCACCCACAAGGTGGCTAACAACTGTTCTTAAATCCAGTTTCAGGGGATCTGACGCCCACTTCTGTCTTCTGTAGGTATTTCCCACACAGCTACAGTTAAATAAATACATTCAAGCAAAACAGTCATACACATAAAATAAAAATAGACCAAAAACAAAAAGTAATTTTGAGGCAAGGTCTCCCTGTAGTCCCAGGTGGCCTGGAACTCACTATGTAGACCAGGCTGGCCCTGATCTCACAGAGCATAGAAATCGGCCTCTGGAGTGCTGGGATTAATGGCAGGCACCACCACAGCACTCCCCTCCCTCTTAACGCAATTCCGTATTTATAAATGCACACAAAGATGTGGGAAAGAATTCAAAAGGCACTAAAGCAATAGTTTCCCGGAGGTCAGTGGGAAGGGAGTGCACATTTACTTTTAGCTTTACAAACATCTCAGTTTACACTGCGTCAATTTATTGAGTTATGATCCCTTGGCTGGTTTGAGTAAGTCTTACTCTCTCAGGCTGGCCTCAGATTCACTATGTAGCAGAGGGTGACCTTGAATTCCTGACCTCCAGCCTCTACTTCCCAAGTGCTCTGATTGCAGGCATGTACTACCTGTCAGGTCTAATTGGTCAGCCGTGGTGGGGGAGCAGGCTGCCTGCCAGGGTTGAACACAGAACATCCTGCCCTCTAGTGTCTGTCTCTAGCACAGAATCTTGGCCCCATCTGTACGGCTGGCCCTCCTGACCCCCACTGTGGGAACCAAAAGGAAAAGTATCAGTGTGTGTGGGTGGGGGGTGGAGGGGAGTTGTGGAGAAAAAGAAAGGAAGGCTGGGTGAAAAGTCTGATGGATTTATCTAAGTGCTCAAGATCACTGGCGTGGACAGTCGGCAGGCTAGAGGCAGTGCCAGAGGTCGAATGCTTCGTCTCCACCCCCGGCCTTCTCCCTACCCCAGGCCCCCAGGAACACTGAAAATGAGAGAATGCTTAAGCGCAGCCTGGAACAAAGCAGTACTGGAACCCTACTCAGGCTACCTAAGGAGGCCTGGCTTCCCTCCTGGGCCCCAAGAACAGTGACAGCCACCGCCATTCCTGTTGGTGGGGTGCTTGCCTCTGCGCTAAGCACTTGACAAGTGTACTTCATTGGACCCCTAAGAGAACCTGTGTCATGTTCTGGGAGCTACTGGGAGCCCACTTTCCAGAAGAAACTGAGGCTTAGAGAACATGGACGAGGCAGGGCTAGAATTCCTCTAGGCCTCTCTATCCAAGTCCCATAAAGCTGTTTGGTCCAAAGACCTCAAGCCTAGGAGAACTAGCCCAGACATACCAGGGCATTCAGATGGGGGTCCTTAGCTGGCCGTGCTCCCATCTTGGGCCTCTGTTTCAGTGCTTCCTCCAGGTGGGGAAGGAAATGGATATGTGACAACTACCCAACCCTTCCTACTCCTCAGCAAGCTTTTCTTTCTGTACTGCGGAGGCTGGAACTTGGAGTTTTTGTACACATTTATCCGGAGAGTTCTTACCTACCATCCCAGCCATCCCAACTCCCAACAAATAAAACTAAGGCCCAGACAGAGAACAGGGCCTACTCCAGATTCTGCAGACAGACCTAAACAGAGCTCAGCTGAGAGCCAGACCCCAGAACACCAGCTTTCAGCTTCTCAAGAGATGCCAGAGAGCAGTGGACAGATAGGGTCTGGACAGAAGCTGCTCTGGTAAGCCAGTGCTCAGAGACCTTTCATCACTAACCAGTAAGTACTTGGGTCTTCCTGGACAGGGATGCCCAACAATTTTCAATAGGCCTGGAGTTCCTTTCCTCCCCTGGATGCATGAGGTGGGGCAAGCACTCATAGCCTGGCCCAAAGACCCCTGAGGATAGAACCCTAGACACCTCGGGCTGTGAGGCCCGCCTAGCTTCCTCTCCAGGCTTAGATGTAAACCAAGTGGCTCTCCAGTAAGTCTAATGGACAGGAACAGAGCAGGGACAGGCAGAAGCACAGGCTCAGATGGCTGTATACCTAGGTGCCCCCACAACTCCTCAAGGATGTGGGGTGCCCCCCACTCACCTTCCAGAAGTTACAAGGCTGGTAACTTACAAGGCTAAGTGGGGAGATCTTCAGTCTCATCATCAGAGAGCCTTCAGCAGACCCTGTGCCAGCCACCAGACCCGTTGGAGGGCATCTCCGAATGCCCTGAGGAAGCAGTGGATCAGTTCTGTGGTACAGATCGCCACCTAGGCAAGGCAATTTTTCCGCCCAACCCTGCAGTAAAAACCCAACCCAGAGGTGGGGCAGGGCCAGGACAGAATTGCCTGTGTTCTGGGCCAGTGGGCTGGGCCATCACTTCCTGAGGGCATGGAGGAGAGGCCTCATCTCTGATGGGGCTGGGGTTCTGACCCCATCGGGTAGGCTTTTGACACCCAGGATGAGGGAGGGGGCAGGGAGACTTCTAATAGGGTGGAAAGCCTGTCTGTATCAAGGTGGAATGGGGCTACCTGAGGAGGACAGCCTCATTTACATAGTGGCTCCCACATAACAGTGTCAAGTTATTTTTTAAGTCTCAGGAAGAGTCTGGCCTCCCTGTCCTCACGCCACCTTATGAGGTAGGGACAATTTTAATGCCTTTATAGATGAGGAACTGGGACCAGAGAGGGTGGTGAGGGACAGAGCCACACAGCAGGGAGTGGAGACAGGGATAGCAGGTTTGCAGCCAGGGCCCTCCCTTTCACCTTCCCACCACTAACTCTGGCTCAGAGACTCTCACCCCCACCAGACCTGCCGCCTGCTGCTCCGGCTTCCTCCCGTCCTCCCTCCGCCTGCTTGGGTAGGCCTCAGGCACTGGGTAGTAGAAGGTGAGGAACAAGAGCAGTGCTGTGGGCGGGGTTCCAGGTCTCCACATCTGAGAAGGCAGCGTAGGAGGGACAGGGAGCCAGGCCACCGGAGTCCTCAGCGTGACCAGCTCCGTGGTCTGTGGGGAATCTAATAAGAAAGGTCCCTTGTTAAAAAAAAGCAAAACATGAGAAATTTCCAGCTTGCAGCAGCAGAGCCAAAACCCAGCACAAGGCTCTGGGTGACAGCACAAGTTACACCCGGAGGGTCCCCGGTGCGGAAGCCGAGAAAACACTCCGCAGTCTCCCAAAGAAGGAGGCAGTCAGGAGCTCAAGTCCGAGAGAATTCTGGTTCTTTCTCCTCACAAAAGCCAACCAGGCCACTCCCTCATTAGCAAATGGTTGATGGCTCAGTCTCCTGGTTCACACAGAGTGTGAAGTGATGCACAGAGGACTAGCCTTCAGACAACTTGCTTCCGGACAGACAGACAGACACACACACACACACACACACAGTCGTCCCCCACCCCCCTTCCAGTGGCTTTCTGCCTTCCTGTCTTGCAAAGGGACCAAGCCCAAAGTTAACAGACAATTTGAATAGAAAGACTTTGAAATTTGACTCAGGACAGGAAAGAGACGTTGGGTGGAACTTCCTAACCACGGAGTCCTTGAGGACCCTGGCTCTGCTCCCACTCAGTGTGGACTGGAGGTTCCCAAAGAAGTATCTGACTTGGGTTGTTTTCCTGAGCCTGCATAGCCCTGGGATCAGAGTCTGCAGGCCTGGCCTGGTGGGGAAGGTGAGACTGGTGTGGGGGTGGAGGTGGAGGGACGGGACGGCACAGGACTGATGTCTACAGAGGTAGACCAGGAGGCTGTGGGTCTGGAAAGAGTTGTAAGTCTGCCCACAGGTGAACAGGTTATGGGACTGTGTCCCAAACCCCAACCCCACATCTGTGACCACATCAGACACACTGTCCAGAAGTAAGACACACTTACCAGTACACTCCTGAGATGGCCCTGGCAATTTCTGCCCCAAAGCCCTCGCACCCAACAAATCCCAGGTTCCAGGCTGCCCCAAACAGAGCCACCAGTCTGAGAATGTGGCACTGGATGGCTGGGGGTAGGCAGAGGAAAGATTGAATCTGGCACAAAGTCATGATGCTGGTGAACGGGGGGCTATCGGCCCCAGGACAAAGGCCACTTGAGAGACCTGTTGGTGGGACGAACCCCAAGATGAAGATGTGGATTCTTCAGGAAGCTGGGGTGGCATTGATGGCACCCTCCCCAGCTCCCCTTTAAGTCACAAGGCCCGAGATTGTTCCAAGCGTCCCCAGGGTGGGGTAGGAAGGAACCACAGGGCCACTTGACACTGCGGCAGAAGGCAAAATCATAAATTAAATGTTCCTAATGGAGTGTGATGGCCTGAGATGGGCCACAGGAACTACTCAGTCCTCCAGGACGGGTGGGCGAGCACGATGGGCCTTTTCTTGGCCCAGCGGGAGAACACAGCCTTCTCAGTGATGAAGCGGTGGGCGCTCCGAGGTGCCTTCTCATGCAGTAGGTACATCTGACACTCGTCTAGCCGGCCCTTCTCAAAATAATGGTAAGGCACGGAGGGGTGGCTCTTCTCCCTGTGGGGAGGGAAGACGGCCAGTTGGGACAGATATGGTACCCCAGAGCTGCCTGCTTTCCAGGACTGCACCTCCTCAACTGCTGCAGGCCCAGGGACACCCACATCTGGACAGAAGCCAGAAGCCAAGCAGCTGTGGAGCCAGGATTCAGAAATCGCCCTGCCCGCCTCTTACAAGCTAGGTGACTCTGGACCACAGATGCAACCCCAAGCCTCAGCAGTGGCTTTCAGCTTTCAGGTCATGCAAGTCACTCAAAGGATGAATTCTGTGACATACCTTGCTGGCATTCTGCTTCCTGTAAAAGCAGTCCTTAACGTCTATGGCAGAAAGTTGCCAATTCTGCCGTACTCACCTGCCTAGGGGCACGGTGCAGCCCAGCTGTGGCAGAGACCCTAGGTTTCTACCATCTCACACAAGGTCTAGGGGAAGAGGGTGAAACCCTGGGACTGTCCCCAAACTCCTTAGTATATAACAGTACTGAAATGTATATAATAAAGTCACAATTACACAATCCCATATCCTCTGAACTTATGGTGTTTAAATAAGACATAAAATGAAAATGTATCTGTTAATATATTACTGATACGTATGGGGGCCCCTTGCGGGAGAAAGTACTTTCATAGATTATTCTATAAGGCGTATCTAACTTATGGCTCATTTGGCTAAAGACAGTTATAAATGCAGGCTAACACAAAATCATAAACTTACTTAAAACATGAAGGCTTTTTTTGCAATTTTTTTTAATGGTACCCTGATAGTGCCATTCTCAAACGTGACGTTTGTACATAACACAGGCCACTTGGGGCTACAGGGAAACATCTCAAAAAAAAAAAAAAAAAAGTTGGACATACCTGCTATGATGGCTCAGCACCCTCCTAAAAAACAATTCCTTCTTTTATTTTTGTTTTTTCCTTTTTTTTTTTTTTTTTGAGACAGGATCTCTCTTTAGCCCCAGTTGGCCTGGAACTCGCTATGTGAAGACCAGGCTAGCCTCAAACTCACAGAGCTCCACCTGCCTCCAAAGAGCTGGGATTAAAGATGTGCACCAGCATCCCCAGCTTTTTCTTTAATTTCTAAAATTATTTTTATGTGTATGAGTATATTACCTGCAATGCCTAAGGAGGTCAGAAGAGGGCATTGGATTCCCCTGAAGCTACACACCGTTATTGGCCACCATATAGGTGTTGGGAACTGAACCTAGGTCCTCTGGAAGAGTAGCTAGTGCTCTCAACCACTGAGCCATATCTCCAGTCCTTGTTTTGTTTTGTTTTTTTTGAGACAGGGTCTCACATAGCCCAGGCTGGCCTCAAACTTGCTATGTAGCCAAAGTTGACCTTGAACTCTTGATTCTCCTGCCTCTACCTCCCAAGTGCTAGGATTAGAGACACATGTTACTGTGCCAGCTGGGAGGTTAAGCTCTTTCCCAAGGGCCCACATCTGAGGATGTCAGTGCCTGAGCCACCCATCCATCATGAAGCCCTCAGAGCTCATTGCTCTGGCTTGAGGCCCCATGCCCTCCACTCTTCCCGTCTCACGGCCCGAGTACCCATCTGACCTGCAGTAGCTGTCACTGACCATCCCGTATACCACAATCTCCTCGCACAGTTCCAGGGCCAGGATCATGGTAAACCAGCCGGTGCTGAGGAAGGATCCTGACTGCTTCCTGCGGGGGAGGATGGGAAGACTATCAGTAGCTCCTCCCAACACCCTCACTCTCACGATTTCAGGAATTCTGGGGAAGATGGGGCACGAACAGTGAGCCAGCCTGAGGTCACCAGTAAGCCACATGCTCCCCTTATCTAAAGGACCAAGCCTGAAGAGACAGTAGGTGTCACAGAGGATGGTGGGTAAAAGTGAGGAAGTCTGTTTCAAGTCAGACGGCCTTCCATTCCCCTCTCGGCTCCAGTGACACCACTATGAAGCAGGACTGTAAGTGGGTTTGGAGAGGGGACCCAGTCAGCCTCCCCACGCCCAGCTCTCTCTCGCAGCAGCTCTGGATAATCTCCCAACAGAGGGTCGCTTCCCCTCCCCATGAGTACTGGTGTGCATTCATTCACTCAGTCAGGGTGACCGTCCCTAGCACCTGCCACAGCTGGTGCTAGCATTCTCTAGGGAGAGGACGGGAAGACGGTTACATAAACATGAGGCCAGGTGGTGACTGCTGCTTTGAAGCCTGGGAAATGCAGGAGCTGGTGGAGAATGTCAGGGCAGGAGGTGCTCCTTCAGAGGGAAGTCAGGGAGGACTTTCACCGGGACTGAGTGGCGAGAAGGAGCCAGTCACGGGACACTATAGGAGAATGCTCCATGTGCAAAGGGCTGGAGGTGGGAACGAGTCTGGCTGTCTGAGGAGTCCCAAACCGAAGCTAACCTGGGTGGCAGTGGGTCTGAGGCAGGCAGGGGCTGGATCTCCAGGGCTGGCAGGACAGGATGGGTGGGGGTGAGAGGGGAGGAAGGGAGTCTGGACTCCATTCTCCATATGATGCCTGGCTGCTGGGTGGTGAAGGGCGGGCAATAGACAGTACTGATTCCACACGGGACATCAGGGTCAAAGGTGGCATTAAAGAACACAGAGAAGGAATAGGTATAGCTGCAGAAGGCAGGGAGATGGCACCCAGAGGCAGGGAAGAAGATTCGAAGGTCAACTGTGGCAGGGGTTTGGCATGAAGATAGTCAGGGCAAAGGCCAAAAGGGCTGAAGCTCCGGACAAGGCCAGGGCTAAGCCTGGAGGAAGAGAGGGCATGGGTGTGTGGGATGAGGAGCCTCAGGACCTTCTCCAGGCTCTTTTAGAATTTGTTGGGTTTTTGTTGTTGTTGTTTTTTGGTCTTTGAGACAGCGTCTCATTATATCCTAGCTGGCCTGGAACTCGTAATGTAGACTAGGATGGCACCTGAGATCCAACTGCCTCTGCCTCCTGAGTTCTGGGATTACAGGAGTGTGCAGTGCTTCTGGCCCCAAGATCTTTAGGCAGAATGCTCACTCAGCCACTGTCTGGACCTTGAAGACAGCTGGGGTTTTGCTGTTGTTGTTTTTAAACAGTCTCTGATAGCTCAGGCTGACCTCAAACTCCATATGTGCCTGAGGATCACTGTGACCTCCTAAACCCTTCTGTCTCCACCTCTCAAGTGTTTTCAAGTGTGCACCAGGACTGTTTTTTCTGTTCTGGGGACTGAACTCAGAAGGTCATGCATGCTAAGCCAGCACTCTGCCAACTGAGTTACCGCCCAAAAAGGGCTGTTCTGACTGTAACTAGTACTTGAATCATCTGGAAGAGGTCTGAGGCCAGCTCAGACCTTAGAGTATCTCTGGCAGAAAGACAGACAAGAGGATCCTATAGAGGGGAAGTCCCCAGTGCCAGGGGTCCCTGACTCACCGGTTCTTGCCAGTCTCATCCTGGAAGATCTGATCACAGTAGGCCATCATGTGCTCTGTAAAAGTGTACACCTGCAGGCCCGGGTACATTTTGGTGAGCTGCAACAGTGTGCGGTAGGTGCGGCCACCCAGTGTCCGGTCCATGTGCTTGCCCTGGCCCCACACCACATAGAGCGTGTCTCGAGACTGCTGGAAATAGTGTGAGTAGTTGCGCAACAGCAGGGGCACACTCGTGTGTGAGATCACACGCAGGGTGCTGCGCCGGCCCACGTCTGCCTCAAAGCCCGCCGTGGGTGCCTGGTTCATGCGCAGTACACATTCAGCATCGTCGATCTGGGTACCCAGGCCTGAACCCAGCATCTGGCCGGAGCTGGACACCACTGCACAGCTGTGGCACTGTTCCCGGATGAGTGGCTGCAGAGAGAGGTAGAAAGAATGAGAAGCTTTTACCCGGATGGCTGCCATCTACCAGCTACTCCCCCGCCCCACTGTGCCCACTGATAACTGGCACAATTCCAGGGACTAAGATTTACTAGGGAGATTTTGTTTTAGTTTCTTACTTTAACAGTGTATACTTATACATGTGTGTGTACACGGACACAGGACCAGAGGTTGACATGGAGTATTTTCCTTAATTGCCCCTCACTTTATTTTTTTGACACAGGGTCTGTAACTGAACCTGGAGCTTGCTAATTTGGCCCGACTCCCCGTCACTGGGATACAGTGCTTGGCTTTTACATGAATGCTGGAGGTTGATGCTTATCCATCAGTCGCTTTACTGAATGAACCATCTCTCCAGCCCCTAGTTTTTATTTATTTCTTTTTGGGGGGTGCCCTGGTATGCACATGGAGGTCAGAGAACAACTTATGGAAGTTGGTTTTCTCCTTCCACCATGTGGGGTCCAAGGGTCAAACTCAGATCCTTGGGCTTTGTATTGCTACACCTTTACCAGCTATGCCATCTGGGAGCCACAGTTTTTGTTTGTAATATGAGGTCTCCCTATGTTCCTCAGACTAGCCTTGAACTTGGGTAATTCTCCTGCCTCAGCCTCCCAAGTGCTAGGATTATAATAAGCAGCTACCATGGCTCCGAAGACTAGTCGTCACCAGGTGACCTGGCAGGCTCTAGGATTATAATCAGCAGCCACCATGGCTCCGAAGACTGGTCGTCACCCACCTGGCAGGCTCAGCAGGTGGAATGACTTTCCCAAGCTCTCTTATCAGGTCTATCCTACCCTGTTGCTGCCCTTAAGGGCTTAAAAGTCCCTACTTTATGGGAACCTTGTTAAGGTTACAGGAACAAATATTTATAAAGATTAGAATGGTCTCCAGCATAGACTGGACATCAAATAAGTGTTTAAGTAAGACCTACCCATACTGCACTGAGTTTATAAGTAATAGACAGGTCTTCTGTAAAAGACATGACAGTTTTGGGAGTCGTTGGTTCTCAGCCAGAGTCCTGGCTCTGCCTCTTCCTAGCTCCATAGTCACAAGGCACTGCCCACCCCTAATCTGAGAGGTGGGTTTGGAGAAGTCAGGAGAAGATGCCTGGAAGAAACAAGGAACTGGGGAACGGAAATAGACACACTTAAGTAAAGAGGGCTGCGAAAGGGCAGCAGAGAGCTTCTGGAAGTGATGGAAAAGTTCTGTGTCACGAAACTCACAGGATTCTACATTTACAATAGGTGAATTCTGCTGCATGTAAATTAAACACAAAAAAGCTAATTTTTTTGCACATGTATGTGGAGGCCTGAGGTTGACGTGTAGTCTCTCCTTTGATCACTCTCTACCTTATATATTGGGGAAGGGTCTCTCACTGAAGCTGGAGCTCCCTGTTTGAGCTAGTCTGGTCAGCCAGCTTGTCCCAGGGAACACGTTTCTGCTTCCCAAGAGCTAGGGTTACAGGCAGGACACCACACTCACCTAGATTTTTACGTGAGTTCTGGGGATCTCCAGTCCTTGGGCTTAAATGGCACGCTTCTCTGAGCCACTTTCCGAGACCCTCCTACTTTTTTTGAGACAGGGTCTCATAATATAGCCCAGGCTGACCTGGAACTCAAGCTCCTCCTCCCTCAGTCACCCAAAAGCTGGAACTGCAGGTGTGATCCGCCACACAGACTCCAGGCACAGCAAAGGCCCTGTTCCAGTTTGTTATCCCCCAAGAGGCAGAAACTGAGCCACCTGCCCGCAGACACCGAGTGGGGCGTCAGTGCTCCCAGGGAAGGGCCGGCCCCGCATTCATGCCGCCAGGAACTCGTTTATAGAGGCATGTGAAGGTTGCAGGGACATCAGTTCCACTCAATAAAATATACGCCATCAGATCCTGCTCCGGCATATTTTCCATTTGACAAAATGTTGATTTAAGGATTCACACACCCATTTTTTGTAAAGATTAAGACTTCCTAAACCAGGTGTGGTGAGGCAAGCCTTGTAATCCCCTTGGGAGGTAGGGGCAGAAGGTCAGTTCAAAGTCATCACAGCTTTGAGACCTCCCTCTGCTGAAAAAACAAAAAACCCCAAAACTAGAGGTATTGGGTTATAATTATTATTTATCTTTATTTTATGTGTATGAGTGTTTTGCCCACATGTATATAAGTGCACAATGTGTGTCCAGTGCCCATGGAGGCCAGAAGAGGACGTTGCACCCAGTAGACTTAATCACTGAACCATCTCTCCAGGCCCCTAAGAGGTATTGTTCTTGCCCTTACAAGATTTTAAAGCTTTTTACATTGATTCCTAGTGTGTAAAAATTAACCCAACTGACATTCCAAATCTGGATCTCTCACTTAAGAAAACCAACAGGAAGGCTGAGAAAATGGCACAATTGGTAAAGTGCTTGCCTTAGAAGGATCTGAGTTCAGTCTCCAGAACCCACATGAAGGAAAAACGTGGGCGGTAGAGAGAAACAGGCCTGGCCTCCCTGGTGAGGTGCTCCTTTGAGGTTTAAGGAACTCTGGCCACACCTTGGCAGATGGGACAACGTCCACCCAGCATACCTTGATATTTATCACACCTGGCCACTCCTGAGGACTCAAGAGTTCACACCCACTGGGGTATTTTGCTTTGTTTGGTTTGGGGTACTAGCCTCAACCTAGGGCTTCACCCTTGCTGGAGAGACAGCACTCTGTCACCGAGCTGCCTTCCCAGTCCCATTCCAGGCATTTCTGTCTCTTCATCAAATATTTACATAGTAGTGGTTCTGTATGTTCTGTGCACTGTCTGCAGATCAGCCTTTGAATCTTCCTAGTAGCCTGACATAGGCAAGAATGGCCCAAATGGTCCCTTACAAATGAGGAGGCAACTGAGCCTGAGAGGGATGAGGACCCTCATGTTCCCCTCAAGCCAAGGCTCCTGGGTATCCTCTTGGACCAACCAAGAAGAGACACCAGATTCAGAACGGGCCACTTTGGGAACTGTGCATCACCCAGGATGACTTTGAGGGCAATGCTAGGTAAGAAGCCTGGGATAGCTTGGCGCAGTGGCTCATGCCTTAATCCCAGCACTTGGGAGGCAGAGGCAGGCAGATCTCCGTGAGGTGGAGGGCAGCCTGGTCTACATAGTAAATTCCAGGCCAGCTGTGGCTACATGGTGTCCCTATCGCAAAAAGACCTAAAAGGGGGAGCGGGGATTTGGTTTGGACAGGAGAGATGACTCAGTGGTTAAGAGCACTGGCTGGTCTTGCAGAGGACCCGGGATCTATTCCCAGCACCCATGTAGTGGCTAACAACCGTCTGTAACTCCAGTTCCAGGGGATCTGACACCCTCTTCCAACCTCCACAGGCATTGCATGACACAGGTGCCCTTACATACATGCAAGCAATACATTCATACACACAAAAATAAAAACAACAAACACGATACTTTATAAAAGAAGCCCATGACAGGAAGCCACTGTCCTCAGGGTGCAGGATGTGGAGAGCCCTGGGCCTCACCAGGCAGAGCAAGTGTGGGGCAGTGGACACCGGGGTCTGGGGTCAGAACTGCATTGTCAGCCATGGACCCCCAACATCCCCGTCTCCTCCACAGAAGAGGAGCTCTGATCTCTGTCAGCTCTTGATCCTCTGCTGCGGCCAGCGAAAGTGCAGACACACCACAGGTGCCAAGTGCATGCTTAATGAACTAATGGTGTGGAGACAGACCCCTCAGGTTCTGCACATCACAGTCCCCCAACTGCAACCCCTGAGAGGTAGTCACCCTTACATTCCCAACATCTAGCCAGCAGTAACCTGGCTGTGTCTGCTTAAGACAAATTCTATTTTCTCCTAGGGTGCTCCGAGAGGTGAAGTGACTAGCAAAGGCCACACAACAGAGAAGCAAAGCTCAGCAGCTGGCTGGCCTGACAAAAGCCCAGTTCTTACCACCTCCTAGAGCTGAGGTACACTCCTCCTTAACAGAATCTGCCCAACATACCTAGTCTGGCCCACTTACCTTGCCATCTGGCACACTGCTGTAGCCGCTGAGATGCAGAGGCCCCGGCGCAGCGGGTCTGGAGACCACAGGGCGATGGTGGTCCAGGCAGGTCACCAGGCAGAGGGGCAGGCAGGCCCAGCAGCACAGCAGGATGTAGACAGCAGAGAAGGCCAGGAAGCAAAGTATGAGGAGCAGAAGGCGACCCTGCAGGAGACAGTGGTCACAGGGCTGTGGGGCCGTGAGGTCCACACCCAGCCTCCTGAATAGAACCTCTTCAGCACCTCTAGAATTCAGTCTCCATGAATGTGGCCTTTCCCAGGGATTCTTAACTCTTCTCTGGTGAAGGAGATGACCTCCACCTCCCCTCTTCTGGATGAGGATGTTCATATGCAAGGCCACACAGTAAGGGTACAGAGCTGGGCCTTAAATCTAAGCTGCAGATCCTAGATTCTTACCTAGAACTCAGGTTCACTGTGGGGCTCCAGTGCGAAATTCCATCTGACTGGCCTTTGGCCCAGGCCCAGGGCTACCCCCAGAGCCCCAACTCTTTTACCACCACCCCCAGCTGACTCAGCGTGTCTCAGCGTGACTAGGATCTGAGTGCGCAGTCCAGGGGATGGAAAGGGACTTGAGCGAAGAGTCCTTTAAGAAACATTTGCAGCCAGGTGTGGTGTTTTCAAGCCAGACGTGGTGGCTCATTCCTGCAATCCCAATGCTCAGGGAGCTTGAGGCAGGAGGACTCCCACAAGTTTGAGGCCACCCTGGGCAACATAGTGAGCATGAGGCTAGCCTGGGCTACAGGCTGAGACCCGCCTCAAAAAACAGAAAGCAAACAAGGAAATAATAATCAGAATGTCGTTGCTCAGTGACTCCCTCCCACCTCTAGAAACTAGATGCCAAAGGTCACTGGAACCAGGAAGTTCTCTCTCACCTGGGGCTGGCTGCTGGCATACTCACTAAAAGTACTCAGCATACTTTGGAGACATGTCAGGGTCCCTGGGTCTGCCTTTGTGTGCCAGGCCAGCTCCTCAATACCTGTTACTTTCTGGGCTCCAGCTGTCTACACCCTAGGCCAGGCCAGAGAAACCACAAAGAGCTGGTCAATAGTCCCTGAAAATCAGAGGTGCAGAACAGTCCCCAGGCACAGTCTACCGCAGGCCTACCCCTCCTTGCCTGCCCATAAGCCACATCAGCTTCTAAAAATAGGTCTCCTCTGTGTGGCCAGCTGTTCAAGAGATGGAGTTTAGTCCCTGAGACCTCCAGATCTGCAGAGCAACTGGTCTCTTGCCCACAAGGGACCAGAAACCTTGGCTCAGGCTGTGGAGGTTAACACCCCTCCCAGCCCCCAGCATCCAAGGAATTCTCTAGGAAAGATTAAGAGCAGCTGACCTATCTCACCCTCTGGCCGGGGTGACCTTGTATTCTTAGCTTCCTTTTATTGCAGAGGAGAGCAAAGAACTGAAAACCAAAGATAATGTCACTACCCCTGTCACACAACCTCCAGGGAGCAGGGTTACAGGGTTACACTCCAGCCCGTGACCCAGGGGCTCTGGAGCAGTGGGCCAGAACCAAGCACCAGGGGTTGGGAGTGGGGCTCTGTCGAAGAACATGTGCTTAGCACAGGCAAAGCCTAAGTTTCATCTCTAGCATTAAAAGGAAGAGAAAAACTCAGTGTCGGTGCTGGCGTGGAAAGGCTGCTTTGAGAATGCCCTGCACCGGGTTCCCTCCGTGTCCCCAATGAGCTGCTCCCTGCAGTACCACTTACCGGAGCCTTCATGCTGTCGCAGGCCCTCAGCAGTCAGGAGGTTGCTGTCTCCAGGGCTTGGGATGGGGAGGGCTGAGTGCTGGGTACCTGCCAAGACCCAGAGCTCAGAGCCAGAAAGGGATAAAGGCAAATCGGGTCCCAGGATATGGGGGAAACTGAGGCAAGAGAGGGTACAGATCCGGGTCAAGGCAAATGGCGCCCAGGAGCTAATCGCCTTAAAAGTCGGCGAACGTGGGACAGCAGTGTCCCATCGTAAAAGATATGGGATCAGCGACCTGGCCGAACCAATCCCCATTGTGTAGATGGAGAAGGCGAGGCTGAGAGGAGGCGCTTCGTCTCAAGGTCATCTATGGGTCTGAGACTTGAAGCATCCAGGAGCCCGGACCGCTGCTCCATCCATCCCACCTCCCCGCAGCATGTGGGATTCTTTTCACCCTTCCAGATTCCGCTGTCTCCCCTCCCCCGGCTGGGCACTAACCGGGCGGGCAGGTCGGGGCGCGCCGGAGGCTCACGCTCCGCAGTTCGCAGCTCCATGGCCAGCGACCCGCCGGACCCCGGACCCCGGGGCGGAGGCAGAGTCGCGGCGGCCGGATCAGCCCCAGGGAAGGAGAAGCGGGAGGAAGTAGGGAGGGGGCGGGGCTAGAGGAAGGGGAGGGGAGGGCGCTTAGGGGAGGGGCCTCGGGCGGGCGGGCCTACCTTCGGGGCGGGGCCACTGAAAGGAGCGGGGCCTCTGGCGCGGGCGGGGCCTCTGGCGCGGGCGGGGCCTCTGGCGCGGGCGGGGCCTCTGGCGCGGGCGGGGCCTCTGGCGCGGGCGGGGCCTCTGGCGCGGGCGGGGCCTCTGGCGCGGGCGGGGCCTCTGGCGCGGGCGGGGCCTCTGGCGCGGGCGGGGCCTCTGGCGCGGGCGGGGCCTCGGGCGCGGGCGGGGCCTCGGGCGCGGGCGGGGCCTCTGGCGCGGGCGGGGCCTCGGGCGCGGGCGTCGGGCCGCGCTCTGGCTTCCAGGTCCTGTCCGGGTTTCTGCCTAGGACTCGGAAGGCAGCGAAAAGAGACCCCGAGAAGGTCGGAACCGCAGTGCAATAGCCTCCTGGCCGCGCAACGTGCGGTTCTGTATTTCTGAAATTGCCGGGGGAGGGAGAGGGTGATACAGGAAATGAAGCAAGGGATTCGCGTCAGGCAGCCCCGGGTTCAGGCCGGTAGGGTTGCCAGCACAAGAAAAGTCGAAGAGGCTCAGTTAAATTGGAATTGCAGTTAAGCAATGAAAAAAATGGGTGGTTTTAAACCGGGCGTGGTAGCGCACGCCTTTAATCCCAGCACTTGGGAGGCAGAGGCAGGTGGATCTCTGCGAGATCCAGGCCAATCTGGTCTACATAGTAAGTTCCAGGCCAGCTGAGGCTACAGGGGAAACCCCCCCTCAAAAAGATCAAAAACAACAAAATGTGGTTTGGGTTTTTTTTGTTTGTTTTAATTTTCGGTTTTGTTTTGTTTGAGACAGTCTCCCTGGAGTCCCAGCTGGCCTGAAACTTGCTATGTAGACCAGACTGGTCTCCATCTCATAGAGATTCTTTCCCGAGTGCTGAAATTAAAAGCGTGGGCCACCACAACTGACCTGTCTAGTTTTTAAATTATTTATATATATATGTGTATGTGTGTGTGTGTGTGTTTATGTGAATTCTGCCCCATGTGGGTAATGCCCATAGAGGCCAGAAGGTGTTGAATCACCTGGAACTGGAGTTACAGTTGTGAGCCTCCATGTGGGTGCTGGGAAACTCAACTTGGGTCCTCCGCCAAGGGTATCAAGGCTTAGCTTACATAGTGGCGCACTCCTTTAATCCTAGCACGTGGGAGGCAGAGGCAGGTGGGTCTTTGTGAGTTCAAGCCAGCCTGGTCTAGGTGGCAAGTGCTTTTAACTGCTGAGCCATGTCTCATGCCCCCCATATTTTTATTTTTCAGACAGGGTCTTATATAGCTCATGCTGGCCTCAAACTCACTATGTAGCCAAGGATGACCTTGAACTCCTAATCCTCTGTTTTAACTACCCAAGTGGGATCATAGGTGTGCCCCAGATCCAGTTTCTTTTCATATACCTATTTTATGTTAATTATGTCAGGGGACTCTTCACCTGAGTCAAGGTTTTTCTCCTCTGTAAAATGGAACAAATAACTCTTTCCCACTAAGAAAAGACAGAGACAGCTCAGAACACAGCCAGGAAACTTCATAGCCCCAGAGGAGGCACTCTGATTATTATTATTATTATTATTATTAATTTTATGTGTAATGCCTACTTGTGTGTAAGTGCACTTGCGTCATGCAGTGCCAGTGGAGGCCAGAACAGGGTGTCAGATCCCTTGGAACTGGAGTTAGGACAGTTGTTAGCCACCATGTGGGTCCTGGGAACTGAATAGTCCTCTGCAAGAGCAGCCAGTGCTCTTAACTACTGAGCCATCTCTCCAGCTCCATTATGTTTTGTTTGTGGAATACCCACTGTCCCCTCACCAGTGTATGAGCTCCTAAAGATGTGTACTGAATCCCTCCACCCTAGCCACCTTCTGACCCATCTCATCAAGCTCATTTCTACCTCAGGACCTTTGTAATTGCTGCATTCCCTAATTGGACTGTCCCGTGACCAATGAGGCTCCTTATCACTCTGCTCAAATATCACCTCCTCAGAAAAGCCTTTGCTAACCACCCTCTCTAATGGTGCACCCCTAATTGGTTTTGTTTCATTTTATTTATTTGTATTTTTTTTATTTATTATTTTAGAAAGGGTCTTGCTATATAGTCCAGTCTGGCCTGGAATCCTCTATCTTAGCCCCCCAAGTGCTGGGATTATAGGCATCAGCCACCAGTCCAGCTATGCACTATGAAATCACTTGGTCAATGGGTTTCCTTATTCACATTCCACGTGCCCATTAGACTTAGCTCCTTGTGATCAGGGCCTCTCTCTGGACACTCACAGGGTCAGGGAATGTAGAGAACAAGTCAGGAGACCTGGATCCCCTGAGGCCTTAGACAAGTCACTTCCCTCTGTCTAGCCTCAAGCCCTGCCAGAGCTTTTGGCCAGAGACCCAAAGAAGGGAAGGCAAGACTGAACCTCCCCTGTGTGTGAATGATGTCGGGGCTCTGGGCTCAGGGTCAGTCCCCTGGGAGCTAGATCCCAGGAGATTCGGCAGCAGACCCCAGTTTCTGATGCAATGATCTGTCACCCTCGAATGACAACCTCTGAGCAATCTCAAAAGCTGTATCCTCTCTGCTGACCAAAAGGAGGAAATCCTTGCAGCCAGGCATACAGACAGGGTGAGTAATCACCCAAGGCCACCCAGACGCCAGGCCGGGATGTCTGTTTGAAAAGAACAAATTCCTGGAAGACTGTGTTGAGACCAGCCTTGGGCTCTTCCCTCCCCTCCCTGTCCTACCATTCCAAATCTGGCTGTATTTGATTGGCTAATAGAATGGCAATATTTGAGAGGCTTTCCCAAGGTTCTAGCTGCCTAGTCTTATCCCACACAGCCCCCAATGACCCCTCTTTCACATTCCAGGCTCCTCCGCTACAGCCTTGGCTTGGATCCAGTGGGGACATGTCTGACCATTCTAGTCTCAGTTTAGAAGTTAAACACCCCTCCTGACAACACACAAGAAGTCATTTCCTAGCAGTCTCTTTCCCCAGCTCACAGATTGTTTTTGTCACCTGCCATCCCAGCAGGCAGCCTGCCACAGGCTGAATGAGTTAATGAGGTCTATTATTTGTAAGGAGCACAAACTACAAATACAAATATAAAATGTTTGGAACATAGGAACTAAGGCCAAAATGGCTTGTGTGTGTGTGTGTGTGTGTGTGTGTGTGTGTGTGTAGGATAGAGATAGGGGACCCTTGGCTCTCAAGAACTGGACATAGATAACCAGATGACTGACTGCAGAGGAGAAATCAGCTGTGAAGACAATGCCCAGGATCAAGTATAAAAGACCCTGGCTGTGAAGAGCTCAATAAAGTTCGTCAGAACCCCTCACCTCCACGCTGCTCTGCTCCAGACTCTCCCACCTGAGACCCCACCTCGTAAGCCGGTGGAGTGCTCCCCTGGAGGACCAGCCTCAGAAACTGCACAGAGGACAGGTCACAACCATGCCTGCGCAGAAGACCACGACTGGTAAGAGCCAAGGGGAGAGAGAGCTAGTATAGATACAGGATTTCTGTGACCATGTGTAACAATAAATAGCCAGTCAGGGACGCTCACAGTAGATTCCATGCTTGTGACACCATTTCACACGTTAGAGGTGCAGATAGATTTATCCCTATGTCGGGATCACACAGGAAAGACCACTGGAGCATAGTTGGGGTTAGACTGGGGTCAGAGGGGAAGCTGGTTGGGGATTATGCAGACTAGCCTAGCACTCTTCCACTGACCTCTGAGCTTTGCCCATTTCACAGATGGAAAAAGTGACTGCCTGAGGATCGAGAGGTCACTCAGAATCAATCACCAGTAACCCTTGAGGGTGCCTACCTTCACTCCAGAAAGACAGCCCCCTGCTCCAGGGTCACCCACCTGCATGCACCCCAGAAGCAGACTTGGGGGCCTGAGTTACTTGTGTGCAGGAAGTTGGGAGGTCTGGACTATAGGCCTGACTTGCCACTAATCCGTGCAAAGTCCCTGGGCCTGTACCCCGATGTGGACAAGCAGGCAGTCTCCAGCTTCCCACTCCTCTGGAACCTGAGGCTGCGGGAGCTCAGGACTAGGCATAGAAGCTCCTAGGTCCAGAAGCCGTGGTGGAGACTGGTTCCTGAATTGATTGTTGAATGGTCTTCTCGGCCCCTTCATCCCATGAGTCTTAATTTCATAGTCGGTAAAAAGAGAATATCAGCATTTTTTAATATTAAATGAGCTGGGGGCGGGGCAGGGCGGGTGTTCCTTGCACAACGCAGGGCACAGCACCATCACTGAGCCGGGCTGAGTGGTTACAGCATTACTTAGGGGATGCTGCCCTCCTGTGGCCATGTGGAGAAACAGCAGGCTGGCCCCCTGGGTCCCGCTGGAAAAGCGGTCCAGGCACGCGCCCATTGTCCAGATGGGGAGGAGGTCAGGCATCGGTCACTCGGTGTGAGCCTCCATCCACTGACAGAGGCGACTGGCGTAGCGAGCCGGGCTGACCGTGGAGAAGGTCCGGCCTGGGTATCGGAGCGTCTTCCACAGTTGCTCCAGCCGTTTTCGAAGCCCATAGACTGTGCTTAGATCCACCAGGCCCAGAAAATAGCGTTGCTCTGGCCCATCCAGGATATGGAGGGCATTGGGGACGTCGGGCAGCAGCCGGCGGTTCTGGCCTTCGGGCAACTCCGGGTTCGGAGCACCCTGCAGGGACCTGGGTGGTGTGGGAATGGGACAATGAGGCCTCTGTCCTCGCTTCCAGGAAGCCGGGGCCAGTCAGCTGTGTGCCTTGCCCGGCGTATCAGCTACCCTGGGAGGCTGGGGAGCCCAATAGCTGCTGGTTTAGAGCCGCACTGTCGCCTTCACGGGTCCTGGCCACACCTGGCTGCTAAGCCCTTGAAATTTAATCAGTCCCAAGGTAAATGGCTGAATCAAGCATAAACTGAATTTCAAAGGCGATACTGAAAAGCGCATCAACTGTCTCATCCACCTTTAACGTTAATTAGATCAGAGGATCAGAATCCCTAGTAAGTAGAATTTTTAAATGACTTTTAAACTTATTTATTTCTATTTTATATGTATGAGTCATTCCCCTGCATGTATGTAAGTACATCAGAATTAGCCAATGTCATGGAGACCAGAAGAAGGTGTCAGATCCCCCAGTGCTGGAGTTACAGGTGGTTCTTAACCTCCATATGGGTGTTGGGAACTGAACTGGGGTCCTCGGCCAGAGTAGCCAGTGCTTTTAGCTGTGGAGCCATCCCTCCAGCACTGAGTACATTTTTTTTTTAAATGGTGTCAGGTAGGGGAGTCTGGTCTTGAACTTGATGTGTGGCCAGGGTTGACCCTGAGGCCTGAGCTTCGATCCTCCTGCCTCTGTCTACTGAGTACTAGATTACAGGTGTGTACCACCATGCCCTAATTATGTGGTGCTTGGAGTAGAACCTAGGGCTGTGTGTGTTATTTAAACCCTTTAACAACTGAGTCACATCCCTAGATACTTTTTTTTTTTTTTTTGTCTTTTTGAGACAAGGTCTCCCTGTAGTACCAGCTGGCCTGGAAATTACTATGCAAACCAGGCTGGCCTTGAACTCACAAAAGATCCACCTACCTCTGCCTCACCAGGGCTGGGATTAAAGGTGTGCAGGTGTGTGCCCCCGTGCCCAGCTAGATTTTTAAAATGCTGTATTTCAAGGGCTCAGCGTAGGTACCGCCAGTGAATAGGACGGTGCGGGCCTAGGTTGAATTATAATTCTGTTGGGAAGGACTGGTCTAGAGCCTTCGGGTCACGAAGACCCTTGTTCTGCACATGACTTTGGGTGAGTTCTATTTGATTATTATCTAAACTTCTGTTCGGAGGCATTCCGATCCTAGAAGCCCCAGGATGCCAGCTGAAAAACTTACAACATAGTTGAACAACCCCAGTTTGCAGATGTGTGGTTTTCCCCTCAACCGCAGTCCAAATCAGATGCATTTTAGTGGCAGCCTTGTCCCAGTCCCAGCAGATTCAATTCCCTACCTTGTCTTGTGGGGGGCGGGCAGGGGACACTGCACACTGTAAAACTTTATTCCTATCAATCTAGAGAGCCAGGCCAAGGTTAACCTGGACCACTGAGAGGTGTTCAGTAGAGGTGAAGAGCCAGCTTGGAAATACTTCAACATCACAACCACTCTATGCAAAGTGGGACTTCCGGGATGGATACCTGAGGCCCGTGAAACTGGGTAAGAGCTGACCTGGCTTGGTTGGGCAGACTTGAGGGGCCTCATACCCCATGGCAGACACTGCACCCTGCACCGGGAGTTCACCTGGCCATTCGGAAGATGAGGTTGCTGTACTGGTCCTTCTCATCGTCGTGGAGAAGCTGGAAGGCCATCAGGAGGCTGTAATCCAATACGTTCAGCTCCCTCAGGAAGGCTGTGTCCAGCTCCATCTGATGGAGGAGCCAGTCCCGCTGGGGCCCTGCAGGAGCGTCAGACTCCCCTGGGTTCTCATAAGCCCAGCAGAACCAACCACATGCTCTTTGCCCCCATTTCCCAAATAAGGAAATGTGTTTACAATTTGCCCTCCTCCCTCCCCCAGTTGAGCCCAGAATCAGGGCTGCTAGGGACTTGGGCAGAGAGCAGTATCAGGGACCCCCTCCTTTCCAAACCTCACCCCCAGTGGAGGAAGAAGAGGCATTGATCCCCCCATGGCTCACCCAGGTTCATGATCTTGCCCTGAAAATTGAGGTCCTTCAGTACCAGGACAAGGGGGCTGCCCTCAGGGGCTGGATCCACCCAGCGACTCACCTCGCAGCCCTTGATGTCATACCTAGGAGGTGGGGGACACACGGGGAACTTCGCAGAAATCATTGGAAGCAAGAGCTTCCCTGAGTGTTTGCATATGGTCCAAGTATTATGTCTGACAAACCTCAGTACACACTATGTATGACAAACAGAGGCTGGGCATTCCTCTAATTTGCCTGTGTCACAAAAAGCAGAATAGGGATGCGAACTCAGGCCTCTGAAAGTCCAGCCCAGGTGTCACCCATGCCTGGTCCATGTCTCAGCACCCTATGATGCAGGAGATGATCCTAGACACAGCCATCCCACCAGCACGCTGGATTTGAATCCTTGATTCTATCAGCCTGTCTTAGTTTCTCAACTCTAAAATCAGAGTGGTCAGTCAGGTGTGGTGACCTGTAATCCCAGCACTAGAGAGGTCAAGTAAGAGATTAAGATGGAGGCTAACCTGGGCTACTTAGGGAGCCCGAGTTTCAAACTAAAATTTGTATGGGGGGCGGTGGAAGCTGGAGAGGGTAAAACAGTGGCCTAGCTTGCGCAGAGCCCTGCCTGGGTTCCATCCCCAGTACACGCCCCTCTAAAAATAAATGTAGATGACTCTACACAGAGCCCAATGCACACTGCGCGCTCGCCGCGGTGTGCATCATTGTCTCCCGCCCGCCAGATCTCCGGGGGGTCGGAGCGTCTGGTTCTTGCTGGGCTTCTGTTTAACCGTCTAGCACGCCTGGCGGCTGGAGGGGGGGACACCTACTCACGGTGGGCTCACCTCTCGGAGATGCGGGTGGGTGGGTAGAAGACGCTCTGCATGACGATGAAGTACTTCTAGGGGCGGGGGTGGGCAGTGAGGGAAGCCAGGACCTCACCCTCCAGCTGCCCCTCTGCCCAGCCACCTCGCCTCGGGCTCACCCACCTTTTTCCCCTGGGCTACCCGGAGACTGTGCACTCCTAGAAGCGGAAAGGACACCGGATGAGGGTCCCTAACTCTGCAATCCAGGTCGGTTCTTCCGGCCCAGGCCTCGCATTGCACACTGAGCTCGCCACTCCAGGCGACCCCACCCCATCGGTGTCCCTCACCCTCACTCCCAGGCCCCGCCCCCAGACCCGCTCTCCCCAGGGACTCGTGTCCAGGCCCCGCCCTCCCCGGGGACTTGGCGTCCAGGCCCCGCCCCAGACCCCGCCC
This sequence comes from Eospalax fontanierii, assembly GCA_035773235.1. NCBI lineage: Eukaryota > Metazoa > Chordata > Mammalia > Rodentia > Spalacidae > Eospalax > Eospalax fontanierii. The sequence goes on from CM069541.1 coordinate 56,214,047, forward strand.
TCCTCAGTGACTAGGCGTTCAGGCCCCGCCCTCCCCGGGGACTTGGCGTCCAGGCCCCGCCCCAGGCCCCGCCCTCCCCGGGGACTCGGCGTCCAGGCCCCGCCCCAGGCCCCGCCCTCCTCAGTGACTAGGCGTCCAGGCCCCGCCCCCAGCCGCGTACCCAGCAACCTGGCGAGCAGCGAGTGTGGGTGCTGTTGTAGGTGCCGCACGTAGCGGGGCAGGTGGGCGAGCAGCACCTGCACCTCCTGGCGCCGCTGGGTCTTCAGGAAGAAGCGCTGGTCGTGGCTGCGGGGTGGGAACCAGAGGTCCCCGTGTCCGGGTCGGGTTGGAGCTGTTCCGACCCTTTCTCCCACCTACGGGGGAGGATCTTGGCCCCATCACCCACCCTCACTTCGTGGGGAGCCTCCCCCCCTCCCCGTGCAAGCTCACGACACGAAGAAGCTGGCGTCGCTCTTGGAGGTGCTGAGGAACTGCAGGTAGGGACCCCCGGGACCCAGCGTCGCCTGATAATCCTCTTCTACCAGGCCTAGTGAGCGCCGTAAGCGGGCAAAGGCTGGACCGGCCAGGGTGCCCAGTTCGAAGCCCTGTGGGGAAGAAAATGGTACCCCGTGGGAACCCACGTGGGTCTAGGTGTATGCACCTGGCCCCAGCACCCTCCCACCCTGGAAGCATGGATTTCCTACCTCTTCATGAACCTGGGTCATGACTTCCGAGAAGTCCTCATGGGTGGGCGGCCCCTATGGGAGTAGGTAGAGGGTCTCAGGGAAAGTCAAGCCCCCTCCACTGCCTTTCCAGGGATCTCAAGTGTTCTTTACCCCCTCCCCTCAATTTGATTCCTTTGGCAAATGGGTACCTGACATGTCTTTGCCTAAGTTGGGCAGATGGGCTTCTGGCTCACCCAGGATTAGAGGATAGGTGCAACCTGAGGCAGAGGTTGGGTATATGTCCCCAGCACCGGGCTCTGAGTTCAAGCCTGTTACTTGCTTTCAAATGCTCATGCTGTCTGAGTGGTGCCAGAGATCATCCCAGTAAAAGGACATGGCAGAGAAGCCACATGACCTGCCTGAGGCAGCCTGGGAGAGCGCGACCAGAGAAGGTTGCCTGGGAGACGTGACCTCTGAGCAAAAGACAGTAGAGAGACAGAGCAGGGTACTCAACGCAGTGGGAACAGCTCTGGTCTGCAACAGTGTAAGAGGTTTGGGGGTCTGAAGCCAGAAGTGTGGTGGAGTGTGTGTGGATGAGGTCGCACAGCTGGTCCTTACAGCAGCATCTTCAGGCTGTGCTGAGTACTGGAAGACTTTCAGCGGATGATGAGGTCAGAGTGTGCTCTAGAGAACACCCTTGGGATCTTGTGGTCAGACTGTGCACATGTGCATACACACAAACAACATAGGGGCTCACCCGCCTGCCGGGCTGCTGAGTTGGCAGCTTGAGTGACTCTGCTGAGCCAGCCTTGCCCCGGCTGAGCTCCATGGAGGATGGGCTGGGCTGGGCTGGGCTGGGTGGGGGTGGGGGTAGGGGTGGGGGCCCTTCTCAATCATAAAAGCTGGCAGGGCTGGAGAGAGGTGGCCTTAGAAACTGGGGGGAAGGGAAGAATAGTCCTTCTACCCATTATACAGACAGGGGCACTGAGGTCACCCGAAGCACACTGCCATCGCTTGAGAGAAAGAGTTTTTCACACCCCAACATCCTGAACTTTCTAGTTTCCATCCCAGAATGCCCCTGCCTCTCTCCTCTCTCAATGTCACCTACTAGCAAGACAGGCCACCAGCTGGGCTTTGTTCTTGGGATTTGGGGTACATGAGGCAGAATGGGCACTCACCGTGGGTGGGTTATCCATGGAGACCTGGGTGGCAGCCCACAGCCCTGCCTGTATCATACATGTCAGCCTATGCATTTCATGCCCTGGGCCGATCTCAAACAGGCCAACTCGAGTCTGCTTGTCTCGGAGGCGCCAAAAGAAGTTTCGGCGACTGGAACGCGAAGTGACTGCTCTGCGACCAGCCTCTGGGGAAGAGGTCAGGATCTGATGGGAAGAGGCACAGGAAACAAAGCGTGTGGTGGCCTTTCAGAGGAGAAAGTCACAGGTTCAAATTCCACTCCCACTACTTATGAACCGTTCCCTTTTCTCTCTCTGCCTCGGTTTCCTCAGCTGTAAAATATAAGGCTGATGTTGTATTTGTCTCCCCAGGTCTTGCGAGGGAGCCACAGAGCACCCGGCACACGACATCCCCATACAGTGTCGGCAGAGCCTGCCTCCTCCAGTCAAGCCCAGCTGACTCTGATGGACTCTGAGGCTGTGTGACCGTAGATCAGTCCTGGCCTCATGTTCTCCTCTGCAACACTGGAACTCCATTAGCTATTAACTGTTACTGTTCAGTTTCCCTGCCTGGGAAGCCTTGCTAGCAGGTGCTGGGATGCTGGGAATTGTGGGTGTTCTATGACCTCCTCTGTGCTGAGTTCTGTGCCAGCATGGAGGGTCAAATGAATGTTGAAATCCTACCAGTTGACCCATTGCTAGTGGAGACCCACCATGTGCCCAAGGCTGGATGAAAGCTTGGGCTCCTACCAGGCCTTACGAAGGAGCTTATGTGGTCATCTCCATTTTCCTGATGAGGAGACTGAGGCAGACCTCCGGGGATACCCACTAGATCACCACCCCTTCGTACCTGCTCCCCATGTGGGGCGTGTCCTGGTCCTCACCCAGAGCAGGGCCCCTGCCTGGCTGAGATGGGGGCGTGTCCGCGCCTACGGTGGACAGGGAGGCCCGGCTACTGCTCGACCACCCTTCCCCCTCCTGTCCCCTTTCGGGTCCGCACCTACCTCGCGGGGCCCAGGGCTTGGTGCGGCCATCGCGCCCCGCAGCAGCTTCCTCGGCTTTGGCCGCGTCCCTGCTGCCCCGCTGCAGGATCCAGGCCCCGCCCCTGATCCGCGGCAGACCAATCGCGAGGCTCCTGTCACGGTTGCGCCCAATCCGCGCGGGGGGCGCTGGCGTTTGCCTGCTGGTCCCACCCCCGCGGCTGCAGCATCCTTCGGACCGCGGTCCAGGCCGGGCGGGGCCGCCGGGCGTTGGCTGGGGTCTCGGAGAAGGGGGGACTCCCTCCAGTTTCCCTCTGGAATGAGGACTGGAGTTTCCAGGGCCGGCCGTGGGGGCGTGTACCCTAAATCCTACCTCCCGGCCCATCCAGGCGTGAAATTCCCATTGACTGTCTCTCAGTGAAGACACGAAGATCCAGAGAAAACAGTGGCCGCCTCCAGGTCACTCGGGAAGTCAGACATCCAGTCATTCAGTGTGGAGGACCCACGGGGGGCCGGAACAGTGCTAGACTCCGGAGGCTTGGAGCTAAGGAGGGACGCAGCTACCAGGGTGATCTTTTAAAAGCATAGACCTGATGATGTCACTCTTGCGCTTTAAGCCTCCAGTGACTGGCTTCTCATGGCCATGGAACAAGGCTCCAACTCTTACTGTGGCCCAGGCCTTATGCCTGATTGCAGACCTGTCTCCAAACATCCTACCGTCCTCAGCCAGCCTCCTGGCCCGGGTGTTCCCCAGGCAAAGCACCCACCTGGAGACTCTTCCCCTTTCTGTGTCCTCAGCTAGAAGTCCAGTCCCCAGACGTTCACTTGCCCTGTTCCTATGATTTGATCACATGACCTTTATTCTCACCATCCTTGATGTGATCAGAGATTGAAAGTGTTTTCTTTATTATGTCAAACCCTTTAAAATGAGAGTGCTCTCGGGGCAGGATCCACAGGGACCTCGTTCCCTGCCTCAGTGTCCAGCACCAATTGGTGCTTGAAGGGCATGTACTGGACTGATGTGAGGGGTGCAGAGGGCCCTGAGTCACTGAGCATGCCTTACAAGCTGTGGGGGAGGAGCATTAATGCAAGGGTGAGAAGGGTGCTTAGGTGCTTCTGAAAGGTGGTCATAATAAAGACCAGTGTGGCAGGGGAAGGAAGGGAAGGAAGTCTCCCGGATTCAGGACAAGAAGTGGAGGCCATGTATCAAAGAGGGCTTGGGAGGGAATGGGAAAAGGAAACTGATACAATCTGAGCTTGTATAGATGAGAGTTGGGGAGAGAGAGCCAGGGACATCAGTCTTGAAGCTTGAGCTTTTAGAGAGGTGCAAGGGCCCTAAAATACTAATCCAGACGCTGGAATGTGGGTGGGTGGGAAGAGTGCTTGACTAACAAGTAGTAAGCTCTGGGTTTAGTCCCCAGCACGGCACATACCAACGTAGTATCACACCCCTGTGATCCCAGCATTTAGGAAACAGAGACATGAAGAGCTGAAGTTCAAGGTTATCCTCAGCTACATAACATGTCTGAGGCCAGCCTGGGCTACATGAGACCTTAAAAAAAAAAACAATACAGTGCATTCTGGCTCAACTAGAACAGAGAAGGCATGTCTGAGGCCAGCTAGGCTCCTGTTAACTCCCCACTGACCTTTATCCAGCCAGAACCGTATCCATCTCGTTTCCTGCTTTGTGTCCAGGGCACAGGCGATGCCCTCGCTGTACGATCAGGGTCACCTCTGAGCCTCCCCATGGCAAGGTGACAGACAAACACCAACATGATCAACATTTATTTTAAGTTCTCCTAAACAGGCTGGTCTTGGCCTGGTGTGGCTGCCTGAAGGTGTCCCTGGGGTTCTGGGGTCTGTCAGTCTCTCCCCAGGGCTTTCCAGTAGAAGTTCTCAGAAAGACTGGGCAGGGTCAGACTCTGCTTTGTAGAGGGGCAGGACTTGTAGAGAAAGGTGGGGAGGCCACGAGTAGCCTCAGAACCTGCTGAATTCATCAGGATATTACAGGAGGGAAACTGAGGCAAGAGAGCAGAGTCCAGAGGCACTGACAGGGAGCCTGACTGAGACGGGCAGAACCAGCAATGTCTGGGTCCTAAGCCTGAAGGGAGTGAACCAGGGACCTCCCGTTTCTCCCCTCGGGCTTCTGGGAGGTTGAAGAAGACAGGAAGGGGCCCTAGTCTGTCGAAGCTGAGTCCTGTGCAGCTCCACCTCCTGGTGAGGGATGGTGGGGGCAGCCAGGCTGGTGGGGGCAGCCAGGCTGGTGGGGGCCACCATGCCTGGACTGTCCTGCAGTCAGACCCTGGGTCTCTTCCTCGGAAGATATGGAGGTGTTGGAAGCCTTGCCCCTGCTGGACCTTCACTGAGCCTTCTTGGCCACCTTTTGGCTCTTCAGCATCACGTAGGTGATGAACAGTCCTGGAATACACCGGGCAGAAAGGACTGGTAAGATGAAGTGAAGGCTGGGAGGCCAGGGCACAGTGACCCACATGTAAGGTCAAGCTTTCACCCAGCCACCCTGCAGGACACAGTCCCATCTCCTCAGTCTTTCGTTAAGCCACATATCCACTCAGATCCAGTCAACAATCAAAAATGAGTGCCTACCACGGGCAAGATGCTGCATGGGGGCGCTTGCGATTCCACGGAAAATGAGGTCCCACCTGTCCCTCTACTCAAAGACCTCCTCCACATCCCGTCACCCAGTCCTCTGGTGGCCAAGTCACCCAAAGCACTAGGTCAGCACCACGGCCTCATTTCAGGAGAATGCCGAAGATGATGGCTCTCTAGTCCCCAACTCATGAAAGCCGAGGTGCGGGGGAGGGAGATGCAGCAGCTGTGAGTCAGGGTGACGCGGTGAGTGATGTGTGAGCAGTGTTGATGAGGTGGACAGGGAAGGGGCTGTGTCATTAGTGTCTCTAGGAGTTGCTGCCTTGTGGCCACTAAAGTAGGAAAAGGAAAATTCCAGGTGAGCTGGGGACAAGGACCCTCAAGGAGTTGAATAGCACGTACCAAAGTGTGGAGGGTGCGTAGAATGAGGGTGGCCAGCCCTCCAGAATACCCTGCCCGGGACAGATGAGAGACTTACCCACAAACAGGAGCAACAGGAGGCCTGAGGCCAACGGGATGAGGATGGCATAGGCTCGGGGCAGGAAGTACTTGTGGATGACATGCTGGCTGTCGATGAATGGCTGGCACGGAGGGCAGAGGGCAGTGACTATAGCTTAGCTTACTAAGCTCCCAGGCAAAACCACCCCGCCTCCCCTGTCTAAGGGCTGAACCCAATGAGAGCACTTGTTGGGTACTGAGGACTACTTGACAGCATCCAGAGCCTAGCAGAAGGTACATGAAGAATCAGCAAAGGGATTCGCAACCTGGACTTTCTCCCGGATGTGTGTTCTAACAGGAAAGTCTCACTATATTCTCCAGGCTAGCCTTGAACTTGAGATCCTCCTCTTCCATCTTCCAAGAACTGGAGTTCAAATCTTTACTACCAAGTACTGAAAGATTTTACTTTCCTGTCAGCTGTAATGGCCTTTAATCCCAGCATTTGGGAGGCAAAGGTAGGCGGATCTCTGAGGGATGGAGGGCAGCCTGGTCTAGTCTACATAGTGAGCTCCAGGCCAGCTGGGGGGTATATAGAGACCCTGTGTCCAAACAAAAGATTTTGCCTTCCAAACACATTATGCTTTTAAAGCAATAACTATCAACATTTTCCACATTAAAATCGGAATGCTGGGCCCCGAAACCAGCTGGCTAACCAGAGGGGAAACTCAGAACAGGGCCTTACAGTGCGGTAGTTAAGAATGAGACCCTGGGACAGACCCTTCTCTCTGCACCCCACCGGCATTTCCCCATAGTGCTGTTCTAGAGAGCTCTCAGACAAGACCGGCCAAGCCCTCAGCAGAGTGCCCGGCACACAGAGCCTGCTTAGGCGGAGATTCGGGGCTGGATGAAGGAGAGCCAGGAAGGGACACATACCAGGAGAATCACCCAGACGGTGTAGTAGGTGAAGATGATCAGGCTAACGGCGACAAGGCCAAATCCCACCGCCTGGTCTGTCCCGGTGGCCTGGAGAAAAAGGTGGGCTCAGCTGGAGAAGAGACTCCCAGCACTAGAGGAGGAGCTTCGCTGTCATTTTACGCTCTAAGCATCATTCATTCATTCAATAACAGTACTGGGAGCTGACCCAGATGGAGCTCTAGGCTGGGCGTGCCTGGCCTCGGCGTTCCCATCTGTGCACCGGGAGAGACACTGGGGCTCAGAGAGCCCAGCCTCAGCTCCGAAGCAGACTCCAGGCCCGAGCCCCCGACGACGCACCCAGGCTCCAGAGCACTCGCACCCCAAGCTCACCATTTCCCCAGCGTTCTGCCGGAGCCACAGGCTACATCCGGTTCCTGCTCCGGGCCCTTTCGGCTGTGAATCGCAGGGCATGCTGGGAGTTGTAGTTCCTAAAAGCCAATCGCGGACCGTGTGCCCGAGACATGTAAGCACCACCCCCTCTCCCTTTCCACGTCGGGAAATGTAGTTTCTCCAGGGTACTGTGGGGCTAGGAACTGAGACCGCTTGGCCTTGGTGGTCATCCTCCTGTTAGACCCTCCCCACCCATAATCCGCGTCTAAACATTACTTAGTGCCAAAGCCAGAGCGAGATGGGACTCTAGGGTTGGAAGTCCTATTTTTCAGTTGGGAAAAGGAGGCTCAGAGAGGGGTGGATCATAATCTGAGTCGGTGGTAAAGCAAACACTGGAATTTTAAGGCCCTATTTTCTGGTCCGGAGGCCTTGATCTGTCTGTTGGACAGCGCTCCTTTACCATCGCCTGGCTTCCCTGGGGATCCTGTGAGCGTCCCATCTGTCTCCCTTCACTGCCGTTTTCTGCTTATTGCAGGTTTTCAACGGGCCCTGCAGCTGGGCCCTCTTATCTTGGAGGCTCTGTCCTCGAACAGGGGAGGATGGGCCAAGCCATCTTTAATGCTATTCTTCCTCTTCTGGTTCTAGGAGCAGCACTCATCCCACAGCACACGGAACTAGCTGTTATCTGGTCTTCTGATGCCACACCCTCCAGGGCAGCTCCCCAGGCAGAGTGGGGCTCTACACAAAGCAGAGCTTTGACTGGATCAACGAGCTTTAAGATTCTGTGACTGGCATGGTGTATGCGTGCCTTTATTTTGTTAACACGTTAAAAAATGGGTTTAATGCCGTTGATTCATCTCATGAAGAATTTAACAGGCACTCAGAACAATGGGCAGCTGGGTGTGCAATGCATGACAAGGTCCTGTCATCCCCAGACGTGGCCATTTATATTCGTCACAGCCGTCCCCTCTCACCACCAGCCCTCTGACACAACCACCATCACCTAGCAAGGGGAGATGTGGCAGCTCTGAGGAATACGAGCTAATTAACATAGAACAAAGCTATTTTGAGGTAGATTTAATGCAAGCAGTTCCCTGGGAAGGCGCCTCACCTGCCGGCCTGGGAAGCAGACAGACTTCCTGCTTGGAGCCCTCCTGCTAGTCCAGCAATGGAAAGTGGGCTCCAAATTAAAGAGCTAGGCTGACCGCCATGTTTCTGCTTTTCCTACCAGGTTAGGCTTCTCTAAGTTTCTCATCAGTGGAACACACTGTCCCTCAGATCACCAGCCACTGGTCTCCCTGGCAGGGCAGGGGCGGGTGGGGGGCACCCCCGTGCTCAGGGTGTGGGGATGGCAATTTGGAATCAAGTGTTGGCAATTCCTACTCAAAGCATTTCACTTGCCACCTAGGCCCTTGTCAGCCAGTGAGAGCCACGCCCACTCCTGACAGGCCAGGGGGGCATGGGTGCTTCATTGACCTCACACACCCAGGCCCACAGCCACATGGAGAACGCCCACCCCCCCGGCGTTCACAATGACATCTGAGGAGGAACAGTCTGCATAGCAGGCTGGTCAAGACTTTGGGAGGCTGCTGGAGGCAGGCAGGGCTGCATCCCTGAGACAGCCAAAACTCCCCAAGCGCTGAATGGAAATGGCTTCCCAGGATACTCATATTTATAGAGTTCCAACCCTGCCTGACGCTCAGCCGACCTGCTCAGGATGAGGTTGATGGGAGCTGCCTGCCCTGGAGCTCATCTTGATGCTGGTGCCCTGCGCCAGGGACCTGCCGAAGCCCTAGTTTATGTTCATTAGGCTGCCTCACGCAAACCTGGGCGACCAAGGCCTGACCTGGGGTTCAAGACTGACATAGCCTCTCCGTGAGAGCCTAAGGACTCAAGCAGCCTGGGGAGAGAAGGGGTGACTGTCAAGGGCAGAACAGTGTGTTGCTTGTACAGCCTGATGGGTCCCTGAGGCTGGAGCAAGGATCAGGGCACAGGAAGGAGATATGCAGCTGGGAGGCACCCCTCGGTACCCCACTCGTAGGGCCTGATGTTGGTATAGGGGTCACACAGAGGGTCTCAAAGTGTAGAAAGGATAGGTGGGCCACCCATGGGGCACCATCAAGATCCCCAGAGAGGCTGGGCCCTCACACATCCACAGTCCTGGACACAGCAGCAGCATGGTCTCATGGATGCCATCCACGAGCAGCTCGTTCATAAGGTGGAAGTCTTTGTGCCTGTGACCCAGCAGCAGCAGCAGCACCAGCAGCTTGAGCTGGAAGTGCAGCAGGATGCGCACACCTAGGTACTGCAGCAGAGGAGTGCGGCCAGCGCACCTCCCGGGCAGCTGTAAAGAGGCTGAAGCTAAAGTATAGAAGGAAGCGGATGAAACCCTAGAGCCGGCACAGCACATCTTGATGTAGACACACCGAAGTTGTGGTATTCGGTCTGTGCTAGGTGGGAGTTCAAGATCATCCTCAGTAACATACAGTTCAAGGCTAGCCTGAGCTACGTGAAACCATGTCTCAAAAAAACAAAATAGGGGCTGGAGAGATGGCTCGGCGATTAAGAGCACTGGCTGCTCTTGCAGAGGACCCAGGTTCAATTCTCAGCACCCAGATGGTGGCTAACAATCATCTGTAACTCCAGTTCCAGGGGATCTGACATCCTCTTCTGGCCTCAGGTTTTGCGTGACACAGGAGCATTTATGTACATGCAGATAATACACTGGGCAGCTGGCTGTGCAACGCATGACAAGGTCCTGTCATCCCCAGACACGGCCATTTACGTTCGTCACAGCCATCCCCTCCCACCACCAGCCCTCACAACAGTCTGTAACAACAGTTCCAAGGGATCTGATGCTCTCCTCGGGTCTCTGTGGGCATTACTTTACACGTGGCTCGTTTACACACACGGAGGCAAAACACTCATACAATTTTAAAAATAAAAAATACTGGTGTCTATTTTTCTTTTTTAGTCCCCCAGCTTTTTCCCTCCCTAGACACACATAAAAGGACTCATCCAGCCTCAGGAGCCTAAAATGTCCATAAGTGGGGATGTTGTCCTCTGAGCAGAAAGCCACCCTGATTTAGCTAGAGCAGCCCTGATTACTAGCAAGAGACTCTCACAATTGCGGCTGGGATGGGAGATTAAAACTCTTCTGAGCTTCTGGCCACTTCCTTTGCCTTGTAGCTATAATTTGGCTCCAGCTGCATACAGTCTCAGGAGGTGCAGAGTATAGAGAACAGGAGGTTAACCGGAGATGGTACCATCTATGTAGCCACAGGACAATTATCCATGTTTGAGACTTTTGGGTGACAGGATGCCATCTATGCAGCTTTTTGGGGTCACCCAGGTTTCCGTAAATACAGCAAACCCAATAAACTCACTGGTTGACCAAACCAGATTTGAGCAAAATCATTTTGTTGTTGTTGGTACCCTGAGGATGAACCAGGTTTCTTCCCCAGAGTTCATGCAACATGGGGTCAGCTCCGAGAAGGGATTAAGCATGGTATCATTTGGGGTAAAAGGCCTGATAGGCTGATGCTTTCTGGCGGGAACCACTTCAGAAGGCTCAGTACACTTTAGCCTTTTCCAGAACTTTGCCAAGACACCTTGCTCATCTATTACATGGAACAGGCAGAAACATGGATGTGGGGGCCACACTAAGCCTGGACAAAGGCCTGCACAGAAATTTCAAGAGCCTGGTCACATGGAGCCAACCAGTATGCTCTTGCTCTTGGCCTGTCTGCAAGCTCACTGGATGCCGAGGAGGTGGCAGCTGCAGGCCTCTTCAAATTGGTGGGAACTACTCGGTGTTTGAGACTGGCGAGTAATTTGTCCTTCAGGAATCTGAAGGCATAAAGGTGGCAGTGAGCTCACACCCGATCCCAGAACTCAGGAGACAGAGGCAGGCAGATCTCCGAGTTCCAGGGAAGACCCTGTCTCAAAAAAAGACAAAAAAAAAGTTGATTGGCCAGTTGTGATGATTCATCAGGTAAAGGTACTTGCCACCAAGCCCGCCAACCTGTTTGATCTCTGGGACTCTCATAGTAGGAGAGAACAGATTCTCACAGGTTATGCTCTGACCTCCACACCTGCCTACCCCCTTCCACAAATAAAATGTAAAAGGTTGTGAAGTTGGGTTTTTTTTGGTCTCCTTGTAGCTCCAGTTGGTCTGGAACTCACTATGTAGACCAGGCTGGCCTCAGTACCAAAGAGATCTGCCTGCCTCTGCTGGGATAAAAGCCCACCAACCACACTAGGCCCAGCTGTAGAGGTTTTGACTGGCCTTCCACACCTCCCCAGCCGTAGCATGTCACCTTACAAACATGCTAACTTCTGCTGTTCTTGACCCCCAAGTCATCATGGTAATGAGGTAAACAACAAGAGTAAACAAAAGTCAACATTTAATTTTTCCCCAAACCAAACACTGACACTAGGCTGATTTCCCTGCATGACGTTACTTTCTACTGCAAGCTGGGACAGAGATACAAACAGCCCACAGAATGGGGAGCAGTGGTGACATTGTCAGAAAGGAGGGGCTAAACAAAACACAACACTCCTCCCTAGTCACCTCCCCACATAAGGGAGACGGGGTTCTCCATCCTGCAAGACCATGCAGTGTGGCAGTTATGGGGTGACCAGAAAAGAATGCTAAAAATATTGTAGATCTTTATTTCCTTTAAATCTCCTAGTAGAAACATTAAACTGTCTTTCAAGAAGATTCCAAACTAGCATTGCATAGACCAATTCCTTTCCAAAAATATCTCTAATATATTCTATCTCTGTATACAGAATTTGAAGCCCACATGCTGTGCATGTGGCGAGAATCTCTGAGCTCAAGGGGACCCTTTGACTGGTGAAAGGCTTTGGCCACTGGCTCCCACTGGTTATTCATTTGGTTGTGGACAAGTTCTTATCCCAGTTACCCAATATCTGGCATGGGAGGACATAGCAAGTTGTTGCCTGGGGTGACTGGCTAGTTTAGCTCAGACCTTGGCTTCACGTGCATGGGGCCGGGGCTTCTGGTTTGGAGGTGTCTTCCGGACAGTGCCAGAGCCAGCTGCTTTGTGCTTAGAGCCCCAGAACTTTGAATCAGACCCGAACAATGCCCTGACAGAGTGAGGTCAGACACTGGAGTGATGCTCTCTCCATCGAGGGGTCACCTCATCTGGAGACAGGGCAGCCAACTTCCTTTAAAGTGCCAGGCACCTGCTGGGCGGGAAGGGAGCTGAGCAGAACTTTCCTCCAGCCAGAGCCCACACTCTGCCCTGCCTCAGCAGCACCTCTAACAGCTATTCCTAAAAGTCACCAGGGACTGAACAACAGCATCAACAAAACCCTTAGCAATGCTCTGGTTCCAAGAGCAGTGATCAGAGACCACAACCCACAATCTTGCTAGCTAGGGCAGATGAGGCTAGGCAAGGAACCTCCCAACCTGGGGAGGACAGCCATCCCCCACCCAGAGAGAACTAGTGCCCTGTGTCCCCACCCGCACTGGGACCCAGCCAGTAGACAGGATGGAGAACAGAGGTACCCCCCTCCCTGGGGAGGAGGGAATACAGAACTGTGAACTTACAAAAAAAAAAAAGAAAATAGAAAGTGAAAGGTCTACAAGGCTAAGGAAACACCAGCCTGCTGGGTTGACACAAAATGAGTGGAACTTAAAGGGAAGGAGTCTGTCCAGGGCCCGGCTGCCAGCCAGAACCCTCCTTCAAGCAAGTTACAGGACGGAGAGAAAGTGCTAGGGGTCGGGGTACCCAGAGCAGTGGTGGCCAAGGGAAGGGCTGGGCAGGGACCCAGGGCCACACTGCTCCCCAGGGAAAGCAATGCCCTTGCCCAGAAGTGGGGGATGTATCCAGGGGAGGCCAAGGCTTGTCCGGCAGTAAGCCAGCTCTGACCAGTCCAGTCACAGCCCACCTGGCTCTCCCTCCAGCCTGGGCCCTAGCCCAGGTCTACTGACCTAAAGGCGGAGGAAGGGGCTTTGCTTGCCCAGCACAGCTGGGCCCCATCCTTCCTACAGAAAGGCCTGCTGCTCAGGAGCCAGCCCCGGGCAGATGGTACCATGATGCTCTAGGTCTTTCTAGGTTCTGGTCTTGGACCTAAGCTAGGGCTTACTGGAGAAAAGAGCAATGCCACGTCCCAGCCAGGATACTGGACCCTAGGCAAGGCTGCACAGCAGACAGTACCCAGGAATCCTGGGAAAGGGGTGGAGGGAAGAAGGCAAGGGCCAGTGGCTATGCTGGGGATAAGCATGTGCAAAGTGCAGGCTGCAGGGCAGCAGAACATTCCATGAGGGAGGTGGGGTCTCGATCCAGAGTGTGAGGTCTGAGGTCTTGGCTCCTAGGAGAAGGCCGCCTGCGGGTCCCCCTAGGACACAGGAAAGGGACAGCTTAAGCACTAAGCAGAGGGTCACAGGTGGCAGGATTCTGGGGGTGGTCCATCCCCTTAAGCAAGGCCTCATCAGCCTGGCTGGAGCTGATGCTCCTGAAGATAGGGGGATCACAGGGGTGGGAGGCTCAGCCACAAGCACCCCGACATGTGGAGGAGCAGATGAATGTCCTCTGCAGGGCTTGGTCCATCTCCAGTGGGCCAGTCCTGGCCAGCTCTGTCTTGCCCCTGCCTTCTAGTGGTTCAGGAGAATATTCACAGTGGTGCCCAGGCCCGATGGTCCTGGGGTGGAGAGGACAATGGAATGATGCTTCAGGGTCTAGTGTGGGTTAGAGTACGAGGAGGCACAGATGCGATACGGTGTGGATCTGAAGGGCAGGTTCCTGTTCCTCCTGGAACGATTCAGGCCTGGGTACTTGAGATGACAGGGTCCTTCTCCAGCTGGACACCCGATCCTTCAATGGCTTTCAATCACAACTGGCTCATAGACCCCAGAGGAGACCCTGTAGGAGAAGTGAAACAGGTGAGCTCGTTCCCTTTGATCTTCTGGTTACTGAGTGCTCCCCTGGGCCAGGCCTTTGGGGGTACTCTAAATGTTTACCAGTCTTGTTTTACAGAGTGGTTAAATTTGCTTGTTCCTTATCAGGAGCCCCTGTAGTTTCTGTCCAGGCTGACAGAAACAGCATCAGAGTCTGTGGGGCCCACAGAGCTGACATAGCTTGCTGGATCCCCTCTGGACACCAACAACTTGCACAGCTGGTTGTGTCACTCCTACCTTCACAGCAATCTTGGCAAGGAGGGACTGTGGCCTGTGCTGTTCGACAGATAAAGAAACTAGGCTTGGAGGAACTGTGAGGTTAAAAGGGTAGGAGAGGGGCTGGGGAAACGTCTCAGCAGTTAAGAGCACTTGCTGCTCTTGCAGAGGACTTGGGTTCACTTCCCACCCACATGGCAGCTCATAACCACGTGCAATTCCAGTTCCAGGGGGATCCGACCCTCTTCTGGCCTCCATAAGCACTGGGAATGCATGTGGTGTCTATGCAGGCAAAAACATTCATACACATAAAATCTTTTTAAAACATCTGGTCCACAAGGGGCCAGACCTGCTCTTTTCCTGCTGAGGCCTTGCTGCTGACTAGGTCTCTCTCCCGCCCTCAAAGCCTCAGTTTCCTTATTCTGCCGCTGGGCTAGGGAGTTTTTACTACCACCCACCAGTGCCACTGTGGCTCTTGCTCTCCTGCCCAGGGCAGACCAGGCCTGCTCAGAGGGAGGCTGTAATTTACAGCCTCAGCCAGCAGGGGTCAGCAGAGCAGCATGAGCCAGCAGTCCCTGGACTAACGCTGCCAGGCCAGGTTATCTTGGGTCTCTGCAGCCAGAAGTTGGATGGACATGTTCCACTTAGTTCCCAGAAACATTAAGAAAAGTCTCGGCATGCCCTTGTACACTGGACGGCCCTCAGCTCTCATCCACTGGCTCACTCAGGGAGCCAAAAGGCAGGGAGAACCAGAAATGCCGGAGCCAGCTCTGCATGAAAGCCTGTGAAAAGGCACTGCAGAGCAATGGGCCCTGAGGGATGGAAGCCAGTGGTGACAAGAAACGGGGTTCAAAGCCAGGTCAGGGGGCCCATGACTGCCTTACCACACCTCAGTGACCCCTGCCCCTACCTGTTGGCCAGCTGAATGCCACTCAATGTGGTGGAGCCGTCACGGCTCACAAAGAGCCGAAGATTGCTGTCTGTGGAGACATAAGGGAGGACAGAGGCTGAGCGGGTGCGGGGATGGCTCCCGGAAAGAGCGGCACCATCTCCCCAGCTGGCTTGGGGTGGGCAGCTCACCCTCGGTGTTGCTGCCATCTGTGAAGTCCTGGCTCTGCATGATCTTCTCCACAATGTCATCTGCGTCAATCCGCGTGTCGTCCACCCAGGTTGGGTGGCTCTCCACTGAGTCCTTCTTTCGCCTTGGGGGAAGAGGACAGAACTATGACAAGGCAGCGGCAGGAACAAGACAAAGAAAATAACCCCAGCACCTGCTAGAAAGCTCTATGCACATGCCAGGCTGCATTTCATTTATCCCTCACAACCGCCATCATGGGCAAGTGCTGTTAAGACTGGGTCTGATCGATGAGGACCCGGGACTCTGAGAAGTTAACCTGCCTGAAGTCAGTAGCATGTTATGTGGTACATCCAAGGCCCAATCCCAGGTCTGCTGGGCCCACAGACCAACACAGAAAACCACAAGCAGCAACATTATCTAAGCTAGGGTACGTGACAAGCCTGGGCTATGCAACACTCTTGAGATGGGGAACCTACCGTCACTGCGTAAATTTAGGGAGCCACAGGGAAGGTACTGTCTATGAGGGAGCCCCAGGCAGTGGGACTCACCGAAACGAGCGGTCTGACAGATGCAGGGGCCGTGGGGGCCGGGGAGGCTTCTCCGGGGGCCGATGCTCCCGTTCATTGCCCTCGGGGCCCTCCACTGCCATGCTGAGGCCGCCCGAGGCACTGCTGCTAGTGGACGTGTTGCGACGGTGTGTCAAGTCAGACAGGCTGGAGGAGCGTGAGTGCTCTGTGCTGTAGCCTGGGGGGTGAGCAGTGTTGAGAAGGTGTTCACAGGGACCCAGGGCTGTGGAAGGTCCCAGGTGCAGGGCCAGACTACTCACCGGAGAGCTTGGACTGCTGGCTGGCATAGCTGGAGTTTCGGGAGTGGCCAGAATGGAATACCTCCTCGGGACTGGACAGGCTCTGGTCCGGCTCCTCTGGCAGCCCTGGGGAGAGGATCAGGGTTACACCGTTGCGCCACGCCACCTGCAGTACTCTTCTCACTGAGCCTCACATAGGCCATCCTGTCTCCATTTCACAGACTGAAGACAGAGGGCTAGAGAAAAAGCAACCTGCCCAAGTCACAGGTCACTTGCTGAATCCAGGTTACTCATCCCATACACTGCTGTTGGGACTTTGAGTCGGGAATCTATCACAGGCCATGGAGAAGGAGGAATGCTAGACAAATACCCACAGCCACGGCGAATGATGCAGAGCCGGGGCAGCACACATGGGGGCCTGGCCCAGTCTACGGACCAGAGAAGGCTGCTCCCAGGAGAGGCTAATGCTGAGACCTTTAGAACCCCATGGAGGGGAGCCAGAGGAGGCAGCAGGGACAGAGCCTTCCAGAGTAAACAGTATACTCAAGGTTCATTGAGTGAACGGGACAGGGAGAGGGAGAGTCTCTGTAAACGCCCATCTCCCAGCCCTCCCCACCAACACAGCAGGGAAGGACTGTACTGGTCCATTCCTCCTCCACTCCAGGGTTGAGTCCATGCACACAGGCCACAGGTTGGACTCAGGTGTGCCCAACAAAGCCTTTCTTTCCTTCCCTTTCCCACCCCTCCTCCTCTCTTTTCCTTTTCTTGCTGACTCACTATGTGGCCCTGGTTGGCTTGAAACTCACTGGCCTCAAATTCACAGATACCAGCTTTCCTCTGCTTTCCAAGTACTGGGATTAACCATCATCCTGGCTTTTTGTTGTTGTTGTTTGAGACAGGGTCACGTGTAGCCCAGGCTGGTTTTGAACTTGCTATAAAGCTTGGACTTCAGATCCTCCTACCTCTACCTCCCAAGTACTGGGGTTTCAGGTGTGTACCACATTCAAGCAGAGGTTCGAGTCTTCAGCATATATATGGCTCTCTGTATATGGCAGGTGAACCAGCCTTCAAGTCGCACTCTGCCTTGGAGAGAAGAGTTGTCTATTCTAGGTTATACCAGGGCAATACTTGTGCTGAGGTGACCTGGTCCCCAGACAGCCCTTTCCTCTGGCCTGCCCCCAAGCTAGAGAGAACAGCAATGGTGCTGGGAAGCCCCAGCTCCTGTAGGTGGCCCCAGGCCAAGACAGGCAGGAGCAGTGACTTTCTGCTCTGGGACTCTCCTGGCTGAGTCTGCAGGAAGGCTGGGCCGAGGTAAAAGCCAAGCCCTGGCCACGGAGGGTCCAGCACAGCTGCCAGGTCTGCAGAAGCTGAACCACCCCTTGAGGCCCATGCTCTTCTAATTCTTCCAGTGGCACATATCAGGGCCACTGGTGCCACCTCCTCAATGATCAGTTTGGGAACTGACTGCCTCCCAGCTTTGAGAGCACCTCCAAAAAGGTGTGTGTGGGGGGGGGCTGAACCTCAAACCCCCCGAGACCCCTGCATCACCCCACATAGCTAACAAGACCAAGCTGGGGTCTAGCAAACACCCAGGGGCAAGACAGAGCTTCCCTCATAACACCTCAACTCTAAAATGGCCTTCAGGGATTCAAGCTCCCCAAGCTCCTTCATATTTCCCATAACACAACAAAATAAAATCACATGTGAGATCCTGAGTATCACGAGGTACCAGGTTTAGTTAGCTTAGCTAATCCCTCAGACAAATGCTGATGTAGTTACTGTCACCAATCTCATCTTCAGAAGGCTGCTGCTTGCTTAGAAAGGAGAGGCATGCTGGCCAGTCAGTCACCCAGTAATGAGAGACAAGAGCTCTCAGGCTGTCCTTCTGCCAGGTACACCTGGCCCCTACCCTAGTCTGCCATTCAGAAGCCATCTTCTCGTCTTCTCCATGCCATCTTCTAAGTCGTCCTCTTCTTTCCCAGTTCTCCACGTGTTAGCTGGTAGACAGGCCTATGACTTATTTCTGGTTCCACTAATGCCTATCTGTCCTGTTAGACTAGAAGACCAGAAGGACATGGAGACCATGCAGATCTCGGTGCCAGGCACTGCCAGGACCTCAAACCAGTATGGTGGCACTCAGACCACACATGAGCACCTGCAGATTCAGGATCCTCTTCCACCCTTCTGATAAGCATCTTCCCGGGACAGGACATGCTGGGGAGAAGCTAGGACCACTGGCGGGGAGAGGCAGGCAGATGGGGACGGTACCTGAGCCCAGGATGCTGGGCCGGGCCTTGGCGGGCCGGGACCCAGTCAGAGAATTGGTGTCGCTGCTGCTGGTCCCACCACCTTTACACGTCAGCTGCAGGGATGAGTCCTGGC
This sequence comes from Eospalax fontanierii, assembly GCA_035773235.1. NCBI lineage: Eukaryota > Metazoa > Chordata > Mammalia > Rodentia > Spalacidae > Eospalax > Eospalax fontanierii. Next base: position 56,232,605 of record CM069541.1, read on the forward strand.
CCGGGATGCAGATGGACTTGGCAGTGGATGGTGGCCTTGGAAAACAAAGAGGTGTGATTGAGGTACCCCAATCTCAGGATCAGATGGAGACAAAGGTACCCCAGAGCCTGGAGGAAGGAAGAAGCCATCCTACAGCCCCCGTACCACCTAGGGCTGAAATGGAACTCACGTCTTGAAGCAAGGGTCTCCAGAGAGCAGGAACATGCCGATGGTGACCTGGGGTAGAGGGAGAGACCAAACTGGAGGCATGTACCCAACACAGGCCAGCTCGCGGGAGCCTCCAGGCTCAGGCCTCAGAAGGGCTGGGATTTCATCCTGGACTCTGTCCCTTCCTGCTGGAGGCTCCAGGACAGTCATCTCTGCACAATTAGCCCCATGTTCTGTATGGAGGGTGGAGTGGAGCCTGGTGGAATCTGTGACAAGACGAGGCTCACTCCACCGGCACTTGTACCTGAGTACAGCAAGTCAACTGCTCTGGCTACAAACTGTGACTGGACTTTGAGTCCAGGGAGCCACATGCATTCACACTTGCCTTGCACAGGCATGTTATGAGCAGAGTCCTGGAATGGGGGAAGAGGGTCCAGGAAGCCCCGCAGGGAGTGGGGGACAGTCACATGACAAACAAGAGCGGGTCAAAGTTTGATGAAGTAAAACACACAGCCAGCATGGAACAGTAAGTACCCATTTGCCAAATACTCTGCCAATGGCCCAAATATGGTAGTCTATATCCCCAATCTGGACTGAGATGGAATGCAGGCAGACACTGACAGGGTGGAAGAGCACTCGGACCCCAGCACTCCCAATGATCTCAGTGTCTCTGTACAGCCACAGCCACCGGGCTCAGACCTTTTATGGATCATTTCACTTGACCATGACAACAGCTTACAAGGTAGGTGACAACCCCAGGTTGTAGGTGAAAGAACCGACAGTCAGAGAGAGGCAGCTGCTCAAGGACAGAGGGGAATTAGCCTTCAACCTGAAGCCACTTAGTCCAGGTCTCCTTGACTGTTCTGGCTCAGAGTTCATAGGTCCCTTGGGGAGAACATATGACTTCTCACCAATAAGCCTGACCTTCTGTGTGTGTGTGTGTGTGTGTGTGTGTGTGTGTGTGTGTGTGTGTGTGTGTGTGTGTGTGTGTGTGTGCGTGCGTGCGTGTTATGACTGACAGGATCTTGTTATGTAGGCCAGTATGCCATGGCACCTGCCAGCCTGGACTTATCTGGATACCTCCTAGGCCCTGCCCACTAGCCCCAGGCCCAGCTCTGTGCCAGGCCCAGATGGTTACTCTTGGGTCAGCTCTCAGAGGTAGTAGTAGGACAAACCTGTCTTCTCAGCCAGGCTGTGGAAGGTGTGGTAGAGAGGGAGGTAGAGGGTGTGCTGGTAGCAGACACCTGGCTATTTCTATTCCCAAGAGGCCAAAGAGGCCTGAGGAAAAGGAGCCTGGGCTACCCTGGGCTACTGAAAACCAGTATGGCCAGTGAAACAGCCCTGCTCGTGGACTCTCAGAGCAGACCCTCATGGTACATACAGGTACAAAGCATCAGTTCTACTGATACCCCACCTGGAGCGAGGCAGTCTCAGATCATGAGGGGCAATGGTTAGGAGCTGGACTTGTACAGCTAATGACTGGTATCGTTGAGTGCCAGCTCTGCTTAGGACCTGGACAAATGATGGAAGTTCTGGGTTATAACTCTCTCCTCTTCAAACCTGGAGCTAGTGACATGACAGACCCCACACCCAGACCCTGTTGGGGTCATAAGATAGGAGAACAGAGGCACCGAACACAAGGTTCATCTTGCTAAAAGTACTTTTCAAACCCTCAGAGGAGGTGGGGGTCCACAACAGACCACAGACGGGGAACTGAGGGTACGACCCAGGTCCCAGCATTTCTCACAGAGAAGCTGTATTCAACAGCCCTCTGGAGGGCTCCGGTGAGGATCTAGGTTTGTCCCCACGCCTTGGTGAGGTGGAAGAGGCAGCAGGCCTGGTACCTTGAGGATGGAGTTGTCCTGGCGGGTGTTCTTCGTGTCGTATCCCTCCAGGAGACAGCAGCGCACGGTGGAGCCTGAGCCGGCAAACTCAGCCAGGTTCAAGTCAGTGAAGCCCAGCTGGGGGAGAAGAGGAACATGTGGCCTCAGAGACCAGCAGGCAAGGAGGTAACTTGGCAGAGGTGGAGGAGGGGACGGCAGGCAAAATCCCTGGACCCACCCCACATCCACAACTGACTGTTGCATAACCAGGACCCAAGGACAGGGTCCCGGTCAGCAGCACCACCCTAGCAAAGCAAGGAGCTCACATCCCTCAGCGGCACAAAGCGGCCTTTGTGTTGAGTCCCAGAGCGCACTGAGACCAGCACGCCAGAGATGAAGGACATTGTTGTCTGTGACACAGACACACTGTTCCCTGGGCAACAAGGCCCTGCTGTCGAGAGCTGACAGGACAGTGGGTGGAGGAGGAGGGAAGACCCGTGGGAACTTGGTGGCGGGGTGCAGTGAAGGAATACTACAGAGTAGGCAGGACCCCCATGGAAGTCCCTGGTGGAAGGAGGAGTGGGGGACTGGTGGGCAGAGTCCAGTGTACGGCCACCCAAGGGCTGGGGCTGCTCCTTGTGTGGTGTGTCTAGGTGGGGGTGTGAGACGGTGGGGGGGTGATGGCAGAAGCACAGGAGTGCGGGGATGAATCAGACAGAATCCAGGTCTGCCTGACCAGAGCAACCGAGGCTGAGGTGAGGAAGCCCAGGTTCAGGGACGACAAGGACAAGCAAACCAATAGGGGCATTTATTGAGTACCACTTACACAGAAGTCTCTACGTCAGTGTTTACGGACACAGACTCCAGTATCAGGAAACTGGACTTAGACCCATGTCCCGCCAGTGACTTAAGAGGGACCCATTTTACAGATGAAGTCATTAAGTTCAGCGAAGGGAAATGAGCTGACCAGGGTCAGTCAAAGAGCTTGGCCAGAATGACAAGACGGAAACTAGGCCAAGTCAGCACGCTCTAGCACTTCTGGGACCCTTAAGTTTCCTCATCTGAATAATGGATGAAAAGCCCACAGTGAGGTTCTACTATGGGACAGCAAGGAAGTATCTAGAAACATCTGGCATGGACTAGGGGCTTGGGGCTCCTAGCTGTATGCTAGTAGTCCTTTCCCATCCTCATAAGTAAACAGTAGACATTTGCACTCTGACAGCCCCCTCTGGAACCACTTCCTTGTGCTCCACTCCTGCAGGGCCTGCGGAGCTGTGGGGTTCCGGAGCTCTGAGCATCATGGACACCTGAGCCCATGCTGTACTCCTCCTCCAGGTCCTCCCGACAGGGCGAGAGGCAGGGTGAACCCACAGTCCATCCTGAGCTGGGCTTGCAGAGATCCTCCCCAAGAAGACTGAGGGCAGCACAGACTCACTCAAAGCCTGGGCCATCTTCTCCCATTTTTCTCCATAAAAAAAAAATATCTTATTCCAGGGCTACTGCTGGGCTGGGGTGGGGGAGAGGCGCTAAGGAGAACCGGAGAACAGCAAAGCAGAGACTGCTGGTCAGGGTCTCCAGCCACACAGTGAGATGTTGCTGCCACAGAAAGCACCTAGAAAGCTTACGTGACCTGAGGAGATGCTGTGATGAACTGGGTAGGTGAAAAGCTGGAACTGTGGGCTGTGCAGGTCCATTTACACCACTCACAAACACACACACATTTGCACGGGTGCTTATTTACATTTCTCTAAATCACAAGCATGCTAAATTCATTGTTCTATGAATGACCTGGATGAAGGCATACAGGTCAGTGGCACAGCGCTCGCCTAGTATGCATGAGGCCCTGGGTTCAATCCTTCCCATACACACAATTATTGCAAAGATTCTTTTTTTTTTTGAGACAGCAGCCCAAGTTGGCCTACAATTCGCTATGTAGACCAGGTTAGCCTGGATCTCACAGATATCTGCTCTGCCTCCAAAGCTAGCTAGGCCCAGCTAGCAAAATTCTTAACTATCCCTTAACCCCACTAGTGAGGTCGGGGGTGAAGAGAAGGGAGGCAGAAACAAGGTCTCCATTCTCCGACCTTCTCTCTCACTTGTACTATCATAAGCAAATACTGCCTTCATGTCAGATGCAAATAGTACCAAGAAAGAGACTCCCCAAAGGGGCTGGAGAGATGGCTCAGCAGGTAACAGAGGACACGGGTTCGGTTCCCAGCAATCATATAACAGCTCACAACTGTCCTTAACTCAGCTTGGGGATCCAGTGCCCTCTTCCATGGGCTCCACACGCAGATGGTGCATTTATACACATACAGGCATAATGTTCATATGCATAAAAGTCTTAAAAAACAGTACTTAAAAAAATCCTCCGCAAAATAACACACTTCCCACTGTGCTTAGTGTCTTCTGTTTGGGGCAGAGAGGGGTTAGAAACACTGGGAAACCCTCACGCCTGCCTCTGGCACTGTGTCCCATTCCAGCACCCCTTTACATGACCCCTCTTACCTTGGAATAAGTCTTCCCACCTTTCAGCTCCTGCAGAAAGAGGGAAACACACAATAAATGACAATCTAAACCCCAAGCCTCTAAGAGATCTTCCCAGAGCGGCAGGAGACCAGGACATGACAAAGGGCAGGAACAACCCACATTTCCCCGCGGAGGGAGACGGCCTAAAACAAGGGAAAGAGAAGGCCAGCCCCACGCTCACCCTCCAGCCTGGGCTAACAGCCTCCAGGTCCAGTCACAGGAGCAAGCCTCACCTTGCGCACAGACACTCGGAAGATGCAGGGATCCAGCAGGCCCGTGGCAGGGTTGGCGCTCATCTTACACACAAAGGTGAACCTCTTCCGCCACCGGACGCAATTCTCCTGAACCTCCTCCCTGTGGAGACAGGGCAGGTGAACACGGGACAGGTGATCATGGGGTCAAGGTGGAGCCCCATCTCTTACTCTAGGCCTACCAGGGGCAGGGCAAAAGCCCTGCTGCCCAGGGGATGAAAGACTGCCCTTTTGCGGGGGAGGGGCACAGACCTGCTGAGCCTCTACTCCCAGCACCTTGACCTTGGCCAGTTCCTGCCAGGCTCCTCCTGACCACCTCATGTGACCCTCACTTCAGTCTTCCCAGGGCTCTGAATGCACTGAAGAGATAACAGGTCAGCTGCCTAGGCCTCCAATAACAGCACAAACCTCAACAGCTAGCACTATATGCTGCTTCCCAGTTGCCGGGGACCATTCAAAAAACTGAAGTCAGGTCACCACAGCCTGCTCCAGGTGCTGGAGAAAGCCTTCTACACACTCTGCAGAAAAACTGGAGGTGCTAAGATAACAACCCAGGAACACCAAGTGGAGTTCTGAAATGTGACATCAACCCAGCACCTCTAAATGAGGAGGCTGTCATGCCATGGGAACAGTAGAAGTGGCTCATCCAAGCCTCACCCAGCTGCTCTGGGGAGCCTGGCAGATCTGGGCCAGCAGCAGTGCACAGTCCAGTGAGCTAAGGTCTGTGGCACACTGCAGCCCCACCCCAAGTCCTGGCAGAACCGGTGCTCAGAAAGGGATGGCCGCAGAAGGGTGAGGCAGTGAGTCGGTATCTCAGTGCATCCCAACCACCTGGATGAACAGCCTAGCGGACAGCTGAGAAGTGACCTCCCTACACATTGGGTGACCTGTCAGACTGGGGCTTACGGGTCAGAAAAGGACCATGATAAGATACCTTCTGCTTCTCACGGAGCCTGGGTGATAACACTGGGGCTCCACCAAGATCACAATGCCAGTGACTGACAAATCTGCTGGAAATCAGGCTGCCCAGCTTCACAGAGAGGGCCCTAGGTTGTCACCTGAGTTCAGGAGCATGAAGTCCAGGAAAGCCTGGCAGCTGAAGGCCATAGGCTCAGGCCGGCCCCACGGTATACCCAGACACTCGCCCATGCCTGTCTGCAAATTCCCACCAGGTACCACTTGACCTAGCAGTTTACTCCCAGGTCCTCACCCAAAAGAAACAGAACCTGCACCCACCAAAACCCACACATAAAGGTGCAGAGCAGCACTGTTCCCAACAACCAGAAAGCAAAAGCAGCCCAACGGCCACCACGGGGTGTGGATAAAATACGTGGTCTACTTGTGAGTTTCACTGAACAAGAGAAAGGAGGCACTTAGCCAATTTTACTAACCTCGAACACCAAAGACACCCAACCTAGCGTAGATTTCATTTGTATGAAATGCCCAGAATAGGCAAAGCCAGAGACAGAAGCAGAGCGGTGGTTGCCAGGGGCTAGGAGCTGGGAAACGAGAGTGGCAGCTAGCATGCGTGGGGTTCTCCCTCTGTGGGTGATGCAAAAAGCCTGCAGATGACTACAGTGATAGGAGCAGAGCTCAGTGAGTGTGAAAACCCACCGCTCTGTGGGCCAGGCTGGGGCTCAGGTCAAACACTGGCCTGGGTTCCACACCAAGCACCAAAATACAAAGAAACAAAGACTGAATCACACACTTGAGTGGATGAATTATGTGGCGAGTGAGTTCTATGTTAGTAAGAATACAAACCAAATGCACAGTGGGCCAGATAAATATAAACAAACAGAGCGGGAAGGTGGGAGCTGGGCAGGGATGAGAAAGGCAGGCTGTGACTTTAGGCAGGTGGCTAGGGGTGAGCCGTAGCAGCAACCCCTCAGAAAGGCTGAGGGTGAAGTGTGGATGGGGGAACCGGCCCTCATAAGGGCCTTGAGAAAGAACATGGCAAAGAGAAACATGGAGGACGCCAGTGGGAAGAGAGGAGAGTATCAGTGAGGAACAGGTATACGAATCCTCTGCCCATGGCTGCCTTGCTCCTAGGGTTGAGGCTTGGGCACTGGCTGAAGGCAGATACCAGCAGGGAGCAGAAGGGAAAACAGCTTCTCTAGAGCAACCAAGGCCTAAGCTTGAAAGGGGGCAGAATGGGAACTACCCCCCGGGCACTCCTAGGCCCACCCTCACCTTTCCCAGGGGTAGGAACGCCACTGTAGACCTGAGGAAGTGGACATGCTGAAACACCCAGAGGAATTAGGATCAGAGTTTGGGAACAAAGACTGACAGCAAACTGTGCCCGCCCCTTCTTTGAGAGACTGCCATGGGATCGACAGCCAGGAAGCCCGAGGCCCATTTGTGGTTCCTGTCAGTCCTGCCACGCAGCCCAGAGAAAGCCACCGGAGCCCTCACAGGCTCAGGTGACAGGCATGTTCTATCCTTCTGCAGGAAGGTGAGCAGGGCAGGGCTCACTGGGTCAGTGCTGGGCCTCCTCCTGTTTCCATAGGGCTCAGAACAATCAGTATTACATGTCACCACTCCCAGAGGAAGAAGCAGGCAGCCCCGCCCTGGCCCACCCCAGGGGGTCACTTCCTAAGAACTTATTGTACCCCAACTTTTCAACATTGAGAAGTAGACCACTTTTCACATGAGAAAATGAGGTTCAGAAATTCTGCACAGGGGCTAGATCCCCAGCACCCGTATCAGGCAGCTTACAACTCCAGCATCAGGAGATCTGACACTCTCTTCTGGCCTCTGCAGGCACCCCTCCCACCTGGCACACAAATATACATAAATAAATATAAATAAATGGGGGAGTGTTGCACAGTTCACCTGAAGTCCCAGAGCTGCACTCTCTTAACCCCAGGCCATCAAGACGACAGAGGCTCTCCACCAGACTAGGGCCCCTCTGGAAAGAAGAAGCTGGGCACCTCAGAAGGGTAGAATGAGAGGTTGGAGAGAGATGGCTCTATGATTAAGAGCACTGACTGCCCTTGTAGAGGACCCGGGTTCAGTTCCCAACACCCACAGCCGCTAACAACCATCCATAACTCTAGTTCCAGGGGTTCTGACATCCTCTTCTGACCTCTACGGGTACTGTATGACACGAGTGCACTCACACACATGCAGGCAATATACTCATACACATAAAAAATAAAATAATTTTAAGGGTAGAATGAGACCCAGAGGCAGAGCACATGAAGATGTGGCACTGAGGGGGCCAAGTGGGCCCCTTGGCCTGGGGTATGGTCAGCTAGGCTTGGTTTAGACCTCTCAGAGATTGGAGTCACTCAAAATCTTTTCCTAAAGCACCCACCGTGCGCAAGGTACTGCCAAAGTCTTAGAGACACAAGCAGTATACAAAGAAGACAAAAATTTCTATCTCTGGAGAGACGTCCCTTTGAGTCACTGGTCAGGGTGGTCCAAGAGACTCCCAAAATGACACAGGCTATTGCCACAGTCCTTGGTCACCTCCCAGAACTTGACGGTAAGACCCTACTGCTGAAGACAGGGCAGACTTCAGACAGGACTTGGAGCAAGAGAGCTGGAAATGATCTGGAAGCCTTCTTTCTGAAGACTAGAGTTTTGGAGGACACTGAGAAAGCTACTAAGGGAAAAAATAATCTAAAGGTCCAACCCCAGCTTTAAGGCCTAACAATCACAATAATGACCAACACAGTATTAGGGCAGTAGTGGCACTTTTACCTTGGGAGGTAATCAGCAGTTACCTAACTGAACTTAAAACCCACTCAATGGGAGGGGACCATGTGTGGCCAAATACACATGGATGGAGAGGTCATAGATTTTAGAGAAAACCCTGTCACATTCCTAGAAAATGTAACTTCTTACTATATGCTAAATATGGATCCTTATATTTACAGACAAGTATGCCAGTCACCACACATCAAAGAAGCTTCTTTTGCAGCAGACAGAGACTATTACCGAGCTCCACAACTGGTCAGACACACAGATTAAGTGTCTGTGAGACACCCAAGCCTAAGTGACACATCTACAATGGAACCTCTGCATCGAAGGCTCATAGTGGAAGGGGGGTTAGAGAGAATACTAATGCACCTCTCAACTCTCATCAGTGAAGCTTCCTTGTGCAACAGGAGTGATGAACACAGAAAGCCACAACTGGCTAAATAAAGTGCAGAGAAAAGGAGACAGCACAGCAGAGTGTGGTCCCTAGAAAAGACTCCTACATTAATCTTCACCCACCCAGGGCTCAGGGACCACTGGAGAAGAGGAGGCAGAAAGATTTTAAGAGCCAGGGGCAGAGATGCTTGACCATAAGGAAACATGAGTCTTACAGGCTCTTGGGACCTTGTTCATATGAACTTATAGCAATGGTGACAACATGCACAAGACCCATGCAAACTCAATCAGACAAAACCCAGCACAGAATTTGGGAAATGGGCAGTGGGCCCCAACCTTAGCAGAAGAACTACTGGCAGCTGATTACTGCTGGGTGAAAGAGAGATTGTAGATAGGAATAACCTTGCACTGAGAGATGTCTAGGGACGCTAACTTGACTCAACAGGCCATGCATGACATACATGACAGAACGCATGAAATCTGGGGGCGGAGCTACGGGGAGTACGAGTGGAGAAGGGGTATAAACATGATTAACATGTTTTATATGAAATGCACAAAAATTCAATAAAAATATACACCAAAAAAATAATAAGTCAAGAATTTACAAAAATAAATATATAACTCAGCATAAGAAAAAAAAATCTATCTTTGAGGGGCTGAGACTCTGGCAGTGGATAAGAGAGAGAAAATTAGGTGAACCCAACAAAGTAAGAGAGATTAAAAAGCAAGTAGGCAAACTCATGTGTTAGGTGTTAAATGCTATGGGGAAGAGGGTTTGACGTGGACCAAGGGGGACGAGAGAATGGTGACGAGAGAAGATCTCAACAAGATAAGATCAGAGTAAAGAGCTGTAGGAGGTGAGAGAGGAGGCCACACACACTTGTGAGATGAAGGGACCGAGCAGCAGGCACAAAGGTCCTGAGGTAGGCATGTGGTCAGTGTGTGCAGAGGGGCAAGCAGGGACCTGTTGTTGACTCAGGGACAGGCTACTGGGAAGGAGGAGGAAAGGAAGTTTGGGCCCCAAACTTACAAAGAGACCCTGTGGGAGGGCGGGGAACCACAAGCACTCACATATGAGTGAGCAGTCAAAGCCTTTTACCTAGGCAAATATGGGAATAGACTTGCTCAACGGCATCAGGTGGACAACAGCTGGACAGAAGGAAAGAGAATGAGGGTGGTCTTGCTTCCTGACAGGGAGAGAAGCCCAGTTACACCAGCAGAAAAAGCCAGCTACATAAGGCTGTCGATGGTATATTACCTTATCTTTTTAAAGGGACATATGCATATGTTGGTATGTACAGAGAAAGTCAGAGATGCCTGTGACATCACACTGCAAATGAGGCCACTGCTGGCCACTGGGCTGTCTGGAGGATAGAAAGGAAGATGAGGCAAGAAGATATTCTTTTTTTCCCTCTGGTGCTGGTAATGGAACTTAGAACTTTGTACGTTCCAGGCAAGTGGTCTGCCACCAACACTGTCTCTTTTCTTTCCTTTTTCCTCTCCCAACCTCTTCATTTTTGGTGGTCCTGGGGATTGAACCCAGTGCCTTGCACATTAGGTAAGCAATTCACCACTGAAGTATATCCCCAACGCTTTATTTATTGAACTGTAAATATCAGTTGTAAAATTTCACTAATGCAAAGGGAACTTATTCCTCTAAGAGTCCTAGAGACTACAATGTGGTCAGAGGCAGAAAAACCACTGGGAACAGCAGAGGACCGTCTAGCACTGGGGCCCTGTTAAGGATCCTGAGAGCTGACCCCCATTTTACATCATCTGTGATCGCAATGGGCTGTGGGGGCTGGGACAGCATGCTGAGCCCCCATGGCACATGGCGCCCATGCAGCAGCGTCTGATAGAGGTCCCCACTGACCAGAGGCCCAGTGAGCCGCCAGCCACGGAAAGAGAAAAAGAGTGGAAAGTCTAAAGCAAATGAGCACTGAAGACAAATTACTCACAGACGTGTACTGGGAAACCGATCACACATCGCCCCTCTGCCCGGCTACCATGGCTCAGATCTGACAACAGCAATTATAAAATCACAAAACCTTATCATGCTCTAGGCCCTGGGGTCATTACCTGGCCCCAAACAGGTAACTAACTAAATAAAAATGGCAAAAGCAAAGCTCAGAAATCATTCCAGCCTAAGGAAGACCAGAAGCCCCTGGACAAGTGGCCTTTTTATTTTAGTGTAAGGGGAAGAGGCAGCTAGTCAGGTCTGTGACAGTGCAGGGGAGGGATCTGCGGCCACTTTGTTTTTGTTAAGAATGGCTCCCCTAATTAACTTTAAAGGAAAGAGAATAGTGTTGGTAAGCCTGGTTTAAGCACAACTGCCTAATTCAAGGCCAGGACTCACTCTTGCCCTCCTAAGGCACTGCCAACTGGGAACTCACCACACAACGTGAGGGACCTGTTGGCGGGGCTGGAAGGGTGGGCAGTCAGTTAGCTCTCCCAGCCTGGGGTTTTGGGGTGTGCTTCACTTCTCCCTATTACTGCTGCCAGGGACAGGTAATTACAGAGATGGGTTTTGTTTTTAGCTTTAAGATATACAATTAGACATGCAAATCCCAGCTCAGCAGGGCAAGCCCTCTACCCTATGTGGTCACTGTGGCCACCACACAGGCAGAATGCAGTTATTCTGAGCTGTCCTAAAATAGAGCAACTGCCCCACCAGCCAGCGTACTCAGAAGCTCCGAACCTCCCGGAGCTCTCCTGCCCAGGAAGGCGCTTGATTCCCTGACTGCCCTCTGCCCACCTCCAGACAGGCATATGGAATAAGTGTGGAATCTGAACCCAAATACCAAGCTGAACCTCCATGAGGTATCCACGGAGACTGGTTGCAGGTGCTAACTCTGGCTGCGGGCATGGGGCAAATCTCCTAGAGGGTACTGGAGTGGGAGGCATGTTACACAAGAAGCAACTGACAATTGCCAATCTCCAAGAAAGAGCTATGAAGGCACTCCACAGAGCAGTGTAGATGTCTGGGGAAGTGATGTCACAGCCAAGACCTCAAAGCTGGGGTCAGCCTCATAAAGATGAAGTCTCCAGCAAAGAGACAACACAAGGAAAGCCCTGAGGGGAGGAAGTGACTTCCAGGAAAGCAGAGAAGGCCAAGGGCAGGATGATGCTGCCAGGTGTCTTGGGAAGCCCACGTGGGCAAAAGGTGATGGACCTACTGCATGCAGCTCTCACTGCTCAGCTCAAGGGGGGGTAAAGAAGTCCATCAACCTACTATCTGCCAGGAACATCTCTCAGCATCTGCCTTGTATGTCTTGAGATCAGGAAGGGTAGCTAGCCACCATCAGGGCCCCATGCTGATGGGGACCACATCTCTGTCACCACGGTCTCTCTCCCTAAAAAACCAGGAGAACAGGATTGTTGCTCTGTGCGCCCCTGTCCCCTCCAGTCCACTGAAACAACCCCATGCTTGGCCTTGTTCTATGGGATTCACGGTTTACGCACATGATCAAAGAGGTCTACCACAGTCCTGCTGCCAGCGTCATCTCCGTTCTGCACATGAAGACACTGAGGTCCAGGAAGGTGGGAAAGTCTCAGAACAGCAGGCCTCCTTAGAGGAGTCTGCCACAGGCATTCTGCATTGCCTCGTCATGTCAATCCACCAGAAGATGAAGGTAAGCAGACACTCTGGAGAAGGGGAAGGCCACTCCACTGCCTCCCTGGCTCACAACAACCAAGACTCCTGAAGAGGCCCTGGAGAGCAGGGAGGGAGGTAGGCCAAGCTGAAGTGAGCCACTTCAGACAGTCTCTCAGAGAGAAATTCAAGGTCCTGCTTAGGAGCTGCCCAGAATCTGGACTCCATCGTTCCCAGGCACAGCTTGCTGTCACACCTGCTGTACTTGGCCTGGACCTGACAGTATCATCACTCAGAAGATAGAACAAGATCCCAAGGTCTCGGTGGCCCTGTATCTCCACCATGGAGACAACAAAGGGTTGGTTGCCATGGGGGCTCCTCCCAGCCATAGGTTGCTGGGGACCAATGGGCTTCCTCCCCAGAGTTAAAGTACAAGCAGGACTGAAGTCACAGGAGCAAAAACCAGGAAAAGAGAACGTCTGAGAATAAAGTGGCAGTTTAATTCCTGGGTCAGGGCTCCAGGGCGACCCAGGGCCACCCTCAGCACTCCTCCTGTATGCGCTTGTCGGAGTTGGCCGGTTCAAAGGGCTAAGGGTGCTTGATGTATAAAGCTGGTGACTCGATTCGATCCCCCTCAACCCAACACACACACACACACACACACGCACACGCACGCACGCGCACACGCTCGCACACACGCGCACGCACACACACGCACGCTCGCACACACGCATGTTCGCACACACGCCCGCGCGCACACAGACACGCACGCACACGCACGCTCCCACACACGCGCGCACACACACACACCTGCTCTCTACCACTGGCACACTCAGCATGGGTTAGCAGTCTGGCAGGGAAGAGGTGCCACATCTGAGCAAAGTAGGGGATGAGGCACAGCCAACAATTCTGGGCATAATCATGTCCTCTAGCCTGCTACCAATGAAGACTTCAGGTCCTGCCAGGACTGCGGCCTCTGGAACAGGGCTTGTGCACATTTAGCTGCACCCTAGCAGAACAACTCCACATGTGACAAGCTGCCCCGGGACCTTACCTCACAGGCTCCAGTTGAAAGGCCCTGGGAACTAAGAAAAGTGCCTTGGAAGCACCCTTCATTCAGCTTCCCTCTGGTGCAAGGAGGGGACTGCCTGAGTGGGACCCCAGGGACCTTTAAGCCCCTACTGTGCTCCTAGGTTCCTGGGAGACCTAGTTCCTTGATTTGGCCCAGAGGCACTAGAACATGCTCCATCAACTGGGTCACTTCCCCACTGTCCAGTCTGCCCCTCCTTGGTCTTGCCCACCACCAGCTGGATCTGACAGGTCTTGCCTCGGTTCCTCCAGGAGCAAGGAGTCCCAGTGATGCAATCTAGGTTCCCAGATGATGAGAGGCAGGCCAGGCCAGGAAAGTGAGTCTAATAAGGAAACAATTTAAATCGACAACATCTGCCAGTGCTTTCCCAAAGAGAACAGCACAGCTGCCTGGGGCGGGGCCCACCCCAGGGACCAGCCAAGGCATCTATCCAGGAGCTGCAGGCCAGAAGAGCCAACGTGGCAGCCCAACAGTGCCTGGCTCCTGCCAAGAGTTCAGGGTTGCGTGCAGGGGAAGCAGCTTGCTGCAGTTCTGGCATGCCAGGCCCTCCTCCTGCCCTGAGAGAGCAAGTTCCTAGAAGCCAAACCACTTGGTGCCTGATACTGGAAGAGCACTCAGAGGAGCCCCGGAGCCCCAGGCTACCTTCTCTGTTCCTCTGCAAGCAATAACTCTAAGAATGGCTCAGGGGCTGACAGGCTGGAAGTATAGGATGGCATTGGCAAGTGAGGATAGCCTACCAGATTTCATAGAAACTGGAGGCCAGACAAGGGGAGATGACAAAGCACTCAAGCTTGCTGAGTTAAGAGCATCAAGGTCAGACACACCTGGGTTTGAATCCAAGCACTCTCTAGCCAAGTAACCTGGGGACTGAGCTACAAAAAGCCCAAGACAGGCAAGTGCTGGCATCCCAGTTTACAGACAGGGTATACAGCTGCCCTGCTCTGCCTTCTGCCCCAGAGCCAGGATATGCAGGTGGTTCACAATACCACCCAGGCAAATGCCTGTGAACATGGCTCTCAAGTGAGACCAAGAGTCAGTATCTTCTTTTTTTTAATACCGGCACAAGGATTAGAATCCAGGGTCGTGTGCATGCTAGGTAAGGGTTCCACCACTGAGCTGCATCCTTAGGTCCAGGTCCTTCATCTTACTCTTAAGAGATCCAAGGTAGACTGCTGGCTTTGATCCAAATGCAAGTCCAATTCCAAGCACTGAGCAAGGCGGCCCTGCCACTCAGTGCAGCTGAGCTTGACTCTTGTTCGCTCAGCCCCTCCTCATGCTGACTTCCTACTTCCACTTCGGACACTGACTCAGGGAGTCCAAGGACTTGCTATAGGTCTCACAGGAAATAGGTGGTTTAGACCCCCAGTCCCCACCCTGTAGGATCCCTGGGAATCTGACAAGATATCAGAACCATTCTCGAGACAGGACAGCATGATTGTCTGTTATGCCAGGGCCCTGTGGGCTGACCCTTTGTCATGAGTATCCTCATTAGGGAAGAGGTAGTACAGCAACCAGGCTCATGTCAAGGGAAGGATGGGTCACACAGCCCATCAACCCCATATCACAGGCTAGGTACTAAGACCCAGAGGATACCTGCCCAAGTCCTCAACCCAGGGCTGTCTGACCCCAGGCAGCAAAGGCTGGTATTCCATGCCAGGACTAGACCAGGCTAGAGGCCCCAGAAATTCAAAGCAAGATGTTATGACGGGTGTTACATTGGGCTGAGGCAGCAACTTCCTCTCTCAGGACCCAGGCTGTTGCATACAGAGAACTGCAGAGCTGGCTCTGCTCAGGATCTTCCATCCTTTCCTGTACCTGTTAGACTCCCAGCAGGCTACTTGAGAGGCAATTGGGAAGCAGAGAGATGAGATGGGTCTGCTATCCAATGGACACTTAAGCTCTCTGGGCCTGTCACCACCCCTCCTTCTCTCCTGGAGTTGCTACAGTAGCTGACCTAAACACAAGGGACACTCACACTGAATGAGGACATGGCACAGCCCTTGAGAAATACCTGCAAAGAGGGACCTTAAAGACAGATGCCAAGTCACTGATCCAGCCTTCTTTCTTGCCTTGAACCATGGATCTGGCCATTTCTGCAGGCTTGAAACCCAGTTACAATGTCCAGAGGTGTGGCTGGTGGTCAGGCATGTGTGGCCTATTCCAGGCTGACTCAGGCCTGGGTGGTGTTTGATTCACCCAAAGAGGAAGGAGGGAGAGGAGAGAGGGATCCCTGTCCCTGGGGTCTGATTCCTCAAATGACTAGACTCTAGTCACAGGGACACCTCCACCCAGGCCCATCCCGAGGGCATCCCCTGGACATGCAGAACTGGATGTACGAGTGGAGTGGAAATAAACACGGTTCTCTGCGTTAACTGTTGTTTCCTGTCCTCAACGATGAGGGTGAGGATCTGACAAATAAATGAGATGTCTTTGTACTCCTGCTCCCACAGGGCTGCCTGAGCCTTCAGGGCCCACTTCTAGGTAGGGGCTTCCCAGCTATGGCTGCACTTTGCTGTCTGCAGCCTGAGGGCTCAGGGGTCACCATTGCTGCGTCTGCCACCCAGGCTTGCCTGCTCTACACTGTTTAAACCAAAGAAAAGGTTTGGGGATGGCACAGGAATCTCTGTGGTTCCCTGAACTTCAGAGGTGACAAGATAATCAGGAGCTGCTCGACCAGAGTCACTTTTCCTCACAGTCTGGCACTGACTCAGACCTGTTTATCCAGCTGTCCTCAGCAGCTCCCCAAGATTCCAACCACAGGACAGAGGGCTCAGGGGTCAGGCAGGACCATGAGGCCCTGACTCATGGGTTTCTACCTCTTCCCTGGACACCTGAGACTGGAGAACAAAGACCAGTCCTGGGCTAACCAACTCACTCACTCTGTACATATCTACTGAGCACTTGGTAGGAACCTGGCTGAGCCGGCCTCCTCCAGACAAGGCCCCCACCACAAGGATAATCTGATCCTTCCCCAGCCAGAATGTCTTTGAACTCTGTATGAAGTGTCATCATGGATCTTGCCCTGGGCCTTTTTCCGTTCAACAGTGTCATGTGCCTGGTCCTTGTCTGAGGTGGTGGCCTCTCCTTTACCCTGGCTGGCGAGGCTTCCTCCCTCCGCTTTCACTCAGCTGCCCTTCTGTAAGAGTCTACCCCACTGCTGCCCAAACAGACGGGCTGACCTTGCCTGAATCCAAGATGGGCATGGCCAGCCTCAACCAGATCCAGCCTCTGTGTGATCCCTCTAGGAGACACAAACCCCTCAAAAGCTACTGAGCTCAGGTGAGCCTTCTCTTGCTACTTGAGGGCACGTCAGTGAAAGGTTCATCCCAAAGAGTGGGTTGGGGCTGGCAGAAGTCAAAGGGCAAATCTCCACCCCTGCTGTGCTCTGCAATTCTGAGTCAGAAGTGTCTAATGGTCTCCTCCTGCTTGTGGGCCCCAGGCAGAGACCACAGGTGTCTGACCAGTACAGTGGCCCAGCTCTAATTACACTCGTGTCAATGAGTGAGGCTCAGGAAGAGAGGAGAGCAACAAGTCAAGGGAGAAAGGAAGGAATGTGACCCTTTGCTTTTCTGCTTCCAACCCCAGGTCCCCTCCAGCCACCGCTCTGGATTGAACCCAACCATGCCAGCTTTTACTGAGCATGTGCTGAACCAGAGGCAATGATGGATAAACAACAGGTTCTCCATGGCACCCGAGCACCACAGAGAAGCTCATCATCCTACTTCACAGACAAGAAAGGTAAAACTCAGATGCAGAGTGGTTGGAAGTTTCAGAAGCCCTCCAAGCCACTGAACTGCTAAGCCCCACACCACGGCAAGCGCAGCTGGGTTGCAAGAGGTAAAAGAAAAATCCCCAGCCCAGAAAGACTGCCTACAGCTGCCAGAGGAACCGCTGTCTCATAAACAAGAGTGCTGCTCATCGGGCTGGAATGGCTGGAGGTGGCTCACCAGAAAGACCCAGGAAAAGCCCCAAGGGCCAAAGCCAGACTTCCAGACACCCTGTGTTTGTCTAGAGGGCTTTGGAGCCCACCTAGAGTCCCGAGGTGTCTCAAGGTTTGTTTCTGGCACAGAGATGTGCAGATGACAGGTCCTCAGAGAAAACACACCAGCAGGACTGAAACTCAAAGCAGAATTCCGAAGGCCTAGAAGTCTCTTCCAGACAGGGCCCCAACCACAAGGATAAGGTCATCCTTCCTAATCAGAAAGCTTTTGAACTCTGCATAAGCTCTACTCCTACCTTGGGCCTTTTTTGCTTAACAGTGTCATGCAATTGGTCCTTGGGTGCTGTAGAGGGTGACTCCAGCTGTGAAACCAGCATGAACATGACTGAAGACTCTTCACAGCTTACACTCACCTGCCCTTCTGCAACATGCAGCCGAAAGCAGCCCACCTACTGGTAATTGGTAGTTCTAAAATGCAAGTCTGACTAGTTCAAACCCTCCCCAGGTTCCTCAGAATATTAACCCCCACGAGACTCCTGACTCGAAGCTCCCTCCTAGACCTCTGGATCTTTCCTGCTCAGCTACTCTTTTCCCAATCTCTAACACTACCCCACCCTTCAGATTAGCAACACTTCCTCAAGACCTGTCCAGTACTGAGAGACTATGTCCCACATGTAGGGTCTTACAGGTGTATGGGCTGCATTCCCACTAGGACCCCACACATAGAAGGTGCCCAGGAAATTGTCGTAGACCAACGGGAAATACAAGCCACAGGTGCTGCCTGCACGTGTCTGCTTAGTCCAGCCTTGCAGGCAGGAAGTAGTGGGAGGAGAGGGCGCCTTACACGCAAAAGGTACTCAGACTCTGCTCTCCGGCTTTGGGCTGTACACTTCCTCTCTGGGAAGGTTTTGTGTGTGTGTGTGTGTGTGTGGTAGTTGCCAAGGCCTGGTCATGCTCTGCGCAGATAGTCCTGACCTCTGACAGTCTACCTGCTCCCGGGTAAGCATCCCTTAGAAGAGGAAATGGAGGCCCTGGAGACAAAGTCCTTGGCTATAGTCACAGAGTGATCCAGCAGCTGCAAGATCCAAAAGCAGGGCCTGAGCTTACTTTCTTCCTCCCTAGCCTGCACAGACATCACCACTCTGCAGGGGATATATCCCACTCAGCCACTTGGCCCTTGGCTGCTTCTCAATCATAGCCTCTGAGCCTACAGCAGCATCCAGCTGTCTGGTATGTAGGCAAGGGCTGCTCCTGGCACAGACTGATACTTCAGGCACTGGCTAGGGGGAGACTTGGGCCTAGCAGCTGGCAGTGGCCACCATGTAGTCAACACTAGCACCAGGAGAGAGAGCCAGGAGAGAAAAGTCCCAGCCTGGGGTAGTGACAACTCACAGGAAGAGGCCCCAGGACTAAGGTGCAATAACAGCTTTTCTGATCCATGGAGGGCCACAGTCTAGAGAATGAACAGGACCCATGGATGGTGGCTATAACACTCTGAGGCTAGGAATCACAGTGGGTAACAAAGCAAACAGGGCAGAGGAGCCTTCCCAGAAGGGCTGTTGGGCTGAGTAGTTCCAAATGGAAAAGCAGGGAGACCAGAAAGTCAAGGGGCAGAATGAGGGCCACTGAAGGGCCCAAGGCTCTCTCATGTGTCCCACACAGCCAGCAGGCTGACAGCCAGAGCCCAGCCTTCCACAGGGAGTTGTCTGCCGTCTGCCAGGGCAGCCCCTGAGCTGGCTGAGCAGAGTGCTTTAGCAGGGCAGGTCCAAGGCAACTAAGAGGGACCCCACTATGTCCTGAGCTCAGACACTAGGGTGCTCCTTTCTGGCTCCACCCTGCTGGGGCAGAGAACAAGTCTGAGCAGGAAGTATCCTCTTTTAATAGCATCCCAGTGGTCCCGGCCCCCAGGGAAGTACCCATTGCTCTAAGGAACACTGCTTGGCTCAGGAGGAGGAGGGCATGGAATGTCAGGCCCTGGGCCAGAAGCTGAGCTAGGTGTCTGGCCAGCCTTATTGCTGTGTCCTCCAGCACCAATAGCCCTGCTTCAAGAGGGTCATGGAGGAGGCTGGGGTTTGGGTCCTTTGTTGAAGCCACAGGTAGTGAATGGCAGGCCTGGGGGAAGGGCAAAGCAGAAATCCAATGGAAAGATCTCCCTATCAGCAGTGTTCCTTCCTCCCACGCCTGAAACAAGTGGCCACCTGCTGCCAGTCACCTGGGTAAGATGGGGATAAAGGAGCTCTGGGTCTACACTCAAGAGTTCTTCTAAGCTTTGGTAGCAAAAGAGGCTCAGAGTAAAAATACCAAAGGTTTGCACCTATAGCCCTCCTTTGACACAGGCTAGGTATAGGTTAGCTTCAAGCCAGCCAAACTGCAGTCTGACCTCTGGGGGTTCAGCAAACCTATGGGGTGGCTGACAGGTCCCAGAGCATGTCTAGGACATGGGAGCAGGTCTACTGGCCCACAACCCATAGCACTTGCCAGGAGAGGTAGACGAAAAGGATCCAATATGCGTTCCCTACCAGTCACCCTAGCTTCAGGTCTCTTGCCTGGTGTCTCTCCCCTGCTCACACCTCCCCTTGGCTTCCTGGTGAAATGTGGCTAGATCTAAACTAGTTTACTTCCTAGTTCCTGACTCACACCAAGTCCCTAGGTTCCTGAACCCTGGAGATGGACCTCCCAGCAGCCATCTGGATGTCTAAGCAGGGTCCCTCAAAAGCAAACCAAGGCCTCCAGGTACTAAGAAAGCAGGGCTCAATGTCACCCAGGGCTTCCCAGGCACTCTCAGGTAAGCAGGGCCCACAGCACAGTCACTGCTGCTAAGAAGCCCCAGCCAAGCAGGAGCTTCCAGCAAGGAACAGGCCTCAGGGAGCAGCATTGGCTCCATGGTGCCATAACCTTGGGTTAGGGTGACTGCCAGGCTGGCAAAGGCACTGCCAAGGTGGCACATGCCAACACTATAGCCAGCTGGCAGCGAATACCAGGTCCAAATAGCAGCCACTAAGGCCTGACACATGCTAGGAAGCTTCCCGCCTCATCAAGGCTACCAGCAGTATGGTCTGACCTCAAGAAGAGCCAGCTGACCTGGTGTCACAGCCTTAGTGACCAGATAGCCTCTGAGGCCCACTACTGCTCTCTCCTCCTGCCAGTGAGGCTTCTCTCCACAGGCTCCTCTGCCTGCACATAGAAGGCCATCCACAGAGATCCCAGGGAATGGGCTGGCCATAAACTGAGGACTAGGAACATGCCAGGGTTCCAGGGGTATGCAGTGAGAATAGAAGGCCTGCTGTAGCCCAGGTAAGGAGGCAGCTGCAATGACAGGCATGCAGATCTTCCATGCAGATCAGAAACTGAAAGCTGGGTGTGGTGGCACACGCCTTTACTGCCAGCAGAGGCAGACATATCTCTGAGATTAAGGCCAACCTGTTCCTTCCTTACATAGTAAGTTCTAGCCTAGTTGGGGCTACAGAGAGAGCCTGTCTCAAAAAGACAGACAGAAAGAAAAAAGTCAGTCTGAACTTTTATGTGGGCAACAGTTCCCGGGCACAATATTGACCAATGAAAACCTAGGCAACTTTGGCCACTATGCACCCTTTGAACACTCATCACCTAGCATCTTCTTAGTGCCAGGCCTTCAGGATGGGAAACCCTCCTGCCCACTGTTTCTGCCACCTTCTCCTGTCCTCTTTTCCCTCTCTGCCTGCCACCACTTTGCTGGACTAGATCAGCACTACCTGTATCTCACCGGTATCTAAGAGCCATCATCCTAGTTGGCAAATTCTATCACACTGTTCCCTGCCTCTCGCAGAACTCCCAAGACCAGGAACAGTCCAGATGGCCACCTTCCATCTTTGTTTTCTCCAGCCTCTCTACCTTTCCCATGTCCCAACCCTACCTTGCCCAGATATCCAGAGCAAGTTCCTTCCAGCCGAGGACCTCTCCTGTAAGGGCTCTTCCCCACCTTCAGCTCAATCCCTCTCAGCCTCCAAGGCTCCTAAGAAGCATTCCTTCCCCAGGAAAGCCCTCACTTTGACAATAGTAAGCCCACCTTGAGAGACAGTGAGCTTTGGGAGGGTGGAAGGTAAGGGTCCCACCTAGCCTGGCTGGGTGCAAGCATGCCAAACAAGTAGACAAATGTCTGAATAAAAACACCTCCCCAACTGGGTCTGCCAGGTCCACTGGAATACACAAAGACCTGCCCCAGATCTGCTTAGCCTACCAGGCATCCTGGCACTACCTAAAAGGGACCTCTTGGGATAAGGTTGTCTGGTCATGCCAACCTCTGGAAGCCTAGGAGCAAGGGAGTGAGTCTCTATTGAGGAGGAAGAGAGATCCAGGTGCACTGGCCCCTCCTCCTTCCTAGGTGTACTAAGCTTAGAGCCCCAGCTCTGAGCAGGATGGGGAATGGCCTGCCAGTGTCGGGGGTTCTCCTGTACCCCATACTGCTGCTCCCTCATGAACTGCGCGTCCTGTCTAGCTCTACCCTGCCTTCTCAGAGTCCCACATTAATATATTCCAGAGTGTGCCTTGCATGGCTGTGAACCCAAGGAGCATTCCACAGCTTCTTCCAAGGAAGCGGGGCGAGGGACTGAGGAGTAGCTTCCTGGCCAAGTGTGTGGCTTGGGTGATGAAAGACCAAGCTGTCAATCTCCCCAGGATCTGGGCCTGGGCACAGGGCCTCCAGCTGCTGAGCTGACTTGTCCAAGGCCGTCCTTCCTGCACAAGGAATCCCAAAGGCTCCTTTAAGGCCTCCTACATGGTGACTACAAGGCCATGCCTGTAGAAGGCAGGCAATGGCTGTGTGGTAAGTAGTCAGGCTCTTTCTATTTGCAAAAATAAAACCCCACTGGGGCTGGAGAGATGGCTCAGTGTTAAGAGCACTGGCTGCTCTTGCAGAGGACCCGAGTTCGGTTCCCAGCACCCATATGGTGGCTAACAACAACCCATGACTTCAGTTCCAGGGGATCAGATGCCTTATTCTGACTTCTGCTGGCACTGTACAACATGGATGCACTAACATATATGCAGGCAATATACTTATGCACATAAAATAAAAATATTTAAATAAAAAATAAATAAAACCCCACTGAAGGCTGACCGAGGACTCAAAATTGCCAAAGAAAGGACATGGAAGGGCCTTTTCAAGTCACAAGCTGCTTCTTAGCCTGAGGTACCCCCTGCAAGGGTACCTCCTTTCCTGGGCCAGTCACTTTCCTGGTGCAAAAAAGACTGAGGCACACGGGAAGTCAGGGCCAGCTACAGTTTGCCCAGCTAGACCATTTGCTCCTCCTGTGAAGTGACCCTGGCAAGTCAGTTCTCTGGACCAGACCTCAGTTTCCCCATCGCTGGCTAAGACAGTGTCTTTCTGTCATTTAGATAAATCAGTGTCCCTTGCTCTCCCCTCTCCTGGCACAGGCAGCGACATGTAGAGGGCAAGCCAAAGCATCAGTACCAGCAGGAAGGCGCAGACCGTATGGGAGGTTTGATTTCTTCCTACCTGAAGACCACTTTGGACAGGATGACTTCTGCCAGATGTGGCCCTGGCCTCTTTATCCTCCTGGACACTCCCCAACCTAAAAGCCCCCCAGATACCACTTGGATCATCTTCCTTGGAGGCCCCAGATAAGGACTCCTGGCAAATGCCCACTGTGTCCCAGTAATTGACCATGCCTGGTCACAAATCCAGACTTCAGCCCTGCCCCCACCTTATGGTCCTAGGGACTCTTTACCTGGGGCTTCACAGGACCCAATCCGGTGCCTCCTAACTGTCCAGCTCCAGACCTGCTGTAGCAGCCTTCCCACTGCCAGGAGTCTCTGCAAGGGTCTGAGATGTCACCTGGGTCTGTAGCTGCTTCTAACCCATGCCACCAAAACAAGATAGGGCTCTGAGTTGCACCTGCTCCAGTTTAAGTTCCATCTCTTCTGCTCTCTGAGTGACATGGGCCCAGCCATGTCATCTCTCCTGATCCCAGTGTCCTCATCCAGAAACGGGGCAGATGGTCAGGCATGTGAGACGCTCAGCAAGCCCTTGGCATCAGTAAGTGCACAACTGAAGGGGACCACAATGAGAAAAAGAGTTGGTTCCCAATTGCCATTTATCACCTAGTGACCTCCAACATGTGACTTTGCCTGTCTGGCCTCAGTGCCTCCCCAGATTGACTACGAGGATTAATAGGGATACCTTGTGTAAAGAATTCAGCGCATTGCCTGGCACAGTCCAGGTACTCAGAACCTGGCAACTATGTGAATTACTGCTCCTAAGGAGGGGTTGGAAGATAAGGCTGAGGAGCAGCTCTGTGAACCACCTGTTCCACCTGTTCATTGTACTGGGTCAGGTGGAGCCTCATATCAGTTGTTGCCATGGCACTCAGCACACAGGGAAACACCAGCTAGGAGGGTGGGTGTTCTCCAGGTGGGGCCTTGGGCTGTATCAGTCTGACAGCACCCATGTTGCTAACAGCATTATCTGAGCCATCTCAGAGGTCCCTCAGGTAGAGGGGAATGTACTACTGGGTCTGGGCCCAATTTCTAACTAGGTCCTGTCACCCCAGTCTCTACCCCAAGCTATAAACAATGGGTCCATAGCAGTGAAGGGGTGGTTCAGACAGGGCTCCTAGGATACAGATCAGGGTGGGCTCTCCCTTGGTAGAGGAAACAGCTACGCAAAAAGCCCACAGAAGCCAAAGCAGCTTTAAAGTAGTCAGGTTCCAATGTCCTTCCTCCAGCCACACCTATCCGATTGTGCCAGCTAAACACCGGCCACTAAGTGTTTAGCCTTGGGGCTCAATGTCAGATCTGTTCTCCTCACCCTGGAGGCTTTATCCAAGATGGGGCCTGGGAAATGCTGCCTGGGCTCAGCTGGGTTCAGAGAAGCCCAGGCCTCTTGCCAGGAGGAAGAAGGGAAAACAGAGGTGAAATCCAGAGCATGTGTGCTAAGACCTGGAACTTTCCAGACTTTCCCGGATATGGAGGCAGGTTAGGGCGATGGAAAGACTGACAGGTAGAGTGATGGTGGCCGGCTAGGAGTCTGGAAGGCCAAGAGAAACCTCACCTGGGCTTGTTCTAACTACCTCAGTGCTGTGCCCACTCCCAGATCACAGAGGTCCTCAGCTGACTATGGGGATGTCTCCCCTATGATCTGGAAGGGCTGGGACCTGGGCCCCTATGCTACAGTAACAGTAACTGTTGCACAAACTTCCCTGGTGAGACACTCAATCCCCTCAAATGAAGGGTGTTACTTCCTTATTTTACAAAAAAGGAAACTGAGGCTCAGGGCAAACAGGGTAGCAGTTATGGCCACTGCTGAGCCTCAGCTTTCAGCTGTGTAAGATGAACATGATAATCCCTCCAGGCCCTGCACATCTACTCCTGCTCCATAGCACAGTCAAGAGGTTGAGAGTTACCAGTGAAACAGCAAGTGCAGCACCAACTGCTGGCTCTTGAGAGATCAGAGGGGTCGGGCAATTCACCTAAAGTCACTCAGCCTGTGAATGGGCTGACTCCAGGTCCAATCTCTAAACACAAGCCTCTGAAACCCTGGGCGGCTGTGTTGGGTAGCTGTAGGATTGTAGGCGTCTTGGACAGCAGATCGCAGCCACCCCCACCACAAAGGGCAGCCCTTGTCCAAATTCCTTAGATAAGCAGCTCCCAGCAGAATAGGAGGCCCAGGGAATAGAAAATGAGCCCTACTCAGTACACACAGGAGATCCCAAAATCTGAATTAAATGACACTACTCTCCCCCTCAGCACTTTCCAAACAGGCCATGTTCCACTGACAACTGTCTCCTCAAGACCCCTTACTTCCTCTTTCTGGGTCTCCTTATGCTCATCTATAACACACACACCTCCAAGATCTCAGAACAGCTAACTGGGCCGGAGGACACTTGAGCAAAGGAGGGAGGGCAAGCAGACCAGCCCAGACCCTGGACCGGGCCCTGAGTCTGAGTTCTACCTGCTCTAACTTCACAACTCGGATGGAGAAAGCTGTATTAGGCCCAGTTTGCAAAAAAAGGAAAGAGGAGTCCAGAAAGGGCCAGGACTTGATTCCCCTTCCCCAACGGACTCAAAGGAGCTCTGCAGGCACCCAGGACTGTGTGACCCCAGGTGGGCCCAGTCTTTAAAGGGCTGACTGGGAGCTCGGGTCTCATTCAACAATAATTGCTGGGCAGCTGGACCGGCCAGGACAGGGAACAACACAAAACCAAACTGGAGGGCTTCCTAACAGAGGACAGCAGTCTCCAGACAAGATTTGCAATGCAAAGCAGGCCAGCTCCCGCAAAGGGAGGGCGCTCACTCAGAGGGGGCTGGGAATCCCAAATCCAGCCACCATCCTCCAGAAGATCCAGGGAGTGCCTGGGAATAGGTTTTCCCAACTCTGGGAGCATGCCAGAGAACCTGTGGCTGGCCCAGGTTCTAAATCAGATGACAGCCCCAGTTGCTAGCTGGATGGCAAGGTGGCCCGGAACACCTCTACTCAACTCCCTGAAAGGGGCAAATCACATTCAGCTCTCTTCATGCAAATATGCAGAATGAGTGTCTTGCAGATTGCATGAAGGACCCTAAAAGGTATCTAACTGGCTGGTCACCTGCAGACAGGTGCCGCGTACCCCGCCAGTTTGCTCGGCTCAGGCCTGTCTTGTGCAAATCTTCCCTGGCACAGATAACGCCCGGAACCCTCTCGGTCCCAACTAGGCTTGTCACACTTGTCAAGTGACTAGATATCTCATCAGCCCTCTCCCCTGAAAGCGCCAAAGCCCCAGCTTCTTACCTCGATGACAAGCTGACAAAATCTCCGCCATCCAGCAGCCGGACCTTGCAGAAGAGGACCCCGTTCACGAAGGGGACCGCAGTCAGCTCCTCCAGGGTGAAAGTGGTTTGGAATTTGAATTTCTTCTTCTTCATCAAGAAAGCCATGAGCAAGTTCCCTGAGTCTGAAGCCTCGAAGGCCAAAAAAGTAAAAGGGGGAACCAGAAACCCCCAGGATTCCTTTCCCTACACCACACCCCCTCCTCAAACACACCAGAACCGGATCCCGCCCAGACGGTGGCGGAGGCGGCGGAGCAGGCGGGGATCAGAGTCCCGAGCCCCAGGTCGGGGAAACTAGTCCAGCGGGCCGACCGGCTGCTTTCACCCCCGGAGAGCCAGGGCTCGGAGCGGCTCGGGGCCGGGGGCTCCACCGGCATGTACACCGCGGGGCACGGCCCGGGCGGCGCGAGGAGGGCTGGCGGGCGGCGCGCGAGCGAGGGCGAGGGCGGGCAGCAGCATCCCGAGCCGCGGGGCCCCCGGGAGCTCACGCCGCGCGGCCGGGCGGACTGGTGAGACTGAGCACGGACGCCCAGGCCGGGGAGGCCCCGCTGCGGCCCCGCCTCCGCCCCGCTGGCGGCCGGGGGAGGCGCCCGAACCGCGCACACGCCCCCGCACCTGGCGCCCTGCGGCCTGCGCAGGTGAGGCCGCGGGAGGCGGGAGGCACCTCAGGGGAGGCCGGCGCGCAGCCGGGGCCTCCGCTCCAGCCGCAAACGTGCAGCCACCGGCCTCGTCCCGGCAGCCACGGAGGCAGCGCCGCCCCCTCCTCGGTCCTGCGACCCGCGCCGCGCGGGCCCTGTCGGAAACCGAAGCGCCCTCCGGCCCGGCCGGGGGACTTCGGCCTCGCCCGCCGCCTCTCGTTCAGCACCGCGGCGCAGCCACCCGTAACCCCGGGACGCAGCCGGCTGAGCCCGAAGCAGCTCGGCGCCCCTCGGAGAATGCCGAGGCCTTAGCGCGGCCGCCCGCCGAGCCGCCGAGCGCGGCAGGGGCGGGACCCCCGAGGCCCAGAACTCGCCCCTGATTGGACGGTCCGGCGGAGCGAGCGCGGGTTCCTATTGATGGATGGTGGTGTGGGGCGGGACTCGTGGAGGCAGAGGCGGCTCGGAGTGCTCGGATTGGCGCGCTCGCGCGACTGGACCGGCCTCCTTGGGAAGCGCCGGGGGTCGGGAAGGGGGCCTCGCGGATGAGGCGGTGGGAGGTCGCTGGGTGGGGGGGCTGGCGCTGCACGGACCCGAGCTGAGCGGGAGCAGAAGAAAAGGAGAAACAATCAGCAAACCATGCTTGAACAGCCTTCCCAGATCCCGCCGAGAATTGAGCTGGTTGAGCCCTGAAGCAGGCTGGGAAGATAGTGAGCCCCCCAATGTCTCAGGAGAACGACACCCTGCGAGGTGGCCCGAGACCCCAAGCAGGTCTTTCTACCCTTGCAATCTGACCACGGTCTGCCAAGGCGTCTGCGAGGGTGTGGAGCCCTTGCAGCCTTGCAGCTTTGTGACCCAGACTGTTATCTAAGTCTTTTGTTCTTCAGTTTCTTGGGTAACTGTGGCTTGAGGATACATTTGGAGCCTCGTACTCCCCAAGCTGTCCGCATTTTGTAATTCTTTCATGCAGTCCTCCCCTCTGAGGCACACAGACACCCAGTTTCGAAAGCTGCCTCCCACCCCTCTAAGAGTGGGAAACACATGGGAAGCTGGGGAGGTCAGCTGAAGAACTTAGAATGTGGAGCTGGGCAGGAGCCACGGAGGGTAGAGTTCTGGCACAAAGCCGTCCAAGCAGGAAGCATGCCCTGAATCAGGGTGCCGAGGGACCAGAGAGCACAGTGCTCGCAGAAAGTTTGGAGTCTCTGTTTGGTTGCATTGTGGTGATGTGAGGGAGAGAGAGACAAGAGATATGCTGAAAAGACTATAGAAGCATGATCTGCCAGAGTCTTTTAGCCCAGAATAGGGAGGGACCCACCAACTCGTTTTTGAGCCAGAGAACCGAAGCCCTTTACAGCAAGAAGCTTGTTCTGGCTACAGGGAATGTGGAAGAAGAAGGTGGACAACGGGTGAATGAAGGGCCCGTTTTTAGATCTAGGCAAGAAAAGAGGCCTGCAGAACCTCAGCATGGGGAGGGTAAGAGAGTGGGGCTGCTTGGTATTCATGATGCAGATTCCCTGCTGGACTGGAAAATCTCGTGTCTGGACATGTGAATGAAGACTCCTTTTCTGAGCCTGCTTCCCCAGAGCATGGGTAGCAATCAGTGCTTCTCTTGTGTGTTGTCCCGTAATGTAGAAAGCACAGCCAGACAGGAGAAGAATGATACTAGCAGTCTCTTTTGTTACCAAGTAGCTCCTTTTACAGGTGGGAAAGTAGAAGCCTAAAGTCTTTGGCTTTTAAAAAATTATATTTATGTAGGTGGGTACACATACCACTCTGCAAGTGTGGAGATCAGAGGACAACTTGTGGGAGTCAGTTCTCTCCTTCCACCAAGTGGGTCCTGGGGCTCAAACTCAGGTAGTCAGCCTTGGTAGCAAGCACCTTTACCTTTACCATCCCTTGCTTTTGATCTTTTGAGATGTGGGGTCTCTATGTTTCTAGCCCAGGTTAGCCTCAAACCGGCTATGTAGCCAAGAATGGCCCTGGACTCCTGATCCTATTGCCTTCATCGCCTGAGCCTTAGGATTACAGGAAGGCATGTACTACACATGCCTTTAGCCTAGAGGGTTTAAATTCCTTGGCTGGAGTCTTGACCTTGGCCCCCAGGCTGAGAGTGCTAAGCCCAAGCTTCATAGCACAAGGGTTGTATTCTCACTTCTGGCTGGGCCTCTTCCATAAGAAAAGAGCCTGTAGCTACCTGAGCCCTGGATGGGATTTAAAAAGGGTCACCAAGGGTGTCTGGAGGCCTGGTTCTCTCTGGCCACTCCAGCAGGAAGTAGAATGGGCCTTACTCCAGATTGGCTCCATTTAGCTCTGTACAGCCTCAAGGTTGGAAACCCAGGAAGTGTCCCTTCCCTCACTTCCTAGAAGATATAGAAAATGTGGTACCAGGAAAGGATGCTAGATTTGTGGTGACATCCTGGAGTCAGAATACTAGCTCTGCTGGCAGATTGATGTAGGGACTGGGCTTGTGGCCTTGAGGTATAGGGTCTACAAATGGCAGTGGGGTGCTTCTGTATGATATAGTAAGAACAGGACCACTTGCCTTTCAGCCTCCAGCACTAAGTTTAAAATCTGCCCATACAAATCTGTCATACAAACTTTGGGTGAAGTTTTTGCATGTATAGAAAAGAATCTTGAAGTGCCTGTTATTGGAGTTTTTAGGGTTAAAGCTTGAGCCCTGGAAAGACCTAGGCCACCTGTCCTCAATATACCAATTAAAAAGACAACAGTGAAGAGCAGGGAAGGAGGTCTCGTCAATGTGGCCACACTGAAGAGAAAGAACAATGAAGTCCACTGAGCCCCGAAGTCCATCCATCATCAGGCTGCTGACATCTCAAAGGAAGCACCGTAAACTTTGCCGCCTCCCAAGCCACCATTCCTGTACTTGCAACTTTTCTAGAGGTTGGCCTGTGAAAGACTCAGGACTGGAGAGACAAGGGGATCGGAGCAGGTGGTCAGTGGGACCTCCAGCTGGCACTTCATACTCCTCCGACCCCCAGACAGTGCAGGCCTTGTTTCCAAATAAGGCCTGTCCTACCCCACCAAGGCCCTAGTTACCTGATGCTGAAAGACCATTTCAGACAAGGTTTGGAGAAGAAAATCTAGGTTGCTGTAATGAAGATTGCCTGGGTTAGGGGCACTGACTCAGATGGGGTTATCAAGGGATGCCTTTTAGTAGAATCACCTCAGCCAAGACCTTACCAGTTCAGGGAACCCAGGCACAGGAAGCCTTGGCAGAGGCATAAATTGGTATATTGGGATTTTCCAGGTAACTGGAATGGAGTGAGTACAGAGGACAAAAAGATATGGGAGGCGGGGTTGATGCTGGGTTGGTAGAGTACACCTTTAATCCCCACACTAGTGAGGCAGAGGAAGGCAGATATCTGTGAGATCAAGGCCAGCCTGGTCTTCATAGCAAGTCCCAGGCCAGCTGGGGCTACAGAGAGAGACCCTGTCTTAAAAAAGGTGGGGAGGGGCAGAGATAGGACCCAGATCATATGAGACCTTTCGAACCTAAAAATTTAGGTTTTACTCTAAACCCAAGGGGAAGCTGAGTATATGATTCATGTCTGCAATCCCAGCTTGGGAAACAGGTAGGGTTGTTGCAGATTAGAGGTCATCCTGGTATACATAGCAAGTTCCTAACTAGGAGCTGGAGAGATGGCTCAGCGGTTAAGAGCACCGACTGCTCTTGCAGAGGAGGATCCGGGTTTGATTCCCAGCACCCACATGGCAGCTAACAATCACCTGTAATTCCAGTTCCAGGGGAATCTGAAGCCTCCCTCTGATGTCCTCTGACAATTGCATAACATGGGTGCACTCACATACATGCAGGCAGTACATCATACACATAAAATTTTAAAAATTATATTAAAAAGAAGGTTCCAGGCTAGCCAGGGCTATATATCAAGACCCCGTCTCAGAAAATTAGATAAATAAATAAAAAGGAAGAGAGAATGAATGAACGGCTTTGAATAAATGAATTCCTTCTAGCCATTGATGGAACATAGATTGATTGCCAGAGGCACAGACAGAGGCTGTTTCAGCTAGTCCTGTAGGCAGAGATGGACTGGTAGGAAGAGAAAGGGGACTCCATTCACGAGAAACATTGGTAGCACGCACAAATCTATGGTGATAGTGAGTTACCCAAAGTTGGCCTGGCAAGATCGCTCATGGGGTAAAAGCCCTTGCTACATGCAAGCCTGACAGCCTGAGTTGGATCTTTGAACCTTCTGTGGAAAAAGAGAATGGACTCCTGAAAGTCACCTTTTAACTTCCACTCGAGATCCTCTGCCTCTGCCCCCCAAGTGCTGGGATTAAAGGTGTCGCACCACCAGGTCTGGCTGTCCTCACTGTTTTGACTTTGATTGAATGCTGAAGGCTCTTGAGGTCAGAAAGTAAGTGAAAGCATGGGATCTGTCATGGGAAAAGAGCAGAGGGGCAGAGGGGATGAAGGAATTTAATGTGGCCATAGCTTCCACAACAGAATGAGACAGAGGAAGGAGAGCGTCTGAGGTCCTTACCTTCTTTGGCAAGGGATGCTCTGTGCACTGTTGACTTGGCTTTCTGTCCCATTACAGCAGGCTGCATCAGGCCAAACACGCCATCCACAGGGTCCCCTTATCCAGCTAGAGGCCTGTCACATGATAAGTGCTCCAAAAGTGTGGCCAAAAGCTAGGTGTGGTGACAAACACCTTTAATCCCAGTACTTGGGAGGCAGAGGCAAGAGGATCTAGGTGAGTTGGAGGTCAGCCTGGTCCACACAGTGAGTTCTAGGCCAGCGGGGACAACAGGGAGACCCTGTCTCAAGAAAAAATGGTCAAATGAATATATAAATGTGTGTGTGGATGCATAGATGGATAGACACCTGGTAGATGTGAGTGTGGATGGATAGCTGGATGGATAGTGGCTGGATGGATGACTAGACCTGTATTCCTCAAAATTACCAGTACAGACGTATGAATATTCTTTGGGCTATAGAGATGGCTCAGCATCTCTATAAAATCACTTGCCTTATAAGATTGATAACCTGAGTTTAACACCCTGGAACCCATGGTAAAAGG
Source organism: Eospalax fontanierii (assembly GCA_035773235.1). Classification (NCBI taxonomy): domain Eukaryota; kingdom Metazoa; phylum Chordata; class Mammalia; order Rodentia; family Spalacidae; genus Eospalax; species Eospalax fontanierii. The sequence continues at coordinate 56,264,575 of CM069541.1, forward strand.
AGAGAACTGACTCCCAAGATCTGTCTTCTGACCTCCACAATTGTGCCATAGCATGCATGTGCCCAAACTCACATACACACACACACACACACACACACACACACACACACACACACACACACATTAAAACAGTTTGGGGGGGAGCTGGAGAAATGGTTCAGTGATTAAAAGCACTGGCTGCTCTTGCAGAGGACCTGGGTTTAGTTCCCAGCACCTACATGGCAGCCAACAACCATCTGAAACTCCATTTCCAGGGAATCTGATGCCCTCTTCTGTTGTCTGGGCATCACACAGCATAGGTGCATTTACATACACACAGGCAGTACACTCATACACATAAAAATAAATTTAAAACCTTTAAGATATTCAGTATTGGGAACTGGAAAGATGACTAAGCAGTTAAGAGCACAAACCCCAGTTTGATCCCCGACACCCATGTCAGGAGGCTCACAACCATCTCTAACTGCACACATACTCAAATGTATCCCTACACAGACATGCCTACACATAATTTAAAATAATAAAATCTTCTTTAAAATTCACAATTCCTTTACACACATCACCCAGTTGCAATGCAATACTTTCACATGCATGTAAGGGTATGTGTACAAACAGCCTGGTTACACAGTGAGTTGCAGACCTGCCGGGGCTCCGTAGAGAGACTTGGCTTGCAAACAAACAAGAACGGATACAGGTATGAGATGGTCCCCGCACATTGTGTATGAAAGGAAGCTACTAGGGGACCTAGCGTGTAGCAGGAGGAAGAGGGCGGCCTCAAGGACAGGGCTGTGTTCTCTGTTCCATCCTGGGCACTCAGAACAACACGTATTGTGCGCTAGGGTTCAGTAAGTGTCCCATGAAGGCAGGTGGCATCAAAGAGAGCCTGGGGAGCTCTTGAGGAGACTGTTGATGTGTGTGCTGAGGTGGAAGGTGGCCACCCTTTCTCACTCAGCAATCTTTAAAGAGCAAGCTTATTTTTGTGAATCAAAAGAAGATGCTTATGTGGGCGTAGGAAAGAATCTTGAAGGGTTACACCCCAAACGGTTCTGACCAGAAGCTTCCGTCTGAAAAGAGGTTTTAGAAAGATGTTTATTTGAATGACTCCTCCTGCCTCTTCTGGGTGGGGAGTGGCTCAGTAGTCAAGCACTTGCCTAGGATCTGTGAAATGTAGAGTTTGAGACCATACACATGTACACAATTATTATTATTGCTTTTTGAGAAAGGGTCTCCTTACGAAGGCCTGGCTGACCTGGAATTTGCTATGTAGACTAGGCTGGCCTTGAATTTACACAGATCTGCCTCCTTGTGCCACCCAAGTGCTGGGATTAATGTTGTGTGTCACCATGCCCAGCCTGGCCTTGAACTTCTGATCTTCCTGCCTCTACTTCCCAAGTGCTTGGATGACCAGCATGCACCACCATGCCCGGTTTATGCAGTGCTGGAGATTGAACCCAGGGCTTTGTACATGCTAAGTAAGCACTCTGCAACTGAGCTCCATCCCCAACCTTGAATTAGCTTTATCATTTAACAATACATAATTATAAGAATATTATAAACAAAAATGCTTCCGGGTTTCTTGCTTTCTCTGGATAAAATCCAAGTTCTTAGCCTGGCCTTCAGACTCTTCTAGAAGGGTCAGCCCCTCTCTGCTTTCCTATTCTAGACCATTGCAGCCCTCTAGCTCACTACCTGCCCATCTGATAACATTGCTCAGTGTCTGGTTCTAGCTCGAGCACCCATATCCTCTATCAGATACAATGCCTGCCCCCTGCTTTGTGTCCTCCCGTGAAAACGAGGGCCTGGGCTCCTTTTGCTGTCTTCCCAGGGCTTAGAACAATACCTGGTGCTCTAATTGGAAGAGAGGGAGGGAGGAAGGAAGGGAAAGAAGCAAGAAAGGAGAGAAAATCAAGCAAAACCAAACAAGAGAAAAAGAAGAGAGACTGAGATGTAGATGGTAAATGTCACTTGCCCAAATGCAGCTGAGGGCAGCCACCCAGCTGGCTCAGCCTTCTGTCACCTGACACCCAGCACAGAGCCTTCTTCGCACAGCCATGCCACGCCAAGCCGCCTTCCTGGCCCTGCTTGCCAAGGGCAGTCCGTGTTGATTCACCGGTGACTGGGCTCCAATTATTTGCAGAACTGGAATGGCAGCCGAGCCACCGAAGCTGCTGGCCAAGGGCATATTGATTTGTCCTAGGCTCCTTGCTGCCATCTGAGGCAGTCATACGAGAAGATAAAGGCTCCAAAGAACTCACCCACGGCAATCCATCCTGCTTAAACCTCCCACAGCCAAGTCCACAAATCCTTTGGGTAATTGGCCAACTCTGCCCTTTCCAACCCAAGCCTGACCATCACTCACAGGGGGTAGTCATGGTTCACAGCACGAGATCCGGAGTCAGGCCGTCCTGCGTCTGGTCCAGAGCTTACTGAGTCAGAGGGTATTTGCATATTTACTGTTGAGCGATGCCCCTAAGCTGCCTTCTAAAAAGATTGGACCACCATGCCATTGGCACGCCCCACTAACATATGACAAGGTGTGCATTTTCACGTCCCTTCTGCCTTTCCCAATCTGTTGGAACAAATAAGTGGAGAGAGTTGTGTTTGGGGCTCGCCTGTCTTTCAGGAGCATATTTTCTATTTTTGGCTAGTTGAATTTCTTCTGTAAACTGTCCATTTGAAAATGCAGGTAATAGTTTGTTACTGACTCACAGTAGCTTCTTATGTTATGGATATCGACGGCTGTTATAAAGATTTGTTCCCATTTAGCAAATTTATCTTTATTTAGTATTAGGTTTAGTATGGTTTTGCCTAACCAGCCCCAGCTGAGAGGCAGGAGCTACTCTACTAAAGCATGCAGTGGGTAAGGAGTCAGGAGCATTGTTAGTGGAGGTGATGGTTTATTTATTTATTTACTTACTTGTACATGCATGCACCAATATGCCATAGCACTCATGTGACAATCAGGGGACAGCTTACAGGAATCTGTTCTCTCCTTCTACCATGTGGGGCTTGGGGACAAGTGCTTTTACCCACTGAACCATTGCACTGACTCTGTTTATTTGGGTTTGTTGTCTGTTCTGACAGACCCTCTCAATTTTTGCTTTTGTTGTTTTGCTTTTTTGATTTTGTTTGTTTGTGTTGTTTGATCTTTTTGAGACAAGGTCTTCCTATAGCCCTGTCTGGCCTGGAACTCACTATATAAAGCAGGCTAACCTTGAAGTCACAGAGATCCACCTGCCTCTGCCTCCAGAGTGCTGGAATTAAAGGTGTTCACCACCATGCCTGGCTTTTTAAACGTTTAAAATTTATTTTTTATTTTATGTGGATGTGTTTTGCCTGCATGTATATATAAGTACACCTATATATGAAATGCCCACGGAGGCCAGAGAAGGCATCAGATTCCCTGGAACTGGAATTACAGGTGGTTGTTAGCCACTATGTGGTTGCTGAGAACCAAACCCAGGGTCCTCTGTAAGAGTAGTCTGTGTTCTTAACCTCTGAGCCCTCTCTCCAACTCCACTGAACTAAGTTTTAAAGTTACATTTACTTATTTGTGTATATTTTTGTGTGTGGGCACATCGGTACCACACCAATAAATGTGGTCAGAGGACAACTTGTGGGAATCTATTCTCTCCTTCTGCCATGTGGGTCCTGGGGATCAGACTCAGGCCAGAGATGGTGGCCAAGTATCTTTATCCCCTAAGCCATCTTTTCTCTCTTTTTAAAAAAGATTACATGTGTGTGTCACATGGGGTGGTCAGAGGACAACTTGCACAAGTCCATTCTTTCCTTTTACCAGGTGAACTCAGGTTGTCAGGCTTTGTGCAAGCTTCTTCACCTGTTCAGTCATCTCTTGGCCCCATAACCTTGAACTGATCCTCCTGCCTCTACCTGATAGGATTATCGACATGCACATCCTGTTAATGGTGCTGGGGATGGAACCCAGGATTTCGTGCATACTAGACAAGCACTCTACCAACCTCCTCTCCCTCCAATCTGTTAAAGGTCCTGAGACCTGTCCACTTCCATGGTCTAGACCACCACTGTCCAACAGAACTTTGTAAGGAGATAGAAGTGTTCCATATCAGCACCATCCACTGTGGGTGGCAACAATGCCCGGATCATGGGAACGCAGAGGGCCTGATGTGATGTGGGGCAGCAAGGCAGGCTTCCCTGAGCAAACAGAAGTCAGTCAGGGGAGGAACATTGGTGGAGGGGACGTGGCTGACTACTGCCAGAAGAGAGTGGAGGAGCCCAGGATCGGCCAGGGGCACGGATAAGTCTAGAAAGGCAGGCAGACCCAATTCTACAAGAGGGATTTGGAGGTCACATTAATGATGCTATATAGTTTTATCTAAGTGATGAGGAGCCATGGGAGGAATCAGGGGAGGATGGCAAGCCCAGGTCAGCACCCCGCATGACCTTTGCCTCCTCGTAGTGTTCAGAACTATTCCATCCCCTTCACTGACTCCTCCTGCCGTCTGGGTCTCAAAACAGCTCATAAACACACAGTTGCCAGGACTGGCCTTCTAAGGTGTGACCTGGGTTCAGATCCCAGCCCTGCCACTCCTCGGCCCCATGAATTCAAGGAAATTATTAACTTCTTTCATCTTCAATGTCCTCACCTGTGAAATAGAGATAAAGACACTTTCTTTGCGATTACCTAAGCCATAGAGGAGGAAGGATGGGCTGACGGCAATCTCTCTGACCATGTACGAGGTCGACCATGTGCGAGCCTACCTTCAGGGAAGCCTGCAGAACCTAGACTTGGTCTTCTGGATCTTTCCACACCCCCCACCCAGAGGCCAGGAAGGAGTTGGCTGCAGGTGTGGAGCTTACATAATCTGGCAGGACTCAGCACCTTTTACCCGGTGATCAGGGCAGTGTTCGACTTGGAGCGGTGCTCCTGGGTCATCGCCCTGGCCTTAGACATCTGCACACGCATATCTCTTTGGCGTTCCGCTGAACTCTGCATGTTTGTTAAATTCTTAGTCACAGTTCCTAAGGCAGCATGGGTGGTGACGTTTAGTGATGAAGCACAGAGAAGGTGGGAACACTGGGGGATAGAGGCAAACAGAGAAGCCCTGGAGATTGATATCTAACTAGAGTGTGAGTGACTAACTCTGTACCTATCAGCTCTGGAATCTGGAACCAGTTTCCTGGTATCTCTGAGCCGCAGTTTTTTTTACCAATGAAGTGGGTTTTGTGTTCCTACAAGCCTCGTGCAGTTCTTTTGAGGATTTGGCAGGGTTCAGAAGAAGTCACCATATAATATACAGCACAGAATATACTCTCTGGGTTATATAATATATGTAAAGGTCTTTGTGAATTACCTGGCAACAGCAAGCACACCATGGCAAGCACACCGCAGACTTTAGCTCTTACCAGGCCTCCGTGTTGGTGTTTTATTTTGAGATAGAATTTCATAGATCCCAGGCTGGCTTCAGACTTGACACGCAGCCAAAAAAGACCTTGAATTCCTGATCCTCCTGTGGCCACTCCCTGAGTATGGGATTACACGGGTGCACCAGTCAGTACACCCGGTTTGTGAGGCGCTGAGGATCAAACCCAAAGCTTTGCATAGGCTAGGCAAGCAGTTTACCAACTGAGTCACACACCCAGCCCAGCCCTCAGCGTTTCATGCTACTCCTTTTCCACTCAGCCAACCCTCTCCAGTGACAGTAGAGCCCTTACACCTTTGGGGCTTCCCATGTACCCCAACTTCCTGACAGTCCAGAATCAGGGGCTGGGAGCTGGATGCCCTGGATTTTAATCTCCTGCTTGTCCTTGGGGTCTCGCTCCCTCCCATGCTCAAGCTCTACGTGGGGACCCCAGGGGAGTGAACGGGGCTTGGTGCATGCTCAAGGCTCTGTGCTCTCTCAGACGCAGAGCCCCACAAGCCTGCACCCACCTTCCTTTCTTCATTGTTCAATTAACAGTGTTGACCTCAGATTCAAATTCTGCCTCTGCCACTTGGCTGAGTGACCTTGAGCAAACTGTTTAACATCTTTATGCCTCCATTTCTGCACCTCTAAAACGTGAATCATCACTGTGCCCATTTCATGGGTGTGTGTGAGTGTGAATGAGTGTGTATTTGTGAAGAGAACTGCACAGTTCCATGAAACCCCACACAGAGTATCCACTGCATGCCCTATGCTGCTGCGGGCCCTGGGTGCGAGGGTTAGACCATAGGCCCTGAGGTTTGCTGTGGCCTGGGGACAGAAATTAATATCTTAATGTGCAGCCCCAAGGCAGCTTGCTGTTGGCTCCCCTGCTAGGAACCAGCTTTATTTAAAGGTCCCGGTGTCCCCTATTCTTCCTTTCTTATTTTTTAATATCTCATTCATTATTTTTATGTGTATGTGTGTATTGCCTACATGTAGGTAAGTACACCCGTGTGATGCACAGCCTGCAGAGGTCAGAAGAGGGCATTGGTTCCCCTGGAACTACAGTTAGAGACAACGGTTATTAGTCACAATGTGGGTGCTGAGAATCGAACCCAGGTCCTCTGCGAGAGCAGTCAATATTCTTAACCACCCTCCAGCCAATCTCTCCAGCCCTCTTTATTTTTTTTTTTTTAAAAAGCTAGTTTGTTATTTTATGTGTATGAGTGTATTTGGTGTAAGTGCCCCTGTGTTGTATAATGCCTTTGGAGGTAAGAGGGCATCTAATTTCCTTAGGGACTGGAGTTACAGACCATTATTGGCCAACATGTGGGTGCTGAGAATCGAACCTGGGGCCTCTAGCAAGAGCAGCTAGTGCTCTTAACCACTAAGCCATCTCTCCAGCCCTCCCTGCCCCCCACTTCATCTTGAAACTGTATGTCTCACACTCTTTCTTGAAAGGCGATGACACCTGTGTTTTGGTCTCGGCCGGTGCACCGTGCCCCAGTCTAACTAAGATCTGCTGTGAAGCCTGTAACCGCCTTCCCAAGCCGCTTCCATCCTCCCTGTTTCGAAGAGAGAATGAAGGCCCAGTGAGGTTGGGTCTGCCTCTGACTTTGGGGTTGCACATAGCGGGAGCCAGGGAATGACCGCTAAACAGATGGGTAAAAGTGAAACTCAACCCAAGGATGTCAAGGAGGTAAATGTTAAACCAGGCGTCCAGAGCCCTGGAGCTCCCAGAGGACAGGCCTCTTCCTCATCGCCTGTGGCTGCTGCACTGAGCTTAGCAGAAACAGACAGGGCTATAGGAAGACCTTGTCTCAAAAAGATCAAACAACAAACAAAATCAGAAAAGCAAAACAACAAAACCAAAAATTGAGAGGGTCTGTCAGAAGCTGTTCCACATAAACAAACCCAAATAAACAGAGTCAGTGCAATGGTTCAGTAGGTAAGAGCACTTGTCCCCAAGCCCCACATGGTAGAAGGAGAGAACAGATTTCTGTAAGCTGTCCCCTGATCGTCACATGAGTGCTATGGCATATTGGTGCATGCATGTACAAGTAAGTAAATAAATAAATAAACCATCACCTCCACTAACAATGCTCCTGACTCCTTACCCACTGCATGCTTTAGTAGAGTAGCTCCTGTCTCTCAGCTGGGCAAAACCATACTAAACCTAATACTAAATACTAAATACTAAATAAAGATAAATTTGCTAAATGGGAACAAATCTTTATACAGCCGTCGATATCCATAACATAAGAAGCTACTGTGAGTCAGTAACAAACTATTACCTGCATTTTCAAATGGACAGTTTACAGAAGAAATTCAACTAGCCAAAAATAGAAACTGGAGTTATGGAAGATTGTTAGCCGCCATGTAGGTACTGGGACTCGAACCTGGGTCTTCTGCATGAACAGCCAGTGCTCTTAACCACCGAGTCAGCTCTCCAACCCTTAAAATTTATTTTTATTTTATGTGCAAGAGTGTTTTTCCTACATATATGTAAACACATCATATGTGTACAATGCCCACAGAGGCCAGAAAAGGGCATTAGAGCGCCTTGAACTGGAGTTATAGATGGTTGTTAGCTGCCATGGGAGTGCTGGGACCTGAACCCAAGTCCTCTGGAAAAGCACATTTCTCTAGCTCCAATTTTTTATTTTTTGCTGTACTGTTTTATACAGCAATTATGGTGTTTTTATCTATGGTGTGCAAGGATGACCCTGAAATCTTGATCTTCCTGCCTCTGTCTCACAAGTGTTGGTATTTTAGTGTACGCCACCATGTCTAGTTGAGGTGGAGCTTGGGACTAAAATCATGATTTTGTGTGTGCTAGGCAAGTACCCACCTGTGAGTTGCACCTTCAGCCCTGTCACCTTGAGACAGGATCTCACGAAGTTTCCCAGGCGGGCTTTGAACTTTCAGACTTCCTGCCTCTGCTGGGATTAAAGGCATGTGCCACCACACCCAGCATAATCCACTTTCAATTTTTAAAACTATAAAAACTTTTCATCGAGTCTCTTTTAAGTCTCTTTTATCTTTTTGGTGGCCTTTGGTATCATAGCCAAACATCACTGCCAAGTCCAGGGTCGTGAGGCTGCCACCCTGTGCTTTTTTCTCAGAGTTAGGTTCTAGGTCTTACATTAAGGCCTTTGATCCATTGTGACTTAATTTCTGTAACCACTTTTAGATACAGATCCAACCCCTTGAGTTCGCAGCATCCCATGTTGAAAGACTGTTTCTTTCCCCTCATGTGTGATCTTGCCAACCTTGTTGAAAACCATTTGACCATATACATGAGGACTGACTTTTAAGCTCTGAGTCTCTTTCTATAGGCCTCTCTGTTTATTATTATTATTATTATTATTTTGAAGTTATGTGTATATGTGATGTGTATGGTTTATTCGTGTGAGTGCAGTTCTAGAATTACAGGTTACCATGAGCTGCCCAGAGTGCGTGCTGGGAGTCGAACTCAGGACCTATGGAAGAGCAGTACACACTCTTAACTGCTGAACACAGGATCATTCTCTCATGATTACTATAATTCGGTAGTAAGGCTTTTTTGTTACTGTTTTTATTTAACTTGTGTGTGTCCATGTGACTCTATGCTATGTTTGGAGGGCCCACAGAAGCCAGAACAGGGTGTCAGATCCTCTGGAACTGCAGTTACAGGCAGTTGTAACCTACTGGACGTGGGCATTGGGTGCCAAGCTCAGGTTCTCTGGAAAAAGCAGGAATTGCTCCTAACTACTGAGCCATCTCTCCAGCCCTGTAGTAAGCTTTGAAACCAGGAAGTGTGAGTTCTCTAGCTTTGTTCTTTTTCAAGATTGGGGAGGAGGGTGACTCTAAGGGTCCCTTGACAATGTTAGGATGGATGTTTCTATTTCTGAAAAAAAGTGTCATTAGCATTTTAATAGGGATCATGAAGAATCTGTAAATTGCTTTGGGCTGTTGGGACATTTTCCCGTGTTGTATTTTCTGATCTTTGAACATGGACTGTGTTTCTATTTGTCCTGTCATTTATTTCTTTCAGCAGTGTCTTATATTTTCATGGTACAGCCTTTTAACCACTTTGGTAAAGTTAATTCCTCAGTATTTTATGCTTTTTGATGCTAATACCAATGGAATTGTTTACAGAATTTCCTTTTCAGATCATTCATTGCAGGCATAGAGAAATGCAATTGTGCCAGGTGCAGTGGGACCCCAGTTCAAGGCCAGCCCAGGTTATATATCCAGACCCTGTCTCAAAACAGCAAGGCCTGGGGAGATGGCTCTACGTTTAAAGTGCTTGCTGAGCAAGCATCAAGATCAGAGTTCAGATCCCCAGAAACCCATATAAATGTTTGCCAGTAATTCCAGCCTCAGGAGGCAGAGAGGGGATTCCTAGAGCAGGGCTGGCTAGCAAGATTTGTCATATGAGCTCTTGGTTTAAGAGACCCTGCCTCGAGGTGGAAGAGAGATGGAGAAATGATTCCTGAACTCAAACCTCTACAGGTGCACAGGCACACACAGGTGTGTCCCCACACACATGCAAAACATTTATATACACACGTGCACAACAGACACACACGCATGAAAAATGGAGGAAAAAAAAACCCTCCAAAATAAGTCAATTAGTCAAAAGCTAATTGTAGTTATTTCTGTTCTTTTTAGAAAAACAAACACAGGATTACACAAGACACACTGCTGTTTCACTGCTGGAGACTCTGAGAGCCTGCTACTTGTTGAAACTGCTCTTCAGGGCTCCGTAGTCCTCCAGGGTGAGGACACCCACACTGGATTCAGCTGGTTCCTTCAGGATCTCATTGAGTGCTTACTGGTTTTTACTCTTTCAAGTCACACTGCCATAAGCACCTTGTGCATTCTCCCTGCTGCTGTGGGAGGTCTGGGTAATTTCCAGAAGTAGAACCTCTGAGCCAAAGGGCAGGAACACTAAGCTTCCCTCCAGGAGGTGGAACCAGCTCTGCCCAGGTGGCAGGAGACCCATCTCCTTCCTGCCCGCAGTGGCTGGCTGTCCTGTTAAGTGACTGACTCCCAAATGGAGTAGCTCAAATCTGGATCCTGAACTGATGGTTGGTTTGTTTTTGAGAGAGCATCTTACTATATATCCCTTGCTGGTCTGGAACTTGCTATACAGACTAGACTGGCCTCAAACTCACAGAGATCCACCTGTCTCTGCCTCTGGAGTGCTGGGACTAAAGGCGAGCATCACCATGCCTGCCAAGCTGATAATTCTTGGTAAGAATTTTCATCAAGTGGCTAAGCTGAAACTACTTGTCAAAACTCCAGCATTTGCCTTTAACTTGATTAGAGAAGCTAGGGATGGCCCACATAAGCCCTTGGAAAACAGCCAGTGCCCTCCGGAGAACTGCCCAATCCTGGCGGCCAGCCTCTGATTAGCATTTGCATGTGTCTGTCTGGGCGCTTGAATTCCCCTCTGCTACCAAATTCTAAGGAGTCCCTGACTCATCGTGACTCTGCAGGAATTGTGCCCTTCCAGGCACTTGGGAGCCAATATCTCCCACTGGCACGGTTGTCCTCCGAGAAGGCTGCAGACATTTACTTGTGAATGCTGATAGAAAAGGAAGGTGTGGTAGGGTCGCAGGAGACCGGGGCAGGATCCTTATCATGCCCAGTCACCAGCGCCCAGGTGACCTTTGGTAAAATGCTTATCTCGTTTGGGGAATACTGTACATGCCGTTCCCTGGTACCTGGCATGCTTGCCTGGTTTCTCCGTGTCATTCTTCTGACTCAGCATCAGTGCTTTCCCTGACCCCTCCAGAGTGGGATGGACGGTCCTAACCTAGAAACCTTCAGAGAAGCTTCCAGCACCCAAAACAGGGACATCTTCAGGACCATTACTATTTATGTCTGTCTCCCCAGGATTACAGAAAGGTCCAAAGTAGGACCTTTGTCTATCTGCCTTGTCTGTCTGTGTGTTTGTTGAAACAGGGTCTCCTATAACCCAGGCTGGCCTCAAACTCCCTGTATAGCAGAGGGACGACGTTGAATTTCCAATCCTCCTGCCTCTACCTCTCCAGTACTAGGATTATAGACATGTGCCTCCAAGCTCAGTTTATGTGGTATTGAGGATCAAACCCAGGGCTTCATGGATGCTAGGCAAGCAGCCTACCACCTGAGCCATACCCTCAGCTCAACGTCTGTATCTTGATCTATAGCCCAGTGTCTGGAATCACATCAGGCCCTGGTAACAATGGATCGTAAAGTGGATCTAAGCAAGATGGAACAGTCTGCTGAATCCTGCCTCCATCAAGTAAGCAAATTCCTGAATCTCTGCACCTTATATGAGTGGATGCATGTGAGGTAGTTGGGTGGGTGCTTGGACTATAGAAGGGGCTAGATCAATGCTAAAATGACATTAGATGCTAGTGGGTGGATGAGGGTCCCTGAGGTTCACCACAACAGCCACTGGTAGTGGCCTCACAGCATCCTCCTGCTTGAGAACTGCTTAGCATGTTGAAAGCAGTTTTTCTTCTAGCCCTGACTGGCCTAGAACTGGCTATGTAGACCAGGCTAGCTTCTAACTCAGAGATCTACCTACCTGAGTGCTGAGATTAAAGGCATATTACCACCATGCCCAACTGTTTTCTTTTTTTTCTGAGACAGACTTACTATGTAGCCCAGGTTGGCCTTGAACTCATAGCAATCCAGGAATTACAAGCACGAGCCATTATGCCTCATTTCAGAGCAAGTTTCTGTTGGCTCATGCACAACCCACCAGGAGTAAACACGTGCCCAGAGAGCTGCCATCATTGGTCTTGAGAATTCTAGAGAGTTCTACTGGTGTCCTATGTCTTTTAATTTCCATCTCTGGGAAGCTGAGTTGGACCTCTTGCCCTCAGTTCCCACCAGCCATCCTTTCCCCACATGCTAAACCCTCTGTCCACTTTGTGTGGAAAGGAGTTGGAGGAGGTGATCAGGACAAACCTCAGGTTGTTTGAGACAGGGGTCTCCCATGAGCCTGGAACTTTGCCACTTAGGCCTGGCTTAGGCACTTCCAGGGTTCGCCAGTCTCCACTTCCCATCCCCCTGACTGGGGTTTACAATCTGTCACCATGCCCTGAGTTTTGCTTGGGTTCTGGAGATCTGAACTCAGGCCTTTATTCTTGCAAGGCAAGCACTTTGCTAACTGAATCCTCTCACCATCTCCGGCACAGTTAGGTCAAGTGTGAGAGAGCCCGGCACTAGCACCCTCAAACGAACCTGTGCTTTGTAATTGCATCTCGCAACCTCACTGGCCCTACCTCGGCAGAGGAAGCTCTCTGGCCCGCAGCACACCAGGGCGGCCGGCACCAGTGGGTGATTTACTGATGCTGGGAGGCTGACCCTAGACCTTCCGGGAAGCATCTGTCCTGCTGCTCCCGTCACTGCTGTCACTGCTAAAGGGCCATCGAGTGCCTGGGAAGAGCCAGCACAGGAAGCCCTTGAGTCTGTGTCATCTCCTGTCTCTAGCTGGAGGGGACCAGCCACCATAAAGGAGTCTCTATGAGGTCAGCAGAGGCCAGGCTCTGCTCGGAGCACTGGCTTTGTTTTCCTCTTGCAAAATGGAAATTGCTTTATTTGTTATACATATAAATGCAGACGTGTGGGGTTTTTTTCTTTTCAGGAAAGCTTAAGGAAAAAAGCATCTCCACCTCTGAGCCTATCACCCAGAAAACATACACACATAAACACTTTTTTTTCCCCCAGAAAGGGAATTAAATTGTACATAGTCTGTTAGAATCTTGATTTTTCTTTTTTTTTTTTTTTTTTTTGGTTTGTTTTATTTGAAGAGGTTTCACTTTGTAGCCCAGGCTGGTCAGGAATTTACTATGTAACCCAGGATGATGAAATTTTGTGGCAATTCTCCTGCCTCAGCCTCCCAAATCCTGGGATTATGCCCCCCTTTTTTTTTGTTTTGTTTTTTGAGACAGGGTCACCCTGTGTAGTACTCAAAGTTGGTAGTCCTCCTGCCTCAGCATCCCAAGTTTGAATATAATTTTTTTTTAATGCACATTATATCCAGACAGCATCTTTTCTCTTAAAAAAAAAAAAAACTTTCTGTAGATATTATAATTGGCATGAAATAAATTACATTTATGTGATAAATTTTTTTTTCTTTTTGGTCTTTTTGAGACAGGGTCTCCCTGTAGCCCCATCTGGCCTGGAACTCATAACATAGACAGACTTATCTCCATCTCACAGAGATCTACTTGCCTCTGCTTTCCAAGTGCTGGTATTAAAGGCATGTATCACCATGCCTGGCCACTTTATCTTTTGAGACAGGGTCTCTGAAACCTGAGCTGGCCAGAGGAATCCCAGGGTCCTCCTGTCTCTGCCTCCCTAGCATTGGTATGAAAAGCGAGCATCAGGCCTGGATCCGATGGCACACTCCTTTAATCCCAGCACTCTGAAGGCAGGGGCAGGCACATCTCAAATTGAGGCCAGCCTGATTTACATAGCAAGTTCCAAGCCAGCTAGAGCTACACAGGGAGACCCTGTCTTGGAACAAACAAGCAAAAATTAAAACCACGCAAGCCACGGCCTTTTATGTGGATTCTGGGATCTAACTTGGGTCCTCATGTCTATGCAGCGAGTACTTTGCTTGAGCCATCTCTCCAGCCCTTATATTATATATATTTTTCCCCATTTATTTATTCTTGCGTATGTAGGCATGCAAATGCCTCATGTAGAAGTCAATTCTCTCCTTTCAAAACGCGGGACCAGGACTGAACTCTGGTTGCCATCTCATTGGCCCCCTAGGTAGTAATTCTTAAATGCCATGGAGTACTGCAGCATGAGAGCATCATTTTATTTGGTGGCGGGCACCTTGGGTGGCTTTGATATGTTTCTAGGTAGACACAGCCTTGTGCATGCGTTTCTGTATCCACGCCTGTTTCCTTCCTGTGGTGTGGACGAGTGGAAGGGACACTTGCTGTTAAGGTTCTGGAAACACGCTGAGGAATGGCTCCCCTGGAAACCTGTCTCGCTTCGCCTCAGCCCCTTTGGCAGATTATAGGAAACGGTTCCTGCTTCTAATTCAGGCAGAAACCTCCAGAGTGATGACTTGCAGGGTTTGAGGAAGTCTTTCAAGTGTGACCCCATGGCTTTTGGCAGGAAGCCAGACGGGAGGGTAAACTGGCCACCCGACTCATTTGGAGCAGCAAAGTCCTTTGGCTGCGGGGAGGTGAGGCTGTTTCAGAGTTAGGGTGAAGGAGAGAAACAGGGTCAGACCTAGGGGTAAACCGTGGTCAGTCCTGGCCTTGTGACCTTGGCTCAGCCATTTGACCTTCCCGGATGGGGGAATAGAAGAGATTACACAAACTCCTAAGTACAGGAACCTGCATTCTAACCTCAGAAACGCAAAGGTGTACGAGTTGGAGCTTTGATTTCTTCTCCAGAAATGTGGGGGGCACACTGTTCCTATTGGGTGAGCACAGGAAAGTATCTGCCTGGGAAGGATGCTAGAGGAGAGGCCAGTACTGAGCAGTTGGAAGGGAGGGTGGCCTGCAGAATGATGACCTCGCCCAAAATGTCCACACCATATTCTGGTGCTCCTGTGTGCAATGCTAGTTTACATGGTGTATTAGCTTCATGTTACTATAACAAAATACCCAAAGCAGCTAGCTTATAAAGAGAAAAGAGGGCTCATTTCGTAAAATGTTCATCTTGCAAGCACGAAGACTTGAATTCAACCCCTAGAACTCATGCAAACAACTGACTGTTGTGGTAAGCCTTTGTAATACAAGTGCTTAGGGAGGCAGAGATAGGGAGATACCTGGGACTCCCTGGCCAGCCAGCCTAGCCTACTTGGGGAGCTCCAGGCCAGGGAGAAATTATGTCCTCAAAAAACAAGGTAGAGCTGGGCATGGTGGTGCAGGCTTTTAAACCCAGCACTCAGGAGGTGGAGACAGGTGGGTATTTGTGAGTTCCTGGTCAGCCTGCTCTACATAGCAAGTTCCAGGACAGCTGGAGCTACAGGGAGACTTTGTTTCACAAAAAGACCCCTCCCCCACCCATCCCTCCCAAGGTAGAGCAGGGTCCCCGAAGAAGGAAAAGGAAGATTGTCCTCTGGCCTCTATCCACATGTATACATATGTGTACATGTACCCACTCACCAACACACTAAATAAGCAAAGTATTGCATTTATTTATTATTTATTTGTTGGCAGGACCTCATGTAGTCCAGACTGGCTATATGTAGCCAAGGATGACCTTGAACTCCATGATCCTCCCACCTCCACCTCCAGAGTACTGGCAAGTGAATCATGCTTCCTTTATATGGTGCTGGGAGTCAAACTCAGGGCTTCATGCATGCTAAGCAAGGCCTCTACCAACTGAGCTACAACATGTGTTAAGCATAAGAATGCTACATAACCGGCAAGTCGTGGTGGCACATGTCTTTTATCACAGCCCTCGGGAGGCAGAAGCAGGTGGATATCTGTGTGAGGCCAGCCTGGTCTATACAGCAAGTTCTATGTCAGCTAAGGCTGCATAACGGGACCGAGTCTCAAAAAACAAAAGAAAAAGAATGTTACATGTATGAGCTGGGGTGCAGCCGGTGGTGACAGCGTTTGTGCAGCTGGGCCGGAAGTGTCTCCTTCCATCCTAACCCCACCTATGGCTTCCCAGTGCTCTTGTTTAAAAGTTCACTGTTCCCCATGATGGTGGACCCGCCCTGCATGCTGTGACCTTGTTGTTTTCTGGGGTCTGGTCTGCTTTCAGACCCCTTTCTATCTCTCTCCCTCTCCCTCCCTTCTCTCTCTCTCTCTCTCTCTCTCTCTCTCTCTCTCTCTCTCTCTCTCTCTCTCCCCCACCCCCATCCCTCTGCATCCAGCTTCCTTCAGTCCCAGAAACTAGTGCAACGATGTGCTCTTCTTTCTTCTGGGCCTTGCAGAAGCCGTTGCACCTCCTCTCCTTGGCCTCTGTTCTCTGCTCCAAGGCCATCTGGTTCCCCACCTTCCAGCTAAACCAGGTGCAGCATTCCAGTCCACAAAACATAGCCTTGTAGTGACCTGATAGATATCTACTATCTACTTCCCCCACCAAGTCGTGGGTGGAGTAAATAAATACATGTTTATTGAAGGAATCAGTGATGGAGTCTGGGCTTGGAACTCACTCAGTTTCCCTCTTTCCTTCTTTCTTATTTTGAGACAGGGTCTCCCTGTAACCCCAGATGACCTGAAATTCACTATGTAGACCAAGCTGGCCTCAGCCTCACAGAGATCTGCCTGCCTCTGCCTCCCGAGTGTTAGGAGTAAAGTCCACGCTCAGGTCTTTCTCTTTAAAACAATTTTTTTTTAAAATTTATTTTTATTTTATGTGTTTGACCTTTTTGCCTGCATGCATGTAAGCTCACTCATGAACTCAATGACCATGGGGGCCAGAAGAGGGCTTTGGATCTCCTGGAGCTGGAGTTAAGGATAGCTGACCGTGTGGTGGCTGGGAACTGAACTCTAAAAGAGCAGCCAGTGCTGTTAACTGCTGAATCATCTCTCTAACCCTTTCTTTTTTGAAACAAGGTCGCTTTTGAAACAAACTTGAAGCCTAGCCTCAAACTTGATAAGTAGCCAAGGATGACCTTGAACTTGTGATCTTCCTGCCTGCGCCTACTGTTGTCAGATTACAAGTGTGCATAACCACAACCCAGGTTCTGTGGTACTGGGTGTGGAATCCAGGGCTTTGTTCACAGTCAGCAAGCACTCCATCAACGAGTTACTCCTCCAGCTCTTCTTCCGCAGTTTTCAAAAGCAGAAACTGGCTCAGAGAAGATAAGACTTCCATCCAAAGTCACCAGGCAAACCTGGAAGGCTTGAATCTTCCAGGGACAGACGCCGAGATTAGGAATCTGGGCAGAAGGTCACTGTGAGCAGGAGTCAAGGCCAGAGGAACTTGGGCCAATCCCAGAAGCAGGTCTGCTGGGAAAGCGCCTTCAAGAGGATGTGCTAAGCTTGCCTGCCCAGGCAGAAGAGGAACCCAGGGCTGGTGGGGTGCAGGGGACAGACCCTGTGCCCTGTGGCCCAGCAGATCTCATGTCTGGCCTCCACTCTGCCTCACCCTTAGCCACTCAGCCAATATTGCTGTGTAAATGGCTTTTTCAGCTGTGTCACTCTGGGAAAGGACAAAGGTTGAGGGCCAAGTTCCCTTGTTCACTGTGGGCAAAAGTGGAAAACAATTACCACAATTTGGGAAGATGATTTGTCAATAGGTGTCACAGTATATCACCGTGACCCAGGAATGTGGTTGTGGCAATTTCTCCTAAAGAACACTAGTATAGCCGGCAGTGTTATTCACAGTGGGAGCTGCACACAGGAGCATCATTGGTCCTGGTGGAGACCAGGAGCCACCTGATGCTGTCAGTAGATAACTATAAGAGAATGGGGCTTCACTCACCCCTTGGAGAACAGAGAGCAATGAGGTCTGGTCTGCCAAGTCTGAGCTCGCCTGCTAAAGCGCCTCCTAGCACATGTATGACTCTGATTTCCATCCCCAGCAGGACAGAGAGTAAAAGAAAAATCGCAAGGAACAGAGCAGGTCTATATGAACGAGCATAGGAAGGTACTTGTGATATTTCTATGTATTGTGTGTATGTTCTATGTATTGTGTGTGTGTATGTGTGCACATTTTCGTGCATGTGGAAGCTAGAGGTCAACCTCCGATATCAATCTGTATCTTTATTTTATTTTTGAGATCTTACTATGTTTCTTTTAAATTACGTGTATTTAAATGTTGGTGCCTGTGGAGTCCAGAAGAGGGCAACGGATCCCCTGGAGGTGGAGTTACAGGTGGTAGGGGCCACCCAATGTGGGGGCTGCAAACCAAACCTGGGTCCTCTGGACGAGCAAGCGCTCTTAACCACCGAGTCATCTCTCCAGCGCGCCCCTCCACCTTTATTTCTGAGACAGATTTTTCCGTCAAATATGAAGCTCCTGGATTCCATTAGGGTGGCCAGCCAATAAATAAGCTTCAGGGATCCACCTGTCCCCACCTCCTCCCTCTCCAAGACTGGAGTTACAGGCTCCCCTACCCTGACCACCACGCCCAACTTTTTAATGTGGGTTCTGGAATCCAAACACATTCTTGTGCTTCTGCGGCAAGTACTTGCCAACTGAGCCATGTCTCCAGCCGCCTCTCTATACATCTACGTTTGTATCTGCACACACTGATGTGCATATATATTCATATTTTTAAATATTTATTTTCACGAATGTGTGTGTACCATGTGTGTATGTACAGGTTTGTGTGTGAAGATGTATGTGAGCCACAGCATCATTCATGTAGAGATCGGAGGATACCCTTCAGCTATGGGTCTTCTCCCTCTTGTCTGTTGCTACGATGCCTGGTCCAGGCTGGCTGGCCCATGAACTGTCTACCAATTCTCCAGTCTCCATTTCCCAATGTGCCATAGGGGTTATCAGCATGTGCCACAGAGTCCAGCTTTTATGTGGGTTCCGGTGATCTGAACTCTGATGGTCAGGCTTGCTTCGCAAGTATTTTTCCCATTGAGCCATCTTCCAGGCCTCTGCATGTGTTTTGTTTTGTTTTGAAGATTTTCTTTTATGTGTGTATTTTGCCTGCATCTATGTAAGTATACCACCTATGTGCCTGGTCTGAAGAGAGCGTTGGATTCCCTGGAACTGGAGTCACAGATGTTTGTTAGCTGCCATGTGGGTACTAGGAACCAAAACTGGGTCCTCAGCAAGAGCAGCCAGTGCTCTTGACTCAAGTTAAGCCATCACTCCAGTTCAGACTTTGAACACTTGATCGTCCTCCATCCACCTTCCACATGCTGGAATGACAGGCATCTGATTGCTTCCACAGTTCTGCTGTTATAGGCCACATTCTGATGAACATCCCCCTGGGAAGAAATCATTTTACAACTCCTAAAATACTGTCTCAGGATAAGTCTGAGAAAAAGAACTGTTGAATTGAAGATTAGAATCCTGTCCAGGGTTCATCCCTTCTCCCTACTGCCCCACAGGTGGTGGGGCTGGCTCACAACCCAGCAGCAAGCTGCAGGTACTTTGTGGTCCAGCCTTATGTCTACCCATTTCACAGAGGAGGGAACTGAGCCTCCGTGACAGAGCAATGCAGGGACATAGGGGACATGTGGTTCAGGAGCCCAGTTAAGTCAGGGCTGCCTCCACTGCTGTCTGGTTTCTGGTGCCCACTGCAGACCTAGTTCCCTTCAGATCACAGCAAATACAGCCTCCTCATGTTGGTGAGAACCTCAGCCCTCCTTACCTGCCTGCTCCTCCTTCTGCCTCATCTTACACCCTCATTCTGACTTCTACCAAGATTCACCTACTTTCATTTCCCCAGAGAAGAAGTGCTGCCTGGGCTTTGTTCCCAGCACACCCTCGCACGCTAGCTTTCCCACACCTCCTCTTAGAAGCCTTCCCTGGTCACCCATAGGTAGGCCCACTCACATGGCCTTGCATGCATGGCTGGCTTTTCATTGATTCTGTTCTGCTTGCCTTTATTTAGTCTCCAAGTATTTACTGAATACTTGCTTGTGCCAGACACCAGCGTAATGGAACACATACACAAATTAATTCATACCACATCCATGACTCTGTCCTCCCTCTTTCTGCTCAAAGGGGGTCTCAAAGATCACAGCAGACGGGTGAGGAAAGAATGTCCTGTTCTGATTCACAGGTGCCTGGCTTCCTGCCAGTCAACATTCCAGTGATTAAAAAAAATTATTTTATGTATGTGAGGGTTTTGCCTGCATGTATCTAAGTACACCACATGCATGCAATGCCTGTGGAGGCCAGAAGAAGGTGTTGGATTCCACTGAAACTGGAGTTATGAACAGTTGTTAGCTGCCATGTGGGTGCTGAGAAATCAAACCCAGGTCCTCTGCAAGAGCAGCCACTGCTCTTAACCACTCTGATCCCACCATTGATTTTTTAAAAGTTGTTTTGTTGTCTAAGATATTTAAAAGCCAGGAAGTTCTCAAAAAGCAAAAAGCCTGAGGGTGTAACTCAGTTTGTAGGTGCTTTCTTAGCCTGCAGGAAGCCCTAGGTCCTGTCCCCAGCACCACATAAACCAGGCATGGTGCATGGTGCACTGCATAAACATGCTGCACACCTGTGATCTCAGCACTTGGGAGGTGAAGGCAGGAGGATCAGAGAGTCAAGGACATCCTGGGCCAGATTGCAAGTTGAGGCCTGACTGGGATACAAAAGACTTCATCTTAAACAAACAAATGGGGGCTGGAGAGCTGGGTTCAATTCCCAGTATTTACATGGAGGCTAACAACCATCTGTAACTCCAGTTCCGAGAGGTCTGGCGCCCTTTTCTGGCTTCCGTGGGCATTGCACCCAAGGATGCACTTACACACGTGCAGGCAAAACACTTATACATTGAAAGAACACACCAGGGATGTGACTCAGTGGGTAAAGTTCCTGCTATACAAGTGTAAGACCCTGAGTTTGAATCCACAGAACCCAGTGCAGAAGACAGGAACACATGTCTGCAACCCGAAGACCGGACAAGGTGGGGAGCAAACCCCAGAAGCCTTTGAACCAGCTAGCCTACTATGTGCTGCAGTCAACCAGAGACCTGGACTCAAACAAAGGGGAAGGTGAGGACCAACACCCATCCTCTAACCTCCATATGAGCCGTGGTACATGCATCCCGCACTCATATACACTTACAAGCACACATATCATATACACACATGCAAATTAAATTTTAAAACATGATAAAGCCAGGTATGGTGGCCCACACTTTTAATCCCAGCACTCAAGAGGCAGAGACAGTCAGATCTCTGTGAGAGAGAGGGCAGACTAGTATACAGAGTGAGTTCTAGGCCAGCAGGGGCTACAAGGGAGATCCTGTCTCAAAAAACAAAATAAATAAATAAAAGTGAAAATATGAAACATAATAAAAACAAAAGGATAGCCACAAACCCAAGGAACCAGGAACCACCTGAAGGGATTCCAAGTCCAATGTCAGAGTCATTTGAGCAACAAAATAAGTATTGTAATGTTGGGTTACAACTCAAAGGATAAAATCCGGGGCTGGGCAAAGCTGAGCTGTGCAGTCCTCAACTTTGTCTATCACGTGACAGGCTCTGCTTCTGCCCTCAGCACTGCAAAACAGCAAAGAAATCTGAAATAAATGTGATGGAGGTCAGGGACTGGGGGCAGGAGACACGGTCTGTGGCTGAGTGCACTTCCTGCTCTTGCAGAGGAGCCAGGTTCAGCTCCCAGCACTCACATGGCAGCTCAACCACCTGCCACTCCAGTTCCAGGGGTTCTGATGCCCTCTTCTGTTCTCCAAAAAGGCTCTGCACGACATGGACACGCATACACATGGGTAAAACATTCAGACACATAAAGTAAAAGTAAATAAATTTTTAAAAATAAAAAATGAATAATACACTGCCCTGTAGCGTTGTTGCGAGAATCAGAGGAGGTCCAAAGGCCTAGGCTGTGCCCAACACCTGGTAAGTGATCCATGTACGTGCTTGTTTCTTTGTGTTTCTTTGTTTGTTTTTGAGACAAAATATACTGTATCCCTTTATTATGTACAGAGGCTGATCCTGGACTTCTGTTTGTTTTTGAGAAGGGATCTCCCTGTAGCCCCAACTGACCTGTAATGTACCATGTAGACCAGGTTGGCCTGGATCTCACAGAGATCCACCTGCCTCTGTCTTCCATGTGCTGGGATTAAACTTCTGTCCTCCTACCTGCGTCTCCCGTGCGCTGGGATTACGGAAACATGCCACTGTGCCTTACTTCTTTTTAATCATTTCTTGTTTGTTTGTTTGTTGAGACATAGTCTTGCTATCTACATATCCCTAGGCAGACTGGCCTCAAACTTGTGTTGACCCTCCTGCCTCCACCTCCTGAGTGCCACCATGCTTGCTTTATGCAGTGCTGTGGATGGAACCCAGAATCTCGTGCACGCTAGAGAAGCACTGTCCAGCCGACCTGTACCCTGATCCCTCCCGTTATACTCTGTCTCCCTCCCCCACTGAACACGAGCTCGAAGGAGACACCTGGTCAGTTTGGGGATTTGCTCAGAGCTCTGTCACCAGCACAGAGCCTGACTGATGTGCAGCAGTCAAGTCAGTAAACAAGTTCTGAATGAATTAAGGAACAGACGAGGGAGGGAATGAATGGTGTGGAGGCAGGAATGGAACGCTGGTCTTCGGGTCAGAGAGAGCTGCTCGTATTCTCTTCCCAGCCTTTCTTCCTAGCAGCCCTGAGGCCTCAGGTAAACCATTTGGCCTCTCTGAGTCTCAGTTTTCCCACCTGGGGCTTCCCGAGACAAGTAGGCTCTTAGCACAGCTCTGATGTACCAGCAAGTGGCCTTCACGCCTCTGCCGTGGACAGCGCTGACGTACCAGCAAGCGGCCTTCACGCCTCTGCCGTGGACAGCGTTGCACAGGCTTGCAGCCACAGGCAGGTGCCCAGGGCAGCTCGCAAAGCTTGCCTGCGGTTCCATGACCCCAGTCCTTCCTCAAACAACCACACCCCAGGCCATGGCTCTGCCTCTGGGTGGAGACACAGGAGCGGTCAGAAGACTGTGTTCCTGGCTACACCGGACAGGCCGGGCGTCCTCTGAGAACGTTAACAAGCTTCTAGAATGTGCAGGCTCAGCACTTCCTGCCTCTGGGTGGCCCAAGCCTGTGCTCTGGGGGCATCGAGAGGGCGTGTGCCCTATGATGGCCGTGGTCTGGGACCGGAAAATGGCAGTAACGGTGGACATGAAGTGAGTCAACCCAGGGGTTAGTGGGCAGGTGGTGCCGGGGTCATGGAACAGGAAGCATGCTGGAAGGTAACCGGGTTCTGGCAAAGTGAACAAGTATCACTTCCAGACTTGGACGGTGACAGTTCTCCCTCTCATTCATTGCACCTGCCAGCTGGATGGTTATGGCCTGGTCATGTACACAGACAGCAGAGCTCCTACAGCCCTGTCTATAGACTTTGAGGAGGAAGCCTTTCCTCTACTCCTTCCTGCCACCCCGGACTCCACAAAATGGGTGCTAAGCCCAGGGATGCTGACAGCCAAGGCAGCCAGGCACTGACAACAACTACCAGAGCATGTTTTTCTACGAGATCTCATAGGCAGATAATTTTTAAATTGTCATATTCTGGGGCTGGTGAGATGGCTCAGCTGGTAAAGGGTGCTTGTTGTCAAATCTGATAATCTGAGATCCAACCCAGGACCCACAGAGAACCAACTCCCACAAGTCATCCTGTGACCTCCAAAACACAATTATTTCATGGCATCCACACACAAATAAATGTAAAAAAAAATTAACTATCATAGTCTCAGGTTTATCAGAAAGAGAAACATGTATTATAAAAAAATGCAAGCATCAGCCAGATGTGATGGCACATACCTGTAATCCCAGCACTTGGGAGGCAGAGGCAGGAGGATCAAAAGTTTGAAACTAGCCTGGGCAACATAGTGGAACCTTATCTCAAAAATAAAACAAATGACAGCAGAAACCATATAGACATCACAAAAACGAATAAAGGTCCCATAATCCTTGATTTCTGCAACAGGAGATAACAGCTTAGAAATGTTCTTCCTGGCCTCTCCCTTCTTCGAAGAGCATTATAGCTGGCCATGGCGGCTGGCATCTGCTATCTAACACTGGGGAGGCCGAGGCAAGTGGATTGTCATGAATTTGAGGCCAGGGTGAGCTACATAGTGAGTTCCAAGCCAGCCTGAGCTACAGTGTGAGATCCTGTCTTTTTTTTTAAAGGCGTCAAGCACTGAAGTCCAAACCTGCTCAGCATGTTGTATAATCCACTGATCTTCCTATAGATCCTAAGCATCTGAAAGCAGTAATCCCTGCTCACGTCGCCTGAGAAAAGAAAGTGTATTTAATCGCAAGCTGCCCCAATCACATCTTAATACTGTCTTGTTGCTGATAGATTCTATCATGAGTATGCGTGTGAGTGAGAATGTGTGTGTATGTACGTGTGTGTATGTATGTGTGTGACTATCTGGTGAGTGTGTACATGAATGTGGATGTGTGTGAATGCTTATGAATGTGAGAATGTGTATATGCATGAGTATGTGTGAGTATTATGTGAGAATATGTGAGTCTGTATGAGTGTGTGGGGCATGTATGTATGTGTATGTGTGAGAGCATGTGTGTGGATATGTGGATATGTGTTTGTGAGTGCAAGTGTGTGTTAAGTGTGTAAGAGTGCCTGTTGTGATTTTTGTGTGTGTGCTTGTGTGAGTTGTGGGTATATGTGTGAGAGTAAGTGTGTCTAAGAGTGTGTGAGCATATGCGTGTGTGAGCAAGGGTACATGCGAGTGTCTGTGGGAATGTGTGAGTGTGTGTATTTCACACTTTGTGGAGTGTCTCTCTAGGAGGACCTGGTAAGGTGCTATAGCAGCGACTCTGGGGTTCACGCGTGTACAAACCCCGTCTTTCAAGTTAGGTTTGTCCGTTTTGTGCTCTACACGTGAGGCGGTTTCTTAGTTTAAGGACAGGCTCCAGAGACCAGCTGCTACATTTACATCCTGCCTAATAATGTCTAGTTCTGTGTCCTTGGACAAATGGCTTGATATCTCTGTGCATCAGTTTTCTGACCTGTAAAACCAGCACAATGATATTATTAGTCTGTTTAAAGAAGAAAAACAAATGCACAATTTGGAGTTTTAAGAAAAAGTATCTGGGGCTGGAGAGATGGCCCAGTGGTTAAGAGCACTGGCTGTTCTTGCAGAGGACCAGGGTTCAATTCCCAGCACCCACATGGTGGCTAACAACTGTCAGTAACTCCAGTTCCAGGGAATCCGATGCCCTCTTCTGACCTCCACAGGCACCGCACTACATAGGTGCACTTACACACGTACAGGCAATACACTCATACACACAAAATAAAAACAATGAAAAAGAAAAAGAAAGAAAAGCAACTGGGGCTCAGAGATGGCTCAGTGGATAAAGCACCTACCATGCAAGACTTAGGGCCAGAGTTCAGATCCCCAGAACCCACATAAAGCCAGATGTGGTGGCCCACATTTGTAACCCCAGCAAGCCTAAGGCAAGATAGGAGGCAGAGACAGTAGAATTCTCTAGAAGCTTGAGCCGGCTGGCTCTGTGCTGGCAGCTATCTGTGGTCCTGTCATTTGATCCAGACCAATTTTTGAAATAGTCCAAAGAAATTACATCCCCCAAACAGTCTGAAATATTTACTTACAGTTGTTTTTCTCTCAATACAAAATATGCATGAAGAACATTTATCGGCCAAGTACAGTGCTTTACATGGGAGAGGCTGAGATAGAATTTCAAGTGGGAGGTCTCGGCCAGAAAGAGATCAAGACAGAGACAGAGACAGGGACAGGCAAGAACAGAAGTAAGGAAATGCATCAGTCGTTTTGCTTTTTGAGATAAATATCACTCTGTAGCCCAGGCTGGCCCCAAACTTGTAGCAATCCTCTTGTTTTAGGAGCCTTGTTTTAGGCTCCTTAGTGCTGGGATTACAGAGGTAAGCCACAGATGTAAGCCACCATGTCCACATATTCAGAAGGCATTTTATTGGACTTTTGGCACACAAACCCTTAGCCATGTCTAGAACATTCCTGCCACCTAGAAGTTTGCCGGTTTCCAAGGTCTGGCGTTTTCTTTGCCAGGATTTCCTGTAAATGGAACCCAGCAGCCCGCACTGTCCCCTTTTGGCAGAACGTCTGGAATGCACCTCTATTGCTGCTTGAGTCAGAAATTGGCTCTGTCTGTTGCTGAGCAGAGCTCCACGTATGATTATGGCACAGTTTGTTCACCATCTTCTGTTGATAGGTATCTGGATCATTATCAGTTTTAGAATATTCTAACGAAGCTGTGAATGCTCTTGTTCAAGTCTTTCCATGGACAGACATACTGATTCTTCTTAGTAAAATGCTGGGAGCAGAATCGCTGAGGGTCTGACTCCTCTACATCGTCACCCAGGGCGGAGGTTGTCAGTATTCCCAATCTTAACGCACTGGGTGCTTCTGGGGAACTCCTTGTTAATAATTCTATTTGAGGACTGGGGACATGGCTCAGTGGGTAAGAGCACTTGCTGTCCAAGCATGAGGTCCTGAGTTCAGAGTCCAACACCCACATAAAAAGTCAGGTGTGGCCTCACAGGTCTGCAACCCCAGTGTTTGCGGAGGCAGTTAAAGGAGGGTTAACCTGGCTTCCTGGCTGCCGCCCAGCTCTGGTTCAGTGAGAGACCCTGCTTCAAGGGAATAAGATGGAGAGGGTTAGAGCAGGACATGGTATGTCCTCCTGTGGCCACTGCAAGTGTGGGCATGCACCAGCACAGGTGTGCACACACACACACGCACACGCACACACACACGCACACAAGACTTCAATCTGTATTATTAAAAATGCATGCTTTAGTGCGTACTTATCAATAGCTCATATAACTCCTCAGAAGAGCTTCTTGTCCAAATCTATTGCCCATTTTTATTCGGTTTTCTTTTTAATTAATTAATTACATAAATACTTTTTATTTTATGTGTTTGAATGTTTTGCCTGCATGCAGGTAAGTTTACCATGTACATGCAGTGCTCACAGAAGCCAGAAGAGGGCGCTGGATCCCCTGGAACTGGAGTTACAGGTGGTTATTAGCCGCCATGTGGGTGCTGGGAACTGAACCCAGGACCTCTGCAAGAACAGCCAGTGCTCTTAACTGACTGAGCCATCTCTCCAGACCCTTTTTTTGAATTTTTCTTACTATTGAATTTTAGGAGTTATTTACATGTTATAAAACTTGCATATCAATGCTTCCTCTGATGCATGTTTTTCAAATATTGTGTGTGCCTTTTGGGTTGTTTTTTTGTTTTGGGGTAGGGGTGGGGGGTTGAACCAGGGGTCTTTCTGTATGTAACTCTGGCTGACCTAGAACTTGCTTTGTAAACCAGGCTGGCCTTTAACTCACAGAGATCCACCTGCTTTTGCTTCCAGAGTGCTAGAATTGAGGTCGTGAGCCACAGGTATGCAACACCAGGCCCAACTTATTTTGTCCTTTTTTTTTTTTTTTTAATTATGTGTGTTTGTGTGTGTCTGTGTCTGTGAATACAATGCTGGAGTTGCAGCCTGCTTCAAACCACCTGACATGGGTGCTGGGAATTGAACCCAGGTGCTCTGGAAGAACAAAATGTACTCTTAACCACTGACTCATCTCTCCAGCCCCCATGTTTTGTCTTTTTTATGAATATGAATGTTTTGCCTGCATGTATGTAGGCCCATGTGTAAGCAGTGCCCACAGAGGCCAGAAGAGGGTGCCAGATGCTCTGGAACAGGTGGTTGTTAACTGCCATGTGGGTGTTGGGAATAGAACCCAGGTCCTCTGCAA
Organism: Eospalax fontanierii; assembly: GCA_035773235.1. Lineage (NCBI taxonomy): Eukaryota > Metazoa > Chordata > Mammalia > Rodentia > Spalacidae > Eospalax > Eospalax fontanierii. The sequence goes on from CM069541.1 coordinate 56,292,284, forward strand.
GAGCAGCCAGTGCTCTGAACTGCTGAGCCATCTCTCTCCATCTCCATTTGTCTTTTGGGGTCTCGTGGAGTCCAGACTGGTCTCAGACCCTCTATGTAGCCAAGGATGATATCGAAACTCCTGATCCTGCCTCCATCTCCCAAGCGCTGGGATCACAGAAACATGCTGTCGTGCCAGACTTTTTATGTCTTGTTGCTGTGCCTGGTCTGTTTGTTTGTTTGGGCCTTTTTGAGACAGGGTCTCCCTGTAGCCCCAGCTGGCCTGGAACTTGCTATGTAGACCAGTCTGGCCCCGGCCTAACAGAGATCTGCCAGCCTCTGCCTGCAGGGTGCTGGGATCAAAGGCCTGAACCACCACACCCGGCTTTTTTTTTCTCTCTTTCTTCAGTTTCCGAGATGTTGTCTTCTTATATGCCCCTGGCCAGACTGGCCTCAAACTTGTCTTGACCCTCTGCTTCCTCCGCCCAAGCACTGAGATTTCAGGAATGCACTGCCAAGTACAGAAAAATTTCCTTTCATTTGTTTGCATATCTTGGAAACTTTTCCATGTTTGGACATAGGAATCTGATGCATTCTTTTAAACGTGAATGTGTCATTTTGTAATAGGCCTATGTGAAACTGTATTTAACCAGGCTTGAACTCGTTATTTTACTGCTGCATAACAAATCCCTTCAAGACTTAGCAATGTAGAGGCTGGGGAGGTGAATGGCTGGGTAAAGCGCTTGCTGTGTTAGTGTGAGGACAGGAATGTGGATCCTCAGAATTCACATAAATGCCAGATGGCCACGGTACACCTGAAATTCCAGCCTCAGAAGGTAGAGATGGGATCCCCAGAGCAAACTGGCCAGTGAGACCAGTCATATCGACCAGCTCAGGGTTTGACTGAGAAACCCTTCCTCAATGAATAAGGTGGAAGGGCATTCAAGGATGATTCCTGACATCACCCTTGGGCCTCCACATGCATATAGACACATGTGCACACACATGTGCACACATATGCACAGACACAAATAGAAAAACGCCCAGCAGCTTAGCACTACAAGCCTTTATCATTTCAAGGTTTCAGGGGGCAAGAATGTGGGCCCGGCTTTATGATCTGGTCTAGCTTGGGGTGTCTCCTGCAGTGTTGGCTGTGCTGAAGGGACCAGGAACTCGCTGGCAGGCTCCCTCGCATGACTTCCAGGACTCAGTTCCTCCCTGTCTCTGTTCCTATGATGTGACAGGTGCTTCCCCAGAGTGAGCTGTGAGGATGTGCAAAATGGGAGCTATCCCTGGCAACCAAAGCTGAGAAGTAACTGACCTCTCTGCCATGGGTCAATGAGTCCAACCCTGCTATAGGCTGTGATACCAGAAATCCAGGGTCACTGGAGCTATTGAGAGGCTGGCTTCCTCTGGTGTGGTTGACACAACCTGGAAAGGTCCCTAAGTCAAACATATGACGCTCCCCGCTGGCCTCCTTGAACATCTGTGGAAGGCAGGTGTTCTGTTGGGTAAATTCCCCTGGGCAACAATCAAGCATCGACCACTGCCTTCTCGCCCCTCTAGTGAAGCCCTCACAACCAGAGTACCCATTGGGCAGGCAGAGCATTACCATTGATGGCCACAAGGGCCTCTCTGGGATTCTGAGCATCCTTGGCAACAGTCGTGTTAGTATGAATGGTTTAGACTGGCTTTCTCAATGAGAAAAGAAACAGAGTTGAGGAATGTGAAAGACCGTGAACTGCTGAACTGCGGGGATGTCTCCCAGCTGGGTCTGCTCCAGGTAAATGAAGCAGAGTCACCCCCATCTCATGACTGAAGAAAAAGAGGCTCAGAGAGGGCCAGAGACGTGCTTCAGGCTGCACAGCTAGTCAGTGGCAGAATAAGGAATCACAGTCACCTTCCTGGACTCCAGCACTCTCCTCTACACTCCCACCAGAGCTAAGCATCAGATTTGGACATGTGTCGGCCCTTCAGGCCTCATAAGAACTCTGAGGTAAGCATCATTCTTCCTCCTGTCTCACAGCAAAGGAGAGTAAGGCACCAAGGCTGGAGTCATGGAAGGTGTCACAGGCCTGTGAGTGTCAGAGCCATGGGCAGGCTGGGACGCCTTGACAGGGACAGAGAGAGGAAGGAAAGGAGGGACCTGGCCTCACATGAGAGGGATCGGTTCCGGATGTCCTGTTATCTCAACTCGTATCTCTGAGGCAGCAAGGGAAACAGGATGTGGATTTCCTTTAAGGGGCTGGTGCCCCAAATTGCTAAGTGTCAGACAACACATGAATATCATAGGAGAGTCAGTGGGTCCAACTTAGTGTGCAATGGAGTAAAGCTCTTAGCTGTGTGATGTCAAGCTATGTGACTTGACCTCTCTGAGCCTCTGCACAGAACCTACCACACAGATTTGTTTGGCAGGGCTGGCGAGATGGCTGCCCTGCCGATGGTTACAAGGTTCTCTGCAGTGTTGGAGGTGGGCACGGTTCTTTCCTATGCAGTGACTTGGTCAGCTTTACCCTGTTCCTGTTGTTTGACTTAATAGCTGCCACAGCGCTCAGCCTAGCTGCTCTCAACACATGCACAAGTACACAGAGGACCCTCGTCTCCTTGACATGTCTCTTCAACTGTGACACAGCTTGGCTGAGGCCCTGACAGGCAGTAGTGGCTTCTCACGACTGGAGAGACAAGAGCCTTGCCCTGCCCCACCCTGGAGCCACCTCCCAGGATTCTGTCTGGCCCTGTGAATGTCACTTGCCTCTGGGAGCCACAACCTCAACTCTCAGGGTGCTAGGAAGGAAGGATTATTGGGCAGGGTGTGAAAGGCTCCTGTCTAGACCCCACTGGGCTCTGGACCAATGAGTTCATGTTTCTTTTTTTTTTTTAGACAAGGTCTCATGTAGCCCAGGCTTTCCTTGAACTTGCTATGTAGCTAAGGCTGTCCTTGAACTCCTGATCCTCCTGTGGCCACCTCTCAAGTGCAGTGCAAGGTTGTAAGTATGGCCACCACTCCTGACTTCAAGTTTCAAATCACTTTTATTTTACAGGAAGAATGCCACACTCCAGTGAGCCTAAGACCTCACCAACTGTGGGAGGCACCATTTCGCATGCACCATCAGGCAAGATCTGGGGCACTGGGAAAGGTAATTCCATCCTTTAAGTGCTTGCCACACAAGCAGAAGGACCTGAGTTCACCAGCACCCACAGAGAAAGCAGGGCATGACAGTGTGCTCGTAATCCTAGTGCTGGGGAAGCAGAGACAAGGGGATCTCTGAGGCTCGTTAGCCAACCAGCCTAACCTAATCAGTGAATGAGCCCAAGTCCCAAGAGACCCTGAAGAACAACACACACATACGCACACATGCACACGGCCACATGCACACACGCGCAGACTGGCAATAGTGGCTGTCATGTGCCCCAGGAGTTCTTAGAGAAGATGTCTTGCTGTAGAAGATGCTCATGTTGAGGAAGCGGCCTTTCTCAGAATTGAGATATGGTTTTGAAGGCGAGCACATCAACCTGATTGCCAGACCAGAGCACTGGGTGATTTCCGGTAGACCTCTCAGCTCCCCATCCACCCCACAGCGGCAACCATGCTCTGCGTTTGGAGCTGAGTTTTTAAAATATGTTCGTATCTTGTATTTCTAAGAAATGAACTCACTATCTCCTGATACACTAGTCTCTGCCACCATCAGTCACCAGTCTTGTCTCCCTACATTGTCGACTGCCCAGTACCCTAAATAAGGATTTGCAGGTCCCCCTTCCCTGGCCGTCTCTCCTACGCTCACCTACTGTGAAAGCAGCGGTACAATTTGGCGTCAGATCACCAGTCCTGTCTTAGACTTGTGAACTTCTTTGGTTCTTTGTTTTTAAGGCAAGGTCTTATGCTGTCCAAGTCGGTCCAGAACTTCAGGACTGACATGATGGGTCTGCTTTGGCTTCCCAAGAAGCTGGAATTACAGATGCATGCCTGCACTCTCAGGAACATGTACTTTGTTGCTCTTTTGTTTTGACATCATGAATGTCTAGCTGTATAGCCCAGGCTAGCCTTGAATCTGGGATTGTCCTGCCTCAGGCTCCCATGTGGTGGGGTTAATATGGCAGCATTAGGCTGTTGTTTTGTTTTGTTTCCAGTCTAGAAATTAAACCCAAACCCAGGGCTTCGTGTTAGGCAAGTTCTCTACCCTCTGAGTGGTATCCCCAGGCCCCCTTCAACTCATGGCCTCTCAAATGCTGGGGTTATAGGCGTGGGACACTCCACGTAGCTCTAGTCTGTTTCTTTCTATTGCTGAATAGTGTTCCATTAGGGCACTGGTTGTGGCATGAGCCACAGCAGGGTAGCCTTTATCCGGGATGGGCATCTGGGTTGTTGCTCCTACCATGACTGAAGCTTCGGCAAACACCTGTGAATAAGACCTTACTCAGACCTTTGCTTTCATCGCTTTGGGCCAACGCCTAGCACGGGAGTTCATGGCTGTAGGAAGTGTAGTTTTAACTGGGTAAGAACTGTATAGCCAGGCGTGGTGGCGTACACCTTTAATCTCAGCACAAAGGAGCCAGAGGCAGGCGAATCTCTGGGGAAATGGAGGCCAGCCTGGTCTCCATTGTGAATTCCAAGCCAGCTGAGGTTACAGGGAGACCCTGACTCAGAAAAGACAAAAAAAAAAGTATAAAATTGTCTCGCAAAGTAGTCGTTCCATGATCTACTCCTAACGATAACCTAAGTGAGTGCTGCGGTGATCACTAGTTGAGAATTTCTTAAGGCTTCAATTATCAGCCATCCTGAAGTGTTCCCTGTTGGACATTTTGTATTTAACATAGCAACAGAAAAGTAACTATACAGGACAGTGGTTTATTATGTTTTTTGTTTTTAATTTTATGTGTGAGTGTTACACCTGCATGTATGTAAGTGCACCTGTGTCATGCAATACCCGAGGAGGCCAGAAGAAGGAATCATGTCCCCTGGAACTGGAGTTATAGATGGTTGTTGGCCCATATGAGTGCTGGGATTCCAACCTGGGCCTTCAACAAGAGCAACCAGTGCTCTTAACCGTTGAGCCGTTTCTCCAGCCCCACGTTTGTTTATTTTTAAAAGATGTATTTATTTTTATTTATGTGTATGTGCAACACGTGCCTGCTCTTCAGAGAGCATCATATCCCCTGAAGCTGAAGTTGCAGGCAATTTGAGCCACCTGGCGTGGGTGCTGGGAACAGAACCCGGGTCCTCTGCAGAGCAGCAAGCGCTCTGAACCACTGAGCCATCCCTCCAGCTTCCCCTACTCCTGTTTTTTGTTTTCATTTTTGTTTTGTGTTTTTAGATAAAGTTTTACTTGGTAGTTCTGGCTGCTTGGAACTCATTATTTGGAGCAGGCTGACCTTGAACTTACAGTGATTCTCCTGCCTCTGCCTCCAAGTGCTGGGGTTAGAAGCATAAGCCACTACTTCTGACTTTTGCCCACATTTTTCTTTTTTTAAAAAAAGATTTATTCAGCCGGGAGTGGTGGTGAACACCTTCAGTCCCAGCACTCAGGAGGTGGAGGCAGGCAGATCTCTGTGAGTTTAAGGCCAGCCTGGTCTACATAGCCAGTTCCAGGCGAGCTGGAGCTACAGGGAGACCCTGTCTTAAAAAAGACCAAAAAGAAAAAAAGATTTATTCAGCTGGGGATGGTGGTGTGCACGCCTTTAATTCCAGATCTCTGTGAGATTGAGGTCAGCCTAGATTACATATCGAGTTCCAGGTCAGCTGAGGTTATAGGGTGACTATCTCAAATAAACAAAAAACCTAAACAAACAAAAAAGGATTTATTCATTTTTATTTTATGTGTATGAGTGTTTTGCTTGCATGTATGTGTATGTATCACATGTGTCCAATGCCCACAGAGGCCAGAGAGCATCAAATTCTCTGGAATTGGAGTTGCAGGTAGTTGTTAGCTGCCGTATAGGAGCTGGGAACTGAACCTAGGTCCTGTGCAAGATCAACCAGTGCTCTTAACCACTGAGCCAACCCTTGAGCCCTCACACTTGTTTTTGATACAGGGTCTCACTGTGTAGCCCCAGCTGACCTGGAATTCTCTATGTAGACCATCCTAGACTGATCTCCATCTCATAGAGATCTGCTATTTCTGCCTCTGGAGTGCTGCGGTTAAAGGCATGCACCACCACACCCAGCCCTTGTACCTATGTTTTAAAAAACATTTTATTTTATGTGTACAAGTATATTGCTTGCATGTTGGTAGGTGCACCTGTGTTGGGCAATGCCCACAGAGATCAGAAGAGGGTTTTGGATCCCCTGAAACTGGATTATGGACAGTTGTTAACCGCCATGTGGGTGCTGGGAATTGAACCTGGGTCCTCTGCAAGACCAGCCAGTGCTCTGAACCACTGAGCCATCCCTCCAGTCCCCCGTACCTATTTTTAAATTGAAGTATTTGTCTCACTGAGCTGCCGCAGTGGTTACATATTCTGGCTACACACCCTTTATCAGAAACATATTTTGCAAATATTTTTCTGCTATTGTGTGATTGGTCTGTTCTGTTCCTTAATAATGGCTTTTGAAGATCAAGTCTTCTTTTATTGTTGTTGTTTGAAATAGAGTCCTGCTCTACAGCCTAGGCTGGCCTGCAACTCACTATGTAGCCCAGGATGTCCTCCAATTCATAGTGATCCTTCTGCTGCATCAGCTCTGGATTACAGGCATGAGTCATCACACCTAGCACAAGTCTTAACTTTTTTTCCAGTACTGGAGATCAAACTCTAAGCCTTGTGTATGCTGAGACACTCTGTCACTAAGCTATTCTCCAACACATCTTAAATCAATAAAGTCTATTTTTTCCTTAGTTTATTTTATGTTCTCTCTTTTATTTTTTATTTTTTTTTGTATTTCTTCATTTATTGGTGGGGTATGAGCATGCCACAGTGTGTGTGTGTGTGTGTGTGTGTGTGTGTGTGTGTGTGTGTGGTTAGAGGGTAACTTTATTCTTTTTATGTGTATGAGTGTATTGTCTGCATATATGTAAGTGCACCCATGTCATGCAATGCCTATGGAGGTCAGAAGAGGGCGTTGGATCCCTTAGAACTGGAGTTGTGGTGGGTTATTAGCCACCATGTGGGTGCTGGGACTAGAACCCAGGTCCTCTGCAAGAGTAGTCAGTGCCCTCAACCTCTGAGCCATCTCTCTAGTCCCTGGAGGTAACTTTTAGGAGCTAGGAATCCTCTTCCAGACCCGGGATCCGGGAATGGAACACAGGCTGTCAGACTCGATCGCAAGCTGCTTCACTAGCTGAGCCATTTCACGGGCTCACGGGAGCCTTTTTGAGCCACGTTCTTCCGGGCACAGTCTCTGCACACAGGTTAGAAGAAACAAGGTGCTCTAGCTTTTCCGGTTCCAAATACTCGCAGTTGTTTTGGAAGATCATTTAATCTTCGGGAGGGAGGGGTGTCAGTTTCCCCATGGGGGGGGTGGGGTAAGGGAAGCATCACCTCTTCAAGGGTGGGGGCAAGGTCAGCAGGGAGATGGCGGTCACCGGGCAGGGAAGGTCGAGGCAGGGAAGACAGGCTCAGAAAGGGAATTGGTCCAGAACCCCATGGCAGGTCCAGGCTGAACGGGGCCTGACCTCCTGAGCTCTCTCCGCACCTAGCACGGCCTCTGGGTTACATGGGATGGTAGAACCGGCCGTGTCCTCCGCCTGGGGTGGAGAAATCTGCACCCCGCCGGAGCTGGACCTTTCTGGACCTCAGCCTCAGCCTGAACCGCTCAGCGCGGATACAGGCCTTACTGCAGTTATCTACCGCCCCCTGCAGGCCACAGAGCGAACCACATGCCAGGTAGCTCCGCCCAGCCCAGACTCCAGACTTCTGGCCCGCAGGGGAAAAGCCCCATGTACAGTGCTTCATGTATACCCAGGTCGACTCTGTGCACTACAGCGGTCACTTGAAAGAGGTATCTTTCATGTTATTCCCTAAAAAAGAAAAATACTGCCTGTTAAAATATAACATGATCTGGAGGCTGGGGAGACCAGCGGTTAAGAGCACTGACTGCTCTTGCAGAGGACCGGGTTTGATTCCCAGTATCCACAAGGCAGCTAACAACTGTTCTCATCTCCAGTTGTTCTCTGACCTCCGCATGCACACTGTAGCTGTCTTTATAAGTTAACTATTTAGTGTGGGAGGCCAGACCAAAAGAAAGAAAAGTAGACTTTCTGGGAGTCAGCTGGCCCATTTATTGGTTTCACAAGAGAGGGATCAGCAGGAGAAATGACTGCACCTGTGGCCAGTGAGGCCACTCTCTTAGTCTGTTTTCTGTTGTGATAACTGAATACTACAGACTCGGTCATTTATAAAGAACAGAGGTTTAAAAAAAAAAGAGGGGACTGGCGAGATTGCTCAGCAGTTAAGAGCACTGGTTGCTCTTGCAGAGGACCTGGGTTTAATTCCCAGCACCCACATGGCAGCTAAAAACCATCTGTAATTCCAGTTCCAGGGGATCCAATGCCCTCTTCTGTCCTCCATGGGCACTGTACGATATGACATGGATGCACTTACACACATGCAGGCATAACATACATACACGTAAAATTTAAATAAATAAATAAAAATTTAAAAAAAGAACAGAGGTCTATTGAGTTCATGGCTGTGCAGAATAGGAGGTCCAAGGGCATGATGATGACACACAGAAAGGCCCTTTTGCTCCATTCTAATGTGGTAGAGGCTATCGCATAGGGACAAAGCAAGCCTCTCTTTCTATTCTTTCTTTTTTTGATGTGTGCATACATGCTCTTATGTGTGTACAAGTGAGAGAGTATGCATGTGCACATGCATGTGGAGCCCAGAGGTTGATGTCAGGTGTCCTCCTCAGTCACTGCTCTCCTTTGTTTTTGAGGCAGTGTCTCTTCTGAACCTGGAGCTTGCTAATTCAGCTAGACTGGCTGGACAGTAAGCTCCAGGAATCCTCCTCTCCAGCACTGGGATTACAGACGTGCACCACCACGCCCAGTTTTTACGTAGCTACTGGGGCTCGAAGTCAGATCTTCATGCTGCACAGCAAGCACTTTACCAATCAGCCATCTCCCCAGCCTCTCTTCCTTTTCTCTTCCTCTTCTTCCTCTTCCTCCTCCTTCTTGATTTTTCTTAATGCATATGAGTGTTTTGCCTGAATGTATGTGCATCTGTGTATGCAATGTTCACAGAGGCCAGAAGAGGGTGTCAGATCCCCTCAAACCAGGTTATTAGCTGGCGTGTGGGCACTGGGAGCTGAACCCAGCTCCTCTCCAAGAGCAGCTAGTGCTATTAACTGATGAGCCATCTCTTTAGTCCCCACTCTTCCTCTTTTTACAAAGCCACTGATGCTGAAAAATAAAATAAAATAAAGCTACTGAGACTGGGTATGGTGCCTCAAGTCTTTGATCCTAGCTCTTCTTAGACAGAGGCAGGCAGATCCCTGTGAATTCTAGGCTAGCCATGGCTATACAGTGAGATCCTATATAATGAATTAATTAACTAATTAAAGCAAGCTGTGGTGGGAGCTTCACCCTCATCCAATCCTGCCCCCTTCCCACAGGTCCCACCTCCAAACTCTACAGATATATGGTTCAGGGGGTTAAGCTTCCAATACAGGAACTTAGGAGAGACATATTAGGAGCATAGCAACTACCCTGGTAGAGTAGAAGGTAGAATGGGACATGAGCTATGAGGAGCCAGCTGGGAAAGGGAGGAGGAAGAGAAGAAGGGACGGAGAGAGGGCGGGAGGTAGAGAGAGAGAAAAGGAAGAAGAACATTTAGGACAGAAACCAGAGCAAATGTAAAGGTATAAATGTCCTGGGGCTGGAGGAGGGAAATTAGGGGCTCAGCTGTGCTGAGCGGTGGGCAGGTAGTTAGCATGCGATGGGACAAGGGGGCAGACAGGAGCGAGAGAGGTGGAAAGGCGTCTTTCTCCAAAGTGCAGTGAGGGAGGGGCATTTGCAGCGCCTCAAAGGGAGAAACGGAGATATAAAAATAACACTCCTACAATCTCAGCACTCAGAAAACAGGGACAGGAAGATTGGGAATTCCAGGCCAGCCTGGGCCACATACTGAGACCCTGTTGCAACCCATCAGTCAACCAATCAGTCTATCTATCAATCAATCAATCAAGCAATCTCATGCCAAGACACAGAAGGCAAGGGAGCAGGAACTGGACTCAGGTCTGGCTTGCTCCAGCACCTGCGCTTTCACTCCCCTCTGGGGTGGGAAGCAGAGGGCCCTGAGCTACTTCCTGTGCTGACCAGCTCAGGAATAGGGGTCTAGGAAGGGGAGGGTTTGCCCTAAGTGGCACAACAGGAAGGGTCTAATCTAGAGCCCGGGTCTCAGCTCCATGTCTACACTCAGCTCTAGCAGTCCAGGCCATGCCTCAGCCACAACCCCACCTTTCTGAGTCCTAGAGAAACCACTGGTGCTTAGAGAGCAAAGGGCCGTCCCTTGGTGAGTTCCAAGAAACTAGGTCAGCTGGTGCCCGGCTCTCAGTCTGTTCCAGTGGTGGCTGGTTACAGCCACCTGAAGTTCTCCCATGACATGTGGCTCACAGTGGGCCTGGACTCCTGAGGCAGCGGGTGACACCTGCCCTAGTCCATCCCCTACTCACCCTGCAGGGGCCGGGTTGAAATCCAGGCCATAAGACCTTGAGGTGCTGCTAAGCCTCTCACTGGTGCTTGAAAGCCAAAGGGCTCTGGGTCAAAGGGTTTACGATAGTTCTGAGATCCATGTCCAGCCAGCCAAGCATGCCTGAGACCCCTTCCCCTCAGTACAACCTCAGGACCAAAGATCTTAGACAGTTCACTGCTCTGGTTTGCATGTTTTTTCCAGAAAGTGGGGTGGGAGGATTCTTAGAGCTGAAGCTGCTTACTTATTTATTTGTCTTTTTTCGATTGAGTCTCCCTGTAGCCCCAGTTGGCCTGGAACCCTCCTGTGTAGACCAGGCTAATCTCCATGTCCCAGAGATCCACCTGCCTCTGCCTCCTGAGTACTGGGACTAAAGGCATGTACCACCATGCTCCGCCTATTTATTTGGAGAGAAGGACTTGCTATGTAGATCTGTCCAGCAGTGGATTCAGAACCTCCAAGTAGGACAGGCTAGCCTTGAACTTGCTGCCTGCCTTTGTCTCAGGAGTGCTGGTACTAAAGGCATGCACCATTCTACCTGGCTAAATTTCTTTTTTTAATCTTTGTGTGTGTTCATGTGTATGTGTGTGTGGACTCCTATGTGTGTGTATGTGAGAGGACAACCTCCTGTGTCAGTTGTCACCTTCTACCATATTTAGGATAGGGTCTCTTGTTCTCTGTGGCATGTACCAAGCTAGGTGGCCCTAGAGCTTTCTGGGATTCTGTCTCTGCCTCCCAGCTCACCATTGGAATCCTGGGATAACAGATGCAAACTATTGTATCTGGCTTTATGTGGGTTCCAGGGATCCAAACTCTGGTCCTCGTGCTTGTACATGACCAGAGGTTGCTCAGGGAATGGGAAGTGGAGGACAGGGATGGCTGGACAAGCGCACGTGGAACCTGGAGGTTAGGGGAGATTTTCCTGACAGTTCTCACTGTCATCATCAAGGCCATGTTTTCACAGCTGAGCTTTCATATTCATCAAAAATGTGTACTTTATTATGTAAGCTATGCGTCAATAAAACTACAAAAATAATAAAGCAGATAAGTAGACTGCAACAGATCTGTTCAATGACCTAGCTTCTACATCAGGACCTGGACATACAAGTTTCTTAGGCAGCACTTTTCAACCTTTTGGTTCAATCAACTGTTTAAAAAAAAAAAAAAGCCAGGTGTGGTGGCATACCACTTCAGTCCCAGGGCTTGGGGGACAGAGGCAGGAGGAGCTCTGTGAGACTCAGGCCAGTGAGTTCCAGCCAGCTGGGGCTACGGGAGACCCTGTCTCATAAACCCAAGAATATATAATGATAGTAATAATGATAAGAACAATAATAAACACAAAGCCAGGGAGATCAGCAGTGATAAGGGTTTGCTGTTTCTGAGGACCTAAGTTTGGCTCTTAGCACCCACATCAGGTAGCTCACAACTGCCTGGAACTCCAGCTCTAGGCTCTAATGGACCCACAATGCCCTTTTCTAGTAGCACACAAGTAGCATACATGAACACAAATGAAGTTTAAAAATTAAGTAATAATAATAGTTCCCCAGGCATTTCAGTGCACCCCAAAGTTAGAGAGTCATTGTTGTAGGGGTGTATCTGTGCCTTTAAGACCTCTCTTCCTGGATGGAGAGGCTTAAGGCTGGGCTGGACTGTGAGAACCTGCACTGGGAGGTGTCATGACTCATACTACTGATCATTTTATAGGTGAGGAAAACTCAGGCCCTTGAGAAATAATCCAGAGCTTAAGGAAGGAGTGTGTGATGGTTCATCTTCATTGTTGACATGACTGGATTTGGAATTAGCTAGAAGTGTGTCTGTGAAGGTATTTCCAGAGATGTTTAACTGAGGGGGCTGGACGTGGCTGGCAACATTCCACAGGTTGGGGTCCTGGACCTAATCAAAAGATAAAAGGGGACTGGAGAGATGGCTCAGTGGTTAAGAGCACTAGCTGCTCTTGCTAAGGACTGGAGTTTGATTCCCTGCACCCACATGTTGGCTAACAACCATCTTTAACTCCAGTTCCAGGGGACTCGACACCCTCTTTTGGCCTCTGCAGGCACTGCACACATAAAAATAAATAAATGTATTTTTTAAAAAAAGATTTAAAGGAGAAACATCAGCATTCCTTGTTCTCCTTCCTGTTCTGTGGAGATTCGAGGAAGTGAGTGGCTGCAGTGGAGGGCTGCTTCCATAGCTGCACATTCCCTGGCACAACGGACTCCTCAAACTGTGAGCCAAAAGAAACCCTCCTTTAACCTGCATCTTGTCGGTATTTGGTGACAGTGACAAGACAGGTAACTCTGGTTCCGGGTCACAGAAATTGTGAGTTAGTGACCACAAAACACAAAGGGAAGGTAGGAAAAATAAGACGCCCCCGACAAGGCTTTGAGGGTGGGGTCAGGTCGGGATGCTCGTGACGCCAGGCCCACCTGTCGGGGTGTCCAAGCCTGGCTTACTCCCTGTGCCTCCCATCTTCCTCTTCCTCTGCCCTCCAGCATCTTCTGTTTGGTGTGTGAGGTTCCAGAAGGTTCAGACAACTGCAAAAATTGAACAAGCCTGTGGATCCAGTTCCAAACTCCATAGGAAGAATCCCTGACTAACTTTGGACCTTGAATTCTAGTTCAATCTGCGGGAACCAGCAGGGGAAGCATTACAACTCTCACGTGTGGAGAGGAAGGCAGGAAGGAGATGCAGTGGGTGTGCGACTTGGTTAACCATAGCACCCCGTGTCCCCCACCCGCCCTGCTTTGGAGGTAGGGCCCAGAAACATGCATTAACAGCCAGGATGGTCATAAAACAAGAGCTCCTTGGATCTTAACCTGCAAAGCAGCTGGTGCAAGCAAACACCCCAGTGGGATTTTGGCTTGAATTTTGAATCATAGAGACCCTTATGGTAGGAAAAGACGTTAGGGTTCTTCCACTCGCATTAACTATTCTGGAAATTCCATTCTCCTTTGTTGTCTGGGCTGGCCTCAAACACCCGGGCACTAATAAATTCCCAGTTCAACCTCTCATGTAGTTGGGATCACAGCATGGCTTCATAGATGCGGTCTTTATTTTGTGTGTGTATGTGTGTGTGTGTGTGTGTGTGTGTGTGTGATCACAGGTGCCATAGCACATGTGTGGAGATCAGAGGACAACTCTGTGGAGTCAGTACATTCCTTCCACTTTTATGTGGGTTCTGGGGATCCAATTCCCTCTGCCAGGCTTGTATGGCAAGAGCCTTTAATGCTGGGCCATCTTGTCAGCCTCACACTTGCTTTAAATGATGGCCAGCAGAAATTTCCAGATGGCTGGAAATCCAGAGAGAAAGGTCCATCAGGAATTGGTGGATCCAGACACCCAGCACTAGGGTGGCAGAGGCAGGCAGATCTCTGTGAGTTCAAGGCCAGCCTGGTTTACATATCAAGTTCCAAGCCAGCTGGAGTTAGAGAGAGACCCTGTCTCAAGAAGTCAAATAATAATAAAAATAAATTTTCTTTTGGTTTTTTGGGAGGACAGGGTCCCCCTGTTGCCCCAGCTGTCCTGAAACTGGCTATTTAGACCAGGCTGGATCCACATGCTAGAAGGAGAGAAACGAATCCCAAAAGTTGTCTTCTGACCTCCCCGTGTGCTGTGGCACATGGTCACGTGCGCAGTCCCCCCAAATAAATCAAATGTAAGCGAATTAAAAAAAAACAACAACAACTCAAACATCTTTTAGAGAAAATAAAGTATGATTTTTAAAAGGAGTGGTGGTGCAGTGGCTCAGGGTTAAATACACTTAGTACCAACCATGAGGACCTGAGTTCAGTCCCCAAGACCGAGGGGACTGACCCCAAACTGCTCTCTGTCCTCTACAAGCTGTAGTGTGTGCACACTCTCCCACCTACACACTCTAAGTAAATACCTGTCATTTTTCCGATTGATTTAATGCATGACCCTCAGGAGTTAATGGCAAAAAAAAAAAAAAAAAAAAAAAGTTATTTTTAAAAAAGAAAAGAAAAAAATCTAAACAACAGCAAAACAAAACCCCAAATCAAAAACAAAGCAGCCAGGTTAGGCATGGAGTCTTATGCCTATGATCCCAGCACTCAGGAGGCAGAGGCAGGACAGTCATCAGTTTGAGGTCAACCTAGTCTTAAATAGAGAACTTTGTGCTAGTCAGGGCTGTGAAGCAAGAGCCTGTCCCAGAAACAAACAAGGAGCTGGTTGTGGTGGCATATACCTTTAATCCCATCACTTGGGATGCAAAGGCAGGCAGGTCTCTGTGAGATCAAGGCCAGCCTGGTCTAAACAGCAAGTTCCTGGCCGACTGGGGCTTCATCGCACCCCCCCACATAAATAAATATAAAAAATAAAACAAGAGGAGATGGATGACTAAGTGATTAAGAGTGCTTGCTACTCTGGCAGAGGACCCAGGTTTGGTTCCTAGCACCCACAAACTGTTAACTGCCTGTAAGTCCAGTTCCAGGGCATCCAATGCCATTGTCTGGCCTCCCAGCATCTGCATGCACACTGTGCACACACTCAAGTACACACATATACATGAAATAAATATTTTTAAAAATTAAAATGTTATTTATTTATATTTTATGTTTGTAAGTGCTTTGCCTGCACGAACATAAATACACCCCTGAGGTTGTTAGCTTCTTTGTGGGTGCTAGGGACCAAACCTGGGTAGTCTGCAAGAGCAGCTCAGATGCACTGAATAAATTAATTAATTTTAAAAAACAGTGGAGACAGGAAGATTAGAAGTTCAAGGTCATCCTCGGCTACATTTTGATTCTGAACCTCTCTAGAACACAAAGAGACTCTCTTTCAAAAACAAACAAACAAAAAAGACAACAACTACATACAACAAAAACAAAAAAACAGGGTCTTGGGAGCTGATTGGTAGATAAGAATGCACCTGAATTTGGAATCCTAGAATTCATATTAAAAGCCAGGCATGGGGCTGGTGAGAAAGTTCAGTGGGTGTGCTTGCCACAAAAGTCTGACGACCTCAATTCAATCTCCAGAACTCACAAAAAGTCAGATGCACCAGCTTGACTCTGTAATCTCACTATTCCGACAGCCAGATGAGAAGCAGAAGGTCTCAGGCCAGCTAGCCTGGAATTCTCAGAAACAAGGACCCTGCCTTGACAAAGTGGAAATCCAGAACTGGCTCCTGAAAGTTGTCCTCTGACTAGCCCCCCCATGTGGCATGAGCATGCAAACATACACCCTGCTCCCACCACAATCATAACAAAAATTAAAATTAAAAGGCTGGGCATTACCACACCTTCCTGTAAGCCCAGCACTGGGTGGAGATCAGGTGGGGACTGGGACAGGAGGATCACTGGGACTTGCTTGTTGAAAAACGTTGAGCTCCAGGTTCAGTGAGAGACCCCTGACAAGGGAATAAGGTCTCCATGGTTGATAGATGAGGACATTGGACATTGTCCTGTCCACGCACATGCACTTGAACACACACATAAACAAAAATAGCCAGAAGTGATCAAGGATACATTTTGACTCTCAATCTTCCATCCAACCAGGACCTTGCTGGAGGCCCACAGTAAGGTCAGTCTAGGTGGGGTCTGCTGTGACAGTGAGTCCCTTTGTACTTGATTCCTCACAGGTACATGGCATGTGTCACTTGGATGTGTGAGTGTCACTGCCAAAGTGTCGACCTTGACTCAGCCAAGAACAAGGCAGAGCCTAGCCTGGTCCCTGAAGTGAGTCAGGTTGGCCTGGGCAAAGGAAGGGGGTGTCCTCACCAGGGCCATCCCAGCCAGGACAGCCACTGCTATTCTCAAGAGGAAAGAGGGGTCTGGCAGCCCAGCCTCCTGCCCACCCTCCTCTGCCTCCAAATGCCTACTTCTAGCTCTTTCTAGGGCACTATCCACTGCCCCCCAAATGGTTACTTGAAAAATAGAACTTGAAAACAGACCTCCGTGGGTTGAATCTAACCCACTGGTGTTTGTTTGGCTTGCAAGAGGTTTGGAAATGCTTAGCAATCAATGTGTTTAAACTGCAAGATTTCACATTCAAACCTGGGATTCTGGCTTCTTGTATAGAAAAGAACAGGAAGGGCAAAGTCTCCTTTATGACCTAAGAGGGTGTAAGACCAGCCTCCGCCTTCAGGGTCAGGTAAGGAAGTCCTTATGGGAGCCTAAGCATGTTATCCCGGTCTCAGACTGCAGGCAAACGAGACTATGAGGTGGAGCTAGCCCACCCTCGAGAACTATGCTGCCTGTCAGTTCTTCACATTTCTCGTCCTCCAAGGTTAGACTCTGGGCTCTAGGGGTCTCATCTTCTTCCTCTCTCCCATTGATCTCAATGAATCCTGTCTCAGCCCTTGGGCAGGAGTTAATCTGAAAACCAACTCCTAGTCCAGTGGGTGGATTGCCCAAGGTCCCCACACTCAGGTGGGGCTAGGTGAGGCTCCAGATGCTCCTGTCATGGATCCAAGGTTCAGGCTGTGGGTCTGGAAGTCTGATTCATGTTCAAGTTGTCTGCTGTCACGGGAGGTTGACTCACAGAGGGAGTCTACACACCTGGGTGGACTCCCAGCTCTGCCACTTACAGATATGTGACATTGGTAAGTCTTGGCTTTGGTCTCTGCCTCAGTATTGGGGTGAGAAGGGATGTAAACCATCATGTAGTGATGTCAGCACTGCAATCAAAGGTGTGTCAAATGGTGCAGGGCTATGTCATATATTTGTATAATGAACTATGACTAAGACTCATGTTATAGGAGGAGGTTTTTGCCCCACCTCCCAGGGGACACTTGGGAAAGTCTGGATACATATCTGATAGTCACAAAGCAAGGAGAGGGGTACCTGATACATAGCAGGTAGATAGATACCTGGGATGCTATGAAGCATCCTATGCATACAGGACATGGACCAGTGAGATGACTGGGTGGATAAAGGTACTTGCCAGAAAACCTGAAGATCTGAGTTTGATCCCCAGGAACCCAAGTTAGAAGGACAGAATCGACACCTCCAAGTTATCTTCTGATTTCCATGTGTGTCCTGCCCCCCACTAAATGTAAAAAAATAAGCATATGGGATACCTCTCATCTCAGTTGCCCAACTCTCAATGATAAAGATGCTAAGGTCCTCCCATAGCAAGACACAGACGTTTAAACAAGCATGTACACAGGGATACAGTCTAATAAACATGGGAGAGAGGAATCACAGGGTGTGACCCAGAAAGGCCCCCTGATGGAAGAGGTGCCCAAGCTGGGTGTGGAGGATGGACAGGGCTTGGGAAAGTAAAGAGGAAGAAAGGCATCCTGAGCAAGAGGAACCGCAAAGGCTGCTTGGAGGCTAGGTCTAGCCCGAGGTCTGAGGAAGTAATGTTCCATGTGACTGAAACAAAGGAAGAAGTGGGCGGAAGAGCCAGACAGTTCTCACTGAGGGCCTAGACTTCACTGGGAGAGTTCAGGATGACAGCGATGGAAGGGATGGAGCAGGGAAAAAACTGGTTGGATTGCCTTCTGAGGAACCTCCTCAAAAATACCTGGAGGCAGGGAGGCCAGTGAGGAGGCTGCAGAGGAAGACAGCTGAGACAGTGGTGTCAAGGATGCCAGAGGTCTGGTCAAACATATACATACATATGTATATATATGCATATATATACACACACACAGTTTGTTCTTTTTAAAAATATTTATTTTTATATGGATGAATGTATTGTCTGCATGTATGTGAGTGCATCTGTGTCCTACAAAGCCTTCAGAGCCAGAGGAGGGCATCAGGTCCCCTGGAACTAGAGTTAAGGATGTAAGGATGGGTGTTAGCCGCTATGTGGTGTTGGAAACCAAACCTGAGTCTTCTGCAAGAGCAGTCAGTCCTCTTAACCACTGAGCCATCTAATCAGTCCCTTTTTAATATTTTTAAATGTTATGTGCATGAGTGTTTTGCCTGCGTGTGTGTATGTATACCAAGTGTGTGTGGTGTGCACAGAGGTCAAAAGAGGATGCTAGATATCCAGGAACTGAATTTACATACAGGCGGTCGTGAGCCACCATGTGAGTGCTGGGAATTGAACCTGGGTCTTTGGCAAGAACAGCAAATGCTTCCAACTGCTGAGCCATCTCACCCGCCCCTTGATAACTAACTATTGGGTATACAAGAGGTGACATTATGGGAAGGATCAAGATGTCACCCAGGTGTCACCTCTGACAGCTGGTATTGAAGGTGCCCGTCCCAAAGACCCAAAAGAAGGAAAACAAGATTCCTGGAGCCTGAGAGGGAATCAGACAGGCAAGAGCAATTCCACAAAGGACGAGCAGAGGCAGGAAGCCATGGGAGAGGCACGCAGAGAGTGGGCTGTTGGCTGGGCTTTGGGAAGGCTTCTTAAGTAAAAACAGGGCTGGAGAGATGACTCAGCAGTTAAGAGCACTGGCTGCTCTTACAGAGGACCCTGGTTCTGTGCCCAGCACCCACATGGTGGCTGACAACCATCTGTAACTCCAGTTCCAGGGGATCCAAACCCTTTTAGCCTTCAAGGGCACCAGGAATGCACATAGTGAACATAGCTACATACAAGCAAACACTCATACACATAAGCTAAATACATCTCTAGGGGCTGGAGAGATGGCTCAGCAGTTAAAAGCACTGACTGTTCTTGTAGAGGACCTGGGTTCAATTCCCAGCACCACATAGTGGCTAACAACTGTCTATAACTCTAGTTCCAAGGGATCCAATACCGCCTTCTTACCTCCGTGGCATTGCACGATACGGGTACACTTACATGCATGCAGGCAATACACGCATACACATAAAATAAAAAATAATAAATAAAATATAAAAAATAAAATAATCTTTAAAAAAAGAAAAAAGGAGGAAGAGGAGGAGGAGGGGGAGAAGAGGGGGAGAAGGAAGAGGAGGAGGAAGAGACAGCAGCAGCAGCAGCAAGCTAGTTCTAAAGTCTGGCTAGGAACTGACCAGGGGACTAGGTTGACAGAGAGCCAGCACATTCCAGTTCATCCTGAGACTGGCCACTTTGAGAATCATGTCCCTCTTGGCAAACATTCATGCCAAGTTTATTTCGTCATCTCTAACCAAAAGAGTTGAGTTTGATCGGGCCTGTTCTTTCCAGTGCTACTTCTGGCCACCCTCCAAAAGCCTGAAGCAGTTGCTTCAAATTCCTCCAGGGTCAGGAAATCTTCCCAGGGACATTTCCAAGCAAGACAAGCAAGTAAGCCACCTTAGGGGTGGATTGCCCAGTATCAGTAGGGCTACTACACTCCAACAGACACCGAGAAACAGGCAGTCATCCCTCCCAGCCCTGCTCAAATGGCAAAACAAAAGAGGGTGGCTTCAAGCTCCTGGGTTTTGTTGTTGCTGTTGTTTTAGTTTTTTGAGATACGGTCTCACTATGTAGCTCTGGCTGGCCTGGAACTCTCTATGTAGACCATTCTGGCCTTCAACTCAGAGATCCGTCTGCCCCTGCCTCCCAAGTGCTGGGATTAAAGGTACATACCACCACACTGGGTTACAAGTACCTACTTATACGGGCATTGACTACCAGGCACTGTGGAAAGTATACCAGCACTGACTTACTAACTTCCACATCAACCTTGCTTAGGGAAGGGTATTTCAAGGAGGAGGCTGAGGCTGGAGAAATCAGATGATCCTATCCCAGGGTAAAGGACAGGCTGAATTATTTTAAGATTTATTTTTATTTATTTTTAACTATGTGTGTCTCTGTAAGTGAGGTGCCCTTAGAGGCCAGAGGCATGGATCTCCTTAGAACTGGAGCTACAGAAAATTGTGAGTTGTGGGTCCTCTATAAGGAGCAATACAGGCCCTTAATCACTGGGCCATCTCTCCAGCTCTATGACAGACTGAATTTAAAGACCAGCTCCTGGCCACAAACCTAGATGACCACAGGCAATTACAGAGGTTCTGTCGGGCAGGCTTTCTGGGATGGGAAAGGTACTCTCTATTTCCAGCCTTGGGGCAGCCAACCAGTCTGCCAGACCGCCTGGTCACCCATGCACTTAGGAAAACCTGTGGTCCTTGTCGGGATGTCCCCACCCACAGGCCTCTTCACTGGGGATGCTCAACCAAAGTTGTTTTTTTTTTTTTTTTGAGACAAGGTCTCCTGTATCCCAGGATGACCTAGAACTCTGACATGTACCTGATGATGACACTGAACTCTGATCCTCCAGTGTCTAACTCCAGAGTGTTGACATTACATGTGCCACCATGCCTAGTTAACGTGCTGGAAATCAAACAAACTCAGGACTTCCGACATGGTAAGCAAGGACTCTACAACAAAGCTATATCCCTAACCCTTGAACCGTGAAAACCTATTTACACGTCTCTACCAGAACCTTCCAGCAGGAGTTGGAAGGAATCTTGAAGACTTTAGGTCCAGGAGGAGCCAAAGGAATTGTTTTGTCTTATTTTGTTTTGTTTGAGGCAGGATCTTGCTATTTAGCCCAGGCTAGTCTAGAACTTGTGAACCTCCTAAGTACTAAGATAACAGGCTCCATTCATTCTCAGTACTTCCCTCTCTCTGGCTCCCACCATAAAGCAGCTGGAGCTTTTCTTCGAGGAGCCCTCTGTAGTGAGGTGACTTCCCTCCCTGCAGTCTATCTGAACAGGCCGTCAGGGTCCCACGGGGGAGAATGGAGGATGGGGACCTGGCATCTCCCCTCCCTGTGTACCCATTTTGATCCTATGGAACAGCTTGGGTGTGCAGTAGATCAGCAGGTTCCAGTATAGCTCTGCACTGGGCAGCTAGGGAACCTGCCCCTCTCTCAGAGCACTGGGACCAGAGTCCTCAGAGTGCCTCCCAAATCAGAAACTCCTATTCTGATACTAAGATAAGACCAGACCCAACAGTTCCTGCTTTGGTTAGGATGCTGTAGTGGTTCTATTTTTAGCATGCCGTATTTACTGAGCATGGGTTATGCCTGAGGCTCATGCTGTTTGCTTTACATATAAGACCACACGTTCATACATGTGAATATGATAGTTACATGTAGTAAGTGCTGAATTAATGGTGACTCCCTTTCCCGCCCCACCCTCAGAACACCCGGGAGAAGTAGGTGTCATTACTCCTCACGCCCTAGTTTTAGGAGTAATAAAGCTGAGGCTTACAAAGGCTTGACCCACAGTAGGTGGTGGAGCACACACCTGTCAGCTCAAGTGCTCTTTGCAGTTCTACCTTGTACCTATTAGGCCAATGCTATTTGAGAAAGCTTACAAAACCTTTTATGTGTGATTTTTAAAAATATTTTACGTGTATGAGTGTTATGCCTGCATGTCATGCAATGTCCACAGAGGTCAGAGGAGGGCATTGGATTTCCTGGAACTGGAGTTAGAGGTGGATGTAAGCTCCCACGTGGGTGCTGAGAATCAAACCCTGGTTCTCTGCCATTGCTCTTAACTGCTGAGCCATCTCTCCAACCTTGGTTTGTTTGTCTTGAGACAGAGTCTCACTACGTTTACCCGGATGGCCTAGAACTTGCTCTGTGGGACTCAGAGTTCAGCCTCTGTCTCCTGGAGTGCTGAGAATACAGGCATGCATCACTATATCCAGCTCTACAAATAATAAAAAAAAAAATTTTTTTTTTAAACTGGGTGTGTGTTTGTGTTTGTGAGCTTAGGTGCCGGCAAAGGCCAGAAGAGGGTGTCAGATCTCCTAAGCTAGTTACAGGTGGTTGTAAGCTGCCCAGTATGGGTGGGTGCTGGGAAGGGAACTGAACTCAGCTCCTCTGCAGGGGCAATTTGCACTTTGACCACTGAGCCTTTCTCCAACACCCACCCACCCGGACACCTATATGTTTATTTATTTTGAGGCAATCTTCCAAAGTAACCTAGGCTGGCTTTAAACTCATGATCCTCCCACCCCAGCCTTTCAGGTTCTGCCACGAACCACTATACCTGATGTGATGTCCAGGTTTTGGGTTTTTTGACTATGCAGACTGGCTTGCCATGAACAGGCCATTCTCCTGTCTTAACTCCCAAATGCTTGGATTATAAGTATGTGCTACCTCCTCCATCAATGGCTTGGGAACTTCTCTGTTATGTAAAATTTCAGCTAGATTGCTGGGTGTGATGGCTCATATCTTTAATCTCAAGCTCTCAGGAGGCAGAGGTAGGCTTTGGGAGTTCAGGGCCAGCTTGATGAACGCAGTGAGTTCTAGGCCAGCTGAGGTTACAAGGAGACCCTGTCTCAAAAAGACAAAAAGAAAAAAGACCTCCCTATACCCCCAAAAAAATTCCAGGTGAGGTGGTACCTGTAATCCCAGCCCTTGGAGGCAGAGGCAAGAGGACAGCTACAAATTTAAGGTCAGTTGCATCTATATGGCAAGTTCTAGGCTAGCCAGGGGTCTAAACTGAGACCTCCATCTTAAAGACAAGTCAAGATTGGTGGCACATGGCTTTAATCCTAGCACTAGAGAAGCAAAGGCAAGAAGATTTCTGTGAGTTCCAGGCCAGCCAGGGCTGCATAGTGAGATCCTGTCACAAAAACACACACACACATTCCATGTATAGGAAGTACTCCAAACAAAAAGGACTCCCCTCTCCCATCGCCCCAATCTTCTTGTATGTATATGGTGTTGGGAATGAAACCCAGATCCAACATAAGCTAGTAAGTGTTCAATCACTGACCACATTTCTAGTCTGAATTTCCTCGTACAAAGGAGACATCTCCTTCCATCACTGTCCTATAGTTTAATCCAGATAAACCATTCTCCTTTCACTTTTTTTTTGATATAAAATGATTTATTTATTTTATGTACATGAGTGTATTGCCTGTATGTAGGTAGCTGTACCCGTGTTGTGTAATGCCTGCCGAGGTCAGAACTAGAACTGGAGTTACAGGTGGTTGTCAGTCACATGGTAAGTGACATGTAGGTGCTAGGAATTAAACCCGAGTCTTCTGCAAAAGCAGCCATTGCTCTTAACTACTGAGCCATCTCTCCAGCCTCTCTCTTAATATAAGTACAAAGCAGTCTGATAGGCCAAAAGGTCAGATAGAACGGTGGCTAAATGGGCTTGGTGGCTCAGGCCTGTAATATCAGTTACTTGGAAGATAAGGCAGCAAGATTATATGTTCAGTGCTTTCCTGGTGCTACAGCATGAGTTCAGGGCCAGCCTGGGCAAATTTGTGAGACCCTGTCTCAAAATAAAAAGTTAACACAAAGCCGGGTGTGATGGTGCAAGCCTTTAGTCCTAGCACTCGGGAGGCAGAGGCAGGTGGATCTCTGTGAGTTCAAGTCAGCCTCATCTACATAGTGAGCTCCAGGCTGGGCTTCAGGGAGCCCCAGTCTTAAAAATAAATAAACAAATAATAGTTAAAAAACAAAAGGTCTAGTGCTCAGTGGTAGAGCACTTGCCTAGCATGCCTTGGTACTGAGAGGGAAAAGTAGGCAGTTAAAGGCTTCCCAGGAACAAGGCAGCTCTGTGCTTTTAAGCACACTGCTTAGCCTTTGATCCTCAGTGTCCTCACCTGCAAACTGAGAGCCGTACCAGCAAATATCAGCACCTACTTCCTGGTGCTGGGTGAGGCGTCTATGACATCCTGCTTTTAAGGTCTGGACACAGCAGGTGGGGTCTGATGGTTGTCAGCTTGGATTTATCATCAAACACTAGTGAGAACAGAAACATGCCCAGGAAAGCCCAGATTCTTCCAGAACAGCCATTCTTATTCAAATGAGCTTGGCAGAACATATCACCTGTTGAGCAAAAATGGAGAACCAGTCTGCTCAGGAGAAGGTTCCGGATCCCAGGCGAATTTGACTCTTCTGGTCTGGGAGACAGTTCTTAACCATCAGGAAATTAAGAGAATTACTCTGAAAACAATGTGTTTACATAGCACAGAGCTGCCACTTTCTCTCCAGGTAGCTATTCTATGTTCTGGGTGAGATCTGGGTAATTCTCCTCAGGTCTGAAATCCTACACTAATCCAGGAATATACTTTGGGTTTTGTGGGCCAGCTGTATCTGTTACAGCTACTCAACTCTGCTATTATAGTATAAAACAGCCATAGATTCTTAAATCAACAAATGAACCTGTGTTCTTATAGAACTTTATTTACAAAAAAGGTGGTGGGTCAGATTTAGCCTGTGGGCCATAGTTCACAGCTCTTTTCTATGGATGATCAATAAAGACACAGAGAAGAGTGTCTAAAAAAGTGATTATGTCTTTAATTTAAAATTATGACCTGGACAGGACAAGTCAGTTTAAGTGATCCACACCAGGCGTCTTCTCTATACCCAAATGGAATCAGCACAATGTTGGCTCAGATTTCCAGTCCCAGAAGAGAACCAAATTGGGTTGCAAATCCTTAGGACCCGAAGCAAACCTGCTGGGGCCAACAGGGCAAGGGCTCATGTCACCCCTCCCCGTACCTGGCACTGCTCATGTCTTCTTGGAAAGGGGGACAGCAGGGCAGCTACCTACCAACTTTCCCCTTTCTGTGACAACAGAGGAGTAGAGCAACTCTCTATGTGTTGGCCCAAAAGGGCAGACTAGTCTGGCTTCTTGCTTGGCTGAGACCTGGGTCATGTGAGGCCCAGGCACTGTCAAGGAAATGGCAAATAGGATGGTGACCTGGGGACACATGTGGTTCTCAGCATTCAATGACAATTCTGAAAATGACAGAAAACTACCCCCCCGGATAAGATCCTTTAAGTGCCTCAAAGAGAAGGTGGAAAGAGGCAGCCTCCACTTCAGCCCTCTGAGGTACCCCAGAGCACAGAAGTCAAAGGTCACACTTTCTGTTGCTTTTGCTCTTCCCACCTCTTACATTCAAGGTCAGTCCTTGCTTTGGATTCGCTCAGTCAGTCAGTGTCTGGAGAATCCTAGGCACTGAGGAACACAGCAAAGGAGTAAGAGAGAAATGGAGAGGAGTTCCGGGCTGGGGTGCTGTGTTTAAGACACTGGTCTAACGGAGAGAAAGGAAGAATAGCCACAGAGCCTGGCACCTTCCCAGAAGGGGTTCACCCATAGAATAAATATAACTGGTTAACTCGAGCCTTCTGAAAAAGCCAGCAGTCTACCTCAATTGCACTGCAGCAGGGGACAAGGTTCCACACTGTTTGCTTTCTCTAACTTGACGGCACCTGAAGCCCAACCTGTGCCAAAATCTAGGGAGGTGGGACAAACCATATAAGGGCTACCCAGAGATGCCATAAAAGACCAGAGAGGGGCCAACCCATTCCCACCACATACAGCCTTTCTGAGCCAGGTTGGTTGCATGCCAGAAATACTGCAGGGGCATCTGAGGGCACTCCCAAGAGCTGGGCTGTGCCTGGCTGGTTGTGGCACACAGCAGTAAGGACAGTCCCCTGAGAACGGAGGCACATCGAGAAAGGGATGGGGTTTCTCAGTGGTGCTGGGTTGACATCCCTACAAGGAAGAAAGGTGTTATTGCATTTCCACCAGCACCACTGTCAGGATCACACTCAAAAGACGGTGAACCCAGGGTAGGGCATTTTAGCATAGATCCTTAGCTATGACATGGCCCCCAGTGAGAACCACTATGTCTTTAAAGTTGTCCCAGGCTGAGTCTGGGTCATGTTCCAAGCCTTAGAGCATGACAACATGTGCCCTATCACCAGCACACATGACTCCCAGCTAAACCTTCCTGATTTCAACAAGACAGTTCCAGAGGTTAGACTAAGAGACACTGGGTCTTAGGAGCCCAGCAAGTTCCTCTTCCCAGTCTCCTTCATTTCTCAGACCAGTAAGCCCCAAACAGCTATCCATGTGGTCCACTCAAAGCCACTCAGAGAAACCACTTACAGTTCCACAGAGGCTTCCTCTGATAATAGCAGAACATTCCTTGATCCCTACCTCACTGGATGATGCTGTCCGGCTGCCCGTTTTGGGCTACCTGTCCGGGATCAGAGGCTGGGCTTGGGTTGGGTGTGTTACTCTGTAGGTAGCGGCGGAAATCTTTGATCATGGGCCGGAGGACCTGGATGAGGACGCTCAGGGCTGCTTGAGTACCCTCCATGGCCTGTGCTTGGCGCTCCTGGGCACAGGCCTGCACCTCCTGGGAACGCCGGATCATCTGTAACAGGTCGTTCTGTTGTTCCAGGTGCTGAGCGATCTCCTTCACGTGTAGGTTGGTGACCCGCTGTTCTTGGATCAGCTTGGCCGAATTGAGGGCAATGCGGCTCTTGAGGGCCTGTGGTTTGACAGATGTGTCTGCATGCTGGGCTATCATCTCCACAGGGGCTTCGGTCGTCAGGGGTGGGGGAGCCTCCGCTGTGCAGTACTCCACTACTCCCTCCTCCAGTGTATGAAAGGTGGTCTCAGCAGGGACTGCAGGAAAGAGCCAAAGCAGAGGCAGATCATGTTTAGGAAGGAATGAAGCTGGCTGTGCAACATGGAGAAGAGATCATTAAACCCTGGGCTGAAGGGAGATGAGGGGAGTTCAGACTTCCGCTGTATGTGTATAGCTATTCACAGAGAAATGCAAAATCTAAGAAGTTCAGATCTTCTTGTCCTCTGGGACTGGGATGGAACCCAAGGCCTTGTACTCTACCACTGAGATCCACCTCCAGCTGGGCTTCAGGATCTTATTCTCTTGGTAGCCAAAGGGCAGTGCCACATTTGGAAAAAAGAGAGATAATGCCAACAAATGGGCTGGAGAGATGGTTCTGCAGTTAGGAACACTGCAGAGGACCTAGGCTTGGTGCCCAGTAGCCACTTGGTGGCCAACACCCACCTGTTAACTAGTGGATATGATACCCTCTTTTGGCCTCTGAGGCAAACATACACATAAAATAAAAATAAATAAATATTTAAAAAATAATGCTTCTGGGCATGGTGGCACAGGCCTTTAATCCCAGCACTGGGGAGGCAGAGACAGGTGGAACTCTCTGTGAGTTCAAGGTCAGCCTGGTTTACATATTGAGTTCTAGGCCAGCTGGGGCTATAGGGAAACCCTGTCACAAAAAGATCAAAAAAAAAAAAAAAATACAGTCAGCAAAAGTTTTACGTGCTGCCCTACTCTCATTAGCTCAATAAATCCTCAGAATGACAAGACACAGACACTGCTGTCTTCATTTTCAGAGATAAGAAAGTAGATTCAGAAATATAGAGCAGTCACTAAGTGGCTAAGTTACCTAAGGTTACACAGTTCATGCAGCAGAGCCAGGATGCAAACCTGTATCTCCTCAATACACAAGCAGGCTCAAGCCACTTATCTGGGCTGCTTTGAGCAGATCATGTCCTTTCTATGTGGCCAAGCAACAAAGGAGTGGGTGGGAGGGCAAGACAGTAGCAGCTGAAGTGCCCAGTAAATGTCTCCCCATCTTTTTAACCACTTGAACTACTTAAACATCCTTCCAGATGCCATTCCAGAACAGTGTCTGAATTACACCAGTGTTTGTCCTCTTTTCCCACCTCAATACGGACTGAAGAAACATGACACTGTCAGGTATGGCACTCAAACATACACATATACAGCCAAATCCCACTGAGATTCCGCTTGACACAGTTCATCATGATGGATCATTCACAGGCAGAGACACAAGCCCTTATCTCAATTATCAAACCCAACCCAAGTTAATCCTCTCATCGCTGACCATAGAGAACCTTCAAAGGGTGTGTTTGGGTCTTCGTGTACATGAAATGTCAGTCTTGCCTACTTTGCTTTTCAAACGAACGTGCATGTATTTGAGTATATGCAGGTGTGCATGGGTGTCAGAAGACAAATTTCTTTGGGGTGTAATTGCTCAGGCAGGTCCACATTTTTTTTCTGAGACAGAGTCTCTCACTGGCCTGGAACTCTCCAAGTAGGCTAGGCTGGCCAGTCATCAAGCCTCAGAGATCTACCTATTTTGACCTCTCCAACACTGGGATTCCAAGGGTGCACCACCACTTCCTATTTTGTCTACTTTCTAATGCCATCAACTGTGTGTCCCTATCACACAAGGAAACCCCCTTCCTCTTGTGAGCCCTTGGATTTTCCCATATGACAATAAAGTTATTCATATATGTGCCTCATCTGCCCTACAATATAATGGGCCTATTTATTTATTTATTTTGCAGGGGTGAGAATGGAATCGATGGTCTCTCACAGGCGATATCCATAGCTTCCAGGCCTATATTTTTAAAGACTTCGGTAATCCCAGTACATGGTATAAACTGATGAATAGATTACCCCTACAAGCCATGAGGATCCTGAGTTGTGGCTGATGAATGTGCACTGAAAACACAGTATGTCTTTGTCCGGAATGGATATCTCACTTGGGCTGTATTATTCCCAGCTATTCATTCAATAAGTATATCGTGGCTGCCTTCTATGTGCACGATCTATTATGTGCCAGGTCCTCAGTCCTAAGGGTTACAGATAGAGTCTTTGTCTTCAAGGACCACATAGGTCAGCAAGTGGAGGTAAGCCATGGACTTAACTGGTGCCCACACACAGTAGGGAGGTATTCAGCTGGCTAGAAGCCAGTCAGAGAACACCATCCCTTCTGAGGAGTGCTTGGAGGGCCTCACGGTCTTCCAAGATCCCCATATGACCTTTAACCCTTGGCAGCCATCCTTCCCCAGGCGGCCCTAACACTTGCTGGCCCTTCCCATTTATGCAGCTGAACTGAGCAGGAGAGGTCACTCACTCTGTGTCAGGGTGACCGTGGCTGCAGCTGCAGTGGCCGAGGGTCCGAGGGCCACAGGGTGAATCTCTGTGGTGCTGGGCAGGCTGATGATGGTGGCCTCGCCCAACAAGTTGCAGATGCGTTGTTGCATGGGGGTCAGTAGTACGGGGGCTACAGCTGGGCCACTGCCGCCACTGCCACTGCCTGTCCCAGGCCCACCAGCTCCATCCTCCTCTGTGGGCCCTGGGGCCTCGCCACCTTCCACAGCAGCCCGAACTTGGGCAACCTTGCGACGGACCTCAGTCTTGAGGTCGGACCACTTCTTCTTGACCTCGGGCAGCTCTCTGCGGCAGGTGGCCACAGCGTTGACCCTTCTCAGGATGCCATGCCAGGCCGCGCTCTTGGCAGCTAGAGGGA
This sequence comes from Eospalax fontanierii, assembly GCA_035773235.1. NCBI lineage: Eukaryota > Metazoa > Chordata > Mammalia > Rodentia > Spalacidae > Eospalax > Eospalax fontanierii. Next base: position 56,321,858 of record CM069541.1, read on the forward strand.
CCCCAGCGTTGAAGTGGTTCACCAACAGGTGCTTCTTCAACTCCAGCTCCTCCACGATGATCTCCACCTCCCGCTCTGAAAAGTTCATCTTCCTCTTCTTGGCTGGGACAGCCATGGCCTCCCCTTTGATGTCTTTTGAAAGAAATTAGAATGCCCTTAAACAGCCTCAACTTCTCTTCTCTTCTTTCTCCACCTCGCCCCTCACCCACCCCCCTCTAGTGGATAGGCAGGGCTTGCTCAAAGCCCAGCACTAGGCCTTAGTTAACCCTCCTCGTTACGCAAAGTGCGTAGGGCCCAGCCCCGACCGGCCCGACCGCCGCCAGCCAGCTGCGTAATGGCTTCCTGAATCTGCCTCTTCCGCCGGGGTGTGCGGAGTTCCGCCCACTTCCCTTCTTCCCGCCCTTCAGCGCTGCCCCAGGAGAGCCCACAAATATCACGCCCGTCATTGGCTCTCATGACTGTCACTCACCCTAGGACCTGCCCACTTTTTAGAAGTGGCTTGATCGTTGGTCTAAAGGGGGATCGTTGGACTCCAGGGTGTCCGCCCACATGGTCTCCATTCACTGCCATTGGAAAAGCATTCTGTCGTTCAATCATTGGTATCACGACTATTACGCTGTTAAATTCAGCTATTTTATTGGTGGCCTTGGGAGTAAGACTATTCAAACCCAGCCTCCTAATGTCATCCCGTTAATCTTATTTTTAGTTGTCCTCAAGGTGCAAAGCGTGCCTTCTAAGTTCAGTCCACAATTGATCGTACGCAGTTCCTACTTTCCACAGAAAGCTACGATCTCTGCGCACACAACCTTCCAACTCCGCAGTCTACACAGCGCTTCTCAATGGGAATTCGGCACAGGACCCCCGGCCTGTCAATCACTCGGTTTCAGCCTATCACCGTGTCGAGTCCCGTTCTCCGGCCGGGCTCAGCCAATCTCCTCCTCCCTCAGTTTGAATCCACTCCAGCCGGAGCGAGGCCGGCCCCGCCCTCCCATTGATCCCGGCGGTCCTCAGGCCCGCCCTGCCCTGGCCGCTGATTGGCCGGCAGTACGTCGGGGGCGTGGCCAGCGCAGCGTTGACGCGCGGCGGGGCGGGGCTCCCGGAAGCCGCCCCTCCCTCCAGCTTGCCGGCTTCGCGGAGCCCGCGCTTGCCGTCTGAGGGAAAGCCGGCGTGCTTCCGTGCTCCCGGCCTGCCGCCTCAGCCCCGCGTCCGGAGCCCGTGCCTCGCGCCCGATGGTGAGCAGTGTGTTGTGCCGCTGCGTGGCCTCCCCGCCGCCGGACGCCGCCGCCACCGCCTCGTCGTCCGCCTCGTCGACGGCGTCCGTGGGGGACCCGTGCGGCGGCGCCGTCTGCGGGGGCCCGGACCACCGGCTGCGCCTGTGGAGCCTCTTCCAGACGCTCGACGTCAACCGCGACGGCGGCTTGTGTGTCAACGACCTGGCAGTGGGGCTGCGACGTCTGGGACTGCACCGCACCGAGGGCGAGCTCCGGGTAGGCTGCGGGCGCCGTCCGCGCGGGCGGGCAGGGGGCGGCCCGGGGCGGGTCTGGGCCGCGGGGCCTTCTCGGTGGAGCAGCTGGTCCGGTCCGGGGCGGGGGGAGGGCTGGGGAGGGCGGAACTGGGCGGGACCGTAGGGTTGTGTCGGGGTGGCCCTGGACTGACAGATGTGTGTCATTTATGGCCTGGTGCTCATGGGGCTCCACTGTGGGCGCTCGGGGTGCTGGTCGTGGGGCAATGACGAATTGGCCCTTCCAGGTCCGACTTCCCACAAGGTGGAAAGCCAAGCCCCCAGAATGTCTTGGTCACCTCCTGACCTCAAGGCCAAGTGGATGCCAAGCCCCCCCCCGCCATGTTCATATCATAGCTATCCTTACCAGCCACCCCTTGCCCCCGTTTTCCGTGCCACCGTGGACCTCTGTCTTACTGCTCTCAGAAACATGTGGGTGTTGGGGAAGGAAAAAATGGGAACTAGGGTTTCAGGCAGATCTGTGTGGATGTGGGTGGTGAGAACTGACAGTTCTTTCGCACGGCTTAGGCCCAGCCCCATTGCTTTTCCAGAACATGGGGTCATGATCCCTTTACAGAGTTGTGTGGGTATCCTAAAGAATCTGGAGGAAGAGTCTTTGAAAAGTGAAAGTATGTTTCACCTCAGGGTCTAGTTGGCTTGGACTGGGGTGGGCTCTGGTCAAGATGAGGAGGCTGGGGCTAAGAAGAGGCCACCACTACACCAGCCAGAAAAAGAAGGGCTCTCCCATCTGCACAAGAAACTGGAAACTGGCTTTTTCATCCCTTTCTGTTTCATGGTTTGTTTTTGGTCTGACTTGGTAGCTGTAGCTGCCCTTTACCAAATATTTCATTTATTGTGACTTAGCCTGATTTATAATCCGGGGGTGTTCTGAGTAGTTTACCTAGTATCCTGTTTCTTTTCAAAGTTAATGTCTAGTTCATTTGTACATACAATAATTAAGAACTCTCAGAGCCAAGTATGAAGGGAACCTGGTAAAATGCCAATGAATTATGCCAGTTTGTTGCTTGGGTGGCCATAATTGTCATGTCCAAGATAATCTTGGATCAGCATCCAAGATACTTAACCTACTTAGCATCAGCAGCATAGGAAGACCTAGGACAGCACTGTGTAATGTAGAATCCTTGGGCTAAGCCCAAGAGATTGAGAAATAAGGTGAGTTTTTTTGTCCCAATTCCTAGAGACAAGTTCTTTTTTTTCTCCCTTTGTAGCTAAGTTGGCCTTGAAGTCAAAGTTCTGCCTTAGCCCTTCCTAATGACAAGCTTACAGGTGCCCTACCATGCTTGGCTTAACAAAAACAAACAGAACTTTTTTTAAAAGTTTAGTTATATGTCAAATAATGTTCTTTATGAGCTGGACATGTCCTCATATATGTCTAATGAAGAAATCATATGTAAAGATAGGCTAGCTAAACACAGATGTTCTGTGCCTCAGGACTCGGTGCTGTCTGGGTCCAGGTGAACCTTTTTGCTCTGTAAACCTATGCAGTTGACCAGGGACATTGAGGACATCTGGCTGTGTGAGTGTATTCAGTGTTTACACCACGATTTGTGACTCTACAGGAGTCACAATGTTCTGGCAATTCATAGCACATCTGATATTGATCCTAATCCATTTTTTTGGCAGTGCCTAAGGGCAAATAAGGAGAAAGTGTGTGTTCTCCCCTAGAGCTAAAAGAAAACCTTGTTTATTTGTGACATTTTCTTATTTTGATATCTCAGGCCTTGAACTCTTTGTGTAGCCCAAGCTGACCTTAAACTCACAGCCATCCTCCTGTGTCAGCATCCCTTTCATCCCCCACTCTCCCCTCCATTGCTAGGAATATAGTTAAAAGCCAGTACTCCAGATAAAAAACTTTTGCCCAAACAAAGCTTAGCCCTTTGGGGTTCCTTTGACTCTATACTGTTGACTCTGCGTGATCTAAATTCTGTGATATGAAACATTTTTTTTAGCAGACTGAACATAGATTTATCAAGCAAAAGTCAGAATTCCTGAGAGTGGGAGGGGCTCCTAGAGAATACCCTGAAATAATTCTTTTTTTATTCATTTGCAGTGTGGATTTAATGTGAACTCTTAACTCTTCTAGTTTTTAAAAAAAATTATTTTTAAGTTAGCATACAAAGTAATGGGTTTCGTTATGGCATCTTCATACATACGTCTTTCGTACTTTGTTCTTATTCATTCCCCCCTTCCAACTTCTAAACAACTTAAATTGAGAAAGGTTAGAAATACTTCATTTTATTAGTATTATTATCAGGAAAGGACCTCGAGTTAGCCCTATGGGGAAGGTTTAAACAGAAAGAAAAATCTTCCTTTCTGTAAATAACTGGACCACAGGAAGACACCCTGCCTCATGCACCCCCATGCCATTTCCTGTTGAATTCATTAGATTAGCCTACAGAAAAAGCAGTGCTGTTTTACAGAACGGGCAGGAGCTGAAAGAGGACTTGGGGCCCTTTGGTTAAAAACGGGTGCCTGCCTCGGGAATAAGCATTGATGGAGTATACATTGAAAGTTGCTTTTTGTGACCTACAGTAAACTATCTGAGATGGAGGTTGTCACAGGAATCAGCTGTGAGCTCTTCTCTGCAGCTGATGGGTAAACCCAGGCCATGTGACGCCACAAAACCTCTTGCTGACTTGTGACAGCTTGAGGTGAAGTGAAGTTATCTTTAAGAATAAATCAGCAAGTTTTTGCTCTCTGCCTTTGTTTCAGAGGAGACTGAGACAGAGAAAACTGACTTAAAATGGAAATGGGCAGGGGAACCGTGGCAGGCAGCCAGGGAAAATTTCTTTGTAAAGGGCATGCAAGGAAGAAGCCTGTCTTGGGACAAAAGAAGGGAAGGGTTTAGTAAAGAAAGAATAAAAGATGACGACACCGGCAGTGACTTTGGGAGATGGACTCAGGCTGGGCTAATTATAGCTTTGGCTATTTCAGGCATTTTCATGTGACCAAACAAAATCTTTGTCTTAAGACATGTTTAAAACATAGGATGTGGCAGCCAAGTAGAGGAAGAAAAGCAAGCTGTGTTACCTGTAAACAGCTGTGCGTCTTTCTATCTAAGGCTGTGGCCTCCTTCATGCAGAGCATTCTAAGTACTGTGTTGAGTTAGCTGATCTAGAGACTTGCACATGCTGTTTGAGTCCCACAAAAGACAGCAACATGATTTTACAAAAGATGAAAAAGCCATGCTTTAATGGTGGCATCGCCGGTAGTCTCAGCTGGGAGCTGAGGGATGGAGATGGCAGGAGGATCATTTGACCCTGAGAGTTTGAGGGCAGCCTGTGTACCATGGCAGGAAACAGACACCAGCAAAAATACAATGAAACAACCTCAAAAAATCATTTGGTCACAAGGAAATTAGAACAGAAAAGGGTTAGAACTTCTGGCTCCACTCTTCTTAACAAAGTGGATCCCAAACCTGTCCTTTGAGGGAAAGTTGAGAAACCACCCCCCCACACACATACCTTTTAAAAAATGTTTATAATGCTGGAGATCAAACCCAGAGTTTTTGCAAGCTACACAAGTGCTGTTATCACTGAGCTACTTCTCCAGCCCAAGACATCTATTAGAACCACATGTGTTGCTTCCAGAGTATTGATTTCAAGGAGAACTCCCCTGCTCTTTTTCTCTTTTTGACTGAGGGATATCCATGTTGGGCAGTACCTGTTTACTTAAATTCATTGACTACAAGATCATTAATGTTGAGCTGGTATTGCCTAACCAAACAGCACTGCTGACCACCATGCTCAAAACAGGCAGACTTAGATAAGGTAGCCTTGTCTATAGAAGAAAGAACTTTTTTTTTGAGACAGGCTCTCAGCCCAGGCTGGCCTCAAGTTTGTTATGTTGCTGAGGATAGCCTTGAGCTTCTAATACTCCTTCCACTGCTTCCTGAGTGCTAGGATCACAGGTGTGTGTTACCATGCCTGGTCCAGAACTTCAGGCATGTTAGGTAAAATTTCTACAAATTGAACTGTACACCCAGTTTGTTTGTTTATTTGGGACATATATGTGTAGCCCTGGCTGGCTTAGAACCTGTGACCATCCTTCTACCTCAGCCTCCTGAGCTCTGGGCTCACAGATGAGCCATTACATCCAGCTAAGAAAGAGCCTTTGTCACGGGAATGGGATAGGTATCATTGGGAATAGTGTATTGGCCCATTAGGAAAAAGACTGCTATTTACAGATTAGACTGAGTGTTTATTAAATTGATTGCAGTGTATTGTTGCCAAATTGATTCTTGGCTCAAAGTCATGAACTTGGAGCCAATTAGAAAATAATTTGAAAAAATGAGTTGATGTTGAAAATGGTCATAGTGGGACATGGATACAACCCTAGAAGGCTGAGGCAGGAAGCTGGAGCATTCAGGGCTAGCTTGGTCTGTATACCTAGACCTTGCCTCCAAAACAATATTCCCAAAGCTGATACTTGGAAAGATGGAGCAAAGTAATAAGTAGGAATACTCCACAGTCTGTCTGATGTGGAGTTTCAGCCTGATGCATTCCTTTGATGTTCAGAGAGCCACTAATTGTTGAAGTCTCACAGAAACCACAGGGGAATGTGGCAAACAAATGCTCTGCTGGTGTTCATTTTTAGTCCAGCTAAATACAGCTGTGGGGTGAAGTGAGTGAACAAAACTGTACTTAGGTAGGACTGATCTTACTACACAACATTTGTACAGACTTGAACCATGTCCTGTCAGAACCCTGGGATTTTAATCTTGGAAGAGTCTCTGACCATATTCATCCAGTTACTTGGTTCAGTGTCCACTCAACGTGAGACCCTTCTTCAGAAAAGGTCATCCACCCATGATGTAGGTCATGGAAGTGTGTTTTTTGAAACTTGTAGTCTTGTATCAGCACTCATATGCTGAGAAGTTTGCCTTCAAGGGCAGCAGAAGAGTGACACAGGAGTCCTGTAGGAATCCAGGCACCAAATACGAAAATATAGTGAAACCCATTATTTTGTACTCTGGCTAAAAAAAAAAAAATTTTTTTTAAACAGAAAAATGATTGGGCATGATGGTGTGTATACATGTAACCCCAGCTCTCAGGAGGTTGAGGTATTAGGATTGCCGGTTTGAAGCCAGCCTGGGGTTACATAGTGAGACCTTTAACACCTCCCTCCGCTTTCCCCTTACTCTGCACCTCCTCCTTCAACACACACACACACACACACACACACACACACACACACCTCTGAAAATTTTCTGTGTTGTGCTCTCTGTTGCTAAGAGCTATAGGTGTTACCATGTACAGCTCACGTGATAATGCCTGTGTAGCTTTTATGGCTTCCTGGACTGAGCAGGGTATTGTGGGACTTAATAGTACAGTGTTTTCTAAGACTCAGCCTGGCAGAAACAGCCAGTGAACAGAAGTGTGCATTTTATGATCTGTCTGTATAAAATCTGAAACAGGTTGATTTATGGAGACAGAAAGTAGGGTAGTGGTGGGCTCATGGGAGGAGAGATAGGAATGTGATAAGGAAGGGTTTGGCTTTGACCATGCTGGTGGCTGAACCTAACTTGCAAAGATACCAAACCTACTGATTTGTTCACTTTATTTTCATCACATATTGTCCTAGCTTGGCCTTGATTCAGTATGTAGCTAAAGATGACCTTGAACTCCTGGTCCTCCAGCCTCTACCTCCCATAATGGGATGACAGAAGTATGACACCATGCCTGGTTTATACAGTGCTTGGATCAAACCCTGGGCTTGGTGCATGTTAAACAAGGACTGTACTGGCTGTATCAACTGGACCTCATCTCTAGCCGCCCATTGTGCACTGTCAGTGAGTGATTTGATTGGTATACAATCTGGATTCAGGTGTTGCTTCTGTATCTTGGTTGCTAGCTGCATGTCCATGGCAAGAGGCTCACCTTTTCTCACCATTGCAGTATGAGTATGGGTCAGGTAGTTGTGTGGTTGAGTTTAGACTTTCTTGCTGGGCGTGGTGGTACACTCCTTTAATCCCAGTAGAGACAGGAAGACCTTTGTGAGTTCAAGGCCAGCTTGGGCTATAGGGAGACCCTGTCTCAAAAAGACCAAAAACAAATTTTTTTTTTCTTTCTCAAATTTTGTCAACCTATAGAAAATTTTTGTCTCAGACTCCCATGTTAAGTAAAGTTCCAGTTCTTCAAAGAGCAGTCAGGCTTTCATCTCTTCACTTAGACTTGCTGTTCTCTTTTCATTCTGGCCACCAAGAAAGTTTAATTGTGCTTTGATACTTGTTGCCTTCTCTGATAAGAAGTCAAAGAAAGAAAGATCGAAGAAGTGCCCACCATATTCCAGCAAGTCTCTCAAGTTCTTGAAGAACACCCTTGTTCCTGGTCCTACCTCAAGCAGTGTGCTTCATGGAGAAGTCATAGCACTTAGTGCGTGGCATGATGGAAAGTTTTAAATCCTGGCTGTGCCCTGTGTTTGAAAGTCAGATATCCTCTCTCAGTCTCCACATTTTTTAAGTTTATTTTTATTTTATGTGTATCAGTGTTTTGCCCGAATATATGTGAGTACACCCCTGGAACTGGAGTTACAGATGTTTGTCAGCCCCTTGTGGTGCTGGGAACCAAACCTGGGTCCTCTGCAAGAGCAGGTAGTACTCTTAACTGCTAAGCCATCTCTTCAACCCCTCTCTAATTTGTTTTTTATTTAAAAAAAAAAAACTTTTATATTCATTTTTTATGGTACTAGGGATTGAATACAGGGCCTCTGAGCTATATTTTCAACTTTTTTATATTTTTAAATTTTGAGTCTCACTTAGTTGCCCAGGCTCACTCTGTAGTCCAGGTAGTCCTCCTACCTCAGTTTCCAGGTAGCTGGTATTACAGGTGTGAGCCACTGCATCAGGTCAAATTAAAGTTTATAAAGAACTTAGTGAAGTTTCTGATACATAGGTGTTTGCTACCAAGTGGCTTTTTCTCAGTTGATTGTTTTGAAAACAAGATGTCCCAAATTGGTTAAATCTACCTATGCTCCCAGTTTACTTAGGTGAAGAGTTAGAGGCAGAGTCTGGACATCAGTAATAAAAGGCTGTGGCAAGGAGAGCAGTTTGGAGGGTGTTGTGGGTTGTATCGAGCCTGGGCTTATGAACATTGGGCCGATTAAAACAAATTCTGAAGGACTAGAGTCACTGTGTTTACACATGTCCAAATGTTTCCTGGGATAGAAACAGGCTCTCAAAACACTGACCCTACAAACATATTGCCATCCCATAAGCCACAGGTAGTGTTTTCGTCAAATTCAGAGGTAACTTTGAAGTTGGGAAGACATAAGCTTCAGATAAAGCTTAGTTAAAACTTTTTAGAGATTATTTTACCAGTCAGTTGTGTTTTGCAGAAGTGGAGCTGACGCCTAGAAGGACCAGAACCCAGTATTTTGATTCTGCTTAATGTAGCTCAACACTGTCTTCTCCCGTCTATATGGTATAGGTACTTACCCTGAAACAGTACATCATTGCAGTATGTGTAATAACACATACCTGTGACCCCAGTACTCAGGAGAAGAAGGCAGGATTACCAGTTCAAGGTCAGTGTATATGTATGTCTTGATAGCATAAGACACTCAAAAACAAATGAAAAACTTGACAGTGCCATTTTCAGTTTATGGTATTGAGATATCTGCATGATCCAGCTCAGTATTCAGGAAGCATCCCAGAGGATAAGTGTGGGACAGAAAAGACTGAACATAACACCTAAAAAAAGACATTGTCTTAAAGATGCATTTTCATTTAAAGTAAATACATGAGTAACACAGGTAGGCCTAAAAGAGCTGCCTATCATCTGCAGGCTCCTGGCTGGATTTTCAGGAAACAGGAGGTGACTCATGGCTCATTCTTCTCCAGTAGTGGAGAAGGAAGGAGCTGCTGTCCCTGTTCTTGCTGGTACCTGAGCAGTCCACATTGTTCCATCTACTCCTTGGCTTCCTTTTTTTCCTACAGCTCCACACATGCCCCCTTGAAGTTAGAACTCTCAGCACAACATAAAGAAAACCAAACCTACCTACCTGCTTGAGAAAATTCTGAGACCATTGAAATGTCAGTGGTGAAAAAAATGAAGGTTAGTTTTTGTTTTTGTGCTATGCTATGGACAGACCCTGGGCCTTGCATGTGCCGGGCAAGTGCCCTTTCCTTGAGCCACATCCCCCAGTCTGGAGGGTCATTTAGATCAGAATAAGCCATCTGCTGACTCTTTACTTCACTTGCTTGGAACAGTTGAATCATCCTGTTGGTTAAAACTAGTGTCAGTGGCCACCTTGATCAATCCTTTTGGTCTTTTGGCCTGTTCTTGCATGCCTAAACACTGCTCTTGCTTTTGGTTGATTTCATACACATACACACACACACAGATATGCATGTTGGTAGGTGGGTTATTTACATTTTTCTGAGATAGTCTCACTGTGTAGCCCAGGCTAAGCAGACCTCAGGATCTCTCTGTTTCTACCTCCCAAATGTTGAGATTATAGTTGTTCACAGCAGTGCCTGCCAGTTTATACCTTTAAATGGACTTTGAACCCATAGGATGTTAGACCTGGAACACATTCAAAGTGTGAAGTTTCCAAATTTTGCAAATGGCTTGTCCAGAGTTCTACGGAGGCATTGTAGGGGAACCCTAGGGGGAAAGATAAGGTTCCCATAGCAAGCCATAGTCACATTGGGACAGAGCCCCCAAATTTTCGATCTTTATTTCACATTTCAGGTATATTTTGTTTATTAGAATTTCTTCTTCTCTAACCTGTAGAAAAAGGGAGAAAAATAGGATCAAAGAAGGAAATATCTCCATCATTAAATTTAATTTTCTACATTGTTTTCAAGAGCTGGCCTATTTGTTCTTAGAATTCTCCCTACTTCCCTCAACACTCATGTTATCTGTAGAAGGCAGCCACTGGGAAGATTCTTCTTCCTGCTCTTAGATAGGGTCCTTGTAGTCCTAGCTTGTCTGGAACTAGCTTTGTAGAACATGCTTGACTCGAACTCAGAGATCCTCTTCCTCTTTAGTACTGAGGGGGTCTAATAGCTTGTCTCACATCCTGAAACTCCTGCTCCCACAGGTGACTTTAGCAGGTGAACTTGAGTTAGATTAGCTGATTGATTTATCTCAGCGGAGACTTGTGTTCTGCTGCTGAGATAGGAAATAGTGAATGTCAGTATGTAAAAGAAGTACTTCAAACAAGAATTTTTGAAAGTCTATCTCCTTGTACATTTTGTGGATTTCATTTGTTGGTTTCAGTTCTAGTCTTGTTTAAAGCCTTAAGAGCTTCAGGTTTTACCCATTCAGTTGATGGACACAATCCTCCATGTGACCTCATTTACAGAGCCAGGCCTCATTACAAGATCAGTCAACCAAATCAGCCTGACTTTCTATCAAATAAAATCTGGATTTATTTTTCAGTTAAAAAGTGTTAACAGTCTTCCCACTGACAATACCTATTTTGAATGTTAATAATTCAAAGATGTTAGCAGGTAGTTAAACAGGTAGGCAAGACTTGGAGATCCACATAGGAGTTGTCAGTGTGAGAGCAAGCTCTCCCTGCAGCATTTTTATAAGGCTCCCACAGCTCTGCAGTTGTCCTTCTGGGTAATGCTCTGGGGCATTCTACTCTGCGCAGTTCATCTGGGTGACTTAGAATAAGTGAGTTGACTGCTTGCCACTGGCAGGAACTTCTTTTTTTTTTTTTTTTTTTTTTTTAAGTATTTTATGTGTGTATTGCCTGCCTGTGTGTAAGTGCGCCAGTGTCGTGCAAAGCCGGGGGAGGTCAGAAGAAGGTACCCGATCCCCAGGAACTGGAGTTTCACATGGTTGTTAGCCACCAGATGAGTGCTGGGAATCAAATGCAGGTCCTCTGCAAGGACACCGAGTGCTCTTAACTGACTGAGTCACCTCTCCAGCCCCTCCACTAGAACCTTTTCTTCTCTGAAAATTATCACATCCTGTGACTCACTGTCATCCATTTATAATGTTTTCTGACTCTTAGAAGGGTGGCCAAGGGGTTGGAGAGATGATGGATCAGTAGTTAAAGGCACTGGCTACTCTTCCAGAGGACCCAGGTTCAGTTCCCAGCACTCATGTGGCAGCTAACAACCATCTGTAACTCTTACTTCCATGGGATCCAGTGTTCTCTTCTGTGGGCACTGCATGCACATGGTCCACTTACACATATGCAAGCAACACACTCATAAAATAAAGGTTTAAAAATAGAAGTGTGAGCTACTTTTGCAGGTGATTTGCCTCATCTTACCAATTTCTGCTGATGCATATAAGCTATAGGTATAGAAGGTTCCACGTGCCAGCCCTGCCTTGGATTTTTGTGGGTCTTTTCTACCCAAGCTAGGTGAATTTAGAGTTGTAATTGTATAATAATTGATGTGTAACCCAATATAAAGTAATGGTCTACCCAATACTGCTGATTTAAATGATGTTATGTCAGTATACTGTTAATCGGTGGGGCAATCAGAAATATATAACACAAAGACAAAGGTGTTTAACATAAATATTATCAATGTACACAGTGAAACACATCTCCATTGTTCCTGGTCTGTGCTGGTAAGGGAGATTGTATGATAAATAAGGCATGGCTTCTTCTCTAGTCTAGTTGATTCCCTTCTTTCCTTGTACTTAATTTGTTCTGTCTGCCTTCTTACATTGGAAACTAAGGTCATTGATTTGAGATTCTTCTTTGCTAATACAGGTATTTGTTTTTAATTTATTATTCTATTTTTTTTAGACAGGTTCTGACCTTGAACTTTTATTTTCCTGCTTCAACCTGTCTGTTTTGGTGTTTTGGGGGGCAGGCAGGCAGGACAGGGTCTCCATGGAGCCCCAGCTGGCCTGGAACTCACTATGTAGACCAGGCTGGCCCTGATCTCACAGAGATCTACTTGCCTTTGTCTCGACCTCTGAGTAGCTAAAATTACAGGTAGACATCCCTGTCTCTGGATTTTACCCTGTTGAATGCCAGCTAGTTTTGTATTTCCTTAAGTATTCTTGGGGTTTATTCTGAGTGCAGTTATTTGAAACAGATTAAACAAACATTGCAGGGTTTGCATTGATGGGTATAGTTTAATGGCTTTGCCCAGTGTTGAAGCCAAATCCTCTTGAGTATTCCTGAAACTCTGTTGTGAGGTTTTCACTCTGGCTGGTGGAAACAGGATAATTAGCACAGTGCTCTTAATGGTGTTACTCCAAGGGGCTCCTCTGCAGCTCTGCACAGTTGGCTCTCTGGTGTCTGTCTGCTCCTGTATATACAAGCTGCTGAAGTGTCAGCCTCACTCGTTTGTTTGTTTGTGACAGGGTCTCCCTGTAGTCCCTACTAGCATAGAACTCACTTTAGACCAGACCTGCCTCAATCTCACAGAGATCCACTTTCCTCTGTCTCCCAAGTGCTGGGACTAAAGTCGTGTGCCACCATGAGCAGCCCCAGCCTCACCTCTTTAATGTTGGGAGATTGCCCAGCTCTGTTCAAGCTCTTCCCCTGCATCAGCGCCTGGAAACTCCAGGCAGGAAGCTGCTGAAGGCCTAGGAATTGCCTCATGTGTGCACATTTGTCAGGAAGTACCGTCCTTTCTGCCTGTTCATTGGGTGTAAAACATTATTTCATATATTTTGTTTGAATTTTCCCTTGTTCTAGGCAGGAAGGTGTGAATCATTCCCTGTTACTCCCTCCTGGCTGGAGCCTATGGTGTTTGTAACTCAGTTTCATGATACAGAGTACATTCAATTAAAAGCCAGTAACTTACTAAATAAGGGAGTTTTGAAGGTGGGAGCCCAAAACATCACTATTTCCTTCATTTTACTAGCCTTTCTGTTCCTAAAAACAAGATTTATGTTCATTAGAGGATTAACTTGTTAGGCTATGGATGTACTGTAGTAGGTTAAGCACTTCCCTATCATAGGCAATGCCCTAAATTAAATCCCCCAGCAACTAAAAAAAAAAAAAAAAATATATATATATATATATATATATATATATATATATATATATATATAAATCAACTTGTTTGTTTAGGGATTTTGGTTCTAGATGGCCTGAAATAACAAAAAGAGTTCTGATACTGTTCCCAGTTTGTAAATAAGAATATTGAATCATTGATGGACGTGGTGGCAAAGACCTGTTAAGTCCAGCTTCTTGGGAGGCTAATGCAAGAGGGTCAATTTTTCAAGGCCTGCCTGGGCTATAGAATGAGTTCAAGGACAGCCTGAGCAACTTAATGAAAAAAATAGTAAAAACATTTTTAGAAGTGCTTGAGAAAAAACTCAATGATAGAGCTCTTACCTAACATGAATGAGGCCCTAGATGAATCCCTAGTACTGGGGTAGGAGTGGGGAGGTAAAAAAATTCAGTCAGTAATAAAGATTATTGATAATATTTTAAAAATAGAGATTATTGATGAGATAGCCATGAGCCTTTGAGGACCAGGGTAGAAAATTATGGTTTAAAAGTGATATGTTTGGGTGTCAAGTCAACAGAGGGTAGATATATGGATACTTAATATTCACTGTTACCTTGACTAGATTTAGAATCTCCTAGAAGACACACCTGTGGGCATGTCTTTGAGGAGGACATCTGAGGAGGAGAAACTGACACCCATTTCTCTGCTTTCTGGTTGATGGCACAGACTGAATTGCTCTGTACTTTTCCCACCATGACAGACTGCATTCCTTTCAACTGTGAACCAAAACAAACCCTCGTTCCTTAAAAAATACTGAATTACAGCTAAATCAGCTTAAGGTCTCACAGCTGGTAGGTGGTGGCCAGAATTTAGGCCTGTGGTCTGGCTCTGAAGACTTTACCTTTAGTCATCACATAAAACAGCTCCTGCATAAGTTCTTCCCTCAGTCTTCCTTTTAAATATTTATAGATGTTTGTATATGTGCCCAGGTCAGGCTCATAGTTCAGTTTTGCAAGATAGAGAATAGTCAACGAAGCTTAGTCTTCTGGGACCTGGCAAGATGGCTCTTAAGATTCAGGCACTTGTCACAAGTCCAGCTACCTGAGTTTGATCCCTAGGGTCCACGTGGTGGAAGGAGAAAACTTAGTCCTGCAAGTTGTCGTCTGACTTCCACAGGTGCACCGTGATGTGCACATGCCCACAGATATTCGAAAGAGGGAGGGAGGGAGGGAGGGAGGAAACTGACAAACTAAAAAGAAAACTTATCAACCTGCCTTCTCGAGTTTCTGAATACTTTCTTTGCTCTAAACCCTCTTTAATTTTACAGGTAAAATCTTAGAAATAACTTTGTTTTTTTCATTTATCTTCAGGTCATCCCATAATAGCCCACATACTGTTAAGGGCTGCTTTTTTTTTTTTTTTTTGACAGGGGCTCATTATGTAGCCCTTGGAGGACTACTGAAGGGAAGAACTGGCTTGGAATTCCTATATCAACAAGCTGGCCTTGAACTCACAGATCCACCTACCTCTGCCTCCTGAGTGCTAGGATTAAAGGCATGTGCACCATGCCTAGCTGGGCTGCCTTATTTTTTAAAAAAATATTTTATTTTTATTTGATATGTATGAGCATATTTGCTTGCACATAAATAAGTATTTCTGTGTCATGCAGTACCCTTGGAAGTCAGAAGAGGACCTCTGATTCCTGGACCTAGAGTTATCAATGGTTATTAACCGCCATGTGCATGCTTGGAATAGAACCCAGGTCCTCTTTAAGAGCAACCAGTGCTCTTAACTACTGAGCCAAAAACTGCCTTATTTTTAACACTTCCATAAGAGTTCTGTGGTATAGGCATACCATAATTTATATACTTGTTCTCCTAAGAGTTGGCTGTTGGGCTGGCCATGACTTCTGCATGGAAAGATCCCTGCCACCAATCCTGATGACCTGAGTTCAGTCCTGGAGACCCACATGTCAGAAGGAGAAAGATAATGCCTGCAAATTGTCCTCTGAGCTTCACACGTACATACATGCACATACACAAAATAAATGAAATTTTTTTTAGAGTCAGCTGTTTTAAAGCTTGACACTTGGTTATAATTCCAGCAACAGGGAAGCTAAGGCAAGAGAATTGCAAGTTCAAGACCATTTTGAGGTATGTAACACATTCAAGACCCTGTCTCAGTTAAAAAAAAAATTTTTTTTTTTGCCTAATATTTTTAAAGCCTTGGGCTCAGTCCCCAGTACTGCTTCAAAAACAAAACTTGCTTAGTCTTTCTAAGTCTGCCTGTTCCCTGTACTGACCTGAACTGCCCTCAGCTTTGGTTACAGAAGCTTCTCTCTGCAATGGACAGCAGTCAGTTGACATGCTCCACTGGTCAAAGTTCTGAGAATAAGAGACTGAGTGCTCACCCTAAACAGGACATCTGTATTGTGACCCCCCATCCCCCAGGTTCAGGGAACATGAGGGAAGAGGACGTGGAAGAATGTATGAGCTAGAGGAAGAGAAAGAGGGAGTGCTATGAAATGATGTCTTTTGGATTGGATATGACATGGCTATTGAAGTCAGAACTCAGAAGGTTACCTGTACAAGACTTACACAAGATCAAGCCAGTCAGAATTCTGGCATAGATGGTGTAGATGATCTCCAGGCCTCACCCCATACTCAGGAACTGTTGGCAGTGGATAATTGGCAAGGGAGAAGGAATCATTCTTTATTGAGGATGTGGCCACTGCTTTTGCATGCTCAGTGGATGGCCTCACGGCAGGCACATCTGGACAGCACTAACTAAACTTAGTGGGTTATCAAAAAAAAAAAAAATCTTGAAGTTGGGAAGGGGGAATGATGGGGAGTGTGGTAGAAGTTGGGGGGGAAATAGAGATCATACTTCATTGTATACATGTATGAAATCCTCAAAAAGAAAAAGCCCTATAAGCAAAATTACCAAAAAAATCTTTATATATAATATAGATGTAGTATGTATAGATGAAATTGTATACATCCATAATACATATTTCTCACATATGTAAGTTTATCTACAGAATAAATTCTTTTTAAATAAATATATATATATATATATATATATATATATATATATATATATATATATATAGTGTGTATGAATATATAGCCTGCATGTGTGAAAGTGTACCTGTGATGTGCAGTGCCCATAGAGATCAGAAGAGGGCATCATATTTCCCTGGAACGGAAGTTACAGATGGTTGTTAGCCACCATGTGGGTGCTGGTTCTCAGCAAGAGCTGCCAGTCCTCTTAACATCTGCACCATCTCCAGCCCCCAGAATAAATTCTTAAAAGTGGAATTGCTGTTCAGGAGGGTTGGAACTTTTGAAATGTTGATACCTGTAACTATGTTTCTCTTTTGAGGGTTGTAGCTGTGAGTGAAGGTATATGTGTCTTATAGTCTCCAAGAGTTTACTGAACTTTTGTGGGGCCTATATGTTTAAATTTTTATTTAAGTTATTATGTCCTTGTGTGTTGTATGTGTGGTGGTCACAGAACAACTCAGTTCTCTATTTTGATCATGTAGATTCCATAACTCAAACTCACAGGGGCAGGGCTTGGTGGCAAGCACCTTTACTTAACTAAGCTAACTCCCAGCCCTTGGCTTTTTATCTTTAAAGCAGAATAGTTCTGAACACTCACAACAGTAGTTGTGAAGGGTGGTAGTTGGTCTGTACATCTGTCTGCTAGTAAACCAACAACAAATAACCAAAGTTAATCTCTTACTAACTCACAGTCATCTGTACAGACTAAGTTTGTGCTTGGTTAGAGGAACTAGGAGTAGAAGGGTCTGTGATGTGACTGTGGGAGACAACTACAGTATGGCATGTTTTCTGTTTTGGATTGGAGAAAATAGAATAAGAGAAGGAGGAGTGATACAGGGTGTCTTAGGACATGTTGTCAAGGACTCTGGATCACCCCTGCTCCTTGTCCCCTACCCCCATGGAGAGTAAGAAATTGCCTCTGAAGACCAGCCAGCTCAGATTCTGCAAAATGAACCTGGTCTGAACCTCCCTGCGGACTTGCAGGGCTGCAAGGCAGGAAATCCGCTGCCTGTGATTGGAGGACTGGTGCTGGTTGGGATAACGAACTTGGTAGTGTCGGCAGAGGTGATTGGCCAGGCCCTGCTGCAGTGAGAATGCAGCTTGGATGTTCTGCTGTGGGTTTGCGGGATGAGGGAGGACAGTCGAATGACTGAGAACTCGAAGTTGTTTCAGTCTCCTGGAGAGGTCTGTCTGGATATCACTTTTGCCCTAAAAAAGCCAAACTTTTGACCGGCCACCTGCAAAAGTGAGTTTTGGTTGAAGAAACCTGGCTGCTCTTTATTGTTAGCAGGCAGGGAGGTGCCCTAAGGAGACACTTCTCAGGCTGGGTACGGACAGCAGTCCTCTGGAATTTGAAAAAGCAAGAAACAGTCTTTGCCTGCAGAGCTTTCAGCCTGAGAACGCCCCAGGCTAGTATTCCAGACAGCTGCATTGCCAGAAACCCTTGGTATTGTGGGCACATCCCTCAAACGGAACCTCAACCAGCAGTAGCATTTGGAGGAAGCCGGGATGCTACAGATGCTGTGGCATTTTCTGTCTAGCTTTTTCCCTAGAGCTGGGTGCCAGGACTCCAGAGAGGGCATCGATCATGAAGTCAGAGGTACCCAAGCTCCTGCTCGGGGAGACCAGATGTCCAGCTTTTTGGGGAAACAGAACGGAAGGGCTGAGGCCTCGGAAAAGCGACCCACCATCTTGCTGGTGGTCGGACCTGCAGAACAGTTTCCTAAGGTAACAGTGCCTTTGAGAGGACCTTTGCGTTGAGGGGCTGGGCTGGGATCATTTTCCTGGAAAAAAGAATGGGTGTGGGGAGGAAGGGAGAACTTTAAAAATTAGTTTGAGATTGGAGGGTCAGAGAAAAGTATTAGACAACGAAGAAGCCCACAAGATTCAGTCTAAAATCTCAGCCATCAAAATTAGCTTTCTTACCCATTGTGGCCACCTTAGCATGACCTGTTGAGGAAAAAAGGCTGACAGAGTTGCCTAAGAATTTGTTTCATTGGAAAGTAAGGAGTAAACTAAAGTGTACTGTCCTCACTTACCTGAACAGTGCTAAGACGACCAGCTGAAAGGGCAAGTGAGGGCTGCCTTAAAAAGACAATCTTATTATCTTGAAGGTCACACTCCCCTTGCCTCAGTATGCCCTGCTTACCTTCAGTGCAGGGACTGGGCTGGGTCTCAGGAAAGCCTGTGGTCATGGAAGGCAGGGGCTGGTATCTCTCTTGGAATAACCACAGACACCAGAGTCAGCCAGCTGGCAGGGCCTTTCACCCTTTCTGAGCCCCAAGCATGGGTTGTTGCATCCAGTCCTCCCAAGAGGTAAGTAAGGTAAGTGATCACTCCCTGATTGAAAATAGGAAAAGTAGGAAAAGTTCAATAATTTGTTCAGAGTTTCATAAGGAGAAGAAGAGCTGAGATTTAACGCCAAATCTCTCTGGAACTTTGTCCTGTGGTGCTTTACTTTCCCTTAAAAAGTGCTTAGTGGGACTAATCCAGTTCTCGGGGTTAGAACAGAAACTCAAACTGTCTGCAGTAAACGTGACCTTGTTCTACTCCAAGCTTTGGTTCTTTTGGAATCTTTTCTCCTTCCTCAGTCAGGGAAGGCAAGGAGATCCTACCCAGGGTTTGGAGTGTTATATATGCCCCTCAGATGTCAAATTGACTCTCCATAAATGTTCTTGGTGCCGCTGTCAGTAGAGAGGGACTTTGCTGTCAGACTTTTGATGTGGTTGAGCATAGGCGTTGAAGGGAACTGGTAGATTGCAATGAGCCCCCAGTGATTGTCAGGGGTTCCCAGAACTGCCTGAGACATGTGAGCTTAATGTGCTACCATCGGGTGTCCCTTTGTACCTTTTACCCATGTTAGATGAGATCAGAAATGGTGGTGCTGGCTTTATGGAAAATTCATCTGTAGTCCTGCTTGTCTTACGGCCCGAATTAGCTGGCTGCCTTTTAAAATCACCTCTTTAGACTTTAATAATTAATGACTGTTTCCTAGTCTCATATGGATTCTCCTTGCCAGCTTTCCTCCCAGGGGTTCCTTGGGTAGGACGTTCTGTCCAGGCCTGCAGAGTCGAGAGACCCACACTTTCTACTGGCTGTTTCCTAAAAAGGAAATAGATTGGTGGGCTGCCTGGAGAGGGGAGAGCAAGCGGTAGATAGAGCAGCTGCTCTGGCTCAAAGCATGAACGAGTACACCTCTGGTAAACGTATAGTCTTTGAAAGCTCAGACCTTCTCAAGAAGAAGTCTCCAAAAAGCCTGGGAGCCCTTCCAGAGGCACCTGCTTCTCAGGCTTCTCATGTCCAGCAGCACTGCTTTGTTCCTTTACCCCCAGGAAATGTGTCTGTGAGGCAGAGTCCCCCAAGCTTTAATTCTAGGAAGTGTTCCAGTTTTCCCCTTTATCTTTGTCTTACAGTTAATCTGAATTTGGGAGAGAAAGCCATTTGTCTGGAGTGGGAGGTGCCCTCGCAGCCTTGGAGCTTAAATCCTGAGGGGCTGTCTTCTCAGAAGCTCAGAATTTTGCTCATTGTGTGTGTAATTGCCAAGAGTAGGCAGGTTTCACTGGAAACCAGCTACACTGTGCCGTCATGGCAACCTGATCATAAAATGACACAGCAGCCAATGAGATTGGAGAGCCTTGAGGGTGGGTGGGGCTTGCCAGGCTCCTGCACATAATATTTCTGTCTTGATCTGACTCATTGTAGAGAGGGGGGAGTTACTTTCAGACCCAGAGCTACACTCCCAAAGGCACTGTACCTGCTCTGTTCCTATTTGTATCCAGCCCTTACAGGAAGTACCTGCTTAGGGGGTTGGGCATGTGACAGAGTGGCAGGAAAAGGAAAGCTGATCTGAGTGGAATGATGCTAGTGTGAGGAGCTGCTCCTTACCTATTAAATGAAATCTCATTCACTAAACTCCAAGGAATCTAGTGCTCTTCATTGTTTCTGTACAGGAATGATTGTCAGAGGAGAGGAAACAGATCTGGGTCACCAAATTAATAAGAGCAGATTAGGATTGTGTGCAATGCAGAACAGCACTCAGGTCTTTGAGAGCAGTGAGCTGCTGGGAATCATCAGGAATGGAGCCTGAGTCTGCTGTTCCTGCATCCTTGTGTGTGGCTCCCAGAGGCTTCAGGGACAGCTGTTTCTTGTTTGACCTATGGTTCAACTTGCTCAAGTTACACCTTTCCCATTTACCTGCTGCCTTCCAGTGTGATCTGTTGCTTACAGGAGGTCTCAGTATCAGGCTTCAAGGCATCACTTGGAAACCAGACTTGAAAATCTCTCTTCTGTGGAATCGGCTTTGGGCTCTGCTTTAAGTGCATGTTGAAACAAGAGTCTGGCCCTGGCTGTGAGCCTGAGCCCTGTCACCCACAGACTTGGGGACTTGGGCAAATTTGGTGATTCTCCAGACTTTTTTGCTCTAGTCAGAGATTACTGAGATGACCACAGAACCCCTCTGGACCTCACGGTCTGCAAGTCCCAGGGTAAAGCAATTGCTTTTGATACCAGGCAGCTAGAGATTGACTCATTCTAGAAGAATCCATTTCTGTTTGAAGATGGAATTCTGAATTTTAAGAAGGATGGGTTTAAATAAGCAAATACAAGTTTAGGTTTACACAGTGAAGTCTCTTCCGCCCCTCTCCCCAAGAGGGTAGGGGAGGACAGACACAGCAGCCTGAGTTTCCCTATATGCCCAGGCTGGCCTGAAACTCAGGATCTTCCTGCCTCAGAGTCCTGAGTATAGAGATTGCAGGTATACACCACCATGCCTGTGAACACAATCCATGGGACTCAACCACGGTGAAAATAAAAATGGTAAAGAGCTTCTTAAGCTAATGGTTGCTCGTGCCTATAATTCAGCACTTGGAAGGTTGAAGCAGAAGATTCTCAGTTCAAGACCAGCCTGGGCTACATAGGGAAACCCTGTCTTAAAAACAAAAAACAACTAATGTTGAGTCTCTGGATGTAGCTCAGTAGTAGAACACTTTCCAAGCATTCAAGGCTGTGGGTTCAGTCCCCATCACTGCAGAAAATGTAACAAAGCTAATGTTGGAATAGAATTGATGTCATCATTGTGAAATAACATATTGGGAGTCACTTACAGAACATTCACAGAACTCTTCCTGGCTTCCTGAAACTGTTGGTCGTATAAAATGATGAACTTTCTTATAGCCAAGGAAATATTAAAAATTTTAAATTACATTTATTATTGTTTGGTGGGGGGGTGCGTGGCATGTGTATGGTAGTCTTTAGACAGCTTGCTAGTCAGGTCTTCTACTGTGTGTGTTCTGGGGATTGACCTTGGGTTGTCAGGCTTGGTGGCAAGTACCTTTACCCGCTCAGCCATCTCTCCACCCCTCACCCAGAAACTTGGCAAAGCCCCTTCTGTGAGTCAGGCAAGAGGTAAGGGCCAGGGCATACAAAGTCTGAAGCAATAGCCTTCTGCCTTTAGGACCCCAACAGTAGAATTAAGATGGTGCTAAAGTAGCTCCAAAGCAGAACATTCCAGATTTAGCTGTTTAAGAGACAGCTGAGTGTCATGGACTAGTGGAGGCTGAGCAGGAATCTGCCTGGATAATTCGAGCCTCCCAGTCATTCCACCCAGTGCATTATAGGAACTGTGTTTATAAATTTCTCTCTCAGGAAGGCCAAAAGCCCTCTCCCTTGTTAGATTCTGTTCCGTAGTGTTGTACACAGTGGTATATTGGTCTTGCTCTAAAATCATCTTCCTGGGTTCTTTCTTTTTTGGGGAGGAGGGTCTTACGCTGTAGCTGTGGCTGACCCTGAATCCACTGTATAGACTAGACTAGCCTCAAACTCAGGGAGATCCCCTTGTCTCTGCCTCTCGAGTGATCTAATCCCAAGGGATTAAAGACATGCGCCATGGCTGGCATCTTCACAGATTCTTAGCAAAACCCTTTGGAATGAGTTGAGAAATCCTTTCATTTTTGCTGATTCCCAAATGATAACTATTTTTATCCATCTTAAGAATGAGAAGACTCAGTCTATATTAGGAAGCAGTACACTGTCGAAGGAATGAGGGTGGGACTGATCCCATCATAGTGACGTGGTCTCTTCCTCTGCAGCCCTCCTCTGAAGGCAAGGAAAGGCAAGAGAATGGAGACTGGCTTAGAAAGACTCTTCCTCAGTAACAGTCTATCTAGGGGTGGAGAGATGACTTAGTACTTAAGAGCACTTATTGCTCAAGGACCTGGGTTCAGTTCCCAGCACCCACATCAGGCAGCTGACAACCACCTGCAGATCCAGCTCCAGAGGATTCCACACTTCTGGCTTCTGAGAGCACCCTTCTTGCACATGGCACACACACTCTATTTATTTCATAATAAATATTTAGACTTTTTGAGACAGGGACCCCCTGTGGACCCAGCAGGCCTGGAACTCACTATGTAGACCAGACTGGCCTTGAACTCATAGTCTTGAACTCATAGAGATTCACCTGCCTCTGCCTCCCAAGCGCTGGGACTAAAGGTGTATACCACCATGTCCAGCAAAATAAAACTTTTAAAAATTAATGATCAGATCTTTCCAGAGCTTGAGATGTTCTCTTTTCTTCTGAAAGGGTTGTTCTAGAGCTGGGATGCCCAGTGGAGTTTCTGTGATAATGGGATGCCCAGGGACCACATGACTAGCATTTGTCATATGCATAGGTGAGGAACTGAATTGTTCATTTCATGCTCACTGTAGCATAGCTGGCCTGGAGCTCTCTTAGCAGTCCTCCTGCCCCAGAGTCTTGAATATTAGGGTGACAGACCATCAACTAGTCAGATTTACATTATTGTAAAAGCCATTAAGGGAGGAAGCGGTAGTTTTGGCTCACGGTGTCAGAGATTTCAGCTCATCATGGTGGCCAGGAAACAGAGAGTCCTCTGCCTCCCCTTTTGTTCACCTGGGGCCCCAGCTTAACTCCTCTGAAACTCATAGGCACTTGTAGAGAGGTGGGCTTTGCTAATCTCCTAGGAGCTTCTCAAACCAGTCCATTATTAGCCATCAAAAGCCCAGAGCCTTTTGCATGGTAGACAAGCCTTCTACCACTGAGCTGCATCCCCAGCCTTTCCACCCTATTTTTGAAACACGGTCTTAATATATAGCCCAAGCAGACCTCAAACTGGAGATCCTCCTGCCCTAGCCCCCCAGAGTGCTGGGATTATAGTTGTGAGCCACTACACCTGACTCTTTAGTTTTAATTTTAAAAAGCTTTTGGATGGCAACAACGTTCTCAAATCTGTGATCAGGCCAAGGTTTTAAGTGCTGTTGAATGGGCATGGGCTTTGAGAACTGTGGGGTCTCACGGGAACCCCAGGCTGACCCCAGAGTGATTGATGGAAGTGGTTCTTAGGTACTGCATGCTTGTTTGGGGTCCAAGACAACTGGAGACTGGCTCTTAGACTCCTTTCTCATAACTGCCTGGACCTGTTTTCAGCAGGCACTGATTCAAGTTTCTCTATTTCCACTGAGTTTTCTGTTGGGAATGATTTACTAAAGGAGAAACCCCTGTATAGTGTGACGCATTTGGGGACCTTGTATGAAAACAGACTGTAGGCTGTTTGTTTATTTGGAGGAGTTGGCAGCCAGGGGGTGAAGGTATGTTTGGGCATAGGGACAGTGACCCAAGGCAGAGCTTGCTGCCTCTGCTCCCACAAGAGTTAACTGCAGCGAACAGTGACGTCAGTCCTGATCTTTAAACCTCTGTTCTTGAGCAACCTGATACTGCCTGCTGCTGGGGTCTGTGCTCATTGGCTGCTGGCTGTACTTACAGTGAGCGTATTTTTTTTCCAATTAAGTAGAAGGGCAGGGCTTAAGTATCCAATGACAGCTGAGGCAGGCCGGCATATCTTGTAAGTGTCCCAGGAACCACGGGCTTTTCTCGACTTCTGCCAGCCCTTGCTCTCGGTGGCGGCTGAGCACCCCATCCCACCAGCATGCTCTGCCTTTGCCTGTATGTGCCAATCATCGGGGAGGCCCAGACGGAGTTCCAGTACTTTGAGTCTAAGGGGCTTCCAACTGAGCTGAAGTCCATCTTCAAACTCAGCGTCTTTATCCCCTCGCAAGAGTTCTCCACCTACTGCCAGTGGAAACAGGTCTGTATGCTGAGCAAGTGCAGTGAGGGGCAGCAGGCAGGGACTGGTAATGGATGGTGGGTCATAGGCATGATCCCCTGCCTAGCAGAAAGAATGTCTGAAATGTAAGTGTTTCCCAGCCCACACATGAATGTGGCCAGCAGAAGGTCCTTATCATCATCATGGGAATGACTAGTTTTCATGTGACCAGTTCAGGGAAAGCTAAACTCCTAGGAAGGCACTCAGGAGATGGAATCTCTGGGGAAGGAGCCTTTTTTTTTTGGGGGGGGGGGTGCTGAGGTAGAGCCTTCTGAGATGTACAACACTGAAAAGAGGCCAAGGGCTGTCCGGCTGCTGTGGGTAGTTTTTAGGACTCTAGGGCAGAGGCTAAGAACACACAGGAAGGGAGGAGCTAAAGGGCTCCTCTTTGAAAACCCAGGATGCAGAAAGGGACTGAGGGTTGGAACTGGCTGTTCTGGACCCTGGGAGAATATGTAGGAGGGCACCTTCCCTTCTGGACTCTGAGGACCCCCAGGCAGCCGGGTGGCAGCAGGGATCCTGACCCTTTTATGATGGGAAACTGAGCCACAGACTGTGGAACTCACTTGCCTTCTGGCCTTGGTTCATCAGATTCCGCACTGTCCGCTAGTGCTGGTGATGGCAGCATGCACTGAGGGGCTGATTTGAGGATCACACGAAGGCATCACAAAATAGGCTGATTTATTTTATTTATTTATTTTTTTTTTTAGGAAGAAGCTAATCCCTCCCCTCTCTTTCTTCTTTCTTTCTTTCTTTTTCTTTCTTTCTTTCTTTCCCTTCTTTCCCTTCTTTCCCTTCTTTCCCTTCCTTCCTTCCTTCCTCCCTCCCTCCCTCCCTCCCTCCCTCCCTCCCTCCCTCCCTCCTTCCTTCCTTCCTTCCTTCCTTCCTTTCCAGTCTTTCTGTTATTGGTCTTTCTCTTTCTCCTAATAGTGACTTAGTATGTAGCCCAGGACACTTTTAAATAGGCTTCAGTTAGCATAGTCATGGTGGTCTGTGTCACAGGGCTCTACTACAGCACAGTTCCTAGATCACTTTGGTGGCAGGTAATCTAGGAACCAAAGAGCTCTGTGAATGTTTGCCTCTTGCCAAAATGGCATGTACACTCCATTTCCCCTCCTACTTTAAATATGGGATGGTGGCCCTTGGCTAAGAACACAGAAGTCACAGAGAGTTAGCACAATCCCAGTTAAAGATAAGATATGCTTCATCTGTCTCATATGCCAGCCTCACCCCACACCAGTCTTTCTACCTGTTAAGTTGTAGGGGCCTGTCCTCTGTGTGCCCCCCTCCCATTACTGGTTTAGATGTTCTCTAAGAGGAGATCACAGTGACCATCCTTTGAGAGTGCAAGCTAGCCAGTGGTCCATCAAGTTGCAAACCCTAGCTCACTCAAAAGGCTTTGGCTTAGATTTTGATTTTTGAAGACTAAATGGACTTTTCCATAAGAGAATCAGGGAGCACAGGGGAGTATAGCTATTCTCCTTAGGAGAATCTTTTTTTCTAGATTCAGAGTGCTACTGAGGGTTCAGAGAGACAGTGTAATGGGTGAAGGGACTTGCCACCAAGTCTGAGGACCTGTGTTCAATCCCCAGGGCCTACATGATGAAAGGAGAGAATTGACTCCTCTGACCTCCGCATGCACACTATGGCACATGTGTGTCTCCTCCTCAATAAATAAATGAATTTTTAAAAAGCGCCACTAAGTTGGAGTGACCCATGTTTTCCCCCACATTCTTGAGGTTAACCTTTAGGGTGGCTCAGATCTGCACACCACTCCCTGGCTGTAAATCTCATGTGAGTTCTATCTCCTGGAGTTGCTTTTTCTAGTTTTGTAACATATGGGAAAGGATAGGTCCTACCTCTTAAAGCTGTTGGAGAGGATTCAGTAAAGCATCTTGTATGCTCCAAAGTGAAGATACTCCAGTTGCTAAGTATACAACACTAAATACAGCTGCTGAGCAAGGCTCACCTCCGAAGGACAGGTGCAGCCAAGGAACAGGGTTTCTTAAAGCTTTCCTAGGTTACTGAACTGAGTAAAGCTGCCCTGGTTTTTAGTGCTTCGTTGGGAGGTCTGGGGTTGGTTAGCTCATCTGGCATCCCTGAGACTAGGTCTGTACTGGCAGTGCCATCAAGCACAAGCTCAAGAATAGTTGCCCTTGGCTCATAACTGCTTCTGTAGCCTCCAGAGTATTCCTTGGCAGTGTTTCTGCCAAGTAGGTAGTACCCTGCACCTTCACCCTGGCCACCAAATTGTTCTTGGGAGAGTGCTACCAGAGGGGATAGAGCAAGTATTAGAGTTCCTAAGGGAATCTGGATTCCAAGACTATCCCAGCCTCTCAGCAAGGAGTGTGGGGCTGAGGTCTGTCCCCTCCAGGGACAGTCCTGCAGGAAAGCCAAACTGCTGGTCTTGGAGATGCTTGGGAAGACCAAGTGTTGGGCTACCCTGCTCGCCTTTCTGGAGGGTTCCTCTCAGGGGCTCTTTTTTCTTTGCCTGTTAGAGAAGCAGAGTGGGCCTTTGCTTGGCTTCTGGACAGCCATTGGGGAGTTAAGCATTGGCTCTGGCATGAGGAGTAATTGATGGGGGATTCCTGTGGGCCAGTATATCCTTGTTGCGGGGTGGGGATTAGAGATCCTTGGTTATTGGGGCGATCTCCACCTGTGACAAGAACAGGTTGGTGAGTAAAACCACAAATCCTTACTTTTGTTTTCTAGAAAATTGTACAAGCTGGTGATAAGGACCTTGATGGGCAACTGGACTTTGAAGAGTTTGTCCATTACCTCCAAGATCATGAGAAAAAACTGAGGCTGGTGTTTAAGAGTCTGGACAAAAAGAATGATGGTGAGTTTGACTATAGCCCCTGCTGACCACGCTTTGGGCTTTCCATAGTCTTGGTCCCTCCTCACAGCCCTTGTTGTCACAGGACGAATCGATGCACAGGAGATCATGCAGTCCCTGCGGGACTTGGGAGTCAAGATCTCTGAACAACAGGCTGAAAAGATTCTCAAGAGGTAAGTGTCCAGGAACTTCTGTGTGGTGTGATATTTAAAAAGGTGTTTGGACTAATCTGTGTTGCTGTTCACTGTATTGACCTGCTTCCCTGAACTGGCCTTCTTGGTTTGGAAGGATGAATAAGTAGCCCTACCCCAAAGCCAGCCTCTCCCCAGGTTTGAAGCCCTGTTCCCATTTGAAGGGCCACAAATCTACTGGAATTAGGCTCATTTACCAGTGGCCCTTAAATAGGCAAGACTAACTGGGGGCATTTCAAGTTGGTGAGAGATGTCCCTTGAAAATTTCTTCTGCCTGATTGAGAAGGAAATGGGGCTCGCATCACTTGTGACCCTCACCTTGGCCTGGATTTCTTCCCTGTTGCTATTGATTGCTGTTCACTGTTCACTCTGTACCAGATATGCTGCTCACAAAGATGGTTCACTCAGGAACAGGAGGCTGCTAGGAAGTCCTGTGAATAGCCCAAGGAGTTTCTTCCTTTCCTGGCTGACCCTTTCCATGCTCCCAAAATCTGGCTAATCACATGGACAGCAGCTTCAAAGCCCACTTCCGGGCCTCTTACTGTGGAGGGCTTGTCCTCATACTGTGTTCCCTTCCCAGTGTGCTTGGGTGTATGCTTCCTTCACTAACCTCTGCTCAGAGCATTTATTTGTGTTGTTTCTCCTCTCTCCTCTGCATCCTCCTTTGTCTGTCTGTCAGAATACGAACGGGCCATTTCTGGGGCCCTGTGACCTAGTAAGTATCTGTGTCGCCGCGGTGACTACCTCCCTCCCTGACTGCCATGCCTGATCAAAACGGGGTTCTTGTGGGCCAGCATATCTCCATTTTGTGCAAAGTGGGATGTAGAGCCACCTTACCCTTTCTCACGGGCACGCAGGTGCCTCCTGTGGTTTCCTTAGTGGCTGTGATACCTACCTGTATCCCATCCAGGAGGGGGCATACAGCTGACAGCTGGGGTATGATTACATGGGGATAACCATGCTCTGTCTTGCAGCATGGATAAGAATGGCACAATGACCATTGACTGGAACGAGTGGAGGGACTACCACCTCCTGCACCCTGTGGAAAACATCCCAGAGATCATCCTGTACTGGAAGCACTCCACGGTGAGGCCGTACTTGCCATCCTTCACTTGTGCAACTAACTTTGCCTTTCAATCATTCCATTCCCCATTCAGGGCTGATCCTGGCTGATGTAGGATGATACTCCTTTGCCTGCCCAGTAGAGCCAACCACATGTTCCCCACTTTCCACTCACCCACCCACCTGAACAACCTCAGTGCTCTCTTGGTTCTTCTCTAGGAGTGCCCTCCTGTCACCACCTGTCATTCATGGCCCGTTCCAGATATCTCTTTCCTTGGTATTTCTTATTCTCCCAAAAGCACACATCCTCCTGGAGTAGGGGAAGAAACAGTGCCCTGAAGAACATTTATGGAGTATCAGATGCCCCTGCCTTCCCTGTTTTTTTAGTTCTATTTCTCCCTGTGACAAAAATAGCATGTTTCAGCTGAGACAGGAGGATTATCACAAGTTCAAGGCCAGCCTGGGTTACAGTGAGACTGTCTTTAAAAAAAAAAGTCAAGACCATCTTGGTTTACATAGTGAGTTCCAGGCCAGCTAGGATTACATAGTGAGACCCTGTCTCAAAACCAAACAAAAAAGCAGGCTTCGTAGTGGCCCACATTCTCCCCTTTCACCCTGTCAGCATGGTTCCATAGTTAGAAATGTGGGTCTGCACTCAGTCCCCTGCTCAGTCCCTTCTGCTCCTGGCTGAGCAGTCTCTCCCTTACCTACCTTGTACCCACAGTGATAGCTACGTCAGGGCTTCTTGGGTGAAAGTAAGTGGCTGACTCCAGGGTTCATAGCAGCTGGCTGGCCTGTCTCTGGACTGAAGCCCAGGGGTCAGAGCAGAGCCATCTGGGACCAGTTCCAGAGAGAAATTGTTACACGGACAGCATAGTACTCCGCCTACTGAGGCCCTGCTTAATGTTCTAGTGCAATCTGGTTCTGCATCAGGTTACAAGGTCTGTACCCATCTTCCCTGATCCTCATAGTCCAGGCCATCCTGGAGTCCTCTCTGAAAAGCTGAAGGAGCCACCTTTGAAAGGCCTTCCTGACAGTTTTGTAACTATTCTCCCCTCAGTTCACTACTTGCACTTTTCCAGAGCACAGACAAGGTCAAGAGCCTAGCCAATGTCAGAGTAAAGAGAAAGAGCTTCAGTGAGCTGTCTACAAAGAGTCCCTGATAGCCTCACCGTTCAGTGTAGCCTCTTGAGGATGGAGGGCCATGACCATTGCCTGGCTTCGAGTAACTTAGGCACAGGTGGTCTGAATAAGGATGACTATATCTTTGCTGGTTTTCCTCACAGATCTTCGATGTGGGTGAGAATCTGACAGTCCCGGATGAGTTTACAGTGGAGGAGAGGCAGACGGGCATGTGGTGGAGACATCTGGTGGCAGGAGGTGGGGCAGGGGCTGTTTCTAGAACCTGCACAGCCCCCCTGGACAGACTAAAGGTGCTCATGCAGGTGAGTTTGAAAGTAGCCTGGTTTTCTCCCAAGATTCATTGGTTGGTTAGCTTCTCTGTCCCTCAACTAGGGCCGTACTTTAAAAGCTCAGTTTCCCAACCAGTAATTGCAGTTAGGATTATTGCTTTGTGAGTCTCAGTAGATCCAGGCCTTGGTGACCTTGTTTGTATATTTGGCTGATCTAATTTTATCTGATACCTGTCAGCCATGCCTTACCTTACATCAGCTTAATACAGACCTATGGAACCCTAGCGATCCCTGAAGTGTGGCCAGACCCGCTTTTCTCAAAGCACATCTCAAAGATGGGGTAGGGTCCTCCAAGGAGAGCAGGTGGGAAGCAAATCCTCACATGACCCATGTGCCTTCACCTTGACTGGTCATGCAACTCCATGTCCACAGGGCAGAGGGAAGTCCGTCTACTCTCAGGGGCAGCGTTGTGAAATGACCCATATGTGCTCACTCAGGTGGACTTTGATGTCTGTCTGAACAGTGACCACTTAACCCTTTTGCTGGCATCTAGCACTTTTTGTGCCAGGAGCCCTGCCCAGAAACAAGATTATCCCTCCCCCTTCTCTTCTGGAAACAAGGGGAAGCAAAGACTCAAAGAAGAGCTCTAAGAACTGGCTGGGTCTGGCCCCTTCTCCTAGCTGTATGGCTTTAGACAGCCACTTACCTTCCAGAACCTCTGAAAATAGAGACTTGAACAGTTTCTTCGTTGATTTATTTTTAAAAGAAGTCTGAGGATATGAAGGGATTAAGAGCTGCTCTGTTTGGGTGTAGTGGGGCATACCTCTAATCCCACCATTTGGGAGATTTGAGAATTTCAGGCCCAGCCTGAGCTACTAGTTTAAGAGCCCATCTCAAAAAAAAAAAAAAAAAACCAACCAGTCAAGCCTGCTGAATCCTCAGGATGCTGAGTTATTCTTCAAATTACCCAGAGGGAAGATCCTTCCTAGTGTTCCTGAAAAGAGGTTCCTCCTAAGGTAGATTGTGGCAGCCCTCTACCCTGCTGAATTCTTCTGACCTTTTGTTCCCCACAGGTCCATGCCTCCCGCAGCAACAACATGTGCATTGTAGGTGGATTTACCCAGATGATTCGAGAAGGGGGTGCCAAGTCCCTCTGGCGGGGCAATGGCATCAATGTCCTCAAAATTGCCCCTGAATCAGCTATCAAATTCATGGCGTACGAGCAGGTGAGAACCTGGCTTCTGGGGAAGGGTTGCCAGCCAGCAGCTGCTTACATAGAGTCTGCTGGACTGAAGTCTCTGAAACTAAAGCCATTACTTATATACAAGGGGACCACAGGGTGGGTGGGAGGCCTGGACCTGACCCCGGATCACTGCCAATTCTGCTCAAGGCCACTTCCTTCCATTTTGGGGGTTAGCATAAAGTAGTACCAGGGTCTCAGTCTCATCCAGAGCTGGCTGGGTATGAAAGGAAGGGCAGGATCAGAAGAGGCCCTGTGACCCCTGGTGCATTGTTTTCTTTCTGCCTGTTCTAGATGAAGCGCCTTGTTGGTAGTGACCAGGAGACGCTGAGGATCCATGAGAGGCTTGTGGCAGGCTCCTTAGCCGGGGCCATTGCCCAGAGCAGCATTTACCCAATGGAGGTAAGGGACACCTGGGTCCTGAGGTGGACAGTGTACTTGGGGTTCAGAAGGAATGGGTCAGATTCATGCTTTTTGCCACCGCTGTTGCAGGTTCTGAAGACACGGATGGCCCTACGAAAGACAGGCCAGTACTCGGGTATGCTGGATTGTGCCAGGAGAATCTTGGCAAAAGAGGGTCTAGCTGCATTCTACAAAGGCTACGTCCCCAACATGTTGGGAATCATCCCCTATGCGGGCATCGACCTAGCTGTCTATGAGGTGAGGCCCTAGTGAGCCTGGGCCCTGGAAAGTGGAAGGAGACTCAGTACCTGTCTCCTAACCATGCCCTGCCCTGCTGCTCCTTCCATGATGCTTAGAGTAAGAAACATCACTTCTGTGTTTATTGCAAGAGTCTCTTGTAGCCCTAAAGCCCCAAGTACAGAGATTATACGTGCTGCCTCAGGTTCTATACCTCCTTAGCCTTGAGAAGCTTAGCAAGCAGACCACAGAGGCCAGGTGCTCTGTGTGGGAACACAGTGCTCTCTCTACCTCATCCTGTTCCCTGTCCTAGCCAAGAACCCCTAGTGACAGGAGACACAAAGGGCAGGCAAGTCAGGAGTTCTGCAGGGCCCAAGCCAAGAGAATCAGGTTGCTCTGGATTCTCAGATCCCATGTGATAGGAAATAGCTTCCATGTGGATCCAGTAACTGTCCTACCCCATGACTTACTGCTGCACCAGCTCTTTCCAGGGCTCACCTCCACCCCACTTTTGCACCTAGACACTGAAAAATACCTGGCTGCAGCGCTATGCAGTGAACAGCGCAGACCCGGGGGTGTTCGTTCTCCTGGCCTGTGGCACTATTTCCAGCACCTGTGGCCAATTGGCCAGCTACCCCCTGGCCCTTGTCAGAACCCGGATGCAGGCACAAGGTAAGATTGGTTTTGGACTGGTTCCCATCTCCTGGGCAGTTGGGAGAGCTAACATCTGACCAATGGCCTCTCTCCTGCAGCCTCCATTGAGGGTGCACCCGAGGTGACCATGAGCAGCCTCTTCAAACAGATCCTGAGGACTGAGGGGGCCTTTGGGCTGTACCGGGGGCTGGCCCCCAACTTTATGAAGGTGATTCCGGCCGTGAGCATCAGTTATGTGGTGTATGAGAACCTGAAGATCACCTTGGGTGTGCAGTCACGGTGACGGGAGGGTGGCGGACTTGCTGATCCTGGGCTGCAGCTCAGGGTGTGCAGCCATCTCATTCTGTGAATGTGCCAACACTAAGCTGACTTACCCAAGCTGTGAAACCCGGGACACCACAGGGAGGGGCAGGGAGAGCTAGCAGTCCCATCATGTCCTGCTGGCCTGGCAGACCCTTGTGTCCCTTCTAGGGAAGACCATTGGACATTCCTCAGGGTCCAGAGGTCAGCAGGATGTAGGCTCCTGCACCAAGGGACAGGACATTTTCTGCAGTGCCTGCCAGATAGCGAGCTTGGAGGCCAGCTTAGTTCTTCCATCTCGTCCTTGCAGCTAGACCTCAGCCGTGCCCCTCCCTCTGGCCCACTGAGCATTCCTGTGTCCATTCACATCCTTCCCCTCTGATGTGCTATGGTAGGAGGGACCATCCTGACCCCTCTTTGTCCCTTCCCTCAGCGCTGGTGAAAGGCAGTTCTGCCTACCGCTCCAAACCTATTTCCCAAGCTGCAGCATCCACATGGACATATGGGTACAGGATTCTGAAGGGGCCTCACTTATGTACTGCCTCTTCTGAGCTCACCAGCAAGGCCACCTGGACATGCCCAGGTCCTCAGGCGCTGGCTGCCTAGCACCATGGTGCATGGCTTGCTGAAAGCTAGTGCTAGGGCCTGGAGCCCAGAGGATTTGTGCTGCCTGCATGGGTCTAGTGTCCTCTGAGTTATCCCCAAACTGTGTCAGGATTGGCACAAGCTCATGCACACACTCGTTATCCCGTTCTGTGGTATGAGGATGGATCAAGGTGTCTACGCCATGTCTGCTGCCTTGAGGAGAAGGAAAAGATGCTGAAGGCCTTAATTATCTCTTAACTGGGAAAGGATTTGATTCAGAAGGACAACCTGGACAAACGCACAAGTGCTGTGCTTCCAGAGAGGACCAAGGGAGCCAGTGGTCTGACTGCATTAAAGTCTGTTTCTGAGGCCCCTGGGGATTTATGTCCAGTCTCCAGGGGGCCACGTGGGACCAGCCTCACATTCCCACATGACGTATCATACTGCTTGGAGCCTATTTATTTTGTATTTATTTGAACAGAGTTATGTCCTAACTATTTTTATAGATTTGTTTAATTAATAGTCTGTCATTTTCAAGTTCCTTTTTTATTCATATTTATGTTTCTGGTTGACTGTAGCTTCCTGTCACCACTTGATGGGGGAGGGGAGATGAGGTGGAGGGTGTGACTCCCGAGCAACCCGACCTGCTGCCTACATTGTCATGTCTGTCCAAAGAAATTCCTCTCCTGACTAGAGACAGAAGGAAAGGTGCAAGGGGAAGGGACCCTGACCACAGAGAACGTGTCCCCTGGCAGGCCGAGTGGGTGGTCTGGGGGGTGGCAGTTCACTTCCTTTCCTGGACTGGGAGGATTTTTTTATTCTGTTTTTCGGAATGGCAAGGCAGTGAGGTGCCTCCTTGTGAATTTGAACTGGGGGGTAAGGGCTGAAGGGCAGGGTGGCCTGTCCCCATCTTGTGACCTGGACCCCTCCTGGCCCACAGCTGCCCTTGCTCAATAATGCCGGTCACCTGACCACTTTGTGGTTGTGCCTCCATCTCCCCAGAACTGCCTGATTGAGGAAAATCCAAATAGGATGCAAAGATCAATGCAAAAATGCCTAAGTATATGTAGTTGTAACTGGAGTTTGTCAGAAAGCAAGCTGAGAAGTGGAAGTTGTCATTTAAAACAGCCTTCTAATAAAGTTGCTTCAAACGTGGCGATGGAGTCAGGGATTTTCTACTCTGGGCCTGGGTGGTTTGGAGGATTTACGTTCTCCTTAGTCCCTGTCCGCACAGCTACCCTTCAGCTGCAGGCAGACACTCCATCTTGGTGAGTGTTGGTTAGACTGGGGTGCTCTGATGCATTGCCCCACCTGGTGGTCCTTCCTGAGCCTCTCCTGATTGAGCCTGTGTAGGGCAGGGGCCTCTTTCGATTGTTTCCTGCCCCTGCTTTGTGGGGATCTGGAACAGCCCAGAGCTCTCGACTTTGTCCATCCAACCAACCTCTTCACTAAACAGCTGGTTAATGTCATATGTTGAAGGTCAAACTAGCTTTCTTCCCAATTCTGCCTCTGTCACCCCAGAGAAATGGAAGTTCCATTTTTTTTTTCTAATGATTTAAGCCAAAAGCCTCATTCAAGCATTAATAGCTCCATGTACTTGCTCACAGTCTAGCCCACTCCATCAGCAAATCCTGCCATCTTTCAGATTCTTTGAGAGCCAACTGCTCAGGGCATTCATCTGCTGCCTGACCAGAGGCAGTGTCTCTCATCCTGACCCTGACCAAAGCGCCTAAGCCTGTTGCCCGACTCCCTCCATTTTCTTCTGAGTGACCTTCACAGACCTAAAACCCGGAAGTCTGGTTCATGTCACCCAAAACCTTCTATTGAGGGGACAAACCATAAGACTGGGAGGATCCTACATACTGAATTCTGGAACTCAAGATGAGAGCCCAGGGCCTGGACAGATGGCTCAGCAGTTAAGAGCACTGGCTGCTCTTCCAGAGCATCAGAGTTCAGTTTCTAACACCATGTCTGGTGCCTGTAACTACTTCCAGAGGATACAATGCCCGTTTCTGCCTCTTTGGGCACCACCACATATGTGGCATACACTCAGACACACATGTATTTTAAAAAATACATATTAATACATTTAAATATATATTAATACATATCAAATATATATTTAAGACAGGGTTTCACTATGTAGTGGCTGCCTGACCTGGAACTTGCTATGTAGACCAGACTGACCTTGAACTCAGATCTACCTTCGTCTGACTTCCCAATGCTCACCTCCACCCCCACCCCCACCCCGGAGCTAAGGTCTTTGTGTTACCCAGCTAGGCCTCTGACTTTAGGGCTCAAGGGATCCTCTGTACAGCTTCAGGTACCTGACCTTTTCCCTTACACACTTTGTTTGCATTGTATTCTGCCTATCTCTCCAAGAGAGGTGCAGCTTTGTGTCAGGGAATGTTTGCAGTTGCCTCTCAGGTGCCCGAGACTTCCTGGGGCACAGTGCCTGCTTTTCCTCCAACATCATGATAGTCCCCAGCTCCAGGGGAGCCAGGCTAGGCAGCTACCAGAATAGTGGGATGTGGTTCGGGGGCTGTGGCATCTAGAGACTGTGCCCAGGGATAGAACTGGCATTTACCGCTTGTACTGAATTGGAGTGTCCACCTAGAACCGCAGAATGTCGCCTTCTTTGGAAATGGGATCTTTGCAGAGGTGATCAAATTGGGATGAGACTTACTGGAGTTTGGAGGCCTTTTTCTTTGGAAACATTAGAAGTGAGATGGTGGTGAAGTAGCAGGCTTCTTATTTCCTCATCCTGCTAAAAGGACTTTGGGAGCTGAAGGACAGGCCCTCAGGAAGCTTCCGAAAACATCTGGAGATCACCTGTCCTCTGTCCTTCTTAGTGGTTCCCAGCTGTGTCAGGGCCATCCTGGATTAGGAGGGGACCCCCAAATCTGGTAATTAGTATTCCTAGAAGAAGAAAAACTGACATGGTGTCGTCCCAGTACTTGGGAGGCAGAGGCAGGCCGATCTCTGTGAGATTGAGGCCAGCCTGGTCTACATAGCAAAGCCTAGGACATCTGAGATGGCAGGGAGACCTTACCTCAAAAATCAAAATAAAAAAGGATAATTGGCATTCAGAGATATACAGTCTCACATGAGGCAAAAGTTGGGAGGCCATGTCTGCAGGCTGAGGAACACCAAAAGTCTTGCCAGAGCCGCCCCCGCCCTCACCTATGGCTGTGGGAGAGTAAGTGTCCGGGTTTACTATCCAAGGTTCTAGGAATTGGCCAAGGCCAATAAACCACTTGTTACCAGGGCAACTGTTGGGTCCTAGTTGACCTTAGCCCCCTCCCCCACTGCATTCAAGCTTTGTCCTTCAAGCCAGCCAGAGGAGGGGCCTCACTGCATTAAAGCCAGCCTCTTAGACACATGTCCACAGTACAGAGCTCACCAGGCCAACCTCCCTAGGGAGATCTCCGTGGTTCTTAGTGCTTCTGTCCTCTACTTGGCTGTGACCCTCGGGAGGCCTGAGGCCGGGTCCCACCTAAGCTGGCCTCCACAGCCCTTCTGCTTCCAGGCATATTTCACCCCCAGCAGCACAGCTGATCTCCGTTCTCTGGCTTCTTACCTGTCCCCTCCCTGCCAAGGGCCTTGTTTCCTACTGTGCCAGCACCGGGCAAATTGTTACCACTCAAACATTTTTTTGTGTGACTCAAGAAATCATACTGCCCCCCACAGCTGCAAATTGGGCATCACAGTAAGATCTTGGGAAAGCCTTCCGCATTGCTGCGCCTCAGTTTCCTCACTAGCAAGATGGGTAGGGGACCTTTGTTACAGTTCAGAGGAGGGGAGGACATGTCCCAGTTCATACAACAGGGAAATAGCCTTGCTGCCCCAGATCCAGACTTTGCTGGTCTGAGCAGGTTGGGATGTAGGGTAAAGGTGGAAGAGGAGGTGTCACTCTGCTGGGCCCAACTGCACAAGTGAACCTTGGTCCCAGCACCCCCCAGGCCAGCCAGCCCAGTGTGGCAGAAGTTGGCCTGGGCTGGATGGGCAGGGCCGAAGAAGCTACAGCAGGAGTAAACTGAGGCCAGAGAGCCAGGGGTGCTCAGGCCCCACAGGGGCCATCAACCCGGGTCTGCTGGACTAAGCTTTGCAGAGCACAGGATAACCAGAACAGTGCTATTGAAATGAGCACTCTGTCACTTGCTGTCACTAGTGAACAAAGCCTGGGGCCCTAGAGGGAACTCTACCTCCATAGAGCACCTGTTGAGGTTGATGGGAGAGGGGAGCAGGTCTGTCATGCCAGCCAGTGTGAGGCCCCTGCCTTACCCTCTATAGATTAGGAAACAGGAGACTTTGGACTTGCCCCGCACCTGGAGCCGTTTCTCTTTCCTGACTACTTTTGACTGTTAGTGTGCCAGACCTGCTGCCACCAATGACCAAAGCTCAGTGACTTAGAACAGCTCCAAGTAGCTTTTCCCAGTTCTGGAGGGCAGAAGTCCAAAGTCAGGTCAGCTGACCAGAGAGAGGTGTCAGCAGGTCTGGTCCCTTCTGTGGGTTTCCGGAGACTCCCGGCTTCTGGGAGCTTCTACACTCTGGCCTGTGGCCCTTTCCCATTCCTCCAGCAGTTCTGTTTCCACACAGAGGCCAGCTCATCTCTGATCACGTCTCTGCTTGCTTTGCCTTTTCTTTCTCAGGGTTTCATGTAGCCCAGGTTGGCCTCTAACTCACTATGAAGAGGATGACCCTGAACTCCTGATCTTCCGCCTTCTAACCCTTGTGTACTAGGATTACAGGCTTTTGACACCACACCTGTCTTTCTCTTGCCTCTCATGGTTGCTTTTAGGGCCTGCCTGAACAATTTCCCCATCAAAATAGGCAATTTTATCATAGCTACAAATTCCCTTTACCCAAGTGCAACAGGTTCCAGGAATCAGGAATTGAATACATTTGGGGTCACTAGTCAGCTGGTCACACTGTTCCATGCCACATACACGGTTTCCTTCTGGATACCGTGGCATACACCTATAATCCCAGCACTCTGGAAGCTGAAACAGGAAAATCAGCAGGAGCTTGGGTTACACAGTGAGTTCCAGGGTAGCCTGGGCTACAGAATTAGACCCTGTCTCAAAAAAAAAAAAAAAAAACAAACCAAGTGACTGGAGAGATGACTCAGCGGTTAAGAGCACTGGCTG
The DNA here is from genome assembly GCA_035773235.1 of Eospalax fontanierii. NCBI lineage: Eukaryota > Metazoa > Chordata > Mammalia > Rodentia > Spalacidae > Eospalax > Eospalax fontanierii. Next base: position 56,360,515 of record CM069541.1, read on the forward strand.
CTCTTGCAGAGGACCTGGGTTCAATTCCCATCACCCACATGGCAGCTAACAACCATCTATAACTCCAGTTCCAGGGGATCCGACGCCCTCTTCTGACCTCTGCAGGCATTGCATAATACAGGTACACTTATATACATGCAGGCAATACATTCATGCACATAAAATAATATTTTTTTAAAAAAAGAAAGAACTACCAAAACCCATACTCCGTACCATCAAATACTCTTGGTGGTCAAAATCCTTCCTATGGTACTAAGTAAATTGTAACCAATGACAAAGGAATGTGACACACTGGAAAACTATGCAATTTTTATATCTGTTGAGAGAGCAGTTCAGACCCAGAATAGTTTCTCTGTAGAATAAACACTGATTATTGACATAATCCCAAAGAACCTTAAGGGGCTGGAGAGGAAATGGCTCAGCAGTGAAGAGTATATATTGCTCTTCCAGAGGACCCGAGTTTGGCTTCTGCTACAACCAGCTGACTCCAGTTCCGGGGATCCAATGCCCAAGACTTGGGAGGCTGAAGCTGAAGATTGAAACTTGAAGCCAGCCTGGGTTACATAGGAGGTTCCAGGCCAGCCTGGGCTATAGAGATGCTGTTTCAAAAGCAAACAGACTACAGGAGATGTGTTGTGACCCGAGCAGGATAAAGATTCCTGGCCTGGCCTGATTCCCTGTGAAATGTAGTTTTTCCTCCTCAGTTTCAGACCTTTTAATGAGCTGGTTGAACAATGACAGCTGTTCGGAGGAGAGTGGAATTGGCCACAGGGTGGCAGCCGTGTGCTGCCTCCTTCCTCTGCAGGGTTTTGCTGACTCGAGCGCCTCTGGTGGTTTGGCAAGCACACTGAAAGAAGCAGCAGCATTTGAGAAAGGTTGTGGCCGCCTCAGCCTGACGGGATGATCCGCCTCTGGCCGCAGCCAGGAATCCTGTCTGTCTAGCACAGACAGTTCTGGGATGGGTATGAGTGCATTGCCTACATGTGTGTGAAGTGTACCTGTGTCGTGCAGTGCCCGCAGAGGTCAGAAGAAGGCGTCGGATCCCCTGCAACTGAACTTATAGAGGTTGTTAGTACCATGTGGGTTCTGGGAATCAAACCCAGGTCCTTTGCAAGAGCAGTCAGTGCTCTTGACCATCAAGCCAGCTCTCCAGCTCCAGCTCCAGGATTTATCTTGTCACCTGTGGAGGAGGGTGTGGGCTCCTCCCTACGCACAGAAGCCCTGGGCAAAAAGCCCTCAGGAGTCACTTCCTTGTGCCACAAATGCTGGCATGGCTCTGCCAGCCCCGTCGCCTCCTATGAAATGCAGAAACACAAGAAAACTACAAAGTCTGTGAAGATGAGTAAAGAAGGTATGTCTGGCAGCTGAGGCACAATCTGCCCATTCAGCCCAAGATGACCCCAAGGGGAGGCTAAGGTCAGGACAATGGGTGGGCTATGCAGGAGCAGTGGGACTTCCCTAGGCCACAGTGTCCCGTAAGAAGGTGGCCACCTCACAAGTACATCAGCTGCTTGCTTGGGGAAATTTGGAACTGAGACAAAGGAAAGTCAGCCTCATCCTAGAGAGGTACCAAGGGACTGTGGGTAGAGTCTAGAGAAGAGGAGGAACATGGGGGGGAGGGCAGTGATGCAAGCTGGCAGGGATAGAGGGACGAAGATGTGGAGAAGATGTGGAGAAGCGGGAGCAGGAGAGTGTGGAGGGGTGAGATGGAGCGATGGGCGGAGAGATGCAGATGGTGGGAGACAAGGATGGAGGGTGAGGGAGTGCAGGGATGGAGATGGGGAATGAAGGGAGGGAGGGATGGAGATGGGGGGGAATGGAGGGATGGAGATGTCGGGGGATGGAGGGATGGAGACATGGAAATGTGGGGAAATGGAGGGATGGAGACATGGAGATGTGGGGAAATGGAGGAATGGAGACATGGAGATGTGGGGAAATGGAGGGATGGAGGGATGGAGAGATGCAGATGGGATGCAGCGATGGACAGGACAGAAGGATGGAGGGATAGATGGAGTTGCCTTCTCTCCCTTGTCACCCAAGCATTATCGACCCAGTTTCTGTCTGCTCAGGTCCACAAGGCCTAGCCTGGATCAAAGGCCTCTCACACTTAAGACCTGATCAGTCATTGGGAACACAGTTGAACATAGCTGTGGCTCTGGGACCCCCAACACACTCAGAGGTAATCTCCACATCATCTTGTGCCAGGCACGTGGCCTCAGGCCTCATTTCTCCCCTTCCTTCTGCAGTCCCAAATGCTGACACTTGACACCCCATAGGGCAAGGGCTGGGTGGGTGGGCCATGGCACATCTGAACAGGTGCCCTGCAAAGAGGAACCAGCTTGATACATATTGCCAAGATCAGAGTTCTAGGGTAGAACCAGCAGGTGCCATGACTCGAGGAGAAGCAGGTCACTGACGCCTAGCTCTTCCGCACGCCTGGGGCAGGGACAACTGGTCCCAGCTTAACTTAAATAACAAGCCCTATAGTACCCACCACACAGACCTCAGGCTACCAGAGGGGAGCAATGACATCTTCTTTATTGCAAATATAACAGCCCCAGGGGGCACTGGGAAGATCTGGAACCCAAAATCAACGGAAGCTGGAGACAGGGCCTTGTCCAGGGTGGGGGCCAGTCTGATCCCTGACTACTGATGCCACTGAGCCCCAGCAGATAGCTGAAGAACAGGAAGCCCTGTTGGGAGATCAGGCCCCTGGAACAGGGGTTGAGGGGAGTCCCTCTGAGACCCCTGATCCATTACCCTCAGGAAAATTGAGTAGAAATTGAGCCTGGGCCTTGTCCCCAATGTCAAGGGCCCTAGGAGTGTCCAGTATTAGAAGTATAGGGCCATCGGGAGGCAGTGGATCAGAGATAAAATGACTCTGCCTCCTGCCAGCATCGCCAGGGATTGGCCCAGCAGCCCTGGCTCCTAGTAGCCTGTCTCTTCAGCCGTAGAGGACACTCAGTGCATTGGAGGGGCCTCTGCGATGGCCTGCTCCATCCTCAGGTACCAAGGCTGGATTCGTGAGTGTAGCATCAGGTCATCAAAGGCTTCCAGACCCTCCATCACCCTCAGCACACCATATACCGCCTGGGAGGGAGAGGGAATGTCAAGGAGCTGTCACTGCTCTGGTCTGGACAAGGAGCCAAGGTCTCAGAGGGACTATCCAAAGCTGCCCATCCTCTGCTAGCTGTGTGTTCCTGGGCCGTCACCTCTTCCCTGAGGGCTGGTGACCCAGTGAAGAGCCCGTTCAGCACATGGGCTGGAACAAAGGGCATGGGATGGCTTTAGGGTCTGCCCACCCTTCCTGTGCACTGTGCACGCTCTCCTCCTCAGAAACAAGCTCACCAAGTGTCCCTGGGCGAAAACCCCTTGGTCGTGAGATTTGGGGAAAAAATATCGAAGCCCCTGGTTGGAGCTGGGCTGGCTGCCTGGCTGCAGAACGCTCACAGACAGGACCTGAAGCCAGACCAGCCAGACTGCCAGGTAGAAGCCTAGAGCCCATGCATGCCCTAAGGCTGAGCCAGGAAATCAGAGTCAAGATGGGAAGGAGGGCCTGGACTCTGTAGCCGTCACTGGACTCAGCTTGGCCTGAACCAAGCACCAACCCTGAGCCCTTCAGATGAACCATGGAAGTCCTGTTGACTTTCTGCCCTGACATCAGGCACAGCCAGTCCCTCTGGGAGCGGGAAACTGCAAGAGCCAGGTGCTGCCTGGGCTTTCCCTCCCCAGCATCACACCCCAACAGCAGGCGGCTCTGCCGCCACTGCCATACCCACCAGGTCGGCGAGGTTCGGCTTCTGGCCACCCATGAAGGGCCGGTCTTTGCCCACGGCCGCCACCCACTTGTTGGCGGCCTCATAGAGGTCTGCACGCACATCATCCTGGAGGTGGTGTCTGTGTAGAAAGCGGAAGGTCCGTAAGGAAACTCCTTCCCCATCCCAAGTGAGCACAGCTTCCTTTGGGGAGAGCAGGGGGCTGGGTGGCCAGCGTAGCCCCTAAGTGAAGGGAAGGCATCCATAGACCTGCCCCAGAGCACCTGCCCCAGAAGGGTCAAAGTGTGAGATTCAGAAGGGCAAGCGACCCTGGCAAGAAGGCAGAAGCAAAAGATGGCGTGAAGGCAGGGCCATGGCTTCTCTTCTCGGGGCCTCAGTCTCCCTCCTCCCTCCTGAGGAATTTGATGGCCAACACACAGACAGCCATCCCAAGGACTGAGGGACAGCAGGCCCTCCCCATGCACACAGGCTTGCACAGGAGCCATCACCTGCTCTTGAGGCGCTTGCTGATGAGGTACATGGCAGCTGCGCCCACATACTTGGCCATGGTGGCCTCCACAGCCCCGAACTTGCCCTCTCGGACAATGTAGTCGAAGGAAGCCAGGGCCTCGGCAGGTGTGCGGTACACATTGGGGGAAACGAGGTGCACCAGCCAGTCGTCCGCCCACTGCCTCCACTTCATCTCCTCCCTGCAGACACAGGATGTATCCCTGAGCAGGGGCTTAGGTGTGTTAGAAGTTGGTTCCCCACAGCCTAGCAGGAGCTCTGTCCCAACACCCAGTCTCCCACAAGGCTCCCCACAACATGCAGCTGAGCCTGGTCCTCCCTGCTTCCTCCTCCCTCCCGCGTCTGCAATCCGACTCACGTCCTGGCCTCCTTCCCGCCATATATCTGCTGCGCCTCCTTCTCGTCCAGCATGAGCCAGTACTTGTTGCAGAACTCTGTCACCTCCTTGCCCTGGTCATTTGTGGCCTTCATGGGTGGGTAATAGGTGATGACCTCTTCCAGGCGCTGTCTTTGGGGGAGGGCTAGAGTGTCAACCTAACTCTTTCATTTTGCCCCCTTGGCCCATCAACCAAGACTAACACAGCGTGACCCAGTCACTCAGTGATCCAACCCCCATCTGGAGCCAGGAAGGGAGGTCTCAGAATAGGATGCCCTTGATCCATTCTAGAAATCTCTGTAGCACCCCATGCTCAGATAAGGCTTCATGTGCTCCTAGGCCTTCAGGGGCAACTTACCCTGACACCAGATAGGTCTTGAGGGCACTGATGATGACAGAGGAGTCATTCAGTTGTTGCTGGAAGAGAAGAGACAACTGTCTTTTGCAGTGCTAGAGATGGAACCCAGGATCCCGAACATGCTACAGAAGCACTCTGCCACCAAGCCACACCCCCATCTCAAGAGGCAGGTTCGAATGAGAGGCTCTGGCTGGCAGGTGGCAGGATCCCTACAGACTCCTCCTAAACAACAGCACCGGCCAGGCATCTCCTGGAGCCTGAGTACTGCTGATCCGTGGCAGGGGTTTATCCCCAAACCCATTTCCTGAGCTTGCCGCATCCAATCTTGGATCTTCTGAGTAAGGGTGACCAAATATGGCCAGTGGATGCACGAATGGGTGAGACCTGCTGTCTGACCACAGCCCGGGGACTCACTGGGCCTCCTGGCACCCAGGGCAGGGCACGGCAGGGATCCAGAGACCGCACACAGGGTGCCAAGCGCAATGCCAGGCATTTCATCCTTACTGTCCCTGCAGCCCAAGGTCTGGGCTCTGGTAGGCTAACCAAGATGCCAGCCTAAATCCTTAGGTCTCACTATGTAGCCCTGCCTGGCCTGGAACTTTAGACCAGGCTGGCCTCCAACTCAGAGATCCACCTGCCCCTGCCTACATGCTAGGATTAAAGGTGTGTACCGCCACACCCAGAAAAAACTTTGTTTTTAAATTACATTTGAATTTCTTGTGTGTGTGTGAGTGTGTGTATGTGTATCTATACAGAGGTCAGAGGACAACCTGCAGGACTCAGTTCTGTCCTTCTACCATACGGCTCCCAGGGATTAAACTCAGATTGTCAGATTTGGCAGCAAGTGCCCTTGCCAAATGACCTATCTTGCCAGCCATATTTTTAAAATATTTTTTATTTTTGCTTCATGTGTATGAGTGTATTATCTACATGTATGTAAGTGCACCTGGGTTGTACAATGCCTGTGAAGATCAGAAGAGGAGTTACAGATAGTTGTTAGCAGTCATACGGGTGTTGGGAACTGAACCTGGGTCCTCTGTAAGAACAGCCAGGGGTCTTAACTGCTGAGACATCTCTCCAGCTCCCAGGCCGTAATCCTAAAAAATCTGTTTGTTTTGGTTGTTGAGACAGAGTCTCATTATGTAGCCCTAGCTGGCCTGGAACTTGCTATGTAAACCAGGCTGGTCTTGAACTCAAGAGAGATCCACCTGCCCCTCACCACTCAGTGCTGAGATTAAAGGTGTGCACCACCATGCTTGGCAAAAAAATTTTAAAGACAAACAAACCCCAAAACTTGGTATGGTGGCACATGTCTACAATCTCAGTACTCGGGGGGTAAGACTATGAGTTCTAGGTCAACCTGGCCTATTTTGTCCCAAAAAAATTAAGGCCAGCCCATACAGGTACAAGGCATTTTCCTCAAGTCACAGGGCCTGTGAGTGGCAGTCACATCTCAGACCCAGACCACCTCAACTTCAAACTCAATTTGTTACTCTGTAAGTGCTTGGCCTAATTGAGACTTGGCTAGTGGGGGTGCTAGCAAAGGAAAACGTCTACGTTTATTTTCTTTGGGTTTTATATGACTGGATCTGGCTATGCTGCCCAGACCCCTGTGTTCAAGAGATCTACCCAAGCAGCTGGGACTATGGGCCTGTACCACAAATGCAACTCAGACCAACACGTACAGGCCAGCCCCTCTAGCCCAGCTGCTCTCCTTAACTCTGAGTGGAAGTCCAGAGGTCACAAGATCTTTCAGGTCACAAAGCAGCACCCGATTTAGGGGTGCTCCTAGACAACCTAGGACAGAAAGGAGGTGGAGAATCCCCGAGGCTCACCAAGCTGTCCCCTTCTTGGGCCATCAGGATAGGTACTTTCCTATAGGAGGAGAACTTGATCTCAGACCTTCGGACAGGGTTAACCTCCACCACCTGATAGGGCAGAGAGTGGAAGTCGAGGAAGGCGCGGACTTTGCTGCAGAAGGGACATGTCTTGTATTGGTATAGGGTCAGCTGCAGCTGGCCGGACAGGGACAGCTGGAAGAGAGAAGAAAGAGCGCCTGTAATGCCTGGGGTTCCAGGGCCTAGGCTCCAACCCCTAAGCAGAGGAAATGGGCAGAACTCAGAGGCAGACAAGAGGCTCAAGTCATGGGCAGCTCAGCTCCAAGGACCTAACTGGTGTGTCTCAGAACCAGAATTCAGCACCGAGGAAAGCCCTGTTTTGGAGGGCAGAGCACCCTAGCGCTTCCTCCTGTCCCAAGAGGGGACACCAAACAGTCCCAAAGTGAGTCCCCCTCCAGCTGCAGTAGCCCTTAAGGTTCACCCCTCACTCCTCCAAACCCCTCTGGGTGATGAGGCAGAGCTGACGAACTGGCAGGGGAAGTACAGGTCTACCCTCTGCTCTCCTAAAGCAGGGGGATTGCATCTGGCCACGGAGTCTGGATCTGGCCTCCTCTGCAGTAAGGCGCCGAAGTGTGCTTGCTGCAGCCCCGCTCTCACAAGGTTCAGATGAACCCGGATGAACTGGGCGGAGGACAGCGAGATACAGGAGCTCCACTCCCTAATCAGCCCCTAGGTCGAGGCAAGGTGCAAGGAAGGCGGGGTACAACAGGGCTGTGATTGTCCCGTGCACGAAGTGTCAAGAGCGGCCGAGTCACCGCCAGGTTGGGGCACACCTCCATGTGAGGGTCTGGGGTCAGGCTCACCCGTTCCATCACGGATATGACTCGGATTGCGGCGCACAGCCTTAAAAATACCATGGCATGAGAAGTATACACTGTTCTAGGTAGCAGATGAGGGCGCTACTTGCCTCGGACCCCTACGGTCAAGCACTTCGCCCAAGGTCACCAGCGGTCAGAGGACGCCACTCCTGACCCCGCAGGCTGATCCCAGGCTCCCCAGCCGCCGCCCGGCCAGGCCTCACCTGCACCGCCGAGCTCTCGGCGCGAAGGTCCTGGGCGCGCAGGTGCCACCGCACCGAGTGGTACAGCCCCAGCGCGCCCCCCAGGGCCAGCGCCGCCGCCCCCAGAAGCCGCGGGCTCCCCTTGCAGACCCCCGGGCCTCCAGCCGCCCTGGAGAAGCCCGCCCGGCTCTGCGCAGAGTGCGGTGGCCAGGGCCGTGCGCTCAGCCTCTCCGCCGGGGCGCACCGGCCGGGCCAGAGCGCCCGCGCGAGCCGCGCCGCCTGGGCCATGTTCGCTCTACCCGCGCGGCGGGCGGGCGCGCGAAACCAAGATGGCCGAGGCGCTGGGCCGCCTTAAAGGGCCAGCACGCCGGTTCCGGCGTGTTGCCTAGGGTGACGGTGACGCTGAGCGGGGACCAGAGGCCCTGCTGGGACTAGGGGAGCACACACTGTTAGAGCGACACTTGACACTTCGTGCACGGGACAATCACAGCCCTGTTGTACCCCGCCTTCCTTGCACCTTGCCTGGACCTGGGGTATTTGGAAGCGGCTGGATGTGTCTGCCTTGTGAGAGTGCAGCGGCGCCCGGCGGTTCGTAGCCGGTCGCACTCGTGCAGAGTGAGGGAGCGGGCGGGGCTTGGCCCACGCGCGCTGCAGACAACGTCCCCTGAGGTTTCCAGGGTCTCGGAATCTTTCTGCCCTCCCGTACCGCCGTCCGCTGCTGCTATAACCGGAACCATAAACTTTCCTCAAACCCATCGGGGGCCTTAGAAACCACGTGTGTTGAATGCAGCCCGCGCTGAGCGGTCGGCTGGCCGACCCGAAGACCTCCAGGGGCGGAATAGGATAGAGTGAGGGTCCCCGCTCCTCTAACCCGCTCCCTCGTCCTAGCCCAGGCCAGAACCTCCAGCGCCAGGGCTTCTCCGCGGGCAGCCCCGGCGTAGCCCCGCACCAAGCCGCTGGAGGGCGGGGCTTTGTGCTGTGGGCGGGATTATGGAGATTAGGGGCGTGGTTATGTGCCCCCAGCAGGCGCTCTTCTGCAGCGTTCAATCTCCGTTTCCCTAGCTGCGGGTTGACCCATTACCTCTATCTTCCTTCCGGGTTTGGGGCACCAGATCCGCCAATAGCCAACCTGAGCATGCAGGTGGAGGCAAGCGGGGAAGGCCAGGAGCAGTTTCCGGGAAGCGAATGACTCAACGTACTTTTCTTTCTTTTTTTTTTTTTTTAAAGCATTTTTAATGGTTTATTTATTGTTTGGTTTGGTCTTATTGAGTCAGGGTCTCCCAGTATCCCCAACTGGCCTGGAACTCGCTATGTAGACCAGGTTGGCCTTGAACTCCTAGAGATCCGCCTGACTCTGCTGGGATTAAAGGTATGCACCACCATGCCCAACCTATTGTCTTTATTTTATGTGTATGAGTGTATTGCCTGCAAATTTGTAAGTGCACCGGTGTCGTGCATTACTGGAGCAGGCCTCCGATCTTCTGGGACTGGAGTTATGAACCCCCCATGTGGGGCTGGGAATCGAACCCGGGTCCTCTGCAAGAGCAGCCAAGTATTCTTAACTGTTCCGCCGTTTCTCCAGCCGTCGTGCCTTTCTAAAAATGCCCATCTGGGAAAGGGAACTTGGACTTAAAAGACACCTAAGATTCTTGCTCAAACCCACCTCTGGGTGGGACCCAAGTTGTCCGAGAGCCAGAGCACCTCAGAATGAGTTCCTAGAAACTACAGTACTGGAGAATGTGGGTACCAGGGCCATTTTACAGATGGGAAAACTGAGGCAGCTTCAAGGATACTTGCCCATGTTGGATTTGCTCCAGCAGCGTCTTTAGCCCTTTGGAAGGCACTTAGGACCGGGAGTGGGAGGGTTTGATGGGCTTGGTTGGTTTAGCAATGGGGACCGAAACCTCAGTTCTGCCAACTCAGCCACTCCCTACCCACAATGCACCATCAACCTAGTTCCTGTGCTCATTCGTGATTACAAAGCAGCCTGCAGGAGCACTGGAGAACCGGCGCCCACAGGCTCCTTTTTTACCTTGAGGAGACTCAGTTTTTCCTTCTACGAAACAGTAATAATGTCTGGTGTCTCCTGCTGACCCTGACACCCACTGCACTCTAACGTGTTAGAATTAAATAAGAAATCGAATGTGGAGAGGCTAAGCCATGAGGCCAACTACTGGAAGACCCTATTTTTGCCTATCTGGCAACTGCTCCATCTTACACAAGGGTGAGCCATCCTTTGCCAAATCTAAGAAGGAAACCCAGACACCAGCCCCTCTGTCAGAACCGTTCCAACCCTCTTCTATGCTGGGTAAGATGACCCATAGCGTGCTGTCCAGAGTTCTCACTGCTCTTGGTCCCTGAGCTGTCTTCTTTAAGTCATTCTTTTTATTCTTTTTAGTTTTATGTGTGTGTTTTACCTGCGTATATGCAAGTGCACTGTGTGTGCAATGCCCAGAAAGGCCAGAAGAGGGCGTCAGATTCCCTGGGAACTGGCGTTATAGACAGTTAGCCACCATATGGGTGCCCAGATCTTCCCTAAGAGCAGCCAGTGCAGCTAACCACTAAGCCATCACATCTCTCCAGCCACACCCCTGTTTCATTTATTTATTTGAAATAATTTATTTTATTTATTTTAAAGACCACGTTTACTCAGTAATTATTCTGTGAGAGCAGACCTGTGGCGGCCTTGCGTAGAGGGATTCAGAGAGCCTGAGGAAAGGATTGCAGAGGGGCTGAGGAATCTTTTGGGAGTGGCAAATGTTTACTGTCTTGGTTCGGTGATATTTATATATGTCACATCTTATCGCAAATCTCAAAACCCACAATGAGGAAGACTCAGCAAATGGACTAGTAGTGCCAGGCGTGGTGTGGCACACACGTGATCCAGATACTCAAAGTGGAGGCCCGAGGATTAGGAGTTTGAAGCCAGCATGTGTTACATAGTGAGAACCTGTTTTTACAACGGTAGATGTGTAACTCAGAGTGCTTACCTAGCATGTCTGGAGCCCTCCAGACATGGACCAGATGTGGTGGCACAACCTTTAATCTCAGCACTTGGGAGACAAAGCAGGAGGAGCTCTGTGAGTTCAAGATCAGCCTGGTCTACATAGTGAGCTGCAGGCTAGCCAGGACTGCATAGTGAGACCCTGTCTCAAACAACAGAAAACAAACACACAAAACAACATTAATGGTGGCACTTGCCTGTGATCCTAGCACTTGAGAGGTGAAGGGGGGAGGATCAGAAATTCAAAGTTATCCTTAGCCTATAAACTGAGTTCCAGGACAGCTCCGGCTACATGAGAGCTTGTCTTAAAAATACAAATAAGGGGCTGGAGAGGTGGCTCAGCAGTTAAGATCTTGCAGAGGACTTACGTTCAATTCCTAGCAGATATATATATGGCGGCAAACCATTTATAACTCCAGTTCCAGGGGGTCTTACACCCTCTTCTGACCTCCTAACATTCATGCAGGCAATACACTCATATACATAAAATACAAAAAATAAATAAATTTTTTAAATTAAAATTAGGGGCTGGAGGGATGGCTCAGCAGTTAAGAGCACTGGCTGCTCTTGCAGAGGACCTGAATTTGGTTCTCAGCACCCACATGGCAGCTAACCACCGTCCTAACTCCAGTTCCAGGGAATCTGATGCCCTTTTCTGTTTTCTACAGACACTGCATGACACAGGTGCACCTCCAGATATGCACTCAAACACAAAATAAAAATAATAAAAAAAATTTTTATTAAAATTTTTAAAAAATTGAACTAAGGCCAAGTGTGGTGGCTCATGCCTTTAATTCCAGCACTTGGGAGGCAGATACAAGTGGATCTCTGTGAGTTTGAGGCTAGCCTGGTCTGTATATGAGACCCTGTCTCAAAGTAACAGCAAAAGAACCAAAAAAACCAGATGGATGGCTCCTAAGGATGTCACTTAAGATTGACCTTTGACCTACACACACACTCCCAGATGTGTGCACGCACAAGCATGCACAGCTACACATACATGTCCGCCTGCATACACATGAACATGCATATACAAAAGAGCTAGGCATGTAGCTGAGGGGCAGAGAGCCCTGATAAATACCCCAGGTCAGCGACCAAGGTCAACACCAGCAGTGGTGAGTCTCATTATATGTGTACCTTGATACCGTATGACAGAAACATGCCATTTTCCTTCTCCAAACTTCCCTAAAACCTATAACCCCAGTCTAACCATATAACAGAAAACATTAGACTGCCAGGACAAATCCCCAGCTGTCAAGCCGGTAAAGCCAAGAGAGGTCTGAGAAGCATCAGAACCAACAGGAGCCCAAAGAGGCTCAGTGACTACTGGGGTTTGGAGATGGTTTGAGACCAGCAAGGGACAAATTACTTGTGTTGCGATTTTATTTTATTTTGTCCTTTTGAGACAGGGTCTCCCTGAAACCCCAGCTGACCTGGAACTTGCTATGTAGACCAGGCTGGTCTTGAACTCATAGAGATCTGCCTGCTTCTGCCTCTGAAGTACTGGAATTAAAGGCCTGTGCCATCCAAGTTTTCAAAGCTCTTTCAGCCTTAGCTAAATATGGTGGCTCATACCTTTACCATGATCCTAGCACTTCAGGGAAGAGGTAGCAGGATCAGGAGTTCAAGGCCATCCTCAGCTACATAGAGAGTTCTAGGTCAGCCTGGGCTCTATGAGATTGTTATAAAAATCAAACCAAACCAACTGACAAAAAGCAAACAGAACAAGCTGATATTATTTATTATTATTATTATTATTATTATTATTATTATTTTGTTGTTGTTTTGAGATAGGGTCTTCTTGTAGCCCCAACTGGCCTGGAACTTGCTATGTAGACTAGGCTGGACTGCATCTCACAGAGATCCACCTGCCTCAGCCTAATGTGTGCACCATCATGCCCAGCACAAGCTTTTTTTCTCTTTCTCTTGGTGTGGACCAGGCACAGTCTGTGACATTTTCAAGCCTGAGTCAGAACAGTGTGCAGAGTGTATTTTGTTTTCAAATTTCTAAGGGAAGAAAACTGTTTTCATGACACTGATATTTTCATAGCGGGAGGGGGATATACTACCCCACCAGCTAATGGTGTCCTGTTTTCTTCTGTCTTGCCCCTTTCTTCTTTTCTGCCCTGCATCACTCTACCTTGTAAGTGACTGAAGGATCCTGCAGTCAGGAGATTATCCTGGATTATCCAGATGGCCCTAATGGTCACTTCAGGTGCCCTTCTCTGACACGGGCTGAGGGAATGTTTACAGTTTGAACCTGAAATGTCTCCCCTCAGATTTATGGTTTGATGCTTGTTCTCTACATCTGCTGGTGAGATTCTGGAAGATTCTGGAAACTTTGGGAAGTGGGACCTAGCAGAAGAAATAAGTCACTGTCACGGATGGAGGGGGAACAGGCCCTTGAAGTTGTACCCAACCTATCAGGTTCCCTGCTTCCTGGTCTGCTGTGATGTGAGTAGTCTCTACCCCACACTCTAACTGCCAGGAACTGAGCTGATCTGCCACACCTTCCCTGCCATGACGGACTGGCACCCTCCGAACCCGAGGGCCACAACAAACCCTTCCTCCCCCAAGTTCTCTTGGTCAGGTATTTTGGTCACAGAAATTAAAAGTAAGGGAGACAGGGATATTAGAGGAGAAGGCCACACCTGGACAGACAGAGAAGGGAGTGACAGGGCCCCGGGCGGACGACCTAGAGGATGCTGCGCTAGAATCCCTGCAGTGCTGTGGGGAGAAAGCCCTGCTCACACCTTGACCGGCACACAGTGGATTTCTTTTCCTTAATTACCCATTTATTTATTTACTTATTTATTGTGTATGTGCTAGATATACACTTTTTTTCTTTTTAGACAGGCTTATGGAGATTTTCCCATTTCCACCCCCACCTCACAGTAGGAACACAGACGTGTTATCGCCCTGGCTTTCAGGGGTTCCGGGAATTAGAACTCAAGTGCTTTACACTCTGAGCCATCTCCCCAGGCCCTATGCACAGTAAATTTCTGATTTTCAACTTCTGATCTTTGGGATGTGTGGTTCTGAGCCAACAAGCATGGGGTAATTTGTTGTAGTAATTTGATGATTTGGGAAATTCTGAACCTCTTCAGATTGCAGAAGTCACTGGCAGGAAATTCACCCTTAGGAAAGAGTGCTCTGGAAAGACAGACAAGGGTGTGACCAGCAGGTGTCCTGTGGATGGAGAAAGAGGTGGACCAGTGCAAGGGCCACAAGAGAGGAAGTGGCCTGAGTCTAGGGACCCCAACAGTATGTGAGGAATCCCAGTGGCATCAGGAGGGGGAACCAGGGATGAGGTAGAAACTAGGGAGTCATGGGCTGCCTCCGGCAGATCAAGGCTGAGCTCCTGAGAGGGACCCCAGGGCCTGCAGGCCGGGGCCTAGCCAAAGCCTGAGGGACTTTGGACTGAGAGTGAGAGGTATCCATGCTCTGTGGCCTGCCTGTCCATCAACTGGAAAGTCCTTTCTTTTGGGGGGCTGAGAGAAATGGAATCCAGGGCCTCCCACATGCTAGGCAGCACCCCGTACTAGCTGCACCTCCAGCTCATGGATTCATTTTTTAAATATATTTATTTGTATTTTATGGTATGCGTGTTTTGCCTGCATGTATGTAAGTGCTCTCATGTTGTGCAATGCCCACGGATGCCAGAAGATGGTGCTAGATCCTCTGGAGTTATGGGTGGTTATTAGCTGTCATGTGGATGCCGGGAACTGAACTCAGGTCCTCTGCAAGAACAGTATGGGCTCATAATTACTGAGCCATCTCTCCAGCCCCTTCATGGATACTTTTGCTGCTGCTGTTGTCATTTTGAGACAGGGTCTCCCTGTAGCTCCTGCTTTCCTGGAACTCACTATGTCGACCAGGCTGGCTCTGATCTCACAGAGATTGGCGTGCCTCTACTTCCAGAATGCTGGGATTAAAGGTGTGCACCACCACAACCAGCTATGCATATCTTTTAAGGTCACAAAAAGTAGACGGGGTGAAGCCCTCAGAGCTGGAGAAGAGGCTGTAAAAGGTGAGGAAGCCTGGTCCCTTCAGAGGGGCAGGGTTTGGTGGCCACATCGTCCCCACAGTTTGGTCAGCTTTATATCTTGCCCTTTTGTCCGTGTGTGTGTGTGTGTACAGAATCTATTGGTAGAGCCTCTCTGGTATGGGAAGCCAGGACTACACCTATTCATGAGCTTAAGACCCTTTTCTAAGCTGCTTCTCTCAGGGCCCGCCACCCGCTTGTGGGGTGGGGCGGGTCACAAGCAGCAGGTGAGTAGATCAGTGACCCTTTTAGTCCTGTGCAGGGCCATGGAGCTCTCAGTTCAGCCTCAGGTAGGGTGTACAGGACAGACAGTAGTCCTAGATAAGCCATTCCCATAGGACACTGCACAGCATCTGTGATCTGTCACTGCCTCCTACAGAGGCTGGCCAGGTCTTATGAGGAAGTAGCTTTCCTCAGGGACAAGACTGGAATCAACAACTGCTGGAACTCCAGGCTGGGGCCGCTGGGCTTCTTTATCCAAAGACCAAGAGATGCTCTCAATGACTTCTCAAGGACAAGGCAAAACCCACATTCTGATCTAAAGACCTGGAGTACAGCGGGCAGAATGGAGCCCACCTCTACCCCTGCACTGCTACCATTCCTCCTACCGAGGGCAGGCGCTGGCCCCGTATGGTCCCCTTAGCACAGCTCCGTGATGAGCCAAGACTGTAGTGTCAACCCTTGGATTCAACAGCAGGCCTATGTGTGGCTCCCGAGGCAGAGAGTGAGCATCCCTAAAGACTTGGTTTCTGCCTGGTCTGCTCTGTGCCAGGGCCAGGACTGGCCTCAGCAGGCTGGGAGCAGGATGTCCCGTTCTTCCTGGTCAATCTCAGCTGCCCACCCTTGCCCAGTTCTTCCCAAAACAAGGAAACTGCACAGGATCTGATGAATCTGGTCATTCTCAGCTTTCAGCAGGTGTGGGTGCAAGGAGGGGCCCTAATCACACAAATGCCACTCTCTCTGGACTCCTGATGAGCAGGGGTTCTCAGGGGTCACAAGGGACAGCCTGTCCAGATCTGAGCTGTTGACCCCACACACAAGGCCAGTTAGATGAAGGAGCACCAACAGTGCCCTCGTGCCTGTCAGACTGCAGAGCTCTGGCGATGACGCCCTCCTGCCCCACGCAGGGCAGTGCCTCCCTCCTACCCCACCCCACCCCGAGTCTTTCCTGCCCACCTCCTTGCACAGTCCTGAGCTGGGGGAGAAAGAAATATTTGGCAAGATTTCTGCAGGACTGATGGCAATTGCATCATCCTTCCTGGATTTAGCAAAGATTGGTTCCCTCCCTCTCCTGCATGGGGGCAGGGTGCTAGAAGCCAGGTGGCCCATAAATAGTCCCTCGAAGGAGTCCACTTCACTCGCTCCTCTTCCTCCTCCAGCACCCAGTGGACCCAGCACCTGCTGAAATCATGGCCCTGGGTGTCCTGTGGCTGGGCTTCATCCTTTTTGAGGTCCTACAGACCCAGGCCCAGGACTCAACTCTGAACCTCATCCCTGCCCCATCTCTGCGCAAGGTCCCCCTGCAGCCTGACTTCCGGCCTGACCAGGTAGGGGTCTGGAGGGGCAGCTGCAGCAGGAGAGAGGGAAGAGGGAACAAAGGCCTCAGAAGCAGAACTGAGTGGTATGGGCAGGATTCAGGGAATTCAGGGTAAGTCTTCAGCTTACCTTAACCCTGGGTCCCGAGTGGAAACCTCCCCTCATTCCTCTGTCTCCTTCCCATCTGATGGCCACCTAGACAGACCTTTCCAGTTCCGCACCTGCTTTCCCGTCATCCCCACTCTCCATGACGGGGGATGCTCCCCATGAAGAGCATCTTCAGTCACACTGCAGAGAGGAGCCGATGGAGGCTCAAGAAGGCCCAGGAACCCCCTGTCCTGCCAACTCAGGGCTAAGTCCACCCAGAGCTCTCTTCTGACCTTGGAGGTGCCCAGCTCCTGCCAATGTTTCCAGATAGACCAAGCCCAGGGCCCTGCCACCCTCCAGCCCAGCTACCTAGAGATGCCATCAGGGAAAGCGCAGGAGGCGGGCAGATGGTGAGGCCATTCCTGGGCTCTGCCTGTCATCAGTCACTTGCAGTTCCAGGGAAAATGGTACGTCGTGGGCCTGGCAGGCAATGCGGTTCAGAAAGCAGAAGAAGGCCACTTTCTGATGTATAGTACCACCTATGATCTGAAAGAAGACCGCAGCTACAACGTCACCTCCGTCCTGCTCAGGTGAAGCCATCACACCGTCACCCCGCAGGGGGAAACTGCCATTCATCTCATGGCACCAGATTCATTTCTTCTTTAATTCCCTCCCTTCCTGTGGCCTATCTCTGTTGTTCCAGCAGACCCAGTAATGGGGATGGACTCACGATCTGTACAGAACAAGAGGCAGAGTGAGGGGTTGGAAGACACCTTAGTCAGTACAGTGCTTCCCATGTAAGCATGAGGTTCTAAGTTCCACCCTGCTGAACCAAGGTTAAAAAGCTGTGTGTGGCATCCCAGGGCAGGGGACAGAGAAACAGGAGGATCCCTAGGGTTTGCTGGGCAGTGTGTCTGTCTGGCCTAATTGTCGGGCTCCAGCTTCAGGGAGAGACACTGTCTCAAAAATAAGGTGGAGAAGGACAGGCATGGTGGTACACTGCTTTAATCTTAGCACTCGGGAGACAGAGGTGGATGGATCACTGTGAGATCAAGGCCAGCCCCATGTACTTAGCAAGTTCCAGGCCAGCCAGGGCTACTAGATAGTGAGACCTTGTCTCAAAAAAAAACAAAAACAAAAAAAAAAAACAAAGCAAAAGTGGAGAGTGATTGAGGAAGACGCCAGACTGTGACCTCTGTCTGGCCTCACATGTACGTGAACATACATGTGAACACACGTAGACACACATACCAAGGAAGGAAGGAAAAAAGTGAGAAGGAAGGAGCTTTAGATTGGAAGAGGACCACGGGATCCAGCCTTCAACTCGACCCATGGCCTCCTCCAGGGCTTCTAGGTGGTGGGCCCTGAGACAAACGTTTTAGCTTCAGGAGTCAGCAAGCCAAGCCATTGGCAAGGCAACTCACCTCATGCCAGGGCCTGGACTCAATTGGAGCAGGGGAGAAGTTGGGTGCCACCAGAGAGTGGAGAGAACAGTGAAGGTGAGTCTGGGTGGTGACAGTGGGGAGATGACCGTGGTGGGGTTAGGACAGGCAGAGGAAAGCCAGAGCTCACACCCTCAAGTGTGACTCTCAGTCTGGCCACTGGGTGGACTGGAACTAGAGCAAAAGACTTGAGGAGCCAAGCGCAGAAGAAAGGCAGATTTGGGACTCAGCTATGAGGTACCCCAGGCTGGGATGAGAATCAGTGGAGAAGTCAAATTTGGCCTGAGAACTAAGAGAGTATTTAGCTCGGAGCAGGCTGGGGGTGGGGCAGGGAGACACTTGGGGCTGGAGAGATTGCTCAGCAATTAACAGTATTCACTGCTCTCGCAGAGGACCAGATTCCGTTCGCAGCATCCACATGGCAGCTCCCAGTCATCTGTAACTCTAGTTCCAGGAGAACCAATGCCTTCTGGCCTCTGAGGGCACTGTGTGCATATGGTACACATACATGCATGCAGACAAGACACTTGTACACACAAAATAAGAATAAATAAATTTTTTTTTTAAAGAGCAAGAGATACTTGCCCGGGGCCTGGATTCTGTGTGGAAAGCTTCATCTAGCAGGGAAATCAGTGGGTTGGAGACAGCTTGAGGAAGGGTCTCAGTAGGGTCAGACAGTAGACCAGGCAGAGGCAGACTCGGAAGCAGGCGACTCGAAGCTGGCTGGGTGGGGCCTCCTGCCATTCAGAGTTGGGATGGACCAGGGGTAGGAGGCATCAGAATCCTGCTGTAGTCCTGACCCCACCTGCACCATCCCAGGGCGTCACAGTTTGTGTCATGTCCCTGCTCACTCTGTCTCTCCTACAGGGACCAGCACTGTGACTACTGGATAAGAACTTTTGTCCCAAAGTCCCGGCCTGGCCAGTTCAGCCTGGGCAACATTCGTAGTGAGTCCCGAGTGAGGCGGGGCCCTGGGTTGCGGATACTGTTTTCTTTTGTTTATCCCCCCAGATGTTGTTCTGTGGGAGAAGCCCCTGCTGGCAGGCTGGGGGAAGTATAGACACCCCTTTCTCTCACCTGGTACAGAGCCAATCCTTCGTCCCTCTTGCCCACAGGTTACCCTGCAGTAAAGAGTTACACAGTGCGGGTGACAGCCACCGACTACAACCAGTCCGCCATCGTGTTCTTTAGAAAGACTTCTGGGAACAAACAGTACTTCAAGGTCACTCTCTACGGTGGGTTCTCGTCCTATCCTTTGGAGACCCAAGCTTCTGGTTATACTCAGGGGATGGGACCCCGAGATCTTCTCTAGCTCCAGCCTTCTCAGAGAGGTGGTCTTTCTGCAGACCCTCCATGGGAAACAGGTCTGAGGCCTTCTTTGCTAGCTCAGTGGTATTTAGAGAATCTTTCTGTGGTCGTTCACTGGCAATCTTGGTAACAGGAAGAACCAAGGAACTGCCCCCTGATGTGAAGGAGCGCTTTGTCAACTTTGCCAAGTCTCTGGGCCTCACAGATGACCACATCATCTTTTCTGTCCCCATTGGTAAGGGCCCTTTGGGGAGAGGGGGAGGGGATGTGGGGATGTGGAGGCTGTCCAGGTCTGATACCTGCCTCGTCAAGGATAGAGAAGAGGAGAAATAGCCCCATTTCCAGCTGTAGCCACAAGAGGGGTAGTGTCACCCCTGGGATCCACTTTGAGTTTGGGGAATCCTTGTCCGACCCATGATCACAAATCCAAGATTTCTTCCTGGAAGTTTAGAGAAGACCTGCTTAGATGAGGATTTCAGGCCCATGTCCAAGTAGCTCTGGTCTTATTGCTCTGGGCTCTCTCCTCCCACATTCTCAGGCCTCCTTGTCCTCAGATACCTGCTCACCAGACCAGAGCCTTGCTGTCCTGTGCCTCTCCCCCATCCCATGACTTGGGAGATGTTCTTGCTTTCAAGTGGCTTGGCAGGGGCCTCCAGCCAGGCCGTTCAGAGCCACCATCCAAGAGGCTACCAGGCCTTAGTGGTTAAACAGGCAGCAAGCCTGGGTTCCAAGTAGCTATGAGCCCCGCTCCCAGCAGCTCATCTGGGCCTTTCTTCTACATGATCTGACCTCCTGCAACCCCGGCCCTGAGAGAATCCCTGGATCTTCTGCAGCATAGCCAGTCTGGATCTGGGGCAGCACAGGGTCTTAGCACCCTGAGATCTCACACACACACACACACACACAAATACACACATACTCCTGTCCTACTCTAATTAACTTTCTCCTCCACAGACCAATGCATCGACAATTGAATGGGAAGTGAGTATGACTGGGCTGGCCAGAGGGCTGATGGGAGGCACGCCGGGCTGAGGGTCCTGGGCTTGCCTTTGCTGCTCCTGTGACTTGTGGTGTCTTTACCTGCTGTCCTCTCTCAGGTGCCTCCTGTCTCTCCTCCCCCATCTTTCCTGTTGTCTCTGCCCAGGAAGCCACCTGACTATCCCACTAGCCACAATATCGGTGAGAACCTGGAGACCTTTCTTATGGGAGAGTGCCGCCCACTCAGCTGCCCCAAAGCTGCCCTCTGTTGGAGTCCCTTTGCCGGCTAAATAAACACATTTTCCCAGCTTGCTGTGGCTATGATGCTTGAGCCCCACCACCACGAGGAAAAGGGAAAGGGTGGACTCGCACCAACCTCTGTGCAGTCTGATGGCAAGGTTACAGAGAGAAAGCTCCGGGGGAGGGCAGAAGGTTACAGAGTGGCGAATAGAAGCTGAGCCTGTCATGCCTGAGAAGCCACTGTCCCCTGACTGGCCACAGCAGTCTGCCACCAGACTGCATCAGACCTGGCCACCAGGTCTGCATCAGATGCAGGAATTTCTTTCCAGTTCTCTTCCCTTTGCAAGGTCAGTGGCCAGAGTGCACAGGGTTCCAAAGGAGCCCACCCTACAGTATACATTGCTCCAGTGCTTGGTGATAGCCAGTCTCAGTCAGTCTCAGCCCTGCAGGCTGCAGAACATCAGGTGATGTTGAAGTCAGAAGGAGAACCAGATTGGCACAGGCTGGGCTTCCAGTGAGGGATGGAGGCTATGCCCAAGTATGGAGAGGCTCTAGGCTGAGGATACATGGGGCTGCTGGCTAGAGCCCCACTAACTAGAAGTTTGATGTGTTTGGCTCCTGGACTCTGCTTTGGACAGAAGATTCAGTTTCTTCTTTTTTAAGATTCATTTGTATTATTTTAAAATTATGTGTGTATATGTGTGTCTGTATGTGTGTATGTACCCAAAAGAGGACAGAAGAAGGTGTCTGATCCCCTGGAACTAGGTTACAGGCAATGGACTACCTGATACATGATTTTATTTTTTCAGACAGTCTCCCTGTAAACCCAGCTGGCCTGGAATTCCTTGCCAGGGAGACTTACAGAGATCTGCCTGCCTCTGGCTCCCAAGAGCTGGGACTAAAGTTGTGCATCACCACGGGATCTAACACACTTATCTGTATATGCACTGTGTCTGTAGGTGCCTACAGAGTCTGAAAGAGGGTGCTGAATCCCCTGAAACGGAGTTGCAGAAGGTTGTGAGCTGCCTAATGTGAGTGCTGGGAACAGAACCCAAGTTCTATGCAAGAGCAGCAAGTGCTCTTAACCTTTGAGGCATCTCTCCAGCCCCAGATTCTGTTTCTTCATTGGTCGAAGCAAGGCAGCTTCCCATAGCCCCCTCGCTCCTGCTGGGTTCTTCAGGATCAAACTCTTAGAGTGCAAATGCGGCTTGCTGTGTGTTCTCTTCCTGGTTGTGGCAGGTATGAGTTCCCATCAGCACTCACACTGCCAGTTAAAGGGAACCTCCATTCTCTTCTGGTTCTGAAGGCCCAACTTTGCAGTCAGTTTCAGTGTCCACAGGGCTGTGCTCCTGCTGGGGCTTTTGGGAAAAATCCACTTCCCTGCCTTCTTTGAATTCCTTGGCTTGAGGCCTCTCCTTCAGAGAAGCAACAAAAGGATCTACTAAGATCCTTACACAACAGGCAAGGAGGGTCCACTGCTTGGGATGTGGATGAGACCTTCTCTGAAGTTCATTGGTCCCCACCACCACTTAATCTGGTGCAGAGAGGTGGGGACGTCCAAGTGCAAGTTGGTGATGGTCCCTACAGCAGAGGACCTGGGTTCAATTTCCAGGACCCACATGGTGGTTAACAACCGACCATAACACCAGTTCCTGGGGATCTGACACCCTCTTCTGACCTCCCCAGGCAGTGCACAACAGGGGTTCACTTACATGCAGGCAATACGTTCAAACACATAAAATGAAAGTAAGTAAAATATTTTAATAAAGAGAAAAGTGAAGAAGAACAAGGAGGCCCTGGATAGACTAGGAAGGGGGTGGGGAGGCGGATCCCTGGTGATCAGGGGTGCCGTGAACAGAAACTTCCCGAAGCTACAGAAGGCCTTGGAAGTCGCTTGTCCTGCTGTGTCCGTAGGGAGGGGCAGCAGCAGCGGGATGGGGTCTAGGGGCAGCAGCAGCAGGACGGGGTCTAGCAGACGTCCCAAGCTGTGGCGGGCCGGGACGCGCTCTGCCCAGCCGCAGGGAGAGGGGCGGGGCGTGGGAGGGGCGGGGCCACCCGGGGGCGTGGCTCGGGGCGGGCCGCGGCGCGGCGCGGCGTTCCACCCTTCCGGCTCTCCGTTCCCTCGGCCGCCTGCACCTTCCGCCGGCCCCGGCTTTGCGGGCGCCGGTCCCCGAGTTCCCTCCTCGCGCGGTCCCTGCGGCGCCGCAGCCCGCGATGTCGGGCCCCAACGGGGACCTGGGCATGCCGGTGGAGCCGGGCGCGGAAGGCGAGGATGACAGCTTCGGGGAAGCAGGTGCTGGGGCGACCTTCGCTTTACCGGGGATCGGAATGGGGTCGGGATGGGGGTGGCGGCTGCAGGGACCGAAGCGCCGTCCACGCCGCCCCCGGGTGGCCTCGGAGTTGTCCCGCAGCCGTCTCCGAGGCTCAGGGCGAGCAGTGGCGAACGCATCTCTGGAACCGCAGCATTGGAGAACTGTGGGTGATCAGTTCCGTTTATATGTGGGGAAACTGAGGCAGCCTCGGAGACGCTTGTCCGCTTGGGATTTGCTCCAGCCATTTTCTTCGCTGGAGGTGTTTGGCGGACTGGGTTTAGCAGGAGGGGCTGACTGAGTGGGCGCCCCACTGTGCTGAGTCAGCACCCCGTGTGACCTGTTTGCAGAGCACCGGGATGTGGCAAGAGAAGCCTCAGCCAGACTCCTTTTGCACGTTCAGGAACCTCAGTTTTCCCATCTGTAATACAGGACTGATTAGTGTCTCCCGCATTGAGATATGTCAAGATTAAAGGGGAAATTGAACGGACAGGGTTTAAAGGGTTTGTTTTACAATTTACACTATACATTTTATCCATTTAAATGGTACTATGCTTAATAAAGGTTGCCCTCTTCCTGGGGGGCAAGTCTGGGCCAATTGGCTTGCATTGGTCAGTCCTGGGGAACAGCTAGATGTGTGCAGTGAGCGAGGGCAGCCAGGACGGCCCAGGTGGGCACACTGAACGGATGAACACTGGCAGACTCTGTAAGATGGTGGGACGGACGGTGTCTGCCCCAGGGCAGGAGCAAAGGCTGGGAAATGCCCTTGACAGAGATCAAGCCTGGCCTGGAAATACCACCTGATCTGGGGATAGCCCATCCCTTTTCCCAGCCATACACAGAGAAGTACTGACCATGACAGCTGTCTGTTAGGTACTTGCAGTGGCCAAACCCTGACTGAGCCCTTGATAGGATGGAACCCTCCTTTTTCCCCGCATTCCAGAAAGGAGCTTCAGTAACTTGCTGGGGTAGAGCGGGTCTAGGACTCAAACCTAAAAGCTCCCACCCTCAAGTCTTGAGTTTTGGCTGTCACCAAGTAGTTACAGGAAGCTGTGCTGGTTCCTTCCTTCTTAAGCCTCAGTGTCCCCATCTGTACCATGAGATGTGGACTCTGAGATCAACAGCCTGGAACTTGCTATGTAAACCAAAAAAAAGAAAAAAAAAAAAATCAACAGTTTTCCAACGTCTCTGTCCTCTTAAAAGGTACCCTCTCTGGGTGAGGGGAGCCTGACCCCCAAAGGCAGGCACATTTACACTCATGTCCAAGATACTCTCCTTGGGTCTTTTCTATCACCAGCCACTTCCCCTTTGGCAGCTGAGTATATCTGAGTCATGGGCTGGCTCAGAACTGGGTCCCACAGTGGGCATAGGCCCAGACCTTGGGTCCTAACAGACATTGTGTTGCCAAGAGCTAGGTTAGGAGTTGCTGTAGAGGGAGGCCAGGAAGACTTCTCAGAGGAGGCATTTTGAGCTGGTCTTTGACGGATTGCTGAGCATGTTGAATTCTAGGTGATAGACAGCTGAGCAAAAGCAGAGGCTGGAAAGTCAGAGCTTCAGTCATTCAGTCACTCACTCATTCAGGAAGTGCTTATTTTGTGTCATCGAGGGCACTGGGGGGACAGCAGAGAACATAAGACCAGTCACCTCTCACAGAGTGTTATAAGACGAGTTGGGGGTGGGGTACAGACAGCACACAAATAATCAACAGCAGTCATTCCTGAGGGGAGGGTCAGGCCTCTGGGACACTGGGACACTCATAAGAGGGGGAAGGATGACAGGAGGACCCAACTCTTCCAGGCGGAGCCATCAACAACATTCAGAGGACCAGAGTTAAACGAAAGATGGGGTGAGAGGAAAGAAGAGGGCTGGAGACGGGGTGAGAGGGGAGTGGGCTGGGTCTGCTCCAGGGCCTGGAAAAAGCTCCTGGGCACTTTATCATGAAGGCAGAAGGAGCCAAAGAAGAGCTGGAGATCAGAGCATGCCTGGGGCAGAGATTTGATCGCCCAGCTCTTGATGGGCTCTGGCCTCCAGGCTGCTGCAGAAGGTGGCTTGGCACCAGCAGGGCACTGGATGACTCCCCTGGGCCACCCTAACCCTACAGAAGAGATGGTGTACTACTTCTTTGAAGCTTCCCCCTTGCGGTACCCACCCACTTTTCAGATGGAGACACTGAGGCAGGCTAGGGACACTGGGGTATACTGTGTCTGTAAGCTCTGAGGAAACACAGGACCTTGGCTCTGTCTTTTCCCTTCCTTCCAGAGTATGCTGCCATCAACTCAATGTTGGACCAGATCAACTCATGTTTGGACCACCTTGAGGAGAAGAACGACCACCTCCATGCTCGCCTCCAGGAGTTGCTGGAGTCCAACCGGCAGACGCGCCTGGAATTCCAGCAACAGCTTGGGGAGGCCCCCAGTGATGCCAGCCCTTAGGTGCTGAGAGCTCTCAGCCAGACTCCACCCGTGTCTCCCTGGGCCAGGCTCTGGCCTGGGCACGTACCACCTGGCTTCAATATCTCAGGGACTGGCCTTCAGATCCCACAGTGGGTCTCCCTGCCTGGGCCAGTCCTGACTTCCCAGCATCCCTGCTGGAGCCAGGCATGGTCCTTTGACCCACCCACTTGTCTGCCTTCCCTGAATCTGGGCTCTCTTCAGTCCACCCAGGATTGAGCATCCGTATTAAAGGTCTCCTACACCACTGCCCCTCTCTTCTCTGTGTGCTGAGATGAAGACCTCAGTGGCCACTGGAGGCTCATGGGGCATAATGATTACACATTGTAGCCCAGGGGCCATATGGTAGAATTGGGGTCTTAGCTGCTTTGTATTTCTGGATCCAGAGGGTACAGGTGAGATCAGAGCTTTCTCCCCACCTGGTATGTTGCTGGCTAACAACTGTTTCCTGGCCTGGCTAAGACAGAGTCGGATATACCCCCATTGCTGTGAGGTGCACTCAACCTCTCTGGGTACCAGGGCATCCACCAAGATAACCAACCCTAGCCTGGCATGGTGACTCACACCTTTAATCCTAGCAGAGAAGTCAGAGGCCAGCCTGGTCTACGTGGTGACTGTCAGGCCAGGTAGAGTGACATGGTGAGACCCTTTAGCTGGCATACTGAGCAGCCCTGACATCAGTCTTCTATGCCTGGCCTTAGTCTTCCCCAGCTGACCACTAACTGGGTCTGGTTGACTATCTCTAAGGATCACTTCTCACCGAATGAAGAAAGAGCTAAAGAGCAACTCAGCCTGGGCACCTTGGCTGCCCGTCTATCTCAGGGGTAGGACCAAACCTCCCTAGCAACCCAAGAGCTCAACTGGGCAGCAAGGACTCCCCTAAACCTAACTCCACACCTGAATTTCAACTACTATGAGGTCCAGCAGAACAGATGTCAGCACAGGGGTCCAGAATTTATACCTAGGGTTAAGTCCTGACTGTTGGCCAGCTCCGTGACCTCTGGCAAGTCACCTGACCTAGCTAACAACACCTCAGTTTCTTCATCTGTAATTCTAGGGTCACAACAAGACATCCATGCATATCACTGAATATTAAGATCTTTGAAGTCACTGGACACTGAGGCTTAGAGAGGTGAAGAGCCTTGGGGTTGGATCCCACAGCCCCTGATCAGGGAGCCTGTCTTCACGGTTCCAACCAGAGACTTTTCCCAGAGACTAGACACTGCCTTGGGTACCCAGTCCCTGTCTACCACGAGGCTGTGCTGGTGGGGAACTATACAGCCAAGTGACCGTCTTTTATTGGATTTTGGGTAAAAACACCAACCACATGAATGTTCACCCCACAGTTGCCTAGAAGGCATTAAGAGGTGGGGCAGATGGAGCTCCCTTGTCAGGTTCTGAGGCGGGTTGAGCGCCGAGGGGGATGATGAGGGTTGGGGGGCCGAGGCTTCACCTTGCTGGGCATTTTCGCTGTGTCCTGAGAGCTGGGCTGGCTAGGCTGGCTGGGCGGGCAGCTAGTGCTGCTGCTGGAGGTAAACAGTGCAGTCAAGGCGTTTCGAGCGTTGATTGCACACTTGCGGCTCACAGGCCGGGTGGTGGGGCTCGGGTTCTTGGTTGCTTTGTATTTCTGGATACAAAGGGAACAAATGAGGTCAAAGCTTCCTGCCTGCCTAGGGAACTCCAGGCCAGCAGCTGCTTCCCAACCCCAGCCAAGCCAGCGCATCCATGTGCTGTGTGAGGCTCTCAGGCTCTCTGGGTTCTGGGCTAGAAACATTACTCCAGCCGCCCCCAGGACAACAAAAAGGGCCCAGCCTGACTCCCTCCCTGCTAGGAGTGTGCCTGGAGCCTGAGGCGTGGCACAAAGGCTGTCTCATCAGCTTGGACAGAGGATGCATCCCTGGACAGAGCAGTCGGGTGGTCACCTACCTGCAGGTTCTCAAAGTGGGTCCGGGACTTGCAGTGGGAGAGCTGCACCCCTGAATTGCTGTCATAGAACTTGTGACAGATGCGGCAGACATAGCCCATCACTGGCACCAGGAAGTCCGCACCTGTGGGATAGAAAGCAGGGTCTTCAAGTCCCACTTACCAGTCAGGTGACCCGCCCTCACTAGGTGGGAGAAAAGAACCAGGGGATGGGCTGCCCAGATGGAGTGCTGTGGCTGGGATGGGGGTCATTTGGAGAGGGCCCGGGGCTGGGATCTTACCATACGTGGTGTTGGGGTTGTAAGTCTCTGAGGCCTTCCACTCCTCCAAGGATATATCTTTGGACCTCACCTGTAGAGGGAATGAAGGCCTCAGATATGGCGCTTCAGACCCCACCTGGGCATAGGTCAGGGATCTTGGAGCCCACCCATGGTCTCAAGAACATCATTCCCTGGGCTTGCAGGTACTTGAGAATGACGTTCTCTGAGCCTCAGCACATGCTGATCCTCGCCTCCACAAGTGCTCTTCCAGTGTTCGCCTTCTAGGATCCGTTCAGTTAATTCCTTTCTCCCAGCAGCCGTCCTGCTTCCCACTGATTATAACCCATGCCAGGGGAGCTCAGCACAGAGTGAGCTCACTGAGGGCTGCAAGCAGGGAGGTAACTCCTGGTGGGCCCAAGACATCGGTCAAACTGCCTGTGGACCCTGCCAGCAACCTGAGTTCCTCCAGAGACTGCAGTAACCTTGATCCTGGGGTTAGTTACAGGTGATCAAAGGCCCTATGCATCACCTGCTAGACATGAGCCCTTTCCAGAAAAGGCCTTGTCACTTGCCAGGCAAAGCCTTCAAAGAATGATATGCACCCCTTTGCTGAGCCCTTCCCAGGAATGCCCTGGACTGTGGCTGGGTGACCTCTGAGGTAAGAGTCAGGACTTGGTCCTCACATGTCCCCAAGTCAACACTGGTGACCTGCCCAGAATAGGTACCTAGACGCATGTGTTAACCTCAGTGAATCTAAGCTTCTCTAGCTCCAGCCAGCAGGGCTGGAGTGTTAAAGGTATGGACTCTGGGGTCCCATCAAAACACAGTAGCATTCCACCAGGACAGTGTGGTGCCTACCTTGAGTATAGGACATGCTCAAAGAAGGTCAGCCGCTGGTGTGACATCACACCCTTCCTATCATCTTACACTAACCTCTACATAACACAGTTTCTGTGTGGTTAATCTCCATTGTCAATTTGACTATATTTAGACTCCCTAGGAAACACACTTCCCAAAGAGGTTCAGTGGAGGAGGTAAGAGCCACCCTGAACATGAGCAGCA
Source organism: Eospalax fontanierii (assembly GCA_035773235.1). Taxonomy (NCBI): domain Eukaryota; kingdom Metazoa; phylum Chordata; class Mammalia; order Rodentia; family Spalacidae; genus Eospalax; species Eospalax fontanierii. The sequence continues at coordinate 56,389,074 of CM069541.1, forward strand.
CCACCCCATGGGCTGGCATGCCAGACTGAACAGGAAGGAGCCAAGCACCAGCATTCTGGTCTGCTTCCTGACTGCAGAGGCAATGTGACCAGCTGTCTCATGATCCTATAGCTGGGCCTTCCCCAACACCATGATAGACTGTACCCTCAAACTGTGAACCAAGATAATTGAGTCTTCTTTTTTTTTTGTCCCACCTGGCCTGGAACTCACTAAGTAGACCAGGCTGGCCTCAAACTCCTTTCTTTTTACAAAAATGTTTCATTATTTTATGTGTATGAGTGTCTTGCCTGCATGTGTGTAAGCGCACCTATGTCATGAAATGCCCTTGGAGTTCAGAAGATGCTAGATCCCCTGGAACTGGATTTACAGACAGTTGTTAGCTGCCATGTGGGTGCTGGGAATCGAACCCAGGTCCTCTGTAAGAGCAGCCAGTGCTGAGCAATCTCTCTAGCTCCCAACTCTTTCTTAAGTTACTTTTAAAAATTACATTTGTGTATGTATACGTATAAGTGTTATGGCATATGTGTGGAGGTCAGAGGGAGTCAGTTCTCTCCTTTAACCATGTGGGTCCTGGGGATTGACTTCGGGCCTTCAGGCTTGGTGACAAGGTTTTTTACCTATGGAGCTCTATCTGGTAAGTTGCTTTTGTTAGATTTTTTTTTTCACAGCAATGATAAAAGTAACTAATACAGTCCTGTTCCTCTCTGCCTTTTACTTAAAAAAAAAAGATTTATTTCAGGTGTTCTTTGCCTGATATATGTATGTGCGTCACGTGTGTGCCTGGTGCCTTTAGAAGCCAGAAGAGGGCATCAGATCCCCTGGAACGGGAGTATAGAGGGTTGTTAGCTGCTATGGAGGTGCTGGGAACCTAACCTGGGTCCTCTGTCAGAGCAGCCATGCTCTCGACTGCTGAACCATCTCTCCAGTCCTGTCTGCCTTCTTTCTTTTTTTTGAGTCAGGGTCGTGCTTTGTAGTGCAGGCTGGCTGGACCCCACAGTCCTATTTTAAACTCTTGGGTGTACCATTATATCAGCATACCTCTATACTTTTTTTTTTTCTGGTACTGGGGATAGAATTTAGGGCAAGCCTCTACCAATGAGCTATTTCCCTAGCCCTCTGCCTACCACAGCCCCCTCCACAGTCCACCTGTATTTTTTTAAATTTTGTCTAGAGACAGCATGAGAAACCTTACTCCAGGCCTCAGAGGGCTGCAGATAAGTCTGTGGTAGCAGTCTTCTGTGCGGAACACTGCTCCCTGCATTTGGGATGCTCTTCCTCTCTTCCCCACGGGTCAGTGTCTCAGCCAGGCTATAAGGCCTTACACATTATACCTGCCGACCTCACGTTTACTTCCGTGATCACATGCAATACAGTTCATAATAATAAGCTGCAGGATTGCGTGAGTTTAAACATGCTGGCCCAGTACCTGGGCCTTGGAGTGTGAGGGTCCTTCTGGGCTCCAGCTGGCCTCCAACAGCCCACCCAACACACCTGCTTACAAACCTCCTCTTCAACTTCAATCTCCTCTTCTTCATCTTCATCTTCTTCTTCATCACCCTCAAAACAACCAACAGCGTCCACTGTGATGAAGTGGTCCTCATCTGGGCTGGTTGTCTCCTTCTCAAGTGTCTTCAGCTATCCAGGGGTATGGGTGAGGGGCTTTGGTCAGGTACTGGCAGCTGAGGCACCACACACACCCCTGAGGTCCCAGGCCCACAACCCGCTGTGTGGCATTTGAGGGCAGGCTCTGCGCTGTCCTGTGGTGCAGTCGGGCTCACCTCCTTGGCTCTGTCCTTGTGTCCCTGGGACTTCACGTGCTCCACAAACTTTCGAGGGGTCTTGAAGTAGCGGTTGCATACAGTGCAGAAGGGCCGCAGGGATTGTTTGGAGATCTGGGGAAAGGATGGCAGACCACATGGTACCAGGTAGCATTCCCAGCTACAAATCACCTTAACCAGGCAGGCAGTGAGACCTCACCTCCCACCTGCAGGCCTAGCGCAGGCCAGTGTCCTAAGCCAGCTCAGCTCTGCCCCTGCCCGGGGACAAACAAAAACACATCTCTTCTCCGTGCGCGATGGCAGGCGGCAACAGAAACAGGACAGGAGGAAGGCAGCCACCACAGGCATTCCGCGAGCCCAGGGGCTGGACAGCAGGCGAACCGCCGCTGTTCTAAACCGATGGGGAAATAAAGCCCAAAGAGGAACACGACTGACTCACCAGAGCGCATGGGAGAGATGTCACATGGAGACAAACGCAGGCTTTACTCCCACTCTCATCCTGGGCGCCCTTCCCGACCCTTGGTTTGGACCTGGGACTGCAGGTGCCTTTGCACACGCGAGCGGTGCTCCTACCTTGTGGTCCTGGGTCCTGCGGTGTTGGATCAGGTCTCCCATGTAGTGCACCTGGCAGGTGTTGCACCAGCGCTTTGGTGGAGGGTCCCTGAATGACAAGCAAAAGTGTGACACCATGCTCTTCCAGAGTGTTCCTTAAGTATAATGCAATCAGGGCCTGAAGTGTGGCTCCGTGGTACACAGTACACGCTACAAGGGCCTGGGTTCTATTCCCAGCACCAAAAAGACAAAGAAAAGGGCTTAAAGAGATGGCTCAGTGGTTAGGAGCACTGGCTGCTATTGTAGAGGACCCAGGTTTGGTTCCTAGGACTCATGTAGGCGCTAACAACCAACCACCTGTTAACTCCAGTTCCAGGGAATGTGACTCCCTCTTCTGGCTGCTGCAGGTATTGCATGCACATGGTGCACTTACATGCAGGCAAAACACTTCTACACATTAAAAAAAAAAGACAAGAAAATTAATGCAATCCCTTTAGGATCTTTTGTGGGAAATTTAAAAATAGTTGTGAGCTTCACTGCATGAATGCTTATTCAAGAATAACCATAATAGTGTGTGTGGGGGGGTAATGTTTAGAAGCATTTAGGATGCTAGCCACTAAGTTATAACCCTTATCCACAGTAGTCAAAGGTGCATACCATGATGTACATATGAATGTTAGGTCAATGGGAAAGATTAGAAAGTCCAAAACAGGTTCAGATATTGATAAGAAGTCACCTTCCAATAAACTAGTATTGAAAAATCATAGATTTCACAATAAACATCAGGCCAATTTGCTCCAATTTAGAATATTAAAAAATATTTTCAAATTGTTTTTATTTTATGTACCTGCATGTATGTAAGTGCACCTGTGTCATGCAATGCCTGTGGAGGTCAGAATAGAGAGTCAAATTCCCCTGGAACAGGAGTTATGAATGGTTGTTAGCCACCATGTGGGTGCTGGGAATCAAACTTGGGTCCTCTGTAAGAGCAGCCAGCGCTCCTAACTGCTGAGCCATCTCTCCAGTCCCAGGAAATTAGCCTTTTTCTTTTACTTTCTACTTTATTTCAAAATAAATTCTAGCCTCTAGAAATTCAGGCGTAAGATTTAAAAACCTATACTTATTTTTTAATGTGTACGTGTGTGTTTATGTATGCGTGGGTGCACAGGTATGTGTGAGTTCATGTGTGTGGAAGCCAAAGGTCAACCTCAGGAGCTGTCCACCTTGGTTTTTTTGAGACAGGGTCTCTCACTGTGACTGGGGTCACCGATTAGGCTAGGCTCGCCGGCCAGTGAGTTCTAGGCATCTGCCTGCCTTTGCCGCCCAGCACAGGGATTACAAGTGTGTGCGTCACACCCAGCTTTGCACACTGGTGCTGACATCAAATTCAGGTCCTCGTGCTCGCACATCAAGCACCGACTGAACCGTCTCCTCAGGTCAATTTTTCCAACATCCGTTTTTTCATTTGTTTTTGATTTTTGAGACAGGGTTTCCCCCAGCTGGCCTGGAATTTACTACGCAGACCAGGCTGGCCTCAATCTCACAGAGATCCACCCGCCTCTCCCTCCTGAGTGCCGGGATTAAAGGCTGCACCACCACGCCTGACTGCATCACTACGTTAACTAGGAAGATCATCCTGGTGAATCACTGTCCTGTGACTATTTCATCTAGGTATGAAAACACAGACGGAAGCTCTTTCTCAGAGTGAGAACCAGCCCAGCTAACAACATGAGCTCCCTGTCAGCAGGCATAAAAATAAAGCCAAGAACCTTTGCTGACCCATGTCCTCAGCAAAGCACCCAACCACTGACTTGGGACAGTGGTTCCACGTGTCCTCAACAGGGGCTACTGTAATTCTGAGTACGTTAACTTTGAGAGAGGGTCTTGCTATGTAGCTGCCCTCAAACTCTGGATTCTTTTGCCTCAGGCTCCCAAGTGCTGTTATCACAAGTGGATGCCACCACTGGGCTCTGTCGTTGACAAATTCTGAAACTGAGATGCTTCACATGCCATCTGGGATTCCAGATTCTCCTGAAAAAGCTAGGCACTCTGGGGCTGAGGCAGCCTGGAGCAACCCTAGATTCCCACCAGGCCCTCTCACCCCGAGTGCCAGTCCCAGACTCCAGGAGAATGGACATTTCAGATCAACCAGACCCCTGTTGACAATGAAAGGAAAATTTAGGGAAGGTCTAACCCTAAGCTAGGCCTCAAGATGACCTGACTGTTACCACGTGTCTCTGATCAGCACGCAAACCAGAGAAACAGGGGCTCTTTGCTTCCACCCACCTCCCTCCCACGGGACAGACATGCTGCTCCTCTCTGGAGGAAACCTCAGGAGACTATCACTACCCCTCACCAGGCCATGTTTATAGTCGGGGGAAACTGAGGAACAAGATCAGAGTTAATGGTGTGTGAGGCAATGTTTAATCCCCAGGCAGACTTTGCAGAGGGTACAGTTGGGGGAAGACTGCCTGCCCCCACCCCAGCAGAGTCTCCACCGGCCCCTACTCACTCGGTCTCTTTCTCCAGGACATCCCGGGGCACGGGCAGGAGGGACAACAGGCAGGTCTGGCTTGAGTGCTGTATCTCCCCAAGCCGCTGCTGGTGCTGGGCCTCTGACATGTGGTCTTGGAATTCCTGCAGCAGGAGGGAGCCATGGTGGCCATGAGGCACAGCCCCGAGGAGGACAAGTCCCACTTCAGCTTTACAGCTGCCCTACACCCACGGTTCCCCCACCTCCTCCTCTTCAGCATGTCCTACCAGTCAGTGCCCACCACAACCAGCCACCCGGCATCTCTGAAAGGTCACTTCTCTTACACAGACCAATGTGGGCCTGGGCAGGGATGGTAAACAGAGGCAGAGAGGGAGCACACACCAGCTGGAGACTCTGCCCCTCCAGGGACTGTGGGAATGCTTCAAAGATAAGGGACAGTCTCACTAACATAGAGCTCCAAGGTGCTACTCTGGCCAGGACCACAGTCACGGGTGACAACAGCTACTAGTATTAATACAAAGACACTATTTTTTTTCTTAAAGATGGATTCTGAATTCTTGTTATGTTTTCTAGGCTGGTCTGAAAGCTCAGGTGCTCAAGTGATCTTTGTGCCTCAACCTCCCAAGCAGCTGGGAGTGACTGCAGGTGAGCACCAATGCACCCAGCCAAGACTATTATTTATTTATTTGATACACATATGTTAAGCAAGGGCTTTAACACTATCTCTCTCTCTTAACTTTTATTTAAGACACAGTCTCACTATACTGACCAGGTAAACTAACACACACACACAATTCTCTCTCTCAGGTTTTTATTTTGAGACAAGGTCTCATTATATTGACCAGGTTGCCCTTAAACTTGTGATCTTCCTGCCTCAGCCTGCCAAGTCACTGGAATTACATGCCTGTACCACTAGGCCTAGCAAGAACTACTTTTATTCATGCTACATTCATTTGGGCCAGGCCTGCGCCCAGAACTTCAGTGTGAAGCTGTTGACCCCTCCCCACCATCCACCCAGGGAAGTGTCATCTGACACAGGAGGAAAGAGACCTAGGAGTGGAATGTACTTATTGAGACCTCTTCTACCGCTGATCAGAGCAGATTTGAACCAGGTCTGCCCCTAAAAACGAGCCTACCAGCTGATCAGGAAATGTTTCTAAGTAGATGTCCAGCTACTCAGAGCAAGATTCCAGGGTCCTGTGCAGCTTCCGGGTAGGGTAGAAAGCGCAGGCCCTGCCGGCCTGCAGACCCCAGCCCTCCTCAGGCTGAGCACCTGCTGACTGCTACAGCTGGCCTTGCAGATATAGCAGAAGAACTGGAGTGTCTGTCTGGAGGCTGTGCTAGCAGCACCAGGGTTGGTGGAGGCAGAGTCTCCGGAGCGGGGTCCAGGTGCGAGGGGTGCGGTGCTAAAGGCCCGGCTGTTGCTGCTCTGTAGGATGGTAACCTTCAGGGAGCCCCCAGCACCCCACATCTACGGATGAAGCAGAGACACAGCTCCCACCATCTGGGTGCTGATGGTGGGCCAGCCCCAATAGAAAATACCTGTGGCATTGTTTGATCAGAGCTTCCTGACAGACAGGGAAATTGAGGCTTTGGGGGTTTTAGGTGACTGACTGCCAGGCCTACATAGACAGTATGAGGGCCAAATTTGAACACAGACCTGCTTAAATTTAGGTTTTTTTTTCAAACAGGTCTCACTATGTAGCCAGGCTGGCCTGGAACTATCTATGCAGACCGGGCTGGCCTCCAATTCAGAGATCTTCCTGCCTCTGCCTCCTGTGTGCTGGGATTAAAGGTATGTGCCACCACACCCCAGCCTAGATCTGCTTAATTCTGAAGTCCGACTCTTGCTGTCCCTCATGTGACAGATGGGGAACAGGCCCAAGGAAGAGAAAGGTGACCTGTAGTTACGTATCAGGTAGAGCTGAGGCCCAAGTGCCACTCAGTGCCTTTCCACTGAAATGACATCACCCATGTGAGGGGACTGGGGACTCCAGTTTGGGGCTGGCCAGACCAGAAGAGACTCTTGACATTAAAAGCATATCCAGGTCTTCAGAGCAAAGGCAGGTGGAGACAACAGTCGAGCAACCATCTCGTCACTCACTCCTGCGGCCAGGCACAGGGCTGTCCCTTCCACATGTGGGGGAGCACAAGGGGTCCTTGAGGCAGCCTGGGGCAAGCAGATGTCATGCCATGGCCAGGCCCCTGGGTCCTCCTGGGGCTGCGCACAGGCTTCTACGTACCCCAAGCATCTCTCGTGCCCTTTTTTCACACTCTCCTACATCCAGGCCACCGGCTGACTCCTCCCGGCTCATGTCCTCGCTGACCTGGGCACCCACTGGCTCTGGCGAGGCCTCCTCTGGCCCTGAAATGACAGGTGTGCTCCTCTCCCAGAGTGTGTCCGCCACCTGAGGCCCAGAAGGACTTAGACCCAAGAGCTGCCTTCTCTGCCCACAGCCAGGAGGATTTTGAAGTCCCAGATGGGAACAGCCCCAGATCTGGGCTCCAGGCCCAGCCCTCAGTCTCCAGAAGGACCCAATCAAGGCCTGACACGGGAAGAAAGGAGGGTCCAGAGTTGGTCCATCATTAAACTGACTGGGAGTCCATGCCCACTTACCTCCCCTGGCTTCTGCATTAGATGGTATCTCTGTTTCCGTGGCACAGGCCGGAACTACCATTTGCTCTCGTAGTAACATTGACTCTGGCAGCTGGGTCTGAGGCTGGCTCTGAGTCTGCTCTGTCACCTGTCCTGAAGGCTCCTGTGCTTCTGCTTGAGTGCATACCTGTGGATACGTCTGTGTCTGGGCCTGCTTCTGCAGACGTGGTGGCACCTGCCATTGGGACTGGGACTGAACCCGTGTCACTTGCTTTTGTGGCTCTGTCTCCTGCAGCTGCACCTGCCAGGGGGCCTGTGAATGTACCTGTGGCTGCACCTGCTTCTGCAGAGGTGCTAAGTGCTCTGGAGAGGTCTGTGTTTGTGCCTGCTTCTGCAGCCTGGGCTGCACCTGGGTGTCCCCCGGAGGTATCTGTGACTGAGTCTGTGGCTGTCCCTGGGTCTGGATCTGCAGAATCTGTGGCTGGGAGTGAAATAGTGCTTGGGCTCCTGGTGGCTCAGGCAACAGCTCCGGTGTCTGTGTCTGCTTTGGTGCCATCACCCGAGTCTGTGGCTGGACCTTCGCCTGTAGCGGACCTGGAGGCCCCTTCTCTGTGGACTCCTCTGAGCTGAGAAAGATCCAAAGATCAAAGTCATATCTTCCAAGAGGCCTGAGGGGTCCAAAAAAGGCTAAGACCCAGTTTCTAATCCTAGCTCTACTGCTTACAATGGGGCATTTGGACAAACTCTGAAGTTATCTGGGTTTCTGTTTCACCTAAATAACTTTGGAAGGATTGAATGACCACCTCAACTTGCAACATGTTTTAAAATTCCTATTTCTTTTTGTTTGTTTGTTTTATTTTATGTGTATGAGTGTTTTACCTGTGTGTATCTAAATGTATATGTGTGCAATGACCACAAAGGCCAGAAGAGGGTACTGGATCCCCTGGAACTGGAGTTAAAGATGGTTATTAGCCACCATGTGGGTGGTGGGAACAGAACCCAGGTCCTCTGCAAGAGCAGCCACCGAGCCATCTCTCCAGCCTCTCACAACATGGTTTGAATTACTTGCGCAAACCTGCTAACCTCTGGTCCACTCTGCAAAGTCCCAAATGCACATCTTCTCTCTTCATCCTTACCTCCAGGTGGCTCAACTCCAACGAAGACACTGAGGTGTGTTTGCAGTGCCCCCCTCCAGCCCCTCAGGTAGGTAGGGAATGAGTCTTACTCTTCTCCAGGCAAAGGTCAAGGCCCTTTCCCCTTCCCTCCATCAGCCCTAACTCTGCCGGAGTGAGCCAGGGCCCCTGGGCACCCCAGCACCACTCACTTCTTCGACCTCTTGGCTGGTGGCTCCGATGCCTCAAAAGGCCCAGGTGCTGGGGTGCTCTTCTCACTCACAGCGCCGTCTGAGCACACTAGTGAATCTTGGTCTGCAATGGAGGTAGCGAGGGAACATGGCTCCTAGAAATGACTCTGACTCACTGGGCACCAGGACAACCCCCAGCCACCCTAGGTCCCTCTATCTGCTTCCATTACTGCCCTGATGTGCCCTGAAGGACAGCAGCCTCCACCTCTGACCTTCAGGTGTGTCCATTCGGAGCTCTGCAGCTTCCTCAGACCCCTCCATGGGGTCTTCCTGGTCTTCCACAGGCACCGTCTGGGAAGAAGAATCCTACTTCCTTTCAGAAACCATTTTTCACATTCACCACTGTCATGTGCAAATACGCTCTTGTCCAAGAGCCACTGTTACCATCCCAAGGAACTGAAGGGGAGCTGTTGGCTGCGGAGCTGAGGAGGGCAGATGATCTGAAACACCCCAAGAGTTGAGTCTGGGGTCACCATCTAGCTGCCTAGCTGCTACATGAACCTGGGCTGGGAGAGAAAATCTGCTGGCCACCCTGGCCCTCCATCCAGTTTTTAAAATATTAGGCAGTGATACAATACTTCCTTTTAAAATAAAGGCAATGGGCTGGGTGTAGTGGGGCACCAGACATGGGCAGGCTGATCTCTGTGAGTTCAAGCCCAGCCTGGTTTACATAGTGAGTTCCAAGCCAGCTGGGGCTACATAGTGAGACCCTGTCCCATTAAATAAATTAATTAAGCAAAATAAAATAAATAAAGCAAAATAAAGACAATGCTTATTTATTCGATTTTTTTTGTAGTGCTGGGTCAGAACGCAGATCTGCCAGCATGCCAAGCTTGTGCCCTATCATTGAACCACAGTCTCCCAATCCAAAAGTCTCACAGTGACCACCAGCCACAAAAGAAACATGGGGTCTCAAATGAGACAGAAACATAAGACACATACTGGATTTTGAAGATTTAGAGTTTTTTTTTTAAGACAAAATTGGGGGGCTAGAGGGAAAGCTCAGCACTTAAGTGCACTGGCTGCTCTTACAGAGGACCTGGGTTCGATTCCCAGCACCCACATGGCGGCCAACAACCATCCATAACTCCAGTTCCAGGGGATCCAAAGCCCTCCTCTGACCTCTTCAGACAGTGCACTTGCACACATGCAGACAACACACTCATACACATAAGATAAAAATAAAAATAATACATAAAATATTTTAAAGACAAAATCAGGGCATGGTGAAATAAACCAATAGTCCCAGCTACTCAGGAGGCTGAGGCAGAAGGATCACTTCAGGCCAGTAGTTAGAAGCCAGCCTGGAGAACAGAGTAAGATGAGACCTTGTCTCTTTAAAAAAAAAAAAAATCAATTGGCTGGAGGGGTGGCTTAGCAGTTAAGAGCACTGACTGGCCTTGCTAAAGACCCAGGCTCAGTTCCCAGGACCCACATGGCGGCTAACAACCATTCATAACTCCAGTTTTAGGGGATGCAACGCCCTCTTCTGACAACCTCGGGCAGTGCACGACTCAGGTGTACTTACATACATGCAGACAATATACTCATACACATAAAATAATATTTTTTTAAAAATTAATCAATCATCAAGCAAATGGGGGATGTAAAATACATTATTTTTTATACTGATTACAGGTCAAAATGATATTTTTATAAAATATATTAGTAAATAAAATTTCTTCTATTTTATTCATTTTTCTTTGTTTTGAGACAGGGTCTCAAATAGCCCAAGATAACCTGGAACTAACCATGTAGCTGAGGATGACTGTGAACTTCTGATTCTCCTGTCCACATTTCCCAAGTACTGGGATTATAGGTATGCATTACAATACCTGGCAGTAAAATTAATTTTATCTGTTCTTTGTTAGTTTTAATTTTTGAAGGTCTTACTATATAGCTCAGGCTTGCCTAGAACTCACTATACAGCCCAGGCTGGCCTGGAACTTACAGTGATCTTCCTACCTCAACCTCCTAATGGTTGGGATTATAGATATCAGACTCATACCTTGCTCTGTTTATCTTTCTGATAGGGTTAACAAATATTTTAAATCATATACACGGCTCATATTTTCTTTCTACTGGGCACTGCTTATATAAAGAGAAATGTTAGTGGAGAGATGGCCCAGTGGGTAAAAGCACTTGCCACCAAACCTGACGACCTGAGTTCTAGTCCCAGGACCTACATAGTAGAGGGGGACCACCTCCCACAAGACGTCCTCTGACTTCCACATACCCACTTTGGCATGCATGCCACACACATTAAATGTAAAAGTAAATAAATTTTTAAAAAAAGATATTAAGGAAATAATAATAATAATAATAATAATGGTCTATTTGGGTAAAATCGCATCAGTGACAGAGAGGTGTGTGAAGTTTGGAGATGTTATGTCATTTTACAGATGAGGACACTGAGGCACAGAATTGCCTGAGGGCCAGCGTGAGTCCCAGTAGATGAGCTGGGCTGATACTGGGGCGTCCCCTCCCCCACCCTTCCCTGCTCCACACAAAGCACTACTCACCTTGCGACTGGGGGGCGTAGAAGAGAAGGTCCGGGCCTGCTTCTGGGGGTTCCTCCCTGAGTGGCCGAGCTGGGAGGGGTTCATGGGAACTCCAACAGGAGGGGGGCCCAGCAGGGACTGGCGAGTGGCCTGGGGAAAGAACTGCTGTAGATTTGGGGTGGTCAGCGGGGGTGGTGGAAGGCTGGGAGCCGCCAGACTTGGGGCTGCCATGTTGTAGGCACGAAGGCTGCCTGTAGGCAAGAAGAAGCAAGAAGAGAGGTCATACCATGGTTGTGTGGTCAAGGCTGGGTAGGGGTCACTCCCCCAAAGCACCACGAGAACATCAGGGGTAATGTCCAAGGGAACCTTCCCAGCCAGGCAGTGAGGAAGACAGTAAAGCCAGGGCACAACCCACTGTGGGAAAAGACTTAGAGAAGGTTTCTGCTCTAGCTAAGTATGGCGGCTCCTCCAGCTCACCCTCAGACATCTCTAGGGTACCCCTTGGGCATGCAAGAGATCCAGCACAGGCCCACCCAGCAGCCAGACTCCGGTCCCTGAATGGCTCAGCACTTTTCCCACACCAGCGTCCCTCTGTCAATGGAAAGGAAGCCTCGGACACTGAGCTAGGCATTTCCTGTCATTGCAACAGCCCTCTGACCTGCCAGGCAGCAGGTCAGTTAGATGTGACTCTCTCCACCAGATGACAGATGACTAAACAGAGGCACAAAGCAGCTTGCCCGAGGTCTCTGCGGGACATCGCCATCCACCCACTGGCCGCAACTCCAGCCAGCATTCTGGGGCTCCTCCTGCTTGCTCTTCCTACCCTCCACGTCCAAGCCATCACCAGACCTTAGCAGTTCTTTCACCTGTGCCCCTTACAGCCAGGCTTCTGCTCTGCACCCCTCCCCTGAACTATAGCAAACAGGATCTTTCTAAAACCACAAGCTGACCTCATCTTGCTCCCTGACCAACCCCTTCCACAACTCCCTGCTCAAAAATGAAACCTGTTCCTTCTAGTGCAAGGTCTGACGCTGCCCACCTCCCCTCACATGCCTCCTTACATTCTAGGCACCTCTACCTGTGCGGTCCTTCAAACACCCTGCTTCGGGCCCTTGTTCATGCTGTTCCCTCTACGGAAGCTGTTCTATCCTAAGGTCCTTTTAGGTCTTTCCTCCCTCCTTCAGGAAGCCTTCCCAAACCAGCCTCCAGTGCCCCATAGGCCTCTCTCCTAGGACCAGCAAGATCATTTCCTGTCAGCTTTCTACTGCATCTCCTCTGACTCAGCGCTCTACCCAGTGGAATGCCCAGCGTCTGAGGTGTTTCAGGCATGAAAACTGGAGTTGGAACTCTTGTCTGGATGCAGGGATAGAAGCATGGGGATGAAAGGCATGCGTTAGCTGTGAAGAGAGCTCGGTGCGAATCCAAACTCTACAGCATCATATCTGGGACCTTGAGCAAATCAGTTCCCCTGCTCTCATCTGTAAAACGCGGCTAACAATAGTGCTCGCCTCACAAGATTTCAGGAAGATTCACAGTGATTTATTGGTACAAAGGTAGTACTGAATCAACAATAACTTTTGTTCCTTTGTTTTTTGAGACACTGTCTCCCTGCAGCCCCAGCTGGCCTGGAACTTACTATGCAGACCAGAGATCTGTTGGCTTCTGCCTCCCAAGTGCTGGGATTAAAGAAAGAAGTGTGTAACCACACCCAGCTTAATTTTTTTTGTTGATTAATTGATTAATTTATTTTTATGTTATGTGTGAATGTTGGGTGCTGGGAAGCAAACCTGGGTCCTCTGCAAGAGCAGCCAATGTTTTTAACTGCTGAGCCATCTCTCCAGCCCCTAAACATTAACTTACAACAAATACACATATGTGCAGACAGACAACCAAGCTCTTAGAAACAGCAGGACAAAAGATGGAACACCCTCCAGCGAAAGACAAAGGACATGGACAAGTCACAAAAAGAAATGCAAATGTTTAGCAGATAGATGCAAAAATGGTCAACACACAGGCACTGGGACATGCGAATTAAAACATTAATGAGACAGCTTTTTATGCCAAACAACTTAGCAAATGATATGTACATGTACATTTGCATACATATAGATAAAAACATATAATACCCAATGCTGCTGTGGGCATGGTGAGGCCGGCACTGTCATACGTGGCTGGTGGCATTGCAAACTGGTCCAGTCCTTTAGGAAAGGAATTTGGCAAACTTATCAAAAGCCATCAAATACGCCCCCCCCAACTCAGTCATTCTACTTTGGAAATCTAATTTAAAAAGAGACTCAAATGTCCTATTCATTCCAAAATTATTTAAGACAGTAAAGAGAAAGAGAAAAAGGAAAAAAGAAACAGATAAATTTCTGAGAAGGTTTCGATAAGGGCACATCCCACTAGTGAATTTGAACCCAAGCTCCAACTGGGGGTGATGGTTCATGCCTGTAATCCCAGCACTTAGAGGCTGAGGCAGGAAGATGATTGCAAATTCAATACCAGACTGGCCTATACAAGGAGCTCCAGGATAGCCCGGGCTACAAAGTCAGACCCTGTCTCAAAACAAACAAAACAAAACAGTCAGGTATGATGGCACACTCTTTTAATTACGGCACTCAGGAGACAGAAGCAGGCAGATCTCTGTGAGATTGAGGCCAACCTGGTCTACATAGCCAGTTCCAAGCCAGGTGTAGCTACAGGGAGACCCTGTCTCAGAAACCAAAACCAAACAAAAAAAAAAAAAAAAAACAAGCCAAAACCAAAACCAAACAACCCCAACACTGAAAAATAAAATAAAACAAAAGACTCGGCCTATTACTTGTATTAATCACAATAATCATATCCAATTCCCCAAGCTTGCGCCTAGAAAAAAAAAAATGTTGGCTGGAAACTTTCTCTAGAGGATGAATGAGGGTTTTTGTTTGCTTGTTTTGAAATGATGTCTTTAAAATTTATTTTTTAGCTTTATTTTCATGTGTATTGTGTGCGTTGGTCACAGGCATGCTGGTACCCACAGAGGCCAGAAGAGAATATCAGATCCGCTGGACTTGGAGTTACAGGGGGTTGTAAGCCATTGGACATAGGTGCTGGGAACTGAATTCGGAGCAGAGCAAGAGTTCTTAACCTCGGAGCTATCCAGCCCATTTTGGTATTTTGTTTTGTTTTGTTTAAATATTATTCTCATTGTGACAAGTGTAACTTTAAAATAAAGGGGCGGGTGTATATGTACACATCTACCCATCGTTTGGAAGTCAGTTCCCAGAGCTGTCCATACTCATGGTCCCAGCAGGACTACAGAATGATGACTGTATGATCAGCTTCTCCCTCCATGTGACTAAGCACATGATCCCTCGTTTAAAATTGTTTTCTGTAAGAGGGGATTATGGGTGCACCTCCCCTGAGGGTTATCAGTAGTGTGGAGCAGCAGCTCAAAAGGAAGAAGCGAGACTCTTCTCCATAGAGAAACTGAGGCCAGGACAGGCTTCACACTCATGGCCAGAGATAAGTATTCATGACCCTGGTGGTTTGGAGGCCCAGGCCTGCATCTGACTGGGCCAGTGCTAGTGCTGGTTGCAAGACCCAGGACAAATCACTTACCTTCTCAGCTTCATCATGTGCTAAATGCCATGGGAGCAAGCACTGGCTGGAGTGCCAGGTGACCACAGAGATCTGCTTATAGCAGAATGGCTTGCGGACTTTGACTTCATCGAGCCCTGCTGTCCTTATCTGTATGTTAGAATGCTCTGGAGGGTGTGGGGGGGTTGCTGTGTGGATTTGGTGAGACTAAAGGGAACAGAGCTGATGTCATACCTTGCAACTGCTGCAACAGCAAAGCTCTCTGCAACATGGAGCTATTGAGCAGCGAGGCAGAGTGGGTGCCCTGGAGATTCAGAAGCTGCGGCTGCGGTGGCTGCTGGGGGAGGCCCCTGTGTGATGGGAGGGGGTGTCAGAGCGGTGCTGGGAAAGTCTCCATCCACCTTGAGTACATCCACTCTTTCCCCCTCTATGGCAGATGGAGGATCTCTTCTGGAGTGGGAACGATGACCATTGAGTACTCAAACAAGGACGCCCCTGGGAGAAAGGACTGAGTGCGGAGTGGGAGGAGATTCTCCAAAACTTGGTTCAGGGCATTAGCCTGGAGCAGCCATCCTCCCAAATGGGAAACTCACCGGCTGACAGGCATGGGCAATGAAGCCTGTGGTGGGGACTGCTGGAGCAGCTGCTGGAGCTGCAGCAACTGCTGCTGTTGCAATTGCTGTTGCTGGAGCTGCTGCTGTTGCAGCTGCTGCAACTGTTGCTGCTGTTGCTGGAACTGCTGCTGTTGCTGGTGGTTGAACATGGTATCTGGGGGAAGGAAGAGGAGTAAGGTCCGGTCCCCAAGTAGAGGTCAGTTCAACTCCCCTCCCCTCCCAGAAGACCCTCCCTAACCCACAGCTGCATACTGCCAGCTGAGCTGCACCGGGGGTCCTTCCCGTTCTTCTGGCCAGCTGCCAAGCCTGTCAGGAACAGGATAAAAGCCTCTTGCCAGTTCCTGCCCCACTTGGTGGTGCCATCCTTTCAACCCCAGTAGCACCTCCCCACCCCCACCTTCTCCCAGGTCCTCACTTCCTGGCGCCAGCCCTGCCCGACTGACACCCCCTTCTTTTAATTATTTACCGCTGCCCTCTCCCAATGTGGGATCAATAACATCAGCACTGGTCCCCAGCCTTCAACTTTCCTCAGTGAACCCGGACCAGGGCAGCTGCCCTCCACTCTGATACATCCCCAGACCCGCTCCGTCGCCCTTTATTCCCCCACCGGCTTCCTCTGCACATCACACATCAGATTCCGTGACTCCGCCTGCCCACAAAGGCTGCAGCCTCGGTGCAAGTGGCCCCTAACCCTACAGCCCACCCTCCCTGGTCCCCAGCCCCCACACCTCGCCTCCGCGAGTGGCTTCCCCGGCGGGCACGCAGGCTCCTCCCGCAGCTCTCAGCAATCGCGTCGCCCCACGAAGGCAGGGGCGCGAAAGCCACGCGCGAACCTGGCGGCTCGGGCTCGCGGGTTCCGGACCTGCCCACGGCTGGGCTGGGGCCGGACGCTCCGAAGGGCGGGGCCGGGTTCTGGGCAGCGCCCTCTGGAGGACCGGAGGCCCCACTGCGGCTGCCCGGGTCTGCGGGGGTGGCCTCCAGCCGGGGTCACGCCGCGGGGACCGCGACGGCTCTGCGGTGCTAGGGCGCCTGTGGTCCCCGGGTGCTGAGAAGCGCGGGCCAGCGCAGCCTCTCCATCCCCGGCCCTCGGCCTTGGGAGGGACTCAGCGTGTCTTCGGGGCGCATGGCATGGACTTCCAGGAGGACCTGCTCCCAACCGACCTCCCCCGAGGCCACCGCTGTCCCAAGATCCGAAGCCCGCGCGGGCTGGGACCGAAGCGAGCCTGCAGCCCTCAGAGGGAGGCCAAGGTCCCACCGCCTGCAGGCGCTTGCCCCAGGAGGGGGTAAAGGGAGCCCATGGAAAGTGATTGGTGATGGATGGATTGGTTGATATTTTATTAGACTTGGCCTAGGATGTGATTCAGTTATGTTTTAAATTTTGCTTTAGGGACCGGAGAGATGGTCCCACTAATTGCTCTTGCGGGGCAACAGGGTTCAATGCCCTGCACCCACATGGTGGCTAACAGCCGTCTGTAACTCCAGTTCTAGGGGCTCCGACGCCCTCTTCTGATCTCCGGGAGTGCACTTACATATGTACATGCAGGCATAGCATTCATACACATTAAAAAAATTAATTACCTCATGTAGGAGGTCGATCAGAAAATGTGTCCACAAATACCAGAAAGTAGTTCAGTTAGTTTAGTGGGACCCAGGTGGGTCATCTAATGAAGCTGGTTCACAAGGAGTCATCCAAGGGCTGCAGGAAGATGATTCTGAAGTCCGGTAGAATCCTTTATCTCACGGGAGGCATTTTTCATTTCCCGGAAGCTGGAATGGTTCAGCAGGGAGCCTGGCAGCCCATTACGCCACCTGGCCTTTTTGCACGGGAATGTCAGTCTTCGTTCCTCATAGATTATGGCATGAGCAAAAAAAGATGGATGAGGCACATCTGCTATCTGTGAAGATGGTCACCACCCACTTATCCTTTGCCCAATATAGAGCTTGGGTGGGGGTGATGAGTTCAGCCTTTTGTGGGAAGGTGCTGTAAGGCAACAGATGCTTGGGCCCATGTGACATTAGGTGTTCAAAGCACCTCCAGCCTTCTGGGTCTCCTCTGTCACAAAAGTGCTTTCATCCATGAACAAGTTGGTGTTTGCATCAGGCAAGGGAGTGTCTCAGAGGCCTGGGAGATGTTCAACAGATCCTCATAGCCATTTGGGGCACCTCTGGCATCTGGGTTGCTGGGTCGAGACCCTGAATGTCCTTATTAATTAATTAATTTGTTTATTAAATGGCTCTCATCCTGCCCCTAAAACGATCCTGTCAAGCACTCCACCACTATTTCCTTCATCCAGGAGCCCAAACAAATCTTCGTATTATAGAGAAGCAAGTTCCCTCACCCCCAGCACCCTGCTTTTGGAGCTGAACCCCAGACTGTGTCAGGACAAGGCCACACGATGGCGCTAGGGACCTAGGACTCCAAACAACGTCAACAAATACTGCAATCAGGTGACAAGCGCCAAGCTCTGGATCATTGCAACTGCAGCCTGCACAGGTGTGGGAGGTATTTTAACTATACCTGGACCCGTTGCGCTGGGGCCGAGGGAGCTCCGGGAGGTGGCGGCACCCCGACTGGAGGTATCCTGGGTCTGGAGGCGATATGAACAGGCAGCTTGGAAGGTCCAGGACTTTGAAGGCAGAGCTGGAAAGATGGGTTTCATCCTTGAAGAACCGGTGGGGGTGTCTAGGGAAGGGTGTGAACCTGGGGTGACAAAATCAAATCCGTTGATTAGAACACAGACTGCTCTTGCAGAGGACCCAAGTTTGGATCCCAGCATCCACTCGTGTGACTCACAACCTTCTTTAACTCAGGTTCCAGGGGATCCCGCACTCAGGTGCATTCATAAACATCATTAAAAATATTAAAAAATAAAATAGGGTTGAAGAGATGGCTCAGCACTTAAGAGCACTGACTGCTCTTGCACAGGACTCCGATTCGGTTCCCAGCACCTACACGGTGGTTAACTACTCTTCCTAACTCCAGTTCCAGACCCCAGGCTCTCCTCTGGTCTCCCTGAACATTGCATGCATGGGTGCACTTACATACCTGCAGACAAAATACTCATACACATAAAAATAAATCAACAGAATTAAAAATAATAATAGAAGCAAATCTTTAAACGTGCACTGTGGCAGGGCCTGGTGCTCTTCTAGCAGGAGGAAACGGGTGTGAGCCCTGGTTTGGGAACCTGCACTGGGGAAGTTCAGGATTGAGTCGAGGCTGCTCTGCCTTCCAGCTCGGAGACCCTGGGGGACGGGACAGTATTCTCAGCCCATTTCTTCATCAGTAACATGAATGCCCCTTCCTGTGTGTGTGTGAGGATGACATTACATAATGCTTAGCACTGGCTCTGGCACACGGCGAGCTTAGCAAATTGCCAAAGTAGAAACACTAAAAATAATGTTGGTGCTGGTGAAGATCCGAAGCCAGTGCCAGCTGACTACGCCTGCGCATCTTTCTGGACAGCAATTGGAAAATTGTTTATCAGGGCTCTAGAATATCTTCTGCCCAAGAAAATGATCAGAAACAGGACTCTAAAAGCCAGCATGTTTCTTTCTGGAAATGTTTTTGATGGCGCCCTTCTGGAAAACAGTCAGCTTTAGGGGAATCGATAAATAAGCCATGGGATCTGCTTCTTAAGGAAGAGCAAACACACAACCATCAGAAATTAGGTTTTCTAGGGATATTAAACATTTACAATACAATGTGGTGTCAACTCAGCAGGTTCCCAAACTGCATATACATTATAATCTCTGTTTTGGGAAAAAAAAATAACTGCCTGTGTGTAATGAGCTCAAGAGGGGATTTTCAATCTCCCTCTCTTTTTTTTTTTTTTTCTAATTTGCAATAATTGGTTTGGATAACCTCATTGGAGGAGAGAGTGAATTATTGCTTTTTAATCTGTATGATCTTTTGTTTTGAAGACAAGCTGAGGCCATAGGTGGGAGCCCTCCGAGCCCCTGTTTAGGGCTAATTGCCTTTAATCAATTTCTTGAAGGCAGAGCTCCTCCTCCTCAAAAATCAAAAGAAGATTTCTCTTGAGGGAGATGTCCAGTCTCTATGTACCCCCCTCTGTGAATCTGAAGAAGCACCTGGAAGCCTCTTTCTTGTCTCCTTTTAAAAGATTTTTTAATTGTATGTGTATGAGTGCTTGCCTACATGCATGCATGTGTACCATGTAGGTGGAAGACTTACAGACTGTTGTCATGTGGGTACTGAGAGAAGAACCCAGATCCTCTGCAAGAGCAGCCCGTGCACATAACCTCTAAGCCTTCTCTCCATCCCTGTCTCCTTTTTTATTATTTTTTATATGTATGAGTAATTGCCTGCATGTGTGTAGTGCACCTGTGTTGTACAATGCCGGAGGAGGTCAGAAGAAGTCCCTGGAACTGGAGTTATGGACTAATGTTAGCCACCGTGTGGGTGCTGGGAATCAAACCTGGGTCCTCTGCAAGAGCACTTAGGGCTGTTAACTGCTGAGCCATCTCTCCAGTCCTGACCTGACTCCTTTTAAAAAATGTATTATTAGCTGGGCATGGTGGTGCATGCCTTTAATCCCAGCAATCTGGGAGGCAGAGGCAGGCAGATCTCTGTGAACTACAAGACTAGCCTGGTCTACATAGTGAGTTCCAGGCCAGCTGGGGCTATAGGGAGACCCTATCTCAAAAAGACCAAAAAAAATTGTGTTATTGGCATATTGGTATGTGTGCATGACGGGAAGCATGTGAAGTATAGTGTGGTGGGAGGACAGTTCTATGGAATCTAGTCTTCTCTCCCACCTTATACTGGTTTCAGGGATCAAAGTCAGGAATTCTGGTCATTGGACTTGCACAACAAGGAGCCATCTCCCTGGTTTGAAATGCCTCTTTTTCTTTGAAAAATTTTATTTATTATTTTTATTTTTTATGTATGAGCATATTACCTGCTTGTGTGTAAGTGCACCCATGTCATGCAATGCCCAAGGAGGTCCAGAACTCCCTGGAACTGGAGTTATGGACTGATGTTAGCTGCCACGTGGGTTCTGGGAACTGAACCCTAGGTACTCTGTAAGAGTAGCCAGTACTCTTAACTACTGAGTCATCCCTCCAGCCCCTGAAATGCCCCTTTATCACAGAATAAAGTCCTGTGCTTAGTGGATTAGTGTTGACAACTATTCTGCTCTGGGACCTACCTGCCTCTTTCCACAGTGGTCAAATGTACTGTGATCATCACAGTTTCAGAATATTCTGGTACCTAAAAGTGTAAAACTTAACATTCTTTCTTTTATTTTTTTAATTCTTGGGAGGTAGCAAGATGGCTCAGCAGGTGAAGGTGCTTTGCTGTACAACTCTGTTGACCTGAGTTCTATTCCTGGAACCCACATAAAGACTGAAGGAGAGAACAGATGTCATAAAGTTGTTCTCTGACCTCCAGACTTGTGCTGTGGCACACACACCAACCCCACACACATATTGAAAATAATAATAATAAAATGTCTTTGAGATAGGTTCTTACTATGTAACCCTGGCTGGCCTAGAACTGGCTGTGTGGACCAGGCTGGCCTGGAAATCTCAGAGATCCACCTGCCTCTGCCTTCCAAGTGTGGGAATTAAAGACATAACCCATAAGCCTCACTAATAATAAGAAAAAAATTTAAATGTTTAAGTGCTTAAGCCTGGTATGGTAGCACAGCCCTGTCATCCCAACATTGGGAGGCTGAGGCAAGAGAATCCAGAGTTCAAAGCCAGCCTCAACTCTATAGTGAATTGTAGGCTCGCTTGAGCTGCATGAAACCCTGTCTCAAGGAAAGCAAAATTCTTGGGCTATGGGGGTGTTGCTCAGTGGTAGAGCACTTACCTAGTATGTAGAAGGCCCTGGTGTGACCCCCAGCACTACAAAATAAATATGTAAGTAAGTAAATAAATAAATCTCATCAATTACAAACATGTATTTATTTTCAGATGAATTACAGAATTTTTATCAAGCCCCTCCCTGACCCCCAAAATTCAATCAGAAATTTGACTTACGCTGTAGTAGATGGAGTTTTAGTTGGAGAAAAGCTATCATTTTTGCCCCGAGTTTTTCAGTTTAATGCTGAGGTCAAATCAGGTCACTCATGTCTGTAACTAGGAATTGGGAGACAGAGACAGGGAGCATGCTGTAATTCTAGGCTAGCCTGATCTATATAGAGGATTCCAGGACAACCACAGATACATAAACAAGACCCTGTCTGAAGGAAACAAAATAATAACAATGATCATAAGAAGAAAGTGGGGTGTCGGGTGTGTCCTAATTGGTAAAGTGCTTGCCTGGCCATCCCAAAGCCCTGGATTCACTACCCAGCAAGGCATACAACCAGGTTTGGCTGCCTATGCCTGTAATCCCAGAACTGGGGAGATAAAGTCAGGAGGATCAGAAGTTCAAGGTCATGCTCAGTTACTTAGAGAGTTCAAGGGTAGCCTGAGCTATCTGAGACCCTGTCTCAAAACCACATCAGTGTCAATTATTGAGGCCTGCATTATCTTACAGTTTAGTGCCTGTACAACTTTTCTGTTGTTTTTTTTGAGACAGAGTTTCCCTGTAGCCCCAGCTAGCCTGGCGCTCCCTATGTAGACCAAGCTGACCTTGAACTCAGACACCTGCCTGTCTCTGCCACCTGAGTGCTGGGGTTAAAAGGTGTGCACACACCTGGCTCTGTGCGCCGCCGCACCTGGCTCCTGCACAGTTTCTCTAGCAGCCTCTTGTCACTATTTTCTAAGTGGCTATTGATGATGGCATCGTTATTTTGTAACCTGCTACCTCCTCCCTCACATTATTTCTGTCCTCAGTGAGGTCATGTGACCCTTGATACAAAAAAGAAGCTACTGAGCTGTCTCCTTGTCCTGGGGACCTAGTTCATCCCCTCGCACACCTGCCTGGTGAAGGTCAATGACAGGAATGAATGAATGAATGAATGAATGAATGAATATTCCAGCATATAAATGTTGTTACCTCTCTGCGTCCCCCGGAAGGTGACGATAGCTCTTCCCTCCTCAACATCCGCATCCATTGTCCTCCAGAGGAAGGTCCCAGATAGGCACCCGGCACAGCACAGCAACACCAACAAGGTGGGCCGTACCTGACACCCCAACTCAGAATTCCTGGAAACAGACTGTGTTCAACAGCACCTCCAAATCAGGCAAGAGGCAGAGAAGAAAATAAGACCAGATGCTCACCACGTGGCCTCCCCAGTGACTGCTGCCCACCTGTGCTTCTTCCTGTAAGTAAACAGGTAAGAGAGACAGGGGACAGGGCTCAGCAGGTTGGGCACAGCCTGTGTCTATTACCTTCTGGGGCGGGTCTTTTTCGGACTTGGGGCCTTAGTTTGGTCATTTCTGCTGGACAGAACAAGCTTCTGGGTAACAGCCCTACACGCCGTGTTACCACATCCAGCCACACCCTCTGCTCCATTTATACGACTCAAGGAGTCCTGGACAATGCAATGAAGGCACCGATGACTGTCACTCTAATAGATATTTCATTGTTTACTCTCTGTTTCTCTACCAGTTGTCATGAAACCCAGTGAACTATGTTTTCTTACCCATCTCCTTTTACAGATGAAGGGACTGAGGCTTGGGGAGGTGGACCAGCTTTCTTAGGTGCTCGGGTCAGAAGGTAGTAGAGAGGTGGGATATGAACCCACTGGGCTCCCTCCCGCACCAGGGTGAATTCAGCAGCTCCCGCAGGCTCATGAGGAGCATCTCCCCACAGCATGGAGCAGGGTAAGCACAGACACCTGGACCACGACCCAGGGCAGGCCAAGCATCCTCGCCCCACACACCTGGCCTACTGAGCATATCTGCGTCTCCCCGGTGAAGCACTGCTAACAGCAGGATGAGCCTTGCATCTTATTAACCTCTTTGTGCACCTGTGTTCTGCTCGAGTTCTGATCCCACCTAATTCTGATCCCTGTCTTTTGAAGAAAACACAGTGAATGACTGAATCCAAAGGGCAAGGCCCAGAGAAGACTGAGTGGTTAAAAATACAAGGGCTTGACCCAGAAGTTCATCAGAAGATGACTGTTGCAATCAGCCAGCATTTTGTGTGTGTGTGCACGCACGTGTGCATGCATGTGAAAGTCAGAGGACAACTTATGGACATAGGATCTCTTTCTTTTTTGTTGGTTTGTTTTGAGACAGGGTCCTACTGTGTAGCCCTAGCTGGCCTGGAACTTGGTATGCGTGCTTAATGTCAGCACTCTGCCACTCGGGAGGCAGAGGCAGGCAGGTCTACATAGTGAGTTCCAGGACAGTGGAGATACACGGAGATCCTGTCTCAAAAGTTAAAATGAAAAAATAATAGAAATACATTTTTTAAATAAAAAATAAACCAAGGTGATGACACCTGAGAGATGATACTTGAGATTTTCCTGTGCACACATACACCACACACACACACACACACACATGCTCCAAGCACACACACACACACACACACGAGTGTTTGCGCGTGTGTGCGCACACGATCAAAGCACACACAAAAACAGACATAACCAAACCAAAAATACATAGAGTTCCAGAATGGACATTCATGCTATCCTCCGTTGTCATCCTGACTATCATTCCTCCTCAGCACCTCTGTGCCTCATTTTTCTCATCTATCCTAAGGAAGGAATTACTAAAAGTCCTGAGGGGTGGGGGATGGCGTAGGTGGAATCACTGCGCAGTAATGACCTAGTAGGAAGCGCTCAGTGACTGTTCCTGTTGATAATTGGCCGGTGTGGGGCCAGAAACTCGAGGAGTTCCATACAGCATCCTCCCTTCCCAGTGTGCTCAAAGCACAGGTCGAAAGCCATCTTGAAGATTCTCGTTAATGTATTGGCTCTCAGAGTGTCTTTGAGCCTGGGGGACCCTCTGCTGCAAACCCCCTTCAGCCCCTACAAGAGAAAATGTGGTCAAAGATATGTCAGGGTGTGTTGACTGTCTGAATTCATACCTTCATGCCGGCTTTTCTACCTCCAGTATCGTCCCTCCACCCTCCCAGAAGACTGGAAGATTCTAAGACATGCTGTTATTAAAAAGCAAATTACACACACACACACACACACACACACACACACACACACACACTTCTCCCCTTCTGTGTACACAAGAATCTCCGCAAGTTCTTTGGTAAATTCAAATTGTGACACAGCAGGTCCTGCTCAAGGCCAAAGATTCTGTATTTCTAACTGACTCCCCATCAGGCCCCAATGGCTGGTCTGGTGTGTAGAATCCCATTTCTGTCAAGATGAAAGAAACACATATATGGGTGGAAAAAAAGCCACAGAAGAAACTCATGGGAAGATGGCTTGAGGCTTTCAAACACTTCCGGTGACTCTGACTTTTACACATTTCACAGTTGTGTTTAAGAAAGAAGAGAGAAAAAAAATTAATAAAAACTCAGCTTTAAGGGTCCAAGCAGACATCCCCAAACTGCACTCCCTGCCCAAAGTGATGGTGCTGGTCATCTCAACTCACATCCTTGCCCTCTCTGGTTCTTGGAGCATAACAACAGATTGAAGAACAGCTTCTCTGGGTGGGAGGTATTGGGACTGAAGCTCCAACTGCCTGGATTGCTGGCACAGTTGGCATAGTTGTTAATGAGGGCCACTGAGCACTAGTTCAGGCCCTACGTAGGCATTCTGCTCTATGGAGATGCCTGTTATATAAATTAGTAACTGAGAGCCAGATACAAAGAAGGGCCTGGATCATACAAGTGAGTAAGACCCACGTCAGATCCCTACCCATGTCCAGGTGATGCTGGCTCCTCTCTGCTTATCTGGAAAATTCCTTCTCACCTGGATCAGTTGTCCACTTGTTTTTAGTGGACATCCCAGCAGACAGTTCCTGACCACCGTGTTCATGGTAAAATCATCCCTGGGCCTGGTTATCACCATCTGATAGGGTCATGCTTATGGGCTCCGTTGCATACAATCCCTCTTTTTTCCCAATTGACATGTAGCTGCATGTAGGTAAGACATTGCCCATTCTGAGCTCTACGATACTACCTGCTCAGTAACCACAGATTCAATGAATGAAAACAAATGGTCTCCAACACCCAGGACA
The DNA here is from genome assembly GCA_035773235.1 of Eospalax fontanierii. Classification (NCBI taxonomy): domain Eukaryota; kingdom Metazoa; phylum Chordata; class Mammalia; order Rodentia; family Spalacidae; genus Eospalax; species Eospalax fontanierii. The sequence goes on from CM069541.1 coordinate 56,414,616, forward strand.
CTGCCCTATTCTCAGTACACAAAAATGACCTGCTGACCCTCTGCACACAGAAGGCCTGCTCTTCTTTACTTCCGGGGGTAGTCCTAATTAGGTACTTTCTATGCAAAGGGAGGCAGCTGGGCATAGTCTCTCTGTGTAAAGGGATAGGCAGTGAATAATTGAAGGAGTCCTGGATTTTGGAGGGAAGGGTCTTTTTGAGACAGGGTCTTCTTGTAGCCCCAGCTGGTCTGGAACTCACTACCTACCTCTGCCTCCCTAGTATTGGAATTAAAGGAATTTTGAATTACAAAAAAATTTTGTTTTTATTTTCTGTGTATGAGTGTGTTGCCTGCATGTATGTAAGTGCACCCATGTTGTGAAGTGCCCATGGAGGTCAGAAGATGGTGTCAGATTCCCTTAGAAGTGGAGTGACCAATGGTTGTTATGGTGGGTGCTGGAACCGAACTCAGGTCCTCTGCAAGAGCAGTCAGTATTCTTGACTGGTGAGCCACCTCTCTAGGCCCCAGGAGTACTGGATTTTAATCTCACTATTTTCCTGTCTCCTGATTCATTGGTACAGACTGCCAGTCTCTTGAGTCCTGGATTTAAGATGAGAACATCCAACTCTCCCAGGAAGGACCTTCTATATCCTTTGCTTAAGGCCTTTGTAAACGTTTATTCTTTCAAGCATGTGCTTTCCCCGATCTGCCTATAGCTGGCTCCTTCTTATTCTTTAGGCTTCTTTTCAAAGGTCACTTCTTCGGAGAACCTCTGACTCCTTCCAGGCTAAAGTGGCTTTCCAAACCCACGGATCTCTATCTTGCCACTCCCTGTTTATTCCCTCCATCCCTCCTACTACAAACAATTCCAGGGCTTGCTCTCTCATCCATCTGCCTCTTTATGTTCTGTCTAGCCTATCATTTGTAAGATTTCTGAGTATGGAGACCCTAGTTGTCCTGTTAAATGTTTTATCTGCGGGCTTCGCCGGTTGGGGCCTAGCTTACCGTGGGTACTCAGTAATTCACTGATTTAATGTTCTGTCTTTCTCCTAGAAATGGGGAAACTAAGGCCCAAAGTCAGGACGAAACATGCTGGAGATTAATAAGCGTCAGAACCTAAAACAGAAGACCTCCAAGGTTAAGTGGAACTCTGGGTCATTTGAGTCAGCTGACTGCAACCTTAGGGGTGCTGGATCTTGCCTCTAGCCCACAGTTTCTCCGCCTGCAAGTTGGAGCGAATAAATTATGACCACCATATAGGAGCCCATTGCTAGCGATGGCACCCCTCCCATTGCAAGAAATAATGCCTTTGGTCCAGCATCCTCACCCCAGAGGCAATGGTAAAGCGCTCCAAAAGCCGCAGAAGATAAAAACTACAACACCCATAGTACCCCGCGCGACGCCTGCGAATGGCAGCCAGCCGCCTGCCAGTCTGCGCGCGCCATCTGGCGGTCGCCCGGCGAAACGCTTCGCTCGCATCCTCGAGGGGCGGGGGACCCGCGGCGCGGCGCACGCAGTCAGGATATTCGGCTGCAGCCGCGAAGCCGGGGGCCGGGAACCGGAGCCAGAGCGGCGGCCGGGATCGCAGCCCTCCGGGCCCGCCGCAGCCATGGGCAACCGCGGCATGGAAGATCTCATCCCGCTGGTCAACCGGCTGCAGGACGCCTTCTCCGCCATCGGCCAGAACGCGGACCTCGACCTGCCGCAGATCGCCGTGGTGGGCGGCCAGAGCGCCGGCAAGAGCTCGGTGCTGGAGAATTTCGTAGGCAGGTAGGAGCGGCGCGCCCCTCCAGCTCGCACTCCCGCGCCGGGGTCGTCCCGGGGTCCCCGCCCCGAGCCCCGACGGTCCCGGGCGCTGCGCCCTCGGACGGCGCGCCCCCCACCTCCCCCATCCGAGCGCGGGGGTGGCAGCGTCCCCGCCAGTCCGCAGACACCCGTGGAGACCCAGACTCACGCCCCCTCCTGCACCCCATCCTCCAGGGGAGACGGCGCCCTGCCTAGGCGACCCTGGCAAAGGGCTGTCCTTGGTCCCCAGGACTGGCACCGAGGGGCCGCATTACTCAGCGCCTCTCCGGGAGCCGGCAGCACCCGAGGGCAGCATCCCCTTCCCACCCTAGGCTCCGTGGAGCAGCCTCTGCCCCCACGGGAATTCCTGGTCGTGACAGGGGACAATCCCCCTCCCCCACTCCCTAGAAAAGGACACAGCCCCGTGGGCATCGGGGACCAGGCACGGCCTCCCCCCTCGCGCGCATACGCGCACGCGCGCGCGCACATACACACACACACACACACACACACACACACACGCACACACACACACACACACACACCTCTGCGGCTCCCGCCGCCATCCGTGCGCAGCGCTGCGGAGGGGGGCGCAGGCTGCCGGGCGAGGAAGGGAAGGGGGAGGAGGAGCAGCCTCTGATCCTCTGTGGAGGAACCGGCCCCTGGCTTCGCCGCCCCCTGGGTGGGGGCCGCCTGTCAGTGTCGTCCTCCCCTTGGCCTGGCAGAAGGATTGTAATGGAGAGAGAAGGCGGTGGAGGGCAGAGATGACTAAGACCCGGAGGCAGGATGGCGGGGAGAGCGGGGAGCCATTGCGGAACCTAATCCTCCTCCCGCCTCTGATCCCACAAGGCGCTGGGAGGGCCAGGTGGCAGAGTGGGGGGCAGCCGCAGAGACAAAGGGTCCTGGGCTTAGGGAAGCAGACAGGGTCGGGACACCCCAGGCGCCCCCTGCGCAAGGGGAGACTGAGATAGCATTTGCAGTGCTTAGAAGGGGGAGGATGGGAGGGGGCTGTCAGAGGAGGGAGGAGGCAGAAGACTTGAACTGACCTCTCACCTGCATGGCTCCCTTCCTCATCTCTAGAAACACTTGCTTTCTCGCAATGACCTTCATAGTTAAGGAAACGCCTGGCAGGAGGGGGACCGAAGCCGAGAGGGAGGCAGGGGCCTCTCCTTCCAGAGCGACAGGCCGTCTGCTGGGTGACACCTGAGTCCAAGCCAGGTTCTGTTGGGAAACCTCAGACAAGCCACTTGCTTTGGCCAAGCCTTGTCTAATATGGATAGATTGGATGGTTGTTCCTGCCCCTCACACATCCTGGAAAGCCCACTGCCAACCACCCTGGGGTGGGAGGAAGGAGCTGAGTAGAGCCATGTGTCTGTGGGATGTGGGAACGCCACCGTGGAAGAGTCGGTGTCAGCAGAGAGAGGCAGCTGTCTTTGGGTCATGTGATCCAAGGGCTGCAGAGACAGAGACAAGAGACATTTAGAGAGGGCCCTTCCCCAGGGCCCAGCAGCCAGGGCTGTTAATGGGGGGCACGGGTAGTGGACCAGACCATGGAGACTGGTGTGCCAGGATGTCCGGCACTTTGCCGTGTATAAACTGTATTTTCACCTCTCATTTGCTGAACCGATCTGAGCCAATCTGTGTGTGTTCTGGCAGGGGTGTCAACACTGGGAAACTCCCGTAAGCCCCCTTTACACGTGCTACACCTTACTGCAGCCCTAATGAAGCAGATGCAGTGATGCCCACCCTACAGATAGAGCAACTGAGACCGCAGGTGTTACTTACATGCCAAACTGAAGGTCACAGGTTTGGGAAGAGCAGTACCTGTCAGACGCCAAAGCCCAGGTTCTTGATCTTGGCCCTGCATTGGTCATGGGGATAGTTTCCCCTGCAGGATGAGGACTCTCGAAGCTCACCCTGACCTCCTAAGAGGGTTCAAAAGCCCCTCAGTAAACCCTGGGAGGAAGTCTTTGAGGGTCTGTGGTCGGGGACCTTGTACATGCAGAGTCCATGCAGAGTGTAAGCCAGCTGTTTGCAGAGCAAGGCATGGATTCTGCCCTCTGCATCTCAGTGCCCTTGGCATGGTACACCAAAGGAGGATGTGCAGTGTCCAGATTTGGGCCCAGGGCAGTGGAAAGCAGTGTTGACCCCTAAGAGCTGGTGAGGAGGCCAGGGCTGGGTGGAGCAGGCCATCTGAGGCTAAGGGGGCATCCAAGCAGCCCAGTCTGCTCCCTCATTGGCTCCTAATCTCTTCACCTCAGTCTGGGTCCCCAGACCGGTGAGCATGGTAACAACGGCCTGCCTCCTGGGGCTCACTAGGAGCCAACCCCCCACGGAGAGGAAGTGGAAAATTCACCAGAGGAAGCAGGCTAATCCAGGTCAGCCAGACTCCCAGGCACCCAGGAGGACCCTGCATCATTTCTTCAATGGAGGTGGTCCAGCAGCTGCCCAGGACCCTGCTAGGACTTGTCTGGGTCTATGTTGTTTCTTTAGTCCCCTGTATAGAAGGGGAAAACTGAGGCTAGTTCATTCATTCAGTCAGCAATCATTTATGATTATAGTGAGTCACACTGAGGACCCTGGTGAAAACAGAGCTGTGTATTCCAGAGGAAGAAACAGACAACTGGAGGACGTAACCAGTGTCAGGGAGGGAGCAGGGCTGCTTTCCGCACAAAGGGCTGAGAAGGTCTAAAGAGGAGGTGGCAGGTGGCTCCGTGGCACAATAAATAGCACATTGGACTTCTTGAAGGAGGTGACACCTAAGAAAACCGGGCCATGTCAAGCCACATGAGAAACTGGGGAAGGGAGCAGCAGATGCAAGGGGCCTGGGGCAGGAAAGAACCTGGAGCAGCTTGAAACACAAACAGGCGATATTGAGGCTGGTGCCTTGGTCCTCACAGGAGAGATGACAGGGACTTAATCTATAAGGCCTTAGAGCACAGGGCGGGGGTGGGTGGGTTTATTTACATTATTCTTGGAGACTTCAGATGACGAATGTGTGATAAAGAAAAAAGACAGAGGACGGAGGAGGCTCCCATCGGGATCTCAGAGAACGTGGGCTCAGATCAGAACCCTACTGGTTGATGAACAGAAAAGGGGATGGGAGGGAATGGGACAGAGTCAAGGATGAGTTTGGGGTCAGGGTTAACGTGAGGAAGAGCCTGGGAGAACTAAACCTAGTGGGTTAGGACGGGTGAAGGCGAGTTGGGAACAGTGAGGATTCAGTCTTGATAGAGAACGTGGGCTCAGATCAGAACCCTACTGGTTGATGAACAGAAAAGGGGATGGAAGGGAATGGGACAGAGTCAAGGATGAGTTTGGGGTCAGGGTTAACGTGAGGAAGAGCCTGGGAGAACTAAACCTAGTGGGTTAGGACGGGTGAAGGCAAGTTGGGAACAGTGAGGATTCAGTCTTGATATCTCCCCGAGGCGTCAGGAGCTGGGAGGAGGCTACTGGGAGTATAAACTTGGAAGCCATCAATGTAGACATGGGATTTAAACCTGTGAGAATGGATGAGGTCATTTGGGGTAACTCCCGCGTTTGTGGACCCCATGACTGTGTTTTCTGAACAGATGTCTGGTGCGCTCTGTGGTAGCAGGATCCGCCTGCTCTACTGTGGGCCCCCCGCTTGCCACCCCCCTCAGTACTCCGCAGGTCAGCCTGACTGATAAGTGTTCACTGCCTGCTCGGGGGAGGGTGGCCGAAGCAGTGCGGATGTGGGGAGAGGCTGGATGGAGCCCCTTGGAGGTGGCTCTGGAGGTGGCTCTGCGGGGTGAAGTCCAGCTGGGAGGTACAGTGACCCGAGTGCCTTTCTCTGGCCCTGAGTAGTTACTATTTTTTCATCTGTAAAATGGGGAGGAAGCAGTACGTCCCCAGTGATAGTTGAGAGATCACCCATGGGACAATTGGCAGGGTCTAGCCTGGAGGACATCCTGTGCCACCTGGGGGGTTAGACAGGTGCGGAGCGGATGGGTCTTCTCCATCCAGGGTGGGGTAGATGTGGGGCAGGGATCCCCACTCCAAAGCCCTTTGGCCAGCATGGGAGCCACAGGTGTCGGGTGACCTCTGTGCTGTCCCTCTGTCCCACTGCTCCCCAAACCCTCTCGGTCCTCCAGATCCTGGACCCTCCACAGCATGGCTTGGTGCTGTGGCCTTGGCCGTGGTTTCCCTTGTCTGAATTGCCATTCCTCAATGTTAAGTTCTTACTTGTTTCCCAACCACTTTGGGACATGCTTTAGTGGTCCCATTTCTTAGATTTGGAGACCGAAGTCAGAGAGGGTTAGGGAATAACTGACATCCCAGCAAGAAGTCCCTCACCTGGAGTGGGCACAGAGGACTGACACGTCTCTGGCTTGCTCTGAGGAGGTGGCATTAAGGCTGAGCCAGAGCAAGACTAGGTAGGACTTGGAAAAGCCAAGGTTCCTGTACCTTCTGTGGGGAGGAGCCTGTGGTTTGAGAGCGCCCCTCCCCCCAAGAGGACTGAGAGCAGCACTAGGAGCTGTAGGTAAGACTAGGAAGGTTGAGGTGCCTGAGTTTGATGGGCTTCTTAGGGGGCCCCGTGACAGCTGTCTGTACTCCATCCCCAGGGTCTCAGCAGTGACCCTGAGCCCAGCCTTCTTAGCTTGGAGCCTGCACCTTATTCGCGCGCAGAGCACGCGTGTGGAACTCATGGAGATGCTCTGTCCCCGGGCAGAGAGCCTCTTCCCCCAGTCCCTCCATCCTGCCCAGAGAACCCAGGATGAAAGGTGACCCTGGTAGACAGACAGCATTTGATCCCGGCGCCAGGAGAATCGAGTTTCTCAGGCTTGGCTGGGGTCAGAGGGTGGGAACACTGGTCAGGGGGTTGGGGAGCACAGGAAGCTAGATGTGGGCATGGTGTTGTGAGGTGTGGGCAGGAGCAAAGCCGGAGGCCCACGTGCCATATGTCTAAACACTGCAGCTAGAAATCAGAGCAAGGAGCTACCGAGCGTGATGCATTGTGCCTTCCGCACCTTGGAAACCCACGGTTCTAACCACCTGGGAGAACGCTTCCTCAGCGTGGGGCAGCCGCCCTGTCCCTCCTCGCCCCATCTTGCACCACAAAGCCCTCCCACCCTCGAACAGAGATGCCCTAGCTGTTATAGCCCAGTGCCACCCACAGCTCCTTGGCACCCCGTGAAATGAAAGTCACTGTCCCTTGGCCCCTGGGGACTCCTTACTCACAGGGAAGATGAAGCTCAGGGTCAGGTCCCCATTCCCCGTACCCAAGGACAGGACTGATCATTGTCTTTGTGGGATCAACAATCCAGTGGCAAGAAAAGGAGACTATTATTTTGGGTTTTCAGATAGCAAAAAATAGCACAGAGAAGGTAGGGGACCTGCTTGAAGTCACACAGCAATTGAATCAAAGGCAGGAGAGGAACCCACACAGCTGTCCTGTTTCCAGGCCAGCCCTTCCCACGCACCTGTCCACACTCCGTTCACACGTTTGCACAGCCTCATCTCCGTTCTCCCTCTGGGTGCCCCCCACCCTCACCCCCAGGATAGAAGTCTAGCTGAATTCCAAGAATGGTTTGGAGAAGCGGGCTCTAGCAACTGAAATTACCACAGGCAAGGAAAGGGAGGTGTTTAAGGCGGCTTCCGGAACGGCAGCTGCCCAGTGCTCCAGACTAGGACCTTAGTCCTCCAACCTCAGAATCCACTTCCCAAGCCTCGAGCAGCCAGCTACTAGAGCAGTCGGCCCCCTTCATCCCTCCTAGACCACTCTGCCCAGCAGCAAGAACTGGTGTCAGTGCGGACGGAGCTGGCGTGAGGTGAGGCCCCTCTGAGCTGTCTTCTTGGCTCTTCCCGGTCAGCCAGCACCTTCTCCGGATGCCTTTCCTGATCCCTCCCGCCCCTCCTCCCTGTGCTCAGATGTACCTGGTCTGATGCACAAAGACAGAGGATCGGTAGGGACGTGGGGGACCTGCCCAGTCCCCAGCACTCTTGCACTTGCAGAGCTCCCTAGGCTGGCTTCAGGAGGCCCTGGTTTTGAGCGCCCTCCAGTGGGTGCCGTCAGTTAGCTCACCCCCTCAAATGCTGCTGTTTGGGAGTCCCATTACACTGATGGGAAAACTGAGACTTCTGGGAGGAGGTGGGGCTTTCTTCTAGAGATGTGACAGGAAATAATGATCTAGAGGTAGCTCTGCACTGGGTGCCTTAGGGAAACGTTCCTCATGGACTGTAGGAGTCCACCCTAGGGCATGTGACTTTCTCTCTCTGAGCCACAGTTTTCTCCCCTGTGAGGTTGAGAACTTGACCCCAGCAACCTCACTCAGGCCTAAGAGGGTCAGTTCAGACCCTGCAGAGTCTTTTTTAAAGTTTCTTTTCAAAATGTGTAGCATTTTGCCTGCATGTATGTAAGTAAGTACACCCATGTCATGCAGTGTCCGTGAAGGCTAGAAGAGGGCGTTGGATCCCCTAGAACTGGAGTTTCAGACAGTTGTGAGCCACTGTGTGGGTGCTGGAAACCAAACCTGGGTCCTTCTGCAAGAGCAGCTGCTGCTCTTAACTGCTGAGCCGTCTCTCTGGCCCCTTGTTGTGGTGTGATTTAAGAACTATGAAATTCACCCTTTCTAAGTACACAATCCAATGATTTTTTGGTGTATTTACAGAGTTCTGCAACCATCATCATAATCTAATTTTAGAACATTTCCATCACCCCCAAAAGAAATCTCAGAATACTGCAGATTTCCAAAGCTCTGAACGAGTGTGCAGCCACGGGAACAAGCCTGCTTTCTGCTCTGATGTTCCTCATCTTCTAGGGCTTGGGATAGAAGTGGGATCAATGATTGGGATTTACTTTATAAAGTAGTTTATGTATCTCCTGAATTTTGTAATGAAGAAAATCTGTGAGAATAGAGGACCTTAGTGTCATCCCCACAAAGACTGAAAGAAGGGAGAGAGGAGGGAGGACGGAGGGGGGAGGACAGAGGGGAGGGAGGACAGACGGAGGGAAGAACTGTGAGATCCAGGTGTGAAAGCTTTTGCTGCCAGGTCTGATGATCTGAACTTGATCCCTAGACCCCACTTGGTAGAGAACCAAGTCGCACAAGTTGTCCTCTGACCTCTCTTTTTTTTCTCCCTCAGTGTCCCCTGCTGGTCAGTAAACTTTGAGTAGGGACTGGGAGAGCTCCTGTTCTAGTCTCGACTCCATCAACAGTGTCTGCGTGTCCTCCCCATGTCCACTCCTCCAGGGCACTGGGATACCACGGCAGGTTCCACACAGTCCCTATTCTGGGACCATCAGCACATGAAGGAAGGTCCAGGCTGACTGCCTGAAATGTTATTATGTGGGCTGCATCCAACCCCTGGGGCCTCCCAGGGCAGCAAGAACAGAGAGGGACTTGTTGCCTGGGGCAGCCTCACCTCTGCCTGTGTTTCTTGGCTCACGCATTCCCTATCCGGCATTCTGGCGCGCCCACTTCATGGGCACCTTGGAGCCTGCCCAACCTCGTCTTCCACCCTCAGGAGCTGCATTTGGCCTTGGAGCACCTCACTCTTCCAACCCACCTTCCAGTTCCCTCCCTGCTGATTGTCTCTGTACCTTAACAGCCACCATTAACTCCCATAAACCTTACACCCAGCCATTGCACCAATGTGTAAACAGAGAGGCAGAGAGGTCACTTGTCCACAGCCACATAGCCCCTAAGTGGGGTCCTGGCAGTGCCAGACCTGTCTGATGTTAGATCCCAAGAAACTTGAGGTAGATGAATGGTGTTTTAGTTTGCTATCAATCACTGTGACAAAACATTCTGATCCATACCAAGTTTGTTCAGCTTCCATCTCCGGGGTCACAGTTCATCACTGAGGGAGTCCAAGGTAGGGACTCAGGGCAGGAACCTGGAGGCAGGAGCTGGAGCACAGGCCGTGGAGGAACGCTGCTCACTGCCCCCACCCACCTGTGTTCAGCCTGCACCACCCACAGTGGGCTGGGCCCTCCGGCATCACTCAACAATCAAGAAAATGCCCCACAGACTTGGCCACAGGCCAGTCCAATGGAGGCAATTCCCCAACTGAGGCTCCCTCAACCCAGGTGTGTCAAATTGACACCAAAGCTGTCCAACACAAATGGTCACCACTGGGCACATACTACTTTCTGGCATCATTTGCATGCAGGCAGGGTCTGGGAACCAGGGTCTCTGAGCTCTGACCCCGAACCTCAGATCTTGGAGTAGAGATGGGGGAGTCACTTCAGTCCTTTGTTTGGTGTTTCTAGACCCCCTCCCCCAACCTGAGCCTGTGTGTGTGTCAGTGCCAAGTTAACTAGGGTGTAGGTGGCGCTGGAGGTCCTGAAAGGTGTCCGTTTTGTCCCCTCTGCCCTTCAGGTTTGAAGGTGCCTCTGCAGATGGCAAGCCGAGGCCTCCCTGCGAAACTGCCATCTGCTCAAAATGCGTGGTAGAACTGGCAGGCCACCAGCCACGCTCCCACGCTGGGTGCAGCACTGGCTACTGATGCCGCACAGGTTTCCCAGGCACCTGCGTTGCTGCCCCGGCCTACGCAGGAGGCACCGGGAGGGTCCTGATGAGAGACTGGCTGAGGAGGGCCGGCCCTTCACACAGAGCCGCAGCGGGACGGTGTGTCCGCGTGACGGGAAGGAGCCTTGGGATCATCATGTTGTGTCTGCCAGTGTTACCCGAGCACCTACTGTGTGCCAGGCCCTGTGTTTCACACGGTGACCTACTGGCACTGTCTGCTGTGTGTCCAAGCTGGGGCTGGGAAGTGGCCTCCTGCGTCCTGGTCCCACTAAGACACTCTCTGACTGCTGTGTGTCCTCACATCTCCTTGTCCTCTCCGGGCTTTGTTCCCACATTGAGGATGGAGGAGTGTGATGGTCTCTACTCTCGTTTTCCTTGTTTCCATCTCTCCTTTCACGATCACAATCTTGACTGAGTCCAGCATTCAGTATCCAGAGGAGTGAGGCAGACCTTCAGATTCCTTGCTAAAATCTGGGGATCCTCCTAGAGGAGGCTGAGAATGGGGGGATGCTCCTCAGTAGCCTCCTCTAGCCACTGTGCCCAGGCACGGGCTCAGCCTTCTGTAGAAAGGCCCCCTGGACTCCCTGTCAGCTATGTGTGGCAGTGTGTGACGCTCCATTAACCTTGTTACAGCTGAGCCCTTTGAAGCTCAGAGTGAGGGGCCGTGTCCAAGGGCACCTGGCAGGGGAAGGACAGGGGTGAGACTTGAACCCAGGGCCTCTCCCTGGCACTGTCTTTAAACCACCAAGGCAATTAGCTGCAAGGAAAGGAAGAATGACAATCTCACAGGACTGTGTTGGACCCAGGTGGCCTTCCCCTGGAGATTCGAACCCAGCATAGCTGAGGAACCAGCATTTCAACAAGTAACCCTGGGGATTCTGATGCAGGCTGTGTGAGGGCCTCACTCTGAAAACCTCAGCTTCCTCTCGTCCGTCTGTCCCTATGAGAGTTTCCCGACGGCAACTCTGTCCTCTAACTTCTAACTTCTAAGTTGCTTGTCCTAGAAGCAGTTGGGGGGACGGGGGGACGGGGGATGGACTATACAAACGGTGATGGGGTGGGCAGTGGGTTTCCCTCACTCTGTGTCACTCAGGTGTACAGGGCTGGATGGGCCCATCAGCTCACAGGGAGACCTCTCAGGGAATAACTCCAGAGAAGGTCCACATCTCTGCATGGGGAGGGCTCTCTGCAGGAAGTCTTGTCCTTCCCAGCCCCTCCTGTCGTTTCTATGACAACTACTGTTGCCATGGTTTTACTTGGCGAGAAATTGGTGGGGAAGAGGGTGGACCACAGGCCCCCACACTCAGTGAAGCCACCGCCAGAACAAACATCCTACTGCTACAATCCTGGAGACACACACACACGGGTCAGTCCCCCCCAAGGAGCCATTGAGGAAGAAAGATGGGGAGATGAGGCAGGAAGGACCCCAGGCAGTGACCTCCCCCGTTCCCTGGGCAGCTTGGCGGGCTCCGTATTGCCACAGGCCACAGTGCATTGCACGGTCTGTTTACTAGTCTGTCTCTCCACCACACTGTGAGCGCCTTGGGTGGGGAGCTGGGCTGGGGAGCTGGGCTGACTCATCTCCCATCCCCAAGGCCCAAGCACAGGACCTGGCACAGAACAGATTTAATTGAATTACATAAAAGCCAAGTGTGGCTCCTTGGGTTTAGGGGATGACTCATTTGGATGGGGATGTTTCCAGCCTCTGGGGTCCTACAGACACTAAGGATTGAATCCCAGATCTGAGGGTATAGTTCACTGGTAGAGCACTGGCCTAGCATGTACAGAGGCCTGGGTTTGCAGCCCAGCACTGAAAAAACAACAACAGTAACAATAAAACAAAACTACTCAGGTGAAGTACAGCTCTGCTGTGCGACCTTCAGTGAATCACTTGCCCTCTCTGAGCTTCAGCTCCACCATCTGTAAAGTAAGAAGCTCTATATGAGGGCTTTGTTTGACAGCTGGGGGATTCCCTTAGATTTATCGAATGCCGCATGAGTGCTAACCCCTGAGTGGGGCACAGTATCCAGTAGTGGGTGGATGGACTAGCCTTTCCTTCCTGCAGTTTCGTAGGCAAGAAGAAAATGCATTTGCCTGGCACCTAGAAAGGGTGAATGCGTGTATGGTGAGCTTCCACCCTCTTCTTCCCCAGTGCAGTGGCCGTGGCTCCCTAGAAGCTTTTCCAGAGCTGGTACAATAGAGAACACCAGCAGGGGCCTTACACCTGAAGGCCCTGGGCTGTCTGTTGTCCCTGACCCTTTGCCCCTGAGCCTGAGGCACAGGAAGCTTTGTGAGTCTGGGTCGGCCTTGGATGAGCTCTAGAATTTGTCCACCTCTTGGGTCTTCATGAGCCTCTCCCAGAGGCTGGCTGGATACATCAGAGGGACCTCTCAAGCTCTGGTCTGCTTCCTCATTTCCTGGGTCCGGGGGATTCTGACAGCTGGATTCCTGGCGAGGCCTCCACCCGCTCTAGCCAGCCTGGAGAGGGAAAGTAATGGGTAAGGGAACCAGGAGAACTGGCAGGACAGAGACAGCCAGCAGTGCAGCTGAGACTGACATCAGCATGAGCAGATGTCGGCTACACTGTTAGTTCTTGGAACAGAAGTGACTTTGGGACCCCTCAGCCCAATCCTTCAAAGGGGGCTGAGTCCATGGAGGCTGAAGGTCAGGAGCTGCAAAGATCTGAGTCCAGGATCTGCTCGGCTATACACAACCTGTGCAGCCTGAACATCTCTGAGGCTAAATGTCTCCATCTGTAAAATGGGGACAGTAACTGCAGCTGCCTCCTGGGATTACTGTCTGGAACTCAGGAGCCTCTGCCCACAAAGCATCTGGCACACAGAAGGCACTGAAGAAGCCCGAGTTCCATTCCTTGCCTTCCCTCCACGATGCATCTGCCTCGTCCTCAACCCAGCCAGATGGGGCCTGGGGAAGGGGAACTGGGCCACTGCCCTCCCCACAGTGGAAAAGAGGAAGGAAGTATGGCTCCTGTTGCTTAAATCTAAGTGGCCACGGGCCATTTGGGCCATCCTGTGCCTCAGTTTCTCCTGGACAGAATGGCAGTCTCTGGGTTGGCACAGGGATTTTCTGTTGGTTCAGAACCAACATGGTACAAATCCAAGGGACATCTGGGGAGTTGCTGGCTTAGCCTCTTGGCAGCCCAGATGCAGGGAATTTGAGGGAGCCAGCCCCCCTCAGTAAGGTGCTATAAGGACAGCCGCTTTGAGGGAATTTTGTGTCTCCCAGGGGCAGGACAGACACTCCCCGGTAGGAAGGGAGAAGCCCTCAGATCTTGATCCTCTCTGACCCCCAACTTATTGCAGGGACTTCTTGCCCCGAGGATCTGGTATCGTTACCCGACGTCCCCTGGTCCTGCAGCTGGTTAATTCTACCACAGGTATGTGCCCTCCGTCAGCAGCCAAGCTATGCCCCTCCAGTTCTCCACCTTCCTCTGCAAGGTGCCGTCCAGCCTAGCCAGCCTAGCCCGGAAGTACCTCACTGAGTGGCTTGAGGCCAGACTGTCCTCCCCTCCTTGGGCCTCGATCCTCTATCTGTTCAGTGGGTACGACACTCCATAATGAAGACATGGATTGCTGTGTTTGGAGCCGAAGGAGACCACTGCTGGGGAAAGATGGGAGGCACCCAGGCAGACTTCCTGGCTCTGATGTGTACTTCCCTTCCCCTACCGGCTTCTGGAACAGAATATGCGGAGTTCCTGCACTGCAAGGGGAAGAAATTCACCGACTTTGAGGAGGTGCGCCTGGAGATCGAGGCCGAGACCGATCGGGTCACTGGCACCAACAAGGGCATTTCGCCGGTACCCATCAACCTGCGGGTCTACTCGCCGCACGGTGAGACCTGGCTGCACCCTCGGGCCTGGCTTCTTTACCTAGCCGTGCCCCCTGCACCAGTTCCAGGACCCGGCCCCTGTCTGGTACTTGTGGGTCGACCCTCTCCTCTAGACTGTGCCCTCAACTCCCACTCCAAGCTCCACCATGCCTTGACCCCAGCCACCTATGGCCAGGCCTCTTTCTGCCTGACCTTTCTTTAGCCCCGCCCACCTCCCGCGGCTCACCTGTAGATGCTGTTCAAGCCAGGCTCTGTTCTTTAACTCCCGCCACCTTGAGCCCACCTTCTTGCCACTCTATCCAGTGCTGAACCTGACCCTGGTGGACCTGCCCGGAATGACCAAAGTCCCAGTAGGGGATCAACCTCCTGACATCGAGTTCCAGATCCGGGACATGCTGATGCAGTTCGTCACTAAGGAGAACTGCCTTATCCTGGCTGTGTCCCCTGCTAACTCAGACTTGGCCAACTCCGATGCCCTCAAGATCGCCAAGGAGGTAGACCCCCAGGGTATGTTCCCACCTGGCAGCTGATGCACAATCCATGGTGGTCTAGTCTTAGAGAGCCCTAGAGGGCTTACGAATAGTGGTGGGATCAGATTTATACCTGTAAGAATCATTTTAAATACTTGCCTGGCAGGGGAGATTCCATGATGATGATAGGTGGTTTTTCTGGGGTGAGGCTCGTCCATTGCACTCCAAGTGAACCGGCCCTGTGAGCTCCCCAGATGAGGGAAACGGGACTGTATAATTTGTGGTGGCGAGGGACTGTGTTTGCGCTTTCTCCTAAAATAAAAATTAGAAAGAATCATTTTAAACTGGGTGGGATGGAGCACATCTTTTGGGAGGCCATTAATTTTTTTTTTTTTTTTGAGACAGGGTCTCCCTGTGGCCCCTAGCTGGGCCTGGAACTCACTGTGTAGATCAGGCTGGCCTCGATCTTATGGAGATCTGCCTGCCTCTTCCTCCCTCTAAAGGCATGTACCACCAAGCCTGGGTGTGGACCACATCTTAATCCCAGCACTTATGAAGTGTGGGCAGGAGGAGGAGAGATGGAAGGCCAGTGTCAGCCTTCATGCCAAGTTTGAGGGCAGCTGGGTTACATGAGACTCTATCAGAAAGCCAAAAAGGGCTGACAAGATGGTTCAGCGGATGAAGGCACTTACTGCTAAGCCTGACAACCTGAGTTCAATCTCTGGAACTCATATGGTGGAAGGAGAGAACCAACCCTTGAAAGTTCTCTTCTGACTTCTACACGTGTGCCATGGCACACACATACACA